>CM055847.1:27814352-28414352 GCA_029490765.1 Euthynnus affinis | reverse complement strand
CGCATAACTCTCTAGATTCATGTCTAAAACTGTGTGCACGCACAAAGACAGAAATATGCATACACATTCTCTTTATCAGATTTATAAAACTCTGCATACGCATGGTTCTGTTTTTATAAATCTCAGTCTGGGCGCATTTGCACAAGTCTCATTTCCACTCCCACAGTTATTCACAAATGGATGAAGACATGCCCTGAACCAGCCATTTTCATATCAACACGCAATCTGCTCCACCAGTCTGTACACCTGTCAATGAAACAAACAGGAAAGAAGAAATTCTGTTGCAACAGCAAAGTTCTCCAACACCAGAGCAGTTGTTACTCGCAGCTGTGCGGCTCTTTTTAGCCATATCATTAATTCATCACATGGACCTGTAAACCACCATCAGCAGTGATATCTCAGAAATGTAATCAATGATCAGTTTGTAGCTCTCATATCTAAACAGACTTTACAAGATGTGTCACAACTAAGGATAAAATAGAGAGAATATTAAGGGCAAAATAAAATGTTGATACGCATGTAAATTAAAAGAATGATAAAACTAATCACACAAAACTAATTAATATCAATGTAACTTTAATAAATGCACCTTTGATTGGCATTTAACAAATGTGTGTAAACACACACACACACACACACACACACACACACACAGACAAAAAAAATCAAACTAAACAAACAATGTTTCACTAAAAGCTTGCATCTCCCACCTTATATTTCGTCTCTGCCTCATCACATCACCCTCAGGAAAAACATGTGTAAACCTTGTTTGAAGAATGCGCAAGGTGTGCACATTCTATGTTTATAAATATCAGTTTATGTATTCATAGTTTTTGTGCGTATGCGTATTTATGCATCTGGGCCCTGCTATACCACAATGCTTGGAGAAACAATACATTCACAATCCATAGAAAATGAATAAGGGAGAACATGGAACTTGATTGCTACTCTGTCTTGTTTCAAAATATAGAAAAATCTGGAGTCAAATTCATTTGTACTGGAAACAGGTGGAAATAATTTGGCCACAGTGGTAGATTGTTTAAGAGGACAAGACTTTTAAGGTTCGGTAATTGTAAAAAAAAAAAAAAAAAAAAAAAAAAAATCTGCAGTATGAGAGTGAAGTATTGTGGAGCTGGAAAAGAAAGATCTAAAAGGTCTAAAAATATACATGTACAGAGTGTGTAAAACAGGTCATTTTTCAAGAACGTACAAGAAATTTCATCAATACTTGTCAGTAATTACAACAAATGTTTCAGCGTTCACAAATGTTTTATCCGTGACATCACTTCCCATCCCTGATGAAAGTAACATTGCACCGCCTGAGCCACTGTAAAAAGTCATCCATGTACAGTGTAATGACCTTTAGAGGTCACAGATGGAGTTACTGTCAGTCAGCTCGTAGACTGGTGCTGAGTCGGGGCAGGTTGGGGTGCGGTCAGGATGAGATGAACAGGTGTGAGTAGAGGGAGGGCCCGGCATGATTCTGTAACCTTGGTCATACACTGTGTGTGAGCATATGTGTGTGTGTGCCTATATGTGCATTTCAAGCCATGCTAAATATGCAGTGATTGCAGATAGATATGTTTTTTTTAAAAATACCAGAGTACACCTTACATACTGTTGCATTTAAGTAACAGTTCAGATAACAGTGGGTGTTGAAAGCTGATGTCACTGCACAAGGATATGAACTGACTGTGTGTGTGTGTGTGTGTGGTCAGGGGTGTAACCCAGTTTATTTATATGAGGTGCAATGTGAGAGGTGGGAATGTGGAAATGAGTGTAATGTATCTAGTGTTGGGTTACGTTGACTGTAACACAGCTGTGTTTCAATCAACACAGCGCACAGTGAAGCTTGAGAAGTGGACGTTCTCTGTTATTACAAGCTGGGAAGCTTTGGCAGAGCAGGCTGAGCAGGTTTAACCACTGTACACACTGAAAAGAAAAGTCAGTTAGACTTTAGACTTTTGATGTGAACTGATATATTAGTGCTGATACTGGCCTTCTTTCATACATCTGTAATTAAAATGCACTAATATTTGGCCACAGCACAACACATAACATGAGTGATCACACACCCCTGATTACCTCACTACACAGAAAAATATGTCAAATATAAAAACATGTCCTGATTTAAGTGTTGTGCTACAGTATATTACTCTGAGAATTGGGATAGTGTTTCAAAAGCAATTGAAAAAAAAAATGGTAGAGACGTTTTAAATAAAACATCATCGTCAATTACATTGCAAATATGACTTAAAATCAGTATTATTTTATGGTTTCATTTATTGTTCTACGATGGATGAAGCCAAACGAAAGTGAGTATGTAGCAGGCCTGTGTAGTTGTATGGTTGTACAGGCTCATACACAGGTAATTAAAAAAGAAAAGGATTTGACATTGTAAAACTCACTGTTACAGCAGTACCACTGCCAGGAATAAAGCTGTACAGGTGTCAGAGAGAGTAAAAGCAGATGTAGTAATACTATCCTGGGTTCCCATGCTGTTTCTAATGTATATAATCCTAAAAAGTCAAAATCACCAAATCACCAAAAATCCACCAATCTTTTTTTTTTTTTAAAGATACTGAGCTGTGAGAATAACATGTATTTAATACAACTCATTTATCCTCATCAGGAATAGCACATTTCACTAACCAGGGCAGCACACACACAATAAACTGGCTAAAAACAAAGATAAAGAGGTGAAAAGCTATATATCAAAGTTGAATGTGTGCTTCCAGTCAAACACATGTGTAGACAGCCTCAGGAGATCTTAAAAGGTTACTCCAGCAATTTATAGTATTTTCAAGAAGTTGGGGGATCAAAAGAGACAGATTGAAAAAGTTCCCTATGAGCCAAACTCTAAAAACACTGGGGCCTACACTTCCCACAATGCAGCTGAATATTTTGCTAGATCCTCCCTGCTGGTAAATGTCCACATCTTTGAAATATGTCGCTGTAGATTGTTAGTAAGGCTTTCAGCTATAAATTTGTTGTCTTCGGTTTCAAGTTGAGAAAACCCTGACGAAGGGTGGAGTTTACCCTACAGATTAGCTACTCATTGTTGCAGGTAAGATCCTGATCACACATCAGTCACTTTCCTGTGTCAACCACTGTTTTGAGCCGCTTTATGTTCAGGCACATGCTATAGTATTAGTTAATCCACATGTCAATAAAGTGAGGTGTCACTATCTTTACTCTGTAGCTAATGTGACTAGAGGGTGAGACCGACTCATGACTTCACCTTTGGCAAACACAATTGTTTTTAAGGGATGGAACAACACAGAGGAGGGATTCTAGGAGCTGAGGCCTGACCCAACATTTCTCTTTTTATGATGATTAAATATCACTTGAATGCCTTTGTTCTCTGTGCAAACAAGCTTATTGTAAGCATTCCGAATCCAGCATGGTGGCAGGCAAAGGGAAAATGATGACTTGCATAGTCTTACCTTCTTTTCAGATTGTGACTTTATTTACAGTATCATTGTACTTTCTCACCTTCTCTCTATCTCTCCCTCCCATGCAAACAAACACAACCGACCTGAGGCGTTACTCACGGCGCTTAACACACACATTCCACCACACACCTGCACACTGTTCTGCTTTTTTTTTTTCTGAGAGCACACACACACACATTGCACCTGCACAACGGTGTTCAACAGGAGAGCTCGTCCTCTCAGCAGAACTCCACATTAGCCACTTTTCCAGAGCAGGACCTTATGGACTGGCAGCTTATTAGTTAGATGCATCTTTTCACACTCAAAGCCTTCCTCCTAGTCAATTCTTTTTTTATTTGTGGGCTTTCACGAATATCTGACATCATGAATAATGAAATTAAGGCTTGAAAAAGTAATTCAGAGATGGTATTAGGTTACAGAGCGGTGCCAGGTTCAGTTAAAAATGTTTATGGCGCCATACTGAATGATGATTTCTTTGCCTAAAACAAAAGCTCAGCAGCTGGCAAATGGTCTCAGTTTGCAAAAATAACATGCAAAAGGGATTGCAGAAAATTGGTTTTAAAGGAAATTGAGTCCAAGAAATATTGAGTAAGCAGTGACTGTAGCCGTATATTGTCTCCGCACTGGAAACCAAGAGACCTGCCAGGCCTATCAGAAAACAGCTTACTGTTTGATAAATACACACTGGCACAGGAGGAATATTTCCTTATTAGAAATTCAAAATCCCTCCAGGAAGAATATTGGCCACAATAAATCATTTAGCGCGGCCGGCAGCCTTCGCTAATACTGCCGAATCAGCAAAGCAGAGCCAAGTCTTATATGACCATCAATTATTAACACACACTAACATTATTAGCATATTTTTCTCGGCTACAGAGAGAAACACTATAGAGGTGGATGGATGAATAGTAGAGTGGATAGATAGATAGATAGATAGATAGATAGATAGATAGATAGATAGATAGATAGATAGATAGATAGATAGATAGATAGATAGATAGATATTTTTTCAATGGCTCATCTCCTGCCCTAGTCTCTAATCTTGGAGTCTAACTAAGTAGGAGCTGGATGGAATCTGACAGATGGATTATGAGGTGATTATTTATGGAGACTTTTTAATTAAAAGAAAAACTGCTTATTAGGAATCCTCAGTTCCCTCATTAATAGAAGGCAGATGAAGAGACTGTGTTGTTGGAGGGTTGGCGGGGAGCACTAATGAGAAGGTGGGGTGGGGTAGGGGGTTTAGTTAGGTTAGGGAAATGTGAGAGATATGAGAGTGTGGTTGGGGGGTGGTGGGCGGGGGCTGTAGGGAGTTGTCAGAAATTTCACAATGATAAAACATCACTCTGTGTGTAAGGTACTCTTAGCCCACACTAATGATTTAAAGCAGACACAACCACAGGCGTTAGATGAAGTGTTTTGAAATATACAGTATTTAAATTTTGTCCATATTTTTATATCAACAGTGGGTCAAATGACAACATATAATGTGTCTAGAGTTGCTAAGTACTGACAAACCCTCAGATAATTATTACCCAGCTCTACAGTTTTAACATCTTTCGGTTCATCGGTTTGATGTTACAATCCGCAACTTTACTTTTCTGGTTCACTCTCACGGCTCTCATCGACCTTGTTTCCAGCAGCAGAAGACAAATAAACTGACTGTACGCTACCTGCCCAGGCATCAAACAGCAGACAGACAAAGTTAGTGACTAGCTGGTGAACATAGTAGAGCATCTAGCAACTATGGGGTCAGATATTTTCCTCAGAGGCTGGTGGAGCCCAAAACAGAGCAGAAAGCAGAGTGAAAATTGAGATTCATCAGGAGGCTAGAATCACAACTCAAAATGAACGCTAATGTTTCTCTTTGTCGGTTGGATGTGTCAACAGTCTAGCCATGGTAACACATTATCCATATCAACTGCATATATGACAATATGTCAGTGTTGTGTTTACGGTTTGTTTCTCTGCATTTCCTCTAGTGTTACAGGTTATTGGTTAACTTGTTTCTATATTTGACTCTGCTTCATGATCCTGGAGTGATCTGTGAGTTGTATACTTGTATGAAATGTGGTATGCAAATAAAGTCTGAGATTTATTTGAAATAAGAAATGAATTTTAAAAAGCCAAATTACTATGAAGGGAAAAGACTGAAATCATCCTACATTTATCATTTGTAGCATTATCTTCATCATCATCATCATCATCATCACCATCATCATCATCGTCATCATCATCATCATCATGAGTAATATTGTGGAGAATGCGTCTGAGACAAACACTGTCTGTGGAGGATGCTCTCGTGTGGATCACATCATGAAAGAGAAAATATTACACTTTGAAAAATGACAAACCAATGGAGCATGAAAGCATGCATTGCCAAACAGCAATTACTGTTTCCTCCCACAGCCCCTGCAGAGGAACTCCACACTGCGCACATCTACCACGCCTGTGTATAAGCAGCATCATGAATTAACCAGCAGCTAGTGATCCAAACTGACTGAGGACAGTTTGGGGTGTCCACCTGACGTGTACCCTGAGGTACACCCTGCAGTTTTGAATAAAGTATTTGAATTTCAATGGAATTGTTGTGACTTGAATCCAGACTCTGGTCAAACGAGCTCTAGAAAACACCAAAAAGCCCTGAGGGGGGGTTGAGGTCAGGCTGCATACACACACACACACACACAAACACACACACACACACACGCACACACACACACACACAGATGAACCAGTGGCGAGCCCTGCTACTGGAACTCTCATATTGTCTCAGTCCAACAATGCAGCAGCTGGCACAAACAGGGAGCTATTTAACAGCCACCAATTGATGCTATGCCACCAGGTGCTACTGTGTGCCTTTCCCATCCTCATTTTATGCATCAGCAGAATTTCGTTTGCCTTTATTTTCATAGCTCAAATGCTGGAAAACAGAAGGGGGGTGGGGGGGCTACCATAAATGCTGATATTTACGCCCAGCTCCTGAAATGGGGCAGGGTGAAAGGTGTGACACCGTACTTTCACACACAGCAAAGACAGATATATACCCCATATCCCGCTGTCTCTCTCTCTGTCTCTCTGCTGATGTATGTTGAAATACATCAATGTACTGCATGTTGTGTGTGCATTTGCATGTATTGTACATATTTATGGGTGTTTGCATGCACACACAGATGCAGACACCACTGGGTGTCTACATCTGAGTGAGTGTGTGTTTCCCAGTGTGTCTCAGTATCTGTGTGGGTTGTAAGCACCAGAAATAACACACTTCCATGGGACCTTTTAAATGGACACCATCTGTCTCTATCAGGCAAGGCTTTGGGAAAACTAATGCTTTGGCTCAGATGCTTTTTACTGGCGGCCAGATGAAATGAAGCAGCATCATTACTCTGGAAGGAGAAGAAAGAGAAACTGTGAAACATATTTGGGAGAAAAAAAAAAACTTCTTCGTCAGAAAAGCTGTAAAAGTTGATGGAAAGGAGAGAAAATGAAATGTGACTGCTTTCTGCATTTAGTAGGGGCCGGGGTAGTGATTCAGTGTTGTATTTACTGTATTGGGAGGCACAGCCTATATGGGACACAAAACATTTCTCACATGGATATGACTTGTCACGTTGTCCCAATGCAAACAAATTCTGAACACACACACACACACACACACACACACACACTCTCTCACAAAGAGCAGCACCTGGGCAAACTCCCTGTCTGCCTGAACCCATATTAAGAGCTTATCATTCATTATAATGACTCCCTTCTCTACAGTATTTCCACTGTCATCTCTATTGTTTTCATGCAGCACACAACTGACTGGACTACAGCTACCACTGATGCACCTGTGCCCCTGTGTGTGTGTGTGTGTGTGTGTGTGTGTGTCAGTTCATCTGTACTGCCCGTCTGCCTGTCTGTATATCTTTGCACCTTTGTCTCTAGCTGTTCATTAATCAGTCGATCAACCTGTCTGTGTTTCCGTCTACCTGTCTGTCCTCCTGCCTGTCATCTACACTACATGTCTGACAGCTGTCAGGCTGCCTTTCTCTCTCTGAAACCTCTCTGCCTTTCCTGTCAGGCACACTGAGACAGACGCAGACGTGATGTGATGGCCACACTGTCTGATAGCCCCCAGATCCTTCACGCTTTAACTGGGCTTGACTGTGGATGAGCCTCTAAACTGCCTGCTACAATAAGGGACACGTCCAAGAGAATGGGTTTGACCCCGTGGGTCATCTCACAGATTAAGCCTGTTCGAGGCAGCGTTCGGCAGACCCGCAGCCTATTCACACCTCAATAACATGCGGGCAGCCACACACACACACACACACACACACACACACACACACACACACACAACATCAGCACATACAGTAGGATTTGATCACATCACGACGTAGCTGTGTGCGCAGGATGGGAAGAAGCATGTCTACACACGAATGTAATGATTTGCTTGCAGCGCACATGTGTGTGTGTGTGTGTACCTGTGTTGTGTGTCATCTGTAGAGTAAGCAGACATCACACACACACACACACGGAACAGGAGAAGACACCCTTGGGTTTTCTCCTGAATTTAAGCCTCCCTAATCCCTGAAAAAGATTTGCAACAGTTTGACGTAATCCTTTTGCATTTCAACCCTCCTCACTCCCAAATGCCTCCTCTGCTGTAGCTTCGCTAACAATGCACGTGTGATAGCTTGATGTAATTAGGCCTGTTAAAGGTTCTCGAACAATGAAACGAATTGTTCATTTTTAACAAACAGATTTGTGATTTATGTGGTTATTAGGACGTGTAATGGCTCATATTGCACAGTGAAGTGCCAAAATCTGCGCTGAGAAGCAGTCACATAAGTTTCATCCAACAAAATGTATGTAATTTATACTCCTCGTAATAGCTCATAATGTGCAATCATATATCAATATCTGGCCTGAATAACAGCTGTAAAGGGGCTTATTCACATGTGCTTCATATGATAATTGAAGGACAAAGCTTGTGATCACTGTATAGCTCTACATGGCTGTGAGTAGCTTAGCTTGATGTTAATTAAAGCTCAGATGAGTGTTTTTCATCAGCTTTCAGAGTATCAGTTGACAGGGGTGTCATGTCGGTCATGGCGTGTTGTGTCCTTCCTGAAAACGCTCTTCTCACAAAGCACCAGGAAAGGAGCACGTGATGCCACAACCGTTAAAAAAAAATGTCAGCCTCATCCGGAGAGAATAAACTCCCCGACACCGTCCTCGCCATCTGTAACAGGATTGTGTCAAACGTGTTGTCATGTCACAAAGGGAATAGTTGCAAAAACGTGTCACTGTTGGCCAGGAAATGCTAAATGAGCATTAAAGCATTATCAGAATGAACAAATGTTTGTTTTGTATTTGATTCGAATTCACTACTTCATCACTGGTGACACCGTGGTGAATGTTTATATGTCTTCAGCGGATGATGACGATGATGGTGATGATTGTTCTCACGGTTGTGTGTCGTATTTACACTTCCTGTCAGGTGACGCTCTGTCTCCACCAACACCTTCCACAACAGCACTGTCACAGCACATCACATGTCCTGTCATCACAGATACCTCTTCTTTACCGCTGGTGAAAAGAGCGTTTTCGCAACTTTGGGAGTGTATGTGTGTGTGTGTATGCGTTTTTGTGTGTGTGTGTGTGTGTGTGGCCCTGTTGTTCAGCAGCCACAGCAGCAGAGCACAGCTGTTGAGACGGATCCTGGTTAACATGAGGGAGGAAGCAGGAAGAAAGGCCAGAATGTCGGCTATTTGTCTATTTGACAAACAGCAGTAGAGCTGAAACAATTAATCAGTTAAACAGTAAGTCAGTTGACAGAACGTTTATTGGCTGCATTAACAATTTTTAAGAAAAAAATCTTTGCCGGTTGTGGCTTCTCAAATGTGAAGATTTGCTGCTTTTATTATATACCGTGAATTGAACATCTTTTGGACTGTTTGTTGGACAACAAAAGCAATGTGAGGACAGAACATTGTTATGCACGATCAAAACCAACTGATTAATACTAAAGAAGTAGTCGAAGAAGTAGTACATAAATTGATAATGAAAATAATCTTTACTTGCAGCATTAGTCATCAGTCCAGATATGCAGGAGGACACAGTGTATTTCTTCACATGCTATTATGCGCATATAAGAAATTTAAATCCCATGTTTTGCTTCATTCATGCCCTGAGCTTCACTGTTTTAAATCAATTTCACGCATGAATACATAAGACATTTATTAATTAAAAAGAAAAATCATAACATCCTAACATTATGTCGCCAGTTTAAGGAAATTAGAGTTTGTATTTCATCGTCTCTACTTGAACTTCCACACATTTCACCTATTTCCCACAAAGTAGTTATTTATCTTTTAAATCCCTCTTGTAGTTTATTCTGATTAATACCAACATAATATATGACCAAAAGTATGTGAACATCTGTAATTGTTGAGCATCTCATTCCATCACCGTGGGCATCAATCTGCTGCTATAACAGCCCCCCACTCTTCTGGTTTCAGGCTTTTACAGCTGATATTGGATCCTGGCTGCAGGGATTTTCTTCCATTCAGACACAAGAGTATTAGTGAGTTCAGCTACTGATGTTGGGTGATAAGGCCTGGCTTTCCATGGGAGTTCATGCCAAAGGTGTTGGATGGAGTTGAGGTCAGGGCTCTTTGCAGGCCAGTTGAGTTCTTCCTCACCTATCTGGGAATTCTGTTATGGACCTCGCTTTGTAAGCAAAACAATCTGCACCCGGACCCCCAAAAGCATCTTAAAGGATAGGAGTTATTTAAAGGAGTTAGTTTCTATGTTTTTCTTATGGTCAACAAATCTCATGTTTGGAGCCAAAGCAACAATGGATTGATCTAATTACAAGTTTTGCGTGTGTGTCTAAAGTGTGATGTATCTTATTCCTCCACATGTGTGCACTGGGTGACATGTTCCTTAATTATGAAGAGTTTAGGCATGGTAGTTTATTTAGAAATGTCTCCAAAGACTAATAATGGCAATCACATTTTTTCAGTCTCAGGAGAGTAGTTTCGTGTACGACACGTTGTGCTACATATCACAAACTCTTGACTTTGTACTGAAGTTCTCTGAGCAATGAACAATATCTAGGTCTGATTGATATATGAAGTATGAATATACAACACGTCTGATGCACAAGAAGTGCATTCCCTTGCATACATTGTGGTCTCTTCTGGCTGTAACTGATGGTTCCATATTTATTTTTTTCTTTTTATTTATGGTGCATACGCTTTTCACCATACACTTACATACAGCAAGCCTGATACCGAAATGATGACAGATTGACAGTCACAATAGATGACGTGCATAATCATGAAACTTTCATCTTAGTTTTAAAATGATCTTAAGAGTAATGTCGGCCTCGAGTGGCAGTTTAATCAATCAAAGTTTACTTTCTTAAATTGGTTTCCACCCAGTAACATGAATAATAAAGGGCAGCAAGCTGGAAGCTGTAGTCTGTTCACTGCATATTAAACTTTGTTCTCATACTAAACAATTTCAAGTACGTAACATCTGTCTTTCTTTTACCACACCCTCTGTGTGTGTTATTAATGTATATCACAGCTTACAGATATTTAAATATAAAAAGTTAAAGTGCATTTAGCATCATCTTTAGCACCTCAGATTTAAGAGATTCTTAACATCATGTGCATGCACTCACTCTTACATACTGCTTTGGTAGACTGCTTTGTAGGAAGCGTGTTCATAGAAATGTTCTTAGAAAATGCTCTTAATGTCTAAGATTGATCATAATCAGGAAACAAGGCCCTGTACAGGTGATAAACAACCCAATTTGGTGTATATTTGAGGCATTGATGCAATGGAATGATTGATTTATATTGTTATATCTTATTATTAAGAGGCTTATGTAGTCAAACTGACTCTACTTAGAGTGAGGTACAATATGTTTTTTATGTAATTCAACACTATATCATGCATTCAGCAGTATGTTGTGTACAGTCAATAGCAAAAATCCTTTCATCCCTGCTGTATGATAACTGCATTGTGGTTAAAGACTCAGAGTGGAGCAGTATGGGCAACAGGCAACCTGCGAGGCAGAAAAACAGAGCCCATTCTGAGATCTGTACTCATAAATCACACACAAACATACACACACACAAACCCACACAAGCATGCAGGCTGAGAACAAACATTCACACACACACACACACACACACACACACACACTCCCTCTCTTTCCATACAGCGAACCCGTCTGCAGGTGGGAAGGTGATTACTCACCACAAAACACCGGTTGGACAGCAGCAAAAGGAGGGCGTTTAACTGGTAAACTTAAATGCTGGCTCCACAGGAAGACCAGAAGGAAGAAAGAACACACTCATGATTCACTGTACAGACTGAAAACAGACGGAAATTGGTTATTTGGGTGATTGCAGAACACACTGCAGGGCAGCTAGTGAAGTAAACAACATTTTATTTCCAGGAGATACTTCCTGGACTTCCGTATTTGAGGTAGCAGCAGACTGGTGTTTACTAGTTAGTGAAATTGCAGATTTAAAGATTAAAACACATACAAATTGAATCCGAAACCCACATATTTCAGACGTCGAAACAAAGATGCAAACAGACAATTTTAGAATCATGCTTAATGGTGGATCTTGTCAGTAATCACTGGTGTAAAATGAACTTGATTTCAATTTAGAGAAGTTGCATTTGTCACCTTGACAGCAGTGTTAGCGATCTGTAACACTACACCAAAGATGTAAATAAGAAAAGAATAATAAAATACATCAGCAGTGATGTTATAAATATTTTTTAAGATCTAAATAATTTAAACATCCACACTGTGCAGGTGGAGCAAGACACTAGAATCACATATTGACATAAATGTATATATATATATATTGTGTGCCCCAAAATTGATGGTGGGCCCAAAATTTTTCACCCCCATTTCTGCCCTGGTGACTTCAACATCAACTTTTATGTGGTTTGTTACTATTTCTCTTGTAGGAACACATGAATGGACAGATCTCTGCCCTGGCCAATTTGTTTTCTGTTAACAATTTTAAAATGTCCTCAATCCAACTTAGACAACATCACAATTTCCAAAACATCTCTAATCAGCATTACCTACTGTACACTGTTAACTAAGAACATTTACTTTGACAGCATCATCTAATCCATGTCTCTCAACGTTAGAAGACTGTTCATTAAACAATACATAGTTTCAAAAGAATCTGCAGATCCTATTTTTCCAGTAACAGTAACAGTGCAACTCTTCTTCTTCTCTCTCTGCCAGTGTCTGGCGTGGTGTAATGATGTCTGCTGTATGATGGCAGCAGCAGCGGCAGCATCCTCCTCATCTGTCTGTCTCCATGTATGGTCCATGCATCCTCATTAATGACCTATTTCATGGCACATTAATTTAAATGATTTTAGGGAATGCAACATTAGCACATCTCCCAGCTCATAACTCTCTTTCAGAGGGCAATATTTGGACGTTTCATTTTCTGAAATCCACTTCATTCCACCAAGCTTCTGTCTGTCTCAGATTAATGGAGCTATGTTCTTCTATTTATCTGTCAAGGTCTTGAGCTTGTACAGGTCAGCGAAATAACAAGGACACATCCCATTTTTGTGATTCTGGCATTATTTTTTGGTGCTATAACTGTTTCAAATTAGCTGCAAGCTTTGAATTACAAAGCTATGTTCATAAAATGTGATTTTTTTTTATCAGTGGCAGTCTTTGTCTCTGTCTTTTCACCAGCAATTACTGCTCACAAACATAACTACTTTCTTTTTATTCCAGACAACCTACTGTTACCTCTGTCACAAATTTCCCTTGGAAATTGTGGGAAAAAAGACTTTTATTTCTGTGACATTTCTCCTTGAACTCCAGATTTTTTAATTTCCCTTCACTGCACTTGTCTTTAATGTCTTTGCCCATTTTCACCTTTTTTTAAATAACATATTTCTCCACATTACATCATCAGACTTGATAAAAGTGTTTCTTCTTCGTCTAAATGCCGGTGTTTTTTTCTTTTATATTTCAGTAAACTGCCGGTTTTTCATTACAGTGAGTAAACCTATGGTGTTTAAAAGCCTCTCCTGCATACCTCTCCTTCTTTTCCCTTTTTGATGTATTGCTTCACTTTGCATCATTGCCCTTGATAAAATCTTGAATCCCTGTGCATCCTATTTTTCTCTGAACTAATGTCACTGTATATTCTCTCCCTGCCTTCCTCTTTCACATACAAACCCTTTCTTACTCTCTCAGTTGTCTTTCTTTATATTTCCTTTCATCATCAGGCAAACATTCATTGTGTGTGTAGACACGTGTACATTCCAGTTCACTTTTTTCTGATCTGTGTTCCCTTCCCTCTCATACTCTCTGCAGGTTAACTGCTCAAGCAGATCTCCTATCCTCCACAGGACGACCTCTTTGCTTTTTTTTTTTTTTTTTTTTACTGAGAATAATGTTTATTTTTCATCGTCTGTCACCTGCGTTTCTGTCAGTTGTCTCCTCACCACCCACACACTCTATCACACTCAGTAAATATACAACAGACCACTCTACTGGCTCATGATGGCTCTTTGCTTTTCCAGAGAAGAACATGGAAGCACTTCTGACAAACTGACAAGATTTGGTCCTTTTTGATTTTCATCACTAATAATCCCTCCATCTCCAACTACTCTCACTTTCCATCACACACACACACACACACACACACACACACACACACACACCCATGCACATACACTCACACACCCTTCTACCCATCAACAGACACTACAACAAACAGTGACAGCTGTGGTAGCAGGACATAGCGGCAAAGATGGACTGAACCCCCTTAACACTTCATCAGTCCTTGCTCTACTCAATCACACACAAGTGACTGCTAACCCTTACGCACACATGCACATACAGTACACACACACACACACACAGATTGCATTCGTCCTGCAATAAAAAGATTTTTTTTCCCAAGCAATTCATCTTGACAGGTTGCAGAAACTGCAAAAGATGAATGCATGTATCTGTGGCGATGACGCCGATGTGAAGTATCTTCAGAGATCTGTATTTTAGCTCCAGCAGGGAGTCATGACTCATACTGTCATGCAGGGACAGGTAAACCTATCAGGAAACAAGGAAAGCTGCTTGTTTTCCCCTTTAGTTGGTGATGTATTTGAACATTTTATGATGCTGTGATCGACAGTTTGGCTTATAATAGCATCCTTGATGATAAAAATTAGGACGTATAATGGCAAAATTGGAGATGTAACGTTTTCCAGAGCGAACATCAAGCCTCATAATAAGATCCATGAGGGCAGATCATGGGAGGATTATGGGATGTAATTAAAGGGGCTATTTAATGTTTGCCATCATTTGTGAGGGGAGGGTCTTCATAAAATGACACTGACAGTCATAGCCGACGCACATACGTGCACATTATTACACGTGTGTGTACAGCGAGCCTGTGCACAAGCTGCACATGTGCTCATTTTTAATGTATGCGCCACACTCTTACACACACACTATTGTAGACAAGCACATACACTCATGTATAAACAGGGCATCACAGCGAGAGGGATCTAATAAATGTAATATGCAAGCATTTAAGCTTCATGTCATGATTTTTATTGGACAATTTTGAATAATTACCAGGGCTTATAAAGCTCAGAATATTTATTAAAGCCAGCAGCATTATCTTGCTTTAATAAGGAGACCATTGTCTTTTTTTTCCAAATTAGACAGAGCTGCTATTTAATTCAAGTACATAGGAAAGACTGGTACTGCCTAGAATTGGAGGAGGTCATTCACTTATTAAAGGTTAAGACTTGCAATATTTTGTATTTTTCTTAGTGTCATCATCCAACAATGTATTAGTCCATTTCTCAGTAATTTTCCTTGCCTTTTCGCAATCAGCCTCAAGTCCATTTGTTTCAACAGTAATAAAGGAACATTTAACTCTGTGTGTTTTATTTGTTGACATCAAGAAAAGAATATCACAAGACATGTTCAAAGTCTTTTTTTTTTTAAATATCTTATCATTTGTTTGTGGTTATATTTTTGAGTTACTAGATGCCAGAGTCAGCAACAATCAAGCTTACTGTGTAGCAAAGAAAGCAATTATAACAGAGACTGGTGGACAGCTGGTGACCTTTCACTAAAGAATTGTAGATTTGATTTCATTAATCTGTCAAAAAAAACAACAGCACATAACTACAGTAGATGCATATTGTGCTCAATTAACTGATTTATGAAAAAATAGCTAACATTTGAAAAAAACTGAAAATGACAGCCACGTAAGCAAACAAGAGTTGAAATTAAAGATCCCTTCCAGACATGTTTTAAGACATAAAATCTAGATTCTTGTAGAAATAATTTGTCTCTGAAAAAAGTTCAGTTACCTGGTTGAAAATTTTTCTCCTCCACCTCCAGAATTATACTGTTGCAATTAAAAATTGTGCACTGGAGGCTTCAGGTTTCTACATCACACTTGTGCAAGTTGTATATTGTACCAAGAGTGGCTTCCAAGCGAATTGTGATGTCACAAAATCTGCTCCTAACTATACATCTTAAAGTCAGATTTGAGGTGAGTACAGATAAATACATGTGAAAACAAACCCTGCACCAACACCATCATCATCATTCCTCACAGTGAAGCTTTACCATCACAGTAATGGAACAATAAGAAAAACATATTTCGGAGTGGAGGGGGACTTTAAAACACACTCTTGACTATGAACATAGCTGCTATTGTTGGGTTTGCTTTCATGTTTGGCACAACAATCTATTCTAACAATGAGAGAAGAATGAGTGTCTGTCCAACACTTCAAAATGACTCATACTGTGTTACTACATTCCAACGCTTTTACATGATAAAATAAATGTCTACTCTTTGTCACCAAGTGATTTAACACAATAACATTCAATCTATAGTCAGTTTATGGAAGCTGTGAAATAGTCGCATCATATGTTTCCAGCAGTGGTGTTCTGTTTAAACTAAACAGAAGAATAATAGAACAGGAAGAAAAGAATATGGTCAAAATAAAGATGTTATCTTATATTTTACATTACGTTAACAATTGAAAGCACACAAAAGAATCCATGTTTTCTATGAAATGCCGTCTGACTATATGTGAGGGTGTGGATGGAACTAAATGTAAAGCTGCTTCTTTCATAAACATGTCTGTTGTTCCTCAATTCTGCCGTCACCCTTTCATAGCAGACACATCTGATCAATGAGGTCACATCCCAGTCACCCAAAATGAACATCAGCAGGGGCTTAGGAGAGAGACACAGGGGTGGAGGGTGAGATGAGAGGCAGAGGTAGAGTGTTAGTTGTTTGTGTCAGTTGTTTTCTCATTGCTCAATCAGCCAGTTATTCCGCCTGTCAAGACACATGTGCATCTGTATGACAGCACGTATGAGTGTGTTTGTGTGACAATTTCTCTGCAGTCAGACTGAATCTGCTCTCCAACTACAATGTCTGTTTGATTCTGTGAACTTGCCTGTCTCAGGGAAGACACTTTTAACTGCATAAATCAAAAAGTGTTTATCATCCCAGAGGAAAAGAGGGTACACTTCTGTGTGTGTGTGTGTGTGTGCGTGCGTGCGTGTGTGTATGCGCATGCGTGTGATTGTAAATGTTGAGTCGGTAACAAGTGGAAGAATGCAATTAACTTGCCAGGGCATCTCTGGAGAGATGGCAGCACTTTGCGATTCTTTACCAACATAAATTAAAAGGATCCAGCCTGAGGCAAAGTTAGACGCTGACAGCCTCTTAGGCCTGACAGCTCGGCTGCCTTCCCATCATGCCACAGGAGGGCCGAGTGGACCGGCATTTCTGCCAATCATTAATATGCTCCCTGTGTGTTGATGCGTGAGAATTTGCATACATCCTCCTGTTAAAATCATCTTCAGCTCGCTCACTCAAACTTCAACACCCGTTGAATGAGTTCTTAATCAATAACATCAGCCATCACTTTATAATGACTTATAGACCTATTGTTAGAAGCACACATCATGCTTATGGAAACTTCCTCGCATGACTCCGAGATGATGTGGTGCAATTGTTCTCCTTGTGTAATCCTGAGGCAATTAATGGGGGGAAAACTTCCTTGGTAGTGAGTTTAATCTCATTAACTACAGTACACGGTGTTTTTAAGCTGTTATTTGTCTGTGCATTCAGCCTGGTCTAGACAATATGCCGTCTATTTCACAAGTAGCACGACAAGCTGTTTATGAGATCTTGGGGGAAATGTGATGCTGCAATATGGCAGGGCTTACAGATAAGCCTCCCTCTATAGCACTAAGTCAAACAAGAGAGAGTTGGTCCACAGCCTGCAGGCGTTCGCTGATGTTATTGACACAGAGCCTCCATCCTGCATGCAGCCATATTTAGACAAGTTTTTAGAGAAAGATGGACAAGATGGGGATTTTTATTTCTGAGAGTACATTTGTGTGAGATTTGATTTATTGGTATTGTTACTATTCTCACTATAGGTACCTCTAATGTCCTTATATGGGGCGAATCCTTAAAGGCAACTCAAACTGAAGTCATCAGCAGCACTTCTGATAATCTGATAATGATTTTAATCATTTTTAAAGCACAAATGTCCAAATATTCTCTGCTTCCAGCTTTTCAAATGTGAACATGTATGCTTTTCTTTGTCTGATATAATAGAAAAGTGTTGCTCTGTTGGTTGGACATAACAAAACATTAGAAAACGTAACCATGGTGATTTTTCCCCCTATTTTCTGCCTTTTTGTTGACCAAATGTTTAATCAAAATAATGATTAATTGATAATGAAAGTAATTGTTACCAGACCTACTACACTCAACAGAAATGCATCTATTCATAGACTATTCATAGTACTAATAAAGGGTCAATTCACCCAAATGAACCCATAAGAAAATAATTTCTCTCATACTTCTGTTGATATGTAACATCTACAAAAAATTATTCTTATTCTTCTGTGATCATCACCCTGAACTAATTGAAATAAGCACTGTGCTCTGATCTGTTTAACACTGTTCTTGTCAGTTGTAGTTTTAACATTTTTGGTCCTGTTCTTTGTGCGTGTGCGGGTGTGTGTGTTTAAATGTGCATTATTTGTTTGTTGTCGAGTCTTGTTCAGTTTTTGTTGCTTTGTGACAGACAATAGTTATCTTATCTTATGTAGCCATTCAGGTGCAGTGGAAACACAAACTGGAACGTGCAAATGGGACTTTTTAGTTCTTGTACATTCATGAGTTTTGTTTGTTTTATACTTCCTGGAACTAATTTCCAAATTAAGATTCTGACTTAGTGTAATGTCTAAAATCTGTCCATGTTTTATATCTCCCTCAGATTTCTCCCTCCACCCCAACACAATGAGGTGAGTGGAATTTTGTTTGTGTAGTCCTGTGACTCTGAATAATCCACACATCTTTTAATAGAACCTTTTATCTCAAAAATCAAAGTACAGTGAGAGTTTGTTTTTGCCAGGGTGTAAAATAAATGTAACTTCCAAAAATGAAAGATGTACAAAGAGCAAGCTGTAAACATGAAATAAAATCCTTATTTTAGTTTTCCATTGGTTCATGTTGCATCATGATATGTTTGAATCTGTGCGGTGAAATTCGCTGAAATTGTTGCCAGAAACACTTATCACATTGATATCAAGCTTTGGATTTTTTTCAGGATTAAAAAAGAATACCTTAGGTGACAAAAACACTGTAATCCAGATCAGATGGTGTCTGTGTGTAAACGATGCATTTGCTCCAAAAAACGGAGAGGGTATCAAAATTACCTAATCATCAAGGAATAAAATTTGGCAGCAGTACACACAGTGAGCATGGATGAGACTAATTTACTAAACATACCCTCCAGTCTCATGATTACATGTAATTTTACCGGCATAATTAACTAATTTAATTACTACTCCTCAAGAGCATCAATTATTGATATTACAGAGCATTCAGATGGCAGGCAGTGCTCTCGACGTGGCGCGCATTCAGAGGGTGGTAAACACATGCTGGCTCTCCAAGAGTCTTGGCCAGCTTCCTGCTAGTGCACTCAGCGAAAGGGAGAGAGAGGTAGAGATATACAGAGGGAGAAAGAGAGAAAGAAAAGAAAAAGAAACAGCGCTTGCGTGTGTGTGTGTGTGTAGAAGGAGAAGGGAGAGAGCGTGCCATCGCAGACGTCAAGTGTTCCTTCACACAGTTAATTGGAGTTTTGCGTCGGCCTCATGAGGAATTTCAGAGGTGGACAAATGAAGCTTTTTGCCCTCAGACGGTTGGATGTCAGCCCAGACGTGTTATCATTCAGGCTGCTGTGTGTAAGAGGGAAAGAATAGTCCAAAGGGTACAGAAATGTTCTTCTATATACATGTCGTTAAAGTACAAAACATTACAGAGCCTCTCTCAGCTGCTGCCCATGTTTCCATCAAATCATACAGAGTAATCCCTTTTTGGAATCCTTCCCAGCTCTTGACATAACATAGATTTAGTTGTCCATTATTTATCCTCAATGGAACAACAACAAAACATATCAAATTGGGTGCTTATATGTTTGAACCAAATCCAATCGGCACTGTCTCTATTTTTCATTTTAATGAACTAAAGCCATCTTGCTAGCCTCTCCATGTAAAGTGAACACAGGTGTGCGACGCCGTGACGGCAGACAATTTTTACTGGCATATTTTATATTCTTGGCAGTTTACATGTGTAATATCCATATTCAATGACATCATCACTGTCCACTAATAATTAAGTTCATCCAAACATCTGCTTGCTGTTGCTGTGGCCCAGTGTAGAGCAGGAGCTTACAAATCTTCTGTTCAAACCACAGGAGTGTGAACATTTGGCTTAAAACTATTGGATAATACAACAAGAGCCGTTTGGTGTAATTATTTTGACCTTTTACGCTACTGCATGTTTAACTGTACTGTGTAATACACACACAGATTGTTTTAGTTCCAGTTTTCTTTTATTTTACATACACCATATGTTAAACTGCACTCGTGGCTTTGTTGAAATATTTGAAATGGAGTTTTTTTCACTGTAGTGCAGCTTAGTCTCTCTGTGGTGGACCTCTCAGTTGTTCTGTATGTGGCCTTGCATTACCACCCACTTTTGATCCATTAGTACCCTTCCAGACCCGCAGTGCACAGCACTCAGCAGCAGTGCTTCAAAATGCTGCAAACTACTGGAAAAAAAAACTGAGAATGAAACACATGCCTTTTAGCTTAAGGTTGGAACAGAGAGAGAAAAACAATAACTTATATTTGTTTACATTTTTACTGCTATTTACTGAATAACACATATTCAATGGCTTAACACAGTGTGTCCCAATCTTTCTGACTTATGGCCCTTAAAACAAACCTTTTTTTCTTTTTATTTGTTATATATAATTAAGCTTTAGTTTTTAGAGCCACTGTTTGTTGAGATTGAGAATTAAGTTGAAATGACCCCCCCAGTAGGGAACCACTGATTTAACATAATGTGAATGAAAGACCATCAATAGTATATGTATAAAAGTTACTACAGACTGTCTGAGCCAACACTGTCAAAGTGGTTGAGGCTTGTCCCAAGTGAGCTGCCTGGCCTGTACTTGAAGTGGTGAGGCGAGGCACACTGAGCGCTGGGGTGAAAATGAAGTGTCTGACATCCGAATAGGTGTGTGTGCGTGTGTGTGTTTCCATGAGTCTCCATGTTTGTGTGCTAGAAAACGAGGGTGATACAACTCAGACGGAAAGTGTGTATGAAAAGGATGTGCACCTGTATGTGTCACTTACATTGTACATGTCGGTTTGCAAGTGCAGGTGAGTGATCATGTTTTGTATGCATGACAATATACTGCATACACACGTTTGTGTGTGTGCTGACATATGTGTTTGTGCTCTCGCATATGACTGTAAGTGTGTGTGTGAGTGCCCTGAACATCTCCTCTGTGCTCCTCTCTAATTATATTCATAACAGCAATCTGAATGTGCAGGGCCCATGATGAATGTGCCACCCAAGTGTGACTTGCTCCTAATAGGATTCTGGGATGCGCCAGCAGTCGACAACAGGGGCCCCGAGTGGCAGACAACGCCCCACGCCTCGGTGTCACACACATACAAACACACACGCGTGCACACAGAGACACAAACACACACTGTTCAAAAAGTTCATATGATTGTGCAGTGAGCTTTCTTTTCTCACTCACTTTACTCCTCATTATCCTTCACTCTCTATAAATTTGTAGTCAATCTCACCTTCACTGAGAGGTTTTCTCCCCAGCCGATATGTGTGTGTGTGTGTGTGTGTATGTGTGCATTTGTGCGTGTTTGACAAGTTGTGATGAAGTTCCTGTCTAGGAAGTATTATACCTTTTAAAGAATCTCATGTTCTCCTTGTCACAATGTGTCAAATCAAGGGACAATCTATTAAATGATGCTTCCCACTCTTGATGCAAAAAGATTGTTGTTTGTGATTTGTGAGGTAATATAAACCCAAGTTGTCTTGATAAAATACAAGTTGACTTGCATTTTCAACCAGGGCTTTCTTCTACTTTGCCAACACAACAGCTCCCATGCTTATTGTACTAAAGAAGAGAAAACCTCCAGGTATTCGAGAGGTGAGGATTTAAATCTACTTGCAATCCAGAACTTACCATTCAGGATCAATGATGTTAAGATTTAGGTTTGTGAGGACGTGTTTGAATTTGCTTTGCGCTGGTTGTATGTTTGTTATCTTGCAATATGGGAACATCATGAGTGAACTGTGCCAGCACTAAAGGGTGCACCTGGCCACATCAAATTTCCTCATGTTCCCAAGCTGTTCATAAACCATGCCAGCCAATCATCAGACTAAATGGATTTGACTTTCAGACACCTGTCACTAAAATACGTCTGATCACAAATGGACAACTCAAAATACAAATGTAAATGCACCAAAACTGCTTAGAAGAGCACACTGAACTCTTCTCTAGTCAAACATATTAAGAGGACATACATTCATATATATATGTGTATAGCCTAGTGTGAACAGGCCACCCTTGAAACTTTGCTGAGAGATCTATAAGATCAATTTATCTGTTGTATTGCCCAGCAGTTCAGATTTTGTGTGATTTTAGAGAACGCTACATGTTCCAGTCGCAGCTCTGCTATAAATGCCAGCTTTGTGATGCCCTCAAATTTCAGTATTTGTTGAGACTGTGTCACAGAGGTGTTGACTCAATACTGTGGTCACTTTGTGGTATTTAGTGTCTGTCCATCTCTTGACGAGCTACAACTTGCATCCACCATGTCTCTTCGCAGATGCATTTTTACATTACCTTTTTATATCATGATTATTCTATTATTTTGCTCAATAGACATTTGACTGTGAACTTCATTGCTCGTGCGATTAACGTGGCCTTCCTACATTTTGCTCAAGCTTTTTATGTTTTTCTGTCTGCGTGTTTTGATTGCTCCCCAAGTCGGAAAACATTCTATCGAACTGGTGAATTTTGGATTAACTAATGTTAAGTACTGCCTGTCTTCTGTACTGGGATTTACAAATTTTGGATTATTCAATGTAAAATGCGTCCTACTTGCTCTACCGGGATCCCTTTTCTCCAGAGGACAGCAGCTCTTCTAAGAGCCTGCTGGTGCAGGTGTGCCACAAAGCCCCTTCCAGCTCCCCTCTATTCACTATCAGTGTGAAAATCACCCAGGGCTTCACCGTCACTGACAGATTCTAGTGACTAGGGTTTTTCTTCAACTATCTGTTTGCTGTAATGATCACCACTGTGTGACTGTGACTGTGGCTGTAACCAATGATGCCATTCTGCCTAAACGAAACAACTGTTTTAATTATCGCATCCTACACTACCACACAGCTACAGAGTTCATGCAGCTCCCTAATACACTCGGGGTTTTAACCCACTGCCAAGAGTTTGGGATATTAAAAACATCCACAAAGGCTTGCACCATGGTTTCAATGTGGAATACGGAAGCAAACCAAACTTCTATGACTATGGACTTCCAGCTGCCCAGCTTCTGCACCAATGAGTGAAGTAGTGACACAATGCATCTCTGAGCAGTGTCTTTGATCTGCATGCCCCTGTCAAGACGCGCGGGGTCAATTCTTCATGCTCTGCCTCCTGGTTCACTCATGACCTGCAGGAAATAGAAACAGCTGGTCCTGTCCTGGAGCAACACCTCAGATCCTCTGGGCTCACTGTCCATAAACTGACCTTCCATGAACATCAAAGGACTTACTCCAAGTCCCTTAAAGTTGTTCGGTCACAGTTGTACTTGTAACCTAATTAATAATAATCCTGGCAAGCCTGAGCATCTTTTTTCCACTATAAATCATCTCCTGAAGACACAATCATCCTCTCCAATTGAGACGATAGGAGAGCGATGTAACAGCTTCATTGACTTTTTCAGAGTCAAGCTCAAAAACACCCACTCTCTGATGTTCAGCTCTTCCTCTCTGCCTCCTCCTGTCATCAAACATCTGTCTGGGAGCTTGCCTACTCCATTTTACTAGCATCAGGCAGGTCACATTGAGGAAATCCTCAGGAAGATGAAACTAAGTACTTGTGCCCTGGACTCCATTCCCACAGCTCTGCTCAAATCATACATCCCCATTCTCAGCCCCCTGATCAACCAAACGGTGAACCTCTCCCTTCAAACTGGTAGTTTTCCATCTGCCCTCAAGTTCGCAGTCATACGCTTCCTTCACATGTGGCCCATTCTGGACCCAGAAGTTCTTGCCAACTACAAGCCTACCTCAAACCTCCCTTTCTTGTCCAAGGCATGGGAGAGGTGGTTCCTTTTGAACTTCAGCACCATGTTAAACACAATAACATATTTTGATTTTTTTTCAGGTTTATGTTCAGCACAAAGCACTAAAACAGCTCCATCTTTTTTACCCTCTACATGCTCCCCCTTGGAAATGTCATCAGCAGACATGGGATGTCTTTTCATTGCTATGCTGATGATACCCAGCTGTACATGAAGGCTGTCCCAAGCCCTTCTGCAGCCATGCCATGCCTTAGCACTTCACTTAAGGACATAAAGGCCTGAGGACCTGATGAGCACAAATGTCCTCCAGTTAAACAGCAGGAAAACTGAAGCTCTCCTCATCTCCTCCTTTATCTCCTCAAGACTGGACTTCTGCAATAAGGCCTAAAAACCAGGCTTTTTTTCATCTTAACTCTTATTACTGTTTTCTTTATGTTTTGTGTTCTATGTTATTAATACTGTAGCACTTGAAATGTATTATTATTATTTAAGATGTTGTGACTTTAATACAATAGAATTAGAAACACTTTATTCACTAAACATACAAGGAATTTGACTTGATGATACAGCACAGTGAAACAAGAAAATAGCAGATAAGACATAGAAGAGCGCCAGAAGGAGTAGAAGGAGAAAAAAAAATCATAATAAGAAAAAAATATTCAAGTTACGTAATTACGTATGCTGTGTTATGCTACATATGGTAGTCCTGGCAGGACAGTTGGATCAATAGTAGGGGTTGTACCATCCCATTCAATGTGTGTGTGTGTGTGTGTGCGTTTGGGGTGGGGGACCTTGGCAACACACCATGGGGAATGAGGTGGGAAATAGGATAGGCTGTTGAGGAGAGTGATGGAAAAAACTTTTCAGGTGTCTGGTGGTCTGGTCCCGGTGTAGCAGAACCTGTGGCTGGATGGAAATTTTCTGATGAGGCAGTGAGCCTAGTGGGATTGGTCCACTACTATCCAACTGGCCTGCTTCCTGACTCTGACATCGTGCAGAACACTCACAGGCACCTCTTCCTGGCCTGTGAGCTGCCTGGCAGTTTGCACAATATATTCAAGTCTGAGTTTGGTGTGTGCAGAGGATGCAGGGTATGAAGAGATGTTCTGCTGAGCTTACTTGATGACATTAGATGAATGTGTCTCCTTTTTCAGATCACTGGTGATGGTGGTACCCAGAAACTTAACAGACTCAGGCAGACAGGTGGGGGCGAAGCTGTAGCTGTTGCCTACTGTTTATCAGGAAGTCCATAATCCACTTGCAGATGGGGTGGGGTACCTGCAGCTCTAGCAGCTTGGTGTACAGATGATTGGGGGAAGATAGTATAGAAGGCTGAACTGAAGTTTATGAACAGAGCTCTCACATAGGTGCTGGGTGTGTCCAAGTGCTACAGTATGTGGTGGAGAAGGGGGTCTGTAATTGATTTGAGGAAGGACAGGTTGAGTCTTTCAAAACACTTCTTAACTATGGATGTCAGAGTAATGGGTATGTAGTCATTCAGGCACATAATTCTGTCCTTCTTTGGAACTGGGATGATGGTAGATGCCTTGAAACGGGGTGGCCACAGCATTCAGAGATAGATGGATTGAAAATGCATGAGAACACTGGTGAGTGCTTGGTTGTGTAGTGCCTCAGTGTGGCTAGGGAGACACTATCAGGTCCTGGGGCATTCCTTGAATTCAGCCATGTGAAGAGCTTATGGATGTCCTTCTCTGTGAAGGTGAGAGATAAAGGAGGGTTGGGGGAGGGTGTTGGGGTTGGAGTGAGGCAGGCAGTCCTAATGCCCTGGATTGTATTCCTAAGAATAGGGAAGATAGGCTGATGGTCTTGTAGTGATGAGGTTGGCCAAGATGATGGGCCATCAATGTGTGTGATAGAACCTCTCAAACCTAGTGTGAAAGGTAAAAGGTGTGGAGTTCATCAGCCAGTCCAGGGCATGGTGTGATTGCAGGGCTTTACTTATTGTAATTTGCAGTTGTCCTGTGTGTGTTCCAGAGAAGTGTAGGGTCATTGGTGCTTGAATCATGCTCCAGCCAGGCTTTGTACTCCTGCTTGGCAGATTTGATGGCATATTGCTAACTAGACTTAATTATGAATGTTGTTTTGCAAACAAGATTTAGTTATGCTATAGTAAAAGTTTTTTTCTATATTGTTGTTATAAACATGGCCTGTCTGATGCCAAAAACTTAGGGCCACACCACTGTTTTTAAACATTAAAGTTATAATCTTGAAGATTTTCATTTAAATAAATGTCTGTTAAGTCACTATCGCCAAATGTGGTGATTGGTGATTGAACCTATAGCCCATTCATGAGAGCCCTTGCATTTACTGTATTACAATGATCACCAACAGGGTGTTGGTGGCAACTTTCCCACCATGCATTCAAATCATAAGCAGCGAGGTTAGTGATGCGTTTTCCATCACCCAGAGGTGGTTGGTCCACCAGAAAGGCTAGGTGCAGTTAACAAACTCGCTCTTCAAGTCACTTCTGTGAAGTGGCATACTGTTTTTTCTGGTCTCTGCTAACATGATGTCACGCAGTGACACTGGATCTCTGGGAGCGAGGTCAAATGAGGTCCAAAAACACACCTGCAATTACAACTTATCACCATATGGTGCCGCCAAAGAGAATGAAACAGACATCTTTGAGAATATTACTTTAAGTTAGATTACTCATCATAAGGAGCACTACTCAGTGAAAACAGTCCAAGAAAATAACCCTGATGACGTCATCAGAGTTATTTATAAAAAAATAGCTTTATGAGAAGTGCAGTACTACATTGCTGGAGTAATCCCTTCAAAATAGTACATGGAAATAGCACAAGAGCACATAAGTCAGATCTTGGCATATGTATCCCTATGAATCGTGATATTTACTCTTACTGTAACACCTAAATGCATAGATTGCATCACATGCATTTGGTTCAAATATTACTTTCGTATTCACAATTATCACAATATTCATTAATATCATGAATAACATTGTCCCTTTGTATAGGTTGTATTCTATATGCTTCTAATACAGCTGTCCAATATGCTGTATATTCTGTGCTCACAGCTTGATTACCATAAGAAAGAACTATGTGTTTTCTACCTTCAGGATCAATTAGGAAGCTGCACCTATTCAGGTACGCAGAGGTGAGATCTGAGACTTGCAATGGATGTATGGGATAAGACATATAGTCAAAGGGCTTCCCTCTGGGACGCCATTATCATGGTGAGATGGCACAGGAGGTCTTCCCTCACAAACACACCTCTCCGCATCCATCCGTCAAAGTGTCAGCCTGGTTTCTTCTCTCCTGCCTCCCAAGAAATCTATTGTGTGGAGGCAGAATCCTGCTGCAGTGAGTTGCCTTGTAGCCCTTGTAGTGTATATATCACATATATCCATCCTGTGACTGACATCAAAGCCACAGCTGTTTGATGTGTTGGTCGTCTTGGTTAGTCCCAGATGAGTGAGGGAGGAGTAACATAAGGTACACACACATATATGCATACATGGACATGCACACGCACATGCAGGCATGGAGGCAGGGAACTGGACAGCCTATCAGGCCCCCACAGGCCCCCAGCAGGCCCCTCAACAGGGCTCTGATGGGCTGTGGCATTGATAGACCATCTGTAACTGTGTCACGTTGGATTACAGTGAGCGGGAGAGAAACACAAAAGAGGGAAGAAGACGAGAAAAGGAGGGAGGGAAGAGGAGAGAGGAGGAGGAGGGGGAGAATGAGGGATCAAACCCTCTCCTCCTCCAAGAGAGCTTCTCTCTGTCTTTCTCTCAGAGACAGGTCCTTATCCTGGAAGAAAAGACTTAATCCCTAACCCCCCACACCCCCAATTTACCACCTCCCTCCTCTCCTTCCCAGTCGCTCTCTCACTGCCCCTCTCTCTCTCTGTTGCAGGCTGGTGCTGCTGAGGGACAGTAGTGTCTCAGCTGTAAGGCTTTGTGTTCCTCCTGGGAACCTGCCTAGGAGATTGATCTGCACAACGTGAGGAGCACAAAGACCTTGGGGTTTACGCGCCACAGAGCCAGCCATGTATCAAGATGTATCCGGCGTGGGAGTAGCCATACCTGTCTTATCGCATCACGGCTAAACGGACAGATGATGGGAGGAAGAAGGAGCGCTGAGGGAGGAGAGGAGAGGGGGTTGGATGAGGTTGCGCTGCTTGTGTTTGACACAAATTGGATTGCAGTGAAAATGCTGTGTATGGTGTTTTCTTCTAAAATGGTCTTTGGGCAAATCAGTCCCTTTTTTATTTCACAAAATACGTGCTTTAAAAGGTTCTTCTAGGTGTATTCTTGTGCCAGAGAATATAAAGGAAAGTATAAGAAGATATAATGAATTCAAAGCATATTTCTTGATATCAGATTTAGGATGATTAAAATCACACAACTTGCTTAAAGGACATGCGGTTTAAACAGCAGTGCTAATGGTGAAAAGCTCACCATTGGTACAGTTCTCAGTACTTAGATTTTACTCGAATATAAGCTTTTTAAGCTACTTAATATCATTTAACTTCAACTTAACATCTGTCATGTTGATTGAAGAAATGTACATATGTAGACATATGTAGACATATAAATACTTTGCAGATAAAGATTACACATGTGGGACGTTCTGGTTGGTTAAAATGCCTACCATGTAACCACAGTGTCCCAAGTTAGATTCTGGCCAGTGATTTTTGTTGCATGTCATATGACTCTTTCTCAGACCATGTTCACTGTCTGTATCTTTACTATTAATATTAAATAAAGATAAGGTACAGCGGAAATTCCCTTGCAGATTTTATTAAAGAAGAGCTGCGACTCAGGAGGTAGAGTGAGTTATTGACTAATTACAGTGTTGTTGGGTCGATTCCCATCTCCACCTGTCCAAATGTCGAAGTGTCCTTGAGCAAGACACTGAACCCTGTGCTGTTCTCAGTGGGCTGCTCCGCTGACACTGGTGTATGAGTGTGTGAAAGGGTGGGTGAATGATAGGCAAATGATAAAGCCCTTTGCTTGTGCAGTCCTTTTACCATTTTACCTCCAAAACATATGATCATCTTATAAAATGATGCATTAGTTTAGATTTTCCTACAGAATGACATATGAAGTTGTCAAAATTAGCTCCACCTCAACTAATGAGAATATTAAAATGCTGCTTACATGCATTATTAAGAATAATCCTATAATACAATTAACACTCTTAAAGGGGCCAGTTGTATAATGTCCTCTGAAGTCTGAGAAAATAACCCCGATGATGTCATTTGGGTTAGGATACTAATAATTTCAGCAGAAAACCTGTCTTACAAATGAGGGGTTGTGGAGCTTGAAAGAATTAACCAAGCACTGACAGTCCAACAAAAAGATGATTTTAGTTGCATTATGGGCAATGTAGAATGTAGGCTCCAGCTTCATAAATGTGCAATACTAAATCACTGGAATACTCCTTAAGTGCAGGACTTTTACACATAATAGTATATGTGTGTTGTGGAATTGCTTCTTTGGATCTGGGTCTGTCCTCCACTACTGCACACCAAAAGACATTTGAGGTCATTTACTATAAAAACCTTTCTGGAAAATAAACTGTGAATGAGTTTCATTCTTTGAACTATGGCCTCAGAGAATGATCATTTCTGACTTTGTTTCACAGAATTGTTGACATCTATGAGGCTTTCTATACGGATAGTTTTGGAATTAAACTTTTTGTAAATGTTGTATACTCTGCGTGATTTGCACCTTGACTGGAGCACAACACCTTGGCTCTAATTCTATCCTATGTCTTACCAGGCTCTGTGCTGCAGCTCGCCCACACACTGTGGGCAAAATAATAAGCACCGCAAGGCTCTGCCAAGGCCTCTCTGCCTTTGTGATAGATGGCATTCCTTTTTCTCTATTTCTGCTGTTTCCACTATCGCACCACACAAACAAACACACACACACACACACACACACTCCTGCCTCGGCCCCTAGGTGTTGGGCCCACTGCATCAGTCAGATCCAGTCTCTGGCTCTACTGTGTGCTTATGTATCTAAGAATCTTATTTTGCTGTCCTATTGTGTGAGTGGAGATAGAGGCCCATCACTGAGAGCGCAAGGTCACCGAACACATCAGCACAAAGAGGCCTATCTTGCGCTCTCTGTCCGTCTGTGAAAGTGTATGCTCTCTCTCTCTATCTATCTATCTCCCTCTCTCTCTCCCCCTAACCCCCTCCATCCCCTCAACACACACACTCTATCTCTGCTGCAGTCACTGTCTCTTATTCATTCACTCTACAAGCCATGAGCAGACAGCTCCTTGAATGCCGTGACCTCAAATACGCTGAAATAGCCACAATAGCCTCCCAGACTACAAAATATCAGGCCTCTCAATCTGGATTCAGTGACTCGGAGCTTCTATTTATCAGGATGTGGAGAGTGTTGAGGACTGATCACATTGTTAGATTGGTATCATCGTTTGTGGGGTTATGAAGAGCAACAGCATGGAAGAAAACATTATCATACAGTGTGCATACCCTTCTGTGAGACAATGGGCTAGATTAAAGGGAAACTTTGTTGATTTTAAACAAGCAAAATGCATCATCTGCCAGACTTTGAGATATAAGAGATGCAATACTTTGCTGGCTGCTCTGCTGGGAAAATGTACTCGCCCCCTGCATTCCATTAACACACATCAGTAGCTTAATAAACGGGACAGCACACAATGCATTCTGGTTGTTGTAGGATTCCCCCTTAACAGCAATATGGGGAGTCTACAGTCTTTCTCAGTTTTCTCTTGTCATAGGACACCAATTTCAAAATTAATTGCACATTTCTACTACATAGGTGACCCAGTTTTAAGAAATCATCATATTCACAGCAGTGGATTTTCCCTTTAAGGCATGTGATCATGTCATTATTCACTCCATTTTTATATTTTTAATGCACTGTTTAATTTCCCACGCTGATTGTAATATTGGTATTAACATCAGTATGACTAAGTAATGGTTTTTCATATCCATCTTAACATGCATGGTTGCTGCAACCATTCCTCCTCTCCATACTAGTCACTGTGACAAATGTGGGACACAATTCCCAGTTCTTGTTCTGTGCAAAAAAAGTGCTCTTAAGTTTAGCCAAAGTTAACACAAGGCTTCAGTAGTCTGAGTTAGCTAAAGAAGTGGGTAATTTCCAAAGTCTAATGGTGTGTTCAGACAGAATTTTTTGCCTTGTGTTATTCACATGAGTTTGACTGCTGGACTGTTTGTGTTTATTCACCCCAAACAGCCAATGTACCAACAGTGTGTTAGCTGTAAGCTAGCTAGCAATGGATGTTTCTGTGTGTTTGTACTCAGTCCAGCTTCTAACTAAAGTCAAATCTCACCAGAAATTCTGCTTCTTCAGTTATTTATTCCAGTCTCTCTACTTTTTCCTCTCCTCGCTGTACATTTATGAAGTCTCGGGACATGCTCAGATTTCTTTTCAAATTTTGAACTCACATAGACACGACTTCATATCACTCCACGCCAACCTGGGCCTCTGAAATTTGTTTGTATTCTGTCTGTACACACAGTCCAAAATTCCATCTTTTTGTTTCTCCAGACAGTGTTTCCCTGCTGAGCTGTGACAGAGATACGTCCTGGTAGTCGCATGTAGGTTTGTTTCCTGGACAGAACACCAGAAGTAAACCTCCTCACAATTACGAGGGTAAAGAAACACACACAATTTGGATATGTCAGACTGCTGAGGTCTCAAGTTACTCAGCTTCAGCTGACTATTAGAATGAATTTTTGCACAGTTTTTGCATCATCGTGGGTTAACACTGTGGTGTTTCCCAGCATCAGGGCACATCAATTCAATTCAATTCAATTCAATTCAATTTTATTTATATAGTGCCAAATCACAACAAAATTCATCTCACACAAATAGAGAAGTAGTCAAGCAGTTTTACCAAATTTCAGAATCAGTACCAACCATTTGTACCAGCTTCTTCTATATGTATCAAATGTTCTGTGCATGAGCGTTTCACAATGTAGCCAACGTGTGTAGTGGCATTACAAAGGGAAAACTTTCCAGCAGTAAGGACTGTAGGAACACTCTCTATGTGCATATGCCATGTGAGTGTTGTATTAAGATAGCATTGAAAGAAGACAAAGAATCAACAGCCACGCTAGGCTACATTGGGCCAAATGCCAACATAAGAAAGCTACATGCCCACAATGATGTTGATATTTAGTAGGTGTATTTTAGCATGTTAGTATGTTAACATTTGCTAATTAGCAGTAAACTCAAAGTACAGAATACAGTATTGGACAAGTCAAATTTTGACCTGATAAAAGCATTAAATAATAAGCATTAAATTAAAGTCAAACTTGAACTTTTACACTGACCAGAACAGATCTTGACCCTGCTCTCAACCAGAACTGTTAACTGGAGTTATTTTTCCTTACAGATGGACCCTTTCACACTAGTGATCGACCCACACATTTCCTGGGTCAGTAGTCTGCAGTGAGTCGTTTTAGCGATGGAAAGTGCCCAACAGAATCAGTTCAATTAATCTGGGAAACAAGATTCATAATTCTGAAGGATTTTTACAAATGAAAAATAATACATTTTACTTCTCTCTATCACTGATTAATAAAACACAGTTAGGGATACTTCAGACATTTTAAATGCTACTGTAAACACCTGGGTTCAGGTATTTCTTTCCCAAGAGAAAGAAACTACTGCTGCACCGAAACAATTACATTTAATGTTTGTGTGGAATATAAAGAAACCAACTCTGTAGTCTCTCCTTCATACAACTATAGGATCCTGAGCTTTCTGTCAGTAGAGAAGCAGAGCAGCCATCATCATGATCATCTGATGGCTTGTAATGTCTACATCATTACCATACAGCATACATCATTATCATTAATGATCGGCAAAGTTAAACTCTGCTCTGCTACTTTGAGGAGTTTGATGCACTTCATAGGCTACGGGGGTTGTGGTCTTTAATCAAATGTGCATTCCAAGCCTCTTCAAAAATATATTTAGCATCTCTAAGGAATGCGTTTTCTATCTCCCATTTTCAAATAGATCATCGCTGAGAATGCTCCTAGTATTGAGATCCCAAGTGAAAGAAGTCATGGCTGGCCTGGTTCCTGAAACTGACATAAACAATCAAAGAATGTGGGCCAAAACCAGGGGGAAAATGATGGTATGACATAAAAGGGAATAACCCGAAAGACTGTGCATGTGTAAGATTTGGCCAGAATTTTTGTTTAAAAAAAAAAGAACTAAAATTATCAACAGAAGTTACGTCAAAGACATCTAGTATTGTGTTGAAGAGATTTCTACTGAAATTAGCATGCTAACCAACTAGCCCAGCTGTCTCGTAATACCACTTATACCTTGAGAAGCGATAGCGAGTCACTGTAGCATCCAGTCTGCTCCATTGATGTATAAAGAGAACTGGATGTAGTGTTGGAGATGGGGCTCCGTTCATTCCTATGAAAGTTGCTCGGTGTTACGTGAAGTCAGAAAAGCCTCTTTGCATCATAAAGAAATTACCCTGATGAAAACATACTGCACACGTTCTATGGGCCACATGCACACATGGAGCATGCTCAACTGGTTTAGCCCTCCAGCTAACTAGAATGGGGATAAAACAATTGAATCATGAAGTTCTGGACTTTTGAAATGTGATCGGACTGAATGGATAGCAAAATGAATAATTTTCTATCGTTTTACAGACACTCCTTTTCCCATGATTGTGTGTGGGAAAAATGTCTTTTGGGCCCCTGACAGACAGGATCTTCAGGTCATCTCAGCTGTATGATGAACTGATCTCTACACTTCTTTGGTAACTATATTCAGTGAGTGATAATTATGGGGTGATGCATTTGGGGGGTATGCGGTATCTGGTGATATGTGGCCTCCTTTTTTGTTTGGATGAGGTGGCCAAATCTTCACAAAATGCACCTTTAATACATAACACTATTACCAGCCAGTATCCAAGACATACAGAAAAAAATAACATGCCACTTGAACACTTTCAGCTAGGGGTTAAGGTCTATACTGTAAATCCACAGATATATAGGTAATATATCCATATGTACCCTTGGCAGCAAACACTAGGGTTGGATAGGGTTGTATATGTGTATGTGTGTATGTGTGTGTGTGTGTGTCAGCACTGCAGCCTACTACATAAATATTGTAGTGGGTTCTTAACCATCCTCTAGAGTCTCCTCTTGGCAACTGGAAGTGAATAATGCATTACAGAGATGCAGGAAAGATAGTGCTTTATTACACTTTTGAAGTATAATATGAGTTGTTTGCCTCTGAAACTGTTCAGTGGGGGAAATGGTGCTACTTATTGTGGACCTTTTTATGGGCCATTCTATTTTTTTTTTCTTCCTTTGATACATATTAAATAATTCAGGTTATCTCTCTTTCCCCAAAGCCAAAGATGCACAAAGGAGAATTGTTTTTCAAGTCATAGAACTAGCACACGTCAATAACATTTGAGAGCTCCGATCAAAACCAAGCTGCTGTTTTTTGGGGGGCTTTTTTGATCTGGCATTTTGGTTTTCTTTGAGAGTATTTTGTGCTCGCTATTGGTGTTTCCATGGTGATATAAATCATTTTTCTTCTGCTTAACAATGGATCAAATGGAGCTATAAACAGAATCAAAGCAGTGTGTGGATACAGCACAAACTGTGTTTTTCTTTAAATTGAAAAAAAAAAAAGGCAGAAACCCAAATATCTGAAAATGCAAATGTCTTCAGATATTTTAAGAGGTTTGGCGAAAAAGTGAGAGAGAAGCTCGAATTACAATGATGACACAAAATTAAGAACACGGTTTCCTGCTTTTACAAAAATAATCAGTAATACTGTGTAAACAAATTATATGAAAACAAAACCATTCCAGATTTATTTTTCTAACTTTTAATGATCATAACAGTCCATTCAAGTCATGCAGCTATCTTTTCTCCCAGCCTTTATTTATTATGATACAGAATCCCGGTTCCCACACACACATAAACACACACAGACACGCAATGGGACATCAAATTAAAGCATGACAACAGTTTCTTCTCAAAATCATCAGAGAGGAAAATAAGCAGTTGGGTAAATTAACTCTTAGAAAATGGCACAAACAGTGCAGCCTTGTAACTTGAAATTGACTGGGGTAGTTGAGGAGATATAGTGCTGAGAGGCCTGACTCTCCCTCTCTGCTCTTACGATGTGCAGGCTCTTTCATCTGGTAAACAAATGTCTGAGATCTGAAGGCTTTCCCATAGTTGTTATGCTAACCTTGGAGAGCGAAGCCACTCCATTAGCATTTGAAGGAGCTAAATATTAGCTAAGAAAGAGAGCGCTCCCATTTAAAGGCATGAGAAAAAGTCTGCTGCCTTTGGTACCTAACCATCTGTGCTGGATCCTCTCCCTGCACTGCAAACACGACTTCAGGAGCCACCTAGAGCTCAGGGGTACTAACACCACATACTTTGAGCCCTGCCTCTCAAAATAAGCCTTTTCTTACGCCACATCTATTAATTCAGATAGGCTCCAGTGCGTCCCTCACATCCAAATAAAGCTGTTTGGACTCAAGACCAAGCAGGCAATTTTCCATGACAAGTTTTTGAAAATCTCTAGGTTCCTGTGTGGATGCGATGGCATACTCTGCCATATATTCACGACTGTGGTAGAGAGCTGTACGCCCCTCAAAATACATCAAAGTGTCTAAACACATCTCAGTTTCAGCATTCACCCACAGCCTTATCATCAGGCCTGTAAAAAGTAGATTGTATAAAGCCTCCAATGATATTTAGCTCTTTTTTTAACGCAAGGAGGCTGTAGGAGGTGAAAATTGTGAAAATGAACAGCTGAATTTTGAAGCATCAGTTCAATTTGCATAATATCAGTAAAACTGATTATAAAATAGAGAATTGTGGCAAATCTGCTTAAAAAACTGTGATTTTTTTTCTTGATAAAAGAAAATGAATGGATTATCAAGAACTTTGTTAAATAATCAATAAATTCACTAATCTTTTCAGTCTATTGTAGTAAACTGTTCTAGTTTAGATTTTTTCAGGTTTTTTTTTTAACATTGATGAAGTCTGACAGCAAGCAGAGGAGTGTCTCACCTCTGAGCAAATGCAATGAATTATACCTCACGATGCCCGCAGCGCTGTGATAATACTATATTTTCTGGATTGCATGTGTGTGATCTGTCTGTTCGATTGTGATGTTAATGGAGTAATTAGCTTCCAAATTCTTCGCCTTTTTCTACTCAGAAATAGCACTGAAGCCGGAGAGGCTGGTGGTCAGGGGCTGATTTCATGGACAGGATGCATGCTGGGCCAGAGCACCCAGAGGGAGGTCAGAGCACCCTGCCAGCTTGCCTTCAGCCCCTCAGCCATGCTGCTGCTGCTACTGCTGCTGCTGCACTGGAAGGCACACCTGTTACACTTTCCCAGGGGTGTGGAGGTGGAGAGGGCACAACCACCCTGCAGCACAAAGAACACACACACACACAGCTCACACAAGAAAGGCAGCAACAGCAGCCGCCCACACTGCACACACTATAGGGCATGAAACCTTCATTCAGCCTCTATCGTTTTCACCACATACCACAACACATTCCAACACCACAAGTGGATCTGGACCTCCACCCCCCCACAACACACACACACACACACACACACTTGTTTTTCTTTTTGTAAGGAGCCCTAATTGAATGGAAAGGGGGGAGGGATGCTTCACTGTGAGGAGATATGTGAAGAAAAATCTTTTTTTATTCCAGTAGAACATATGAAAGAAAAGAAGTCAGACAGGAGAAAGTGTAGGAATGGTGAGACAAATGATACAAAGAGATATTTTGGATATGGGATCACGATCAGTCTGGTCCTGAAGGTCAAAGGAGTAAAAACAATTGAATTATTTAAATTGATTCAGAAATTAGACAGTGAAATGAATAATCTCCTGTGGAGAGCTGGATGAGAAAAGGGCTCACTCTACTGCCACCACATGTGAGCTTTTACAAGGAGACAGTCATAAGGTGGAAGAAGAGAGGGGAAAATAGTTCACATGCATGAATTTTATTTTTTAGTGATCATAAAAATTGATATTTCTTGTTGCAAAACCCCATTCAGTTGGAGTTGCATTTAATTTAAATTATGAAGACGCAAATTTGTTTAAAGTCAAACAAAAATCGGAATTCCACTCAATTCTTGTGCAATTAACAATGATACTGTGGCTTTTTTTTTTTTTTTTTAACTGTTTTGGGACATATTTAACTGGTTGTTTTGCATGAAGCAGTTGAGCTGATGTTGCCGGGAGACGCACTGTCAACTTCAGTGCATGCACTGTGCACTACTACTGGCCAGAGCATATCTTAGCCCTGTATAGCCAATAAACATTGACCATTTTCGCTCTTTTCCACATAGCTTTGAGTACCATTAGCGATTTAAGACAAATTTATTCCATTATAACACTGAACATTTGTGCTGACCCATCATGCTGTTAAGTTTGCATTCCACAAAAAACTAGTTAGCCTAGCTTGCTAACATTTTGGATCGTGTTATTTTAACGCCGGATGAGTCATCTACAGCTCCTGCACACTCAGTGCTAATGTTCATTCCACATTATAGAAATAAGTGTGATCTGACTAATGTTAGCTGTCTTTTTTATCTTGGATCCAGATGTGAGGAATGACAACACTGTCAAAAGTCACAGCAACACATAGAATCCTGTAACATCAGCACACAGTGATTTGACTCTTACTCTGCAGCATAAGGAGCGCTCAAATCGCAGATGGAACTAAGTAATGGCTAACAACAGCACCTGCATCTGACTGGTTAACTGTCTGTGTGTCCTTAAGAACTGAGGTGACATAACTACTTTTATGAGCCGCATACACAAATATTGAACCCATCAGATTACAGTAATGACATAGTTGATCAGAAGCAAAAAAAAAATCATTCAAAAGCATGAATTGTAATCATTTTAATAATGTTGGGTCGAGATCGGAAATTGTCTTGGTGAAAGTTTCTAAATCAGCTACACAAGAGGTTTTGAGCTTCATGATGTTTCTGGGTGTGTATTTTTTCTGGACATCTGGAGTGATTCACTCTAGACTAGCTGGTGAAAACACACTTTATTTGCATTTTATCTTTTGCAACATTTCAAAAGTTTGCTTAACATTTGGATGACGGTTTAATGGTATGCAAAAGAGGAGGAGAGACACTATGAGGGGGAAAAAAGAGTGAAATAATATTGAGAGAGGCAATATCCTCCTTCTCTCAAGATTTTATTCTTTCTCTCTTACTCCCTTCCTCCTTATCCCCATCCTCTCTCTCTCTCAATAACATTCCAGTCAGTGGTCTGCAGTTGGATCATAGAGATGTAGGGTCTCTGCTGGCGTCCGGGGTTGCCGACAAGAAAGACAAGGAGCAGATGGTGGTCTTTGTCATTCCCTCCTCTTTTCAGCCTCCTGGCAAGCCTCATCATCATCTCTCTCTCTCTCTCCCTCTCTCTTTCTCTCTCTCTCTCTCTCTCTCTCTCTCTCTCTCTCTCTCTCTCTCTGCACCACAGCAGCATTGCAGGCGCCTGAATAGGCCCCAACCTCCGCAATGCAACCAGCCTCATAGGTATGGACCTCTGCAACCAGATGGTGAGATTATTTGGAGCAATTAATTCTTTGAGAGAATCAGTGGGAACATGTTTGCAGCAGAGATTTGGGGGCGCGTGGTTGAATGTGTTGAATGACATTCCTCCTTAAAGTCCTTCCAAAAAAAAAAAAAAGTTTAAAGGGGGTGGGAGGATGGGGGCCTGTGGTGGGAGGTTCCAAGAGGAACTGAGTGAAAAGGAGGGTTTTTATCCAGGCAAGAAAAGCGCGCGTAAACTATGAGGCAGTGTATGGGAACTTTTCTTAATGAAAAGGGGCCGAAAGTCTATGCTGGAATTTCCACATTCCACTAAAAAAAGCAAACAGATCAAAACATGTTTTTTCAAAACATACTGGAAATCATGTGCTGCTGAAAGACTAAAATGTTTAACCTTTAATCAAGCATGTACCAGGAATACATTAAAAGTTCCATGATAAATACATTTGTCATCACATCCCTACAATCAACTGTCCACCATGTGAACTGATAACCTGTCTAGAACGATCAATCGACATATCAATCAATCTGTCCATCAACTGCTGCCTTTTCAGGTCCAACAGTCTGTTGTGCTAAGTAGCCAAGCAGTACCATAAGGGCTGTAATCCGTCACCACACTGCATCATAGACTTCCTAATGACCCTGCAGGTCACAGGGTCGAGTCCCTCATTAACTGTGACACTGGTGTCGTCATCAGTCCTTTCTCTAGGTACTTTCTCTGTGGAATTAGCCTCTTTTCTTTCTTCCTCTCCTCTCATTCCCTCTCCTGTGGAATGAACATCCCTGATGAAGACTGGTGGGACAGAGGAAGTCGCTGTGCTTTCTGTTTGATGAGTAATGCCATCCTGACATGACTCAAAACCAACATCACAGTGATTTTATAGATTCAGATGGTATTGAGCAAATGTTGGTCGGCTTTTACAAGGAAAAATGGTAGTCAACAGGAAGTTCTGTCTGCGATTGAATTCTTCCCATAAGTACGCACAGAGGTTTTGTCACTCTGTGAATACAATAAATATAAATATGTATTTTTATTTTTGTTTATTTTGGGTTATGCTTTGACTTATTTCCATATTTTCTCACTTTCATCAATTCTGTAAGTCTTTTTTGAAGACTGAATGGAGACAGTGTCGTGTCTGGTCTGCATGACTGTAACACTAGAAACATAATGCAGATTCATATGTTTTAAAAATGAAAAAGAATAAGCCGATGGATGCTTCCAGCTCTAAAACAGCTATTCCTCTAATTCACAATGTGTACACACCGTTTCTGATTTTTGTGTTTTTTTTTTCATTTCATTTTTTTTACTAGATCTCTCCAGCATAGCACCAGCCTAAGCTGCTCATCATTTACAATTAGCTTAATAGCTGAATGGAGCTCATTTAGAGCTAATTTTTCACTGCTGAGATAATGTCGGTTGCCTACTATTACTTAGCATACCGTATGCCTGAGTATTATCATAACACCGCAGTGAATGACAAATGGTTGAGTTTGGTGGTCTACGGTTTACATTTTAATTCGGTCTTGACTAGAGAAAGAAACATTCAGGGCATTTACCTGCACAGAAAGAATGCATCAGATTGGCCCTTATCTGTAGAATGTCTAAAAAGAAGAACACTGTAATCTCCAGTACATACAAAGGTGATGGGAAATTAATGACTGTACATCTGTAACTGATTGTTGGCATCAAAAACACAGTCTTTTTCTTTGGCTCACATCAACATTTTGCCACCGAGCTTGCATCACCAACAAAGCAAAGTGTCCTACTCCACTCCAAAAATATCAATGTACGAGCCAAATATTTAAATTAAAAAAAAAATAGGCTTAATGAAACATTATAACAAAGCTTAACCTGACACAAGTGAGGGTTTAGGTTGTAAAAGAGACAACAAGCAGGGCAGCAGCTGTACAACAGGATGCAACAATGGTGCACCTGTTGTAACTCACACACACACACAAACACAAAGAGAGCACCGCACACACACACGCAAATATCTGTCTGCACCTACATGTTGTTGGGTCTCTCCACAGTTTGGAGTGCAAACAGGACATGGCAAAAATTAAGAGAGCATCCAAAACGCCAGGTCAGGAGTGTTTGATGTGACCACAGTGGGAACTGGGGAACTGAAAGTAGCAGCTAGGGACTTTTGACAAACTCCCGGTTTCTCCCACAAGAAAGCACTGAATAATGCTTTTTAGACCTGACTGAACTGCTCATGACCTTAGCGAGTGTGGGCCCGAAAACACATCTTCCACAATATGAGAATAGATCATGGCTGATAAATAATAACCCCGCAGGTGGACTGGCACATGGCGCACCTGTCTGTGGAGAGAATTATTGAAGTGGTCTTTCTCTTTAACTCTATTTTTACTCTGAAGCAGATTTTTCCATTTTGTTTTTCTTCTTGTGGATGGTGAAAAACCTAAAAGAAGTCCATTTTAGCTGCAGTGGTCATTCACACTTTTCCTTTTATTTAATGTTAACTTTGTGTATGTGTGTTTGCAAGTAGGTGTGTATGCATGTGTGTGTGTGTGTGTGTGTGTGTGTGTGTGTGTGTGTGTGGATGGTTACTCAGGTTGCACAGTGTAAACAGTGAATGCACCTGTGTAAATGACACAGAGAGAGAGATGTTGTGTTTAGCTGGGAGGCCATCAGGGAATAAAGCATGTTGTGCAAACTGTGTCACCTGGAGAGAACAAGAAGAAAAAAAAAGTGTGGCACCACCCGTCACAACCACAGCTGAGCCAGCCGACGCGGACAGATCTGGGTTCAGATGATACTAGCAGCTCTGCTACACCTGACAGAAAGAAAGAAAAAAACTGTGTGTGAACATTTTAGATATACTTCAAGGGATTAAGAGCTGTTGTGCAAATTGTGACACTTGAAAGTGTGTGTGTGTGTGTGTTTGTGTCACCACCCATCACACCATGTATGTCAATGTGTCACCACCCATCATAAGACAGACAGACAGAGAAACAGAGAGTGAATCCACCCATTGGGTGTCATTTGCAAGATATAATCTGTATAACTAAGAACTGTCGGACAAACTATATCAGCTGGAGAGGATGGAGACGCTGTGTTTGTCACCCATAAAAACCACAACCAGACAACCAACCTGCACAGCTGGGGCCCGAGTTCTTGTATAGTAGTGAAAACTACTAAACATGTGGAAAGTTTCAGTGGTTGCTGTGATGGTACCCAGTGATGGGCCATGAGGGACGGGATCACCTGCAGAGAAAAGGAAAGTGTATTGTCAGCACCCAGCACAGCCACAGCCGGGCCAGACACAGTCTGTTATGGCAAAACTGGCATATAATTACACTTCTCCCCCCATTTGCTTGCTGTATTTAGACTTTTTTTTTTTCATTTTATTGCTCACACCTGTGACATCAACTATCCAGAATACATCGTAAAAAAAACAACATTTTGTGAAATAATCCTTACAGGTACCAACTGGATTTGAACGTCAACCAGTGAAACTGAAAAAAAAACCAGACTGTAACAGACTCAGTCCAACTTAGTGTGATCAGTTGTGATATCCAAATCATATCCTCATCAAATCATGTCCCCTCTTGAGAAGAAAACCATGGGTTATGCCTTCGTGTAATGACACATTGGACACATTTCACAAAACATCTCAAGTGTGAAAGTGTTTGCAGTGTTTTCATTGGATTAAATAGGACTAAACTTTAAAAAAGACCTGTATGATTTCAGGGTTTTATGATCCTCTTTGTTTCCTTTGTCTTTATTAAAACCTTTGTCTGACAGCACTGCATCAACTTCCACTATGGTCACGCTGAAAATGTGGCTCCTTTGCTTGTTAAATGTTGACATATTGTCAGCACAAGTTGTTCGCTCTGTGTAGTTTGTAGTTAATCTATTTTGCTACAGTTGTTGTGTAACAGGATGCAGTGGCTCTACACCTGTGGTTTAGGAAAGCATGACAGTCAGCAGGGTTCAGAGAATTTGTTTCTTTATCATCATTCACCCATATCTGGATATGACATGTGTACACTGGGATCAAAAATATTATCTGTGTGGTTAATGAGTCAGCCTTCCTCTAAACCCTCTTAACCAATGATATTCTTATAAAAAGAAAACACAATTGTCCCTTCAAACTAAAACAAAAGAATCCAACGATTTAAAAAAAAGAAAGGTGGTGTACATGTAGCCCTCATCTTTGATTACTATCATAAGACACTCCATGAAAGTGAGACTACCTTGTGGTTTTAATACCAAGAGGGAATCAGAGGTGTTGAGCCACTTCTGTCACCTGAGTGTGTGTGTGTGTGTGTGTGTGTGTGTTGCCACACAATTGCGACTTCAACCACATCCCAGGGAAGTCTTTTGCACAGATGTGACCTTCATGCTTGCACACAACCATACACACTTTGTACATGGTCACCGCACTGTTGGCCCACTACAAGAGGATTTAGTTGAAATACTGCTAATGCAAGACTTTCTCTGTTGGCTCTCGGCTTCCTTGCACACTGCATACGTGCGATTTTATAGTGTACTGACTCCATTCAGAAAAAGCAGACAGGTGAAGTTAGTGATCTGATCTGTCGCCACACTGTGTAGCCACAACAAACTGAGAGGTTCACGTATTAGGCTTATCGAGTAATGAGTCTCTAGTTACCGAGTTCCAGTCCCCAGCCAGCACTGCAATAAACCTTTAGGGAAGTAGAGCCAGAAGGGCCACAATTAGAGAAGTACATTCAGAGGAAGCACAAGACAGCAAACACAAAGGGGCAATGAGATAATGCACATTCATGTTCCCTCCTTTGTTCTGAGCAACTTTGAAATATTGTTTGTGTTAAACTTGATGTTGACCCATATATCATTGACTGATTACAGGGCTAATGATAGACTAAAAGTGCACCTTGTTTACATTGCTGCTAACACATATTAGCCATACACACATACAGGAAACACCAAACTCCACACCTTTAACAAGGTTATTCTTTGAACTTTTATCAACCACAAATTATTTAACAAAAGAAGAGAAAGAGGTTGAATTAAAGCCCGGTCACACCAGAGAGTGGCACAGCGAAATTCTTCCACACATTTCTGCAGCGTGAGGACAACTCACAGGACTCATTGGTGAACTACTACAGTTCGACAGCTAGTCAGTCACAAAAGATCTCTGAACTTCTTTCTGTTTGGGCTGTTTACCCTCCGCTGTTATTTTTCAGGACTATGCATCATTTCATTAAATGAAGTGTTACTGAAGGGAGGGGGAAGCTCTCCGTGCTAGCGAGCAGTTAGCAAGCTTACCTTGGTCGTTTATGGGACAGTAAGTTCAGAAAATCAAAAGAAGTGTTTGTAAGATTATCCCTGTCTCTTGACCTGTCTCCTCTTATGTGGATACGTCTAGATTTCAAAAACAGAGGTTAAATAAAAGTGCAGGATAGACAGCTAATAAGCTACAAAAGATTTCTCCATGTCTTCTCCGTCTCACTGTTCCCTCAAAGGTCAGCACTGTAAATTAGCAGTTTGCTAATAGTAAACACAGCAATTTTGAAGGTCAACGTTCACCAAAGTAAAATTTGATGCGAAAAATTTGCATTCTTAAATGAATCCAATAATTGTGGCCTGCGTGGGTTCTCTCTGGGTACTCCATCGTCCTCCCACAGACCAAAAACATGCAGTTTAGGTTAATTGGTGGCTTTAAATTGCCCGTAGGTGTGAAATGAGTGTCTATACTCTATGCTATATGTTAGCCTTGTGATTGACTGGCAGTGACCTTGCCTCTCGCCCAATGTCAGCTGAGATTGGCTCCAGCTTCCCTGTGACCCTCTAAAGAAATAAAGAAATAGATTAAGCGAAGAAAATGGATGGATGGACCTCAGATATCTGAAATGAATACTTAAAAAAAAGAAGAATTGGTGAATACATCCACAAGAGTCACCGTCTGTACCTGATTTTCTGAGACACTTTATGCATCGGCTCAGTTTCATGTTGTCTTTGGTCTGTTTTTGCATGTTCACAAATTTTAAACACACACAACTTTGTGGAGTCTGTAAATGAATTATTTTATGTGGAAAAACTATTCTTGGCAGCAAGTTTTTTCAACCCATTAGCCTTCACTAAGAGAGCCAAAATGTTAAAATTCAGACTCTGTTGAATATCCAACTTTCTGTTTGTATTATGAACATAAATTGTCAAAATGGTAGCATTAGTGAGTCATTGCTATGGCTAAACTGGACAATGTTTTTCTCTAGGACCTCGTCTGTCACTTGCTTGTCATGGGCAAGAGTTCATGCAGCATGTTGCTAGTGGAAAGGCTACCATCAAAGATTCATACCACTGACCCCTTTGAAGTTGAACCAAACATTGTTGCACACATTACTGAGCAGAACAGTCACTTCCCATGGCAACAGAAAACAGAGAGAAAGAAAGACACAGAGAAGAGGAAAACACCTATTTAAAGCCATTTAAGCCTTTCAATATTCATGACAGAGGAGACTGTGGTGGTTCCCATAAAGTTTGGGATTCTAAACCAAAGAGGCAATGAAGTGGGTGTCATCCCCTGCTAGACTCAGACCACAGGGCCCCCATTTGCGTCCTGGCTGGAAAACACTCAGGCTGAACTGAAGCTGAGTGTGGCGTCCATGTTGTCTTGGCAACCTGCCTGACAAGAGAGAAAGAATGAAAGAAGGAAAGAGGGGAGAAAGGAGGGAAGAGGAGAGGAGAGAAGAGGAGCTGGGTGTGAATGGATGAGGTCCCGATGTGGCGCCAGGCAGTCTGCCCGGCGCAGCGACTCAATAGGCGGCTGTGAGGGAGGGAACGGAGCGGCGACGCGGCCGGAGAGTGGAAGAATGTAGGAGGCACAATAACACACAGCTGGGGGAAGGAATGGCAAGGAGGCGCCGCCAAAATTGGCCTGTCCTGGCTCCCCTTAGAGTTGCAACCCTGCAGTCAGGGCTGTGAAGATAAAAAAAAAATGTTTGTTATATGAAGTCATAATAGCGATTTATTTAATCAGAGATGATGATGAGATTGAATTATATGTCCTTTAGAACCTTTTTCTTATGAAGAGCTGGCAATAAATAAGAGACAAATACAAGTGTCACAGCGAAATTAGTTTCAGTGAGGGAACACTGCACGCCTTAATAATAATAGGCTGTAAAAGGGTCAATAAAAACTCTCTATTGACTGTAACAGGCACACGTCAGTATATGGAAACGTAATATCAAAGTTAACCGCCAATTAAAACGCATCTGAGTTTAGTAAATACGCCGCAACTCCCACTATAAATTTTCTGGACGTATAGTTTAAATATCAGATCGACCGTTTGCTATTTTTTTTTTTTTATTTAGTAAGGAGTTACATGGCTGCTGCCAGGTGACTTTCTGATTTTCATTTCCCCGGTGGAGTAAAGGCAGCATTTCTCTCTAAGCAGGTGGTTCGGCTCAGAGTCGTCTGTCACCGGAGAGATCAATACGAGCGAGGCTGTGCGTAATTACGCATCAGTGACTACGGCGCTAAAGATGCACTCCGACGCTTATCAAATCTGGTGAATTGTGCAAATATATACCATCACCTCTGGCTAAATCAATCACATACCGAAACCTTCGAGATAGGCTTCTTGCGTTAGTGTTAGTAAGGATAATTGATACTTTTTTTTCCTTTTGTACGGGGAAGGTAATGCGCAATTGACTGCTTTAAATCGCCTCTGTGCCTAGTTCTCTGTCTCTCTCACACACTCACACACATACACACACACCTCGACTACCGATAGGCAGCCCACCGCAGCGCACACAGAATGAGACACGCCTTTTTCTCAGCTCCGTTGTCGGGTCGGTGGGCAGCGGGCAGCCGGTGATTGACCAGCTTCTCTCCCTGATCTGTCAGCCGGCTGGCTTGGCGCCTCCCCTCTCCTCTATAAATGTAGGAAATCTATTCATTCCTTTCACACTGAGCCTGCTGAAGTAAGAGGAACTGTGAGGCTTCACGGGATGTGTTGACAGACTAGAATTCCGCCTTTTGGTTTATCTCATTCTCTCGCTAATTTACGGCAGTATTAGAGTAGCTTTGCCGTGTTTACAGCGCCGTTGTATAATCTCAAATACCTCCTGCTTCCAGTAGTGTAATTGTTAGATTTTTTTTCTCGCTGCCTCTCTGTGAGCCGTTGGTTATCTAAGATGAAGGCTGTTACTCCAGTCCACCCCCAGGACTCCTCCTCCAGCAGCAGCCAGCTCTCCCTGCACTGTCTGTCGAAGCAGAGCCTCAACATCGCCCGGTGCAGGATGGAAGAGGAGGACCTGTTCTGCCTGCAGTACGACATGAACGACTGCTACAGCCGGCTGAAGCGCCTGGTGCCCACCATTCCGCAGGATAAGAAAGTCAGCAAAGTGGAGATCCTCCAGCATGTCATTGACTACATCCTGGACCTGCAGCTGGCCCTGGAGACGCACCCTTCTATCCATAAACAACAGCCACAGCGGACCGGGACCTGCACTCCTCCAGCCTCCAACCCCAGCCGGACACCGCTGACGGTGCTCAACATTGACCACCACCAGGTAAGCTTTAAAGAGCGGAGGAGACTCTCCATTCCCCGTTTCCACCGGGGCTTACCCGGGACCCCGGTTTACCTCCCTGTGCCAGACTGCCGTCCGCGAGTCAGACTCAGACAAAGCGCGTCATCCCCGTTATTTGTCATTGTCTTTTTCAACGTTAGAGAGAGAGAGAAAAAAAGACAGAACATTTTCAAATTGCTGTAAACGTCACATCATAGCCTTGAAAAAAAATGATGCGTAAAGAACGCATTTGGCGTGGGTTAGATTGCGCACTTGATTGCGGGCTTTATGATTTGCATGATAATGACAGTGTGTGTCAGAGGCCCACCTTATCCCAGGATTGGTGAAGTACCTCAGCCTGCAGCCCACTCCACTGCGCACAATAAGGGCAATTTGTTATTCAATAGGCTATAAGAGAATTTATTATGGGAGATATAGCCGGCTAATTTTCTGCTGCTCTGCTGTATATCATCTATTTTTCAGGGCTCTAGGCCTCGCTTTTTATTCAGTCTTATCCATGGGAGCTACATCGTTTTACATGTTTCCTTTTCTTCTTTTTTTCTGTAGAGGACGTCAATAGTCAAAAAGCCGGAGGACTCGATTTTATGCCGCTGAGACATGAGCACTGCATTGGTAAGTTTACTTAAAAAAAAAACATTATTCATTATTTCAAATGTTTTTTTTTCTTCTTACTGTCATTTTGTTTACTGTGTTGTTTTTTTTAATCAGACACATGTGGCCAGTAGAAAACACTAAGTGGTGGTCATTGAAGCATCCCCATTAACTTGATTATTGTAGCCTATATGTGGTGTAAATTGATAATCTCTAGAGTGCTCTGGGGGGGCCAGTAGATGTCAGGGAAAATAATAATTGAGGAACATGAAATTGGCACCAGCCTCAGAGGCAGCTGTGCTTTGCGCAATAACTGTCACTGGTGTAGCAATCTGGGAAGAGGAGAGGGTTAAAACCTCAGCTTGCCCTCTATTTCATTCTTACACACACACACTCCTTCCTCTCTCTCTCTCTCTCTCTCTCTCTCTCTCTCTCTCTCTCTCTGTCTGTCACTCATTTACTCCCTCTGTCCCTCTCAGTTCCATTCAAGCTGCTGTTCTGGTTTTAATGTTAGATTTACAACATTCGAATCACACACACCTGGATAAAACAAGCACTAAAAGCATGTATATACCTGGTGTGTGACAGTAAAAGACACTCTCCCAGTCTTTCTGAGAGCCTCGGCTGATTTAGGCTGCCTCTCGTCAGCCCTGCCCAACAGCCTGAGGAGCTGTGTGGTTGTTGTTTGACCTGGTTTGTTTTGGGTTGTTGATCAAGCATGGCCTCTGTTTTGTCGGTGGCGCCAGTCAGTCTGGAGCTCTGCAGCTCACCCCCCCGCTTCTATTCATCCCCTCCACAGGTGTGCAGGCTGCACAGAGCCGCTCCAAAGCCAGCAAAGCTTCGCCAGGGACTCACACCCAACTGGAGGCACAATCACAAGGGGATTTCAAAACCGCTGGGAGGAATTAAACCCAAATAAAATCACTATTCATATCAGCTTTTTTTTTTTTTTTTTTTCGGTTCCATAGAATAAGGAATCAGTGTGTAGACCTCCCCCCCTCTCCTTCCCCTGTTTAAGTTGCTCTAACTTCTTGTCACTTGAAACTTTTCTAAAAAAGTGAAACCACGGAATCCCCATGTTTCTGTTGGAAACCCGTCTGTCAGCAGCGTATGAAAACTGTTTGTGAATTGTGCTTAAAGAATAACTAAAAACGACTCCAGTTTAAAGCTTTACTAAACTGCGAAAAATCATTGTACATGTTTTGGACATCTATTGTTTAAAATAGATGATTTGTGTTGAACAGGGATGTCATCCCTGGAATCTTAAAATGTTTGATATTGTAAAGAAGAACAATTCTGATTCGAGACAATTAAGATTGTACATATAGAGAAACAAATGTTCTATAAAAGTATGTGAAAGGAATACTTATATGCTTCAAATAGACTATTGTAATTATAAGATATTTTTATTAAAAGCCTTTTTTTGTTGTTATGTAAATATTGTGTTTCCACTTTTAAGTCTTTAGTGAATGAATGTGGTTATGCTCTGCCAATAATGTCCTCACATGATGATATCAGTTAACTCTTTGCAGTGTTTTTGGAATAGTTGAATATGTAGCATGTCAGGCTCATTGCAGAGATATTGAATGTGCACTGAAGCAGCCCTCCCTGTGTAGATATGTGGTGGAGTTCAACACAAGTTCTTTTATTTGCCCTGCTCAGCTTTCTCTTGAATTGTTTTGTACTCATTAAGTATGACCGGCTCGGAGCGATGGGTCGGTCTGCTTTTTGATTTTTTTTGTTTCTTTTTTTTTTTTTTTTTTTGTAAAGGCCTATTTTCATTCTTTTACATTGCACTCTTGTTAAAAAAATCATTAATCCGATAGCACTTCATAAAGTGTTTATAATGTAATATTTAAAAACCACTGCAAAACAATGTCTCCAATGTATCCCTGTGCAGTCAGACCTCCATGAGGAGTTAATGATTGACACCATGAAATCATTAAACTTTGGTTATGAATTGATGAAATATGTGAACATTAACAGACTCTTTTTGGACTACAACCAACTGTAATCAGCCAGGCAGCAGGATGTCTTTTAGTGGATATTAAACGATTTCCCTGTTGGAAAGTCAGCTGCCATTGTTAATGTAAAGAGAAGAGAAAAAAAAGCCTTTATTTTTCATGACATTGAACACCGAATTTACCTCACCACCCTCCTGCCAGTGTGAGAGGGCACTTGTACATTACTGTCAGCTGCACTGTTGGACTTGACCTTCACTGGCTTGTGAGGAGTTGTCAAAACAATTAAAGTTTCCAGGAAGAATTGTGTCGTCTCAAGTTTTGTCTCAAGGGGCATCTTGCTTTCAATGCCAACGCCGTCACGTGAAATAATGAGGAAAAACAGGGAGGTGTGGTATAACGCTGCTAACTGAGCAGAAATCATTCAGTTAGTAGGAATGGAAAATAAAGGGTGGATAAAAAATATTAAAATGTTGCAGATGTCATCCAAGTCCTCAAACCTGTTTTGCAGGATTCAGGGATAAAGCTTTTTGTTTTCTAGGCTTTTATTAATTCCATCACAAACAGGGCTGACAGCTTCAGCAGAAATATATGACAGTCAAAAGGTCAGATTAGTGTCAGTAAACTATGAACAAGGTTTTATTTATTTACATTGTTAGAAGCAATATAATCAGGTAGATTTCTTATTGCAACCTATTTTCTGAAACAAAATATATGCAGACGTTTTTTTTTTTTTTTTTAAGCAATAAGTATGCAAAATGAAACAAGAAAATGTAAAAATAAAACAACCTATGTAGAGGTGAATTTAAAGTTTAGTTTCTCCGAGCAGAAAGAACAGGAGCTTTATTCGTCTCATGGACACAGTAGAATTTAAATAGACCTCTGTAACATGTTCAGCGACAGGAACACATGAGTGTACTGTCAAGCTACAAATAGCATTTCATTTCAGTGGTAACCAGTATGATGGTTAACCAGCATTCTGGTTAATCATACTGTAAGTTTACATTTTTATTATTTTAGCTGTTTAATATTTAGCTGATGCTTTTGTTCCTTTACAAAGTTAATATAACACAAATTCCCAAGTAAGGACGTATAATGTTAAAAAATACTGTACTCACATAATAAAGAGAAAATGTGAAGATTATTTCTGATTTTAAAAAAAAAGAAAAGAAAAGAAATGCATGGTGAGGTGTTGATTAAAAATTGAAAATCGTATTCACACTATTAATTGAAAGAAACTATCAGCACAAGGCCTCGTCAGATTTACAGGAGTGCTCAAGTACTATAGAAACAGCTGGACCTCTCAAGTATTTCAAACAGAAAACAGACTGTTAAGGATTTATGATGATTTTCAAGTGCCTAGAACGTTTTTGTAAAGATTCAGCCTTCATTCAGCACTTACATTAATTTTTAAATGAGAAGTATCTTTGAAATAACTGTGACAGACCTTAAACCACACATATATATCTGTCTCGCAGTTGTTGGTTACACGTCAGTATCCTTTCTTTCTCCCTTCTTTTCCTTCTACGGGTTTTTTTCTTGTAGACACACTGACCCTTGTTTAGTTGTCCCCACATCAACCTGCTGAATGCGGGTTAAAGCAGGCCGTTTGACACCAACGAGCCCGGCGACAGAGGCGCCCTGTGGGTGTCACAGACACCTTTCAGACACCCTGCTCCACTGTGGCCATCTGAGGATAAGCAGGCCAGGCCACCTGTGTGTGTTTATAGTTCACAGTAAGAGAGCCTGGCCTCACTGCCCTTGACAAGCACTGTCCTTGTGATGTGAAATGTGTGTGTGAGTGCATGTCTGTGTGTGAGTGATAAAAGGTAAAAAAAAAAAAACATAAATAAAATGAAAAAGCGTGTCAAAGCACAGGTGGCCAGCTTGACAGTTAGACCTTCCTGATATGATTAAAGATATTCTGGCTCTCAGAGAAAGGCCTGAGAGTTCAAACCAGGTTTCGGGCTGCCATGACTACTGAAGACTTGATGAGATCATCTCCAATGCATTCTTTCCACAAAATGCTACTTTGTTTATAGATACATTCGAGGAAACATTGGAAATAAACCCAGCTGACCCTTTAATTTAGATTTTCATCCAATTACATATTAACCAAAAGTGAAAGAAGATTTAAAAGAAGAAAAAAAAGATAGCTACTGATTTAAAAACAAAGATAGCACATACTGTGTTAAAATAAGAAAGTTATGCCTTATCATGTTCAACAAATAAAGGTTTAATAAAGCTATTTGCCATGTCTATGTTCTTGGCTTTACTAGAATTTGTATATAATGTGCGTTAAATAACTGACACTGAAAAATAAAGCTACTGCAAGAAAATCAGTCCTGACACACGATATATCCCAAATCTTCTGATTACTTAAGTCACATGTTAATTAAAATTCCCTTTCGCGTTAGCTGCTGTCCAGCTGAACTTTTATATTTAGATAAACTGTATCTTAACATTTGTTATCTCATGAAAATGCATTTAACTGTGATAAATATGGAATTTCCCGGCAAAGACATATGGCATTAATTCAGAAGCCAATCAGCCAGTCACTGATGCTTACAGTATATTTACACACACGGCACATGTACACACTAATTTAGTCCTATTATATAATGTTCCATGAAGCCATGTTCTCCCTCACAGCTGCAGTGTTAATACAGCATGGACACAGGACGGAGGACGTCTGTTACGGCGACACGATCTCAAGATCTAATTCTCTCTATTAGTCAGCACCCAAACTGCTGCCATCCCCAGATACATTATTCATCCCCACTCCTATTATACTTTGCTGCAGCCATATGTTGACTCACAATTCCCACTGTCTCGCTATTAGGCAGCATGAGCCACCACAGTGGTGCCCCATCATGCATCTCTCCAGCATTAGCACTGCAGGATTTTCCAAATAATCCCTGTTGGGAGTGAGACAGCAGTGCAGCAGCAGGACGGCGAGTGTGCCCGAAGTGTGTGGGCCTTGTATTTGTGTGTGTGTGTGAGTGTATATGTGTGTGTGTGTGTGTGTGTGCTCTCTCGTCCAGATCGTGGGAAAGCATCACACCCAGTTTGATAAGGAGGCCCAAACCACATTGGTCAACCTGTTTCCACTGAGCAGAGGGCGAGGGAGTGGACGCGCCGGCCCTATGACCAGTCACTCGGAAATGTCATTATGAACACAGTATCATTATTATCAAAACAAGGGACTGGCCATGCTGCAAGTGGATTGTTTGCACAGTTGGTTGTGTGTGTGTTCATGTAGGGTTCTCATTTGTGTGCATGACTTGGTGTGTTTTCCTCATATGAGCACCGTCTTGAAAATGACTTTCCTGCAGAAGATTACAAATGTAAAAACCAAATTTACAAGAGGGATATTGCAATTTTCTGAGACCCACTATGTCTGATTAAATCTCACCTGCTCCTTATCCACCACTGTTTTATCCTCCTCTTGCAGGTGAACCCGCCGTCATGACTGTATCCAAGTAAAAACTAATCAAATGATTTTTTTCTAGTGTAGTTCCATAGAGAAGAAACACACCAGCTCCTAATTCCACAAATTTGTACAACGCACCGTGACACAAACACATAAAACGAGGATGCTCGCGATCGTCTCTGCCTTGAATTAACCTTCTGCATATGTTAAACTGCAATAACAGGTTTAGCTGTGGTGTCTCGCCTCCCTCTCTCCCTGATTTAACTCCACATTATGGTGTTCCACGGGGGCCTATATCCCTGTGTGTTAATCACTGCTCTTCCTGGCGCACAGAGAAATATATGGCGGGCGCTTGCAGAGGAACAGTGGAGGACAAAAACGTGCTCGCTCTTGGACACTACTTGATTACAGACTAATTGGTCTAGAGTGATTAAATATCTCATGCTTCTCACTAATTGCAGCTATTTAAAGCAGCTATTAGCTTAAAATGCCTGCCACCAACAGCCGTTTACTCATAAACAAAATGTGAGATGCAGCAATTCACCTGTACAGCTCAGACTGGAAAACAAGAGTTAGAGATTCGCAGGAAGCTTTAGTGCTACGGCGAGACATCACAGCACATGGCGTCTTTAATATTTAAACTTTTCACAAAGCGGGTGAATACTTTATGGAATACTTTCCATTGCTTTTTTTAAAAATACATTTTGAAAAATGAGTAGCTATTTATCTTTTTTTTCCCCTCCTGCTATTCCGAATATGTAACAGATGTACATTTTTACTGATGCCTAATTCATCACAATTATATTTTCCACATTCATATTACTTGTGATAATTGATGCGCAATTATTTCTTCATTTGGGCTGTGTGTGCATTAATGATTTGACACTTAATGTTTTTATATATGAGAGGAAAATATGAAGAAACAATAATCCCACTGTGGATCATTCGTTTTAATTTAGCAGCCTCAGTCGATGTTTTACACTCAGGCTATCTGAGACACTCGAGAAAGAAGGACCTGCACACACACACACACACACACACCCTCAACATGTTTATGTGATCTGAGCCTGGAGCGGCCATCAAACACAATCACAGGAGAGTTAATGTGTGTACACCCACCAGTTTAGCTTTAGTCAAGGCCTCTTTCAGGGTGTCAACAAACAACGACGGGGTGAGCGAGAGGAAGACGGCGACTGAGATGCAGTGAGGGAAAGAGAGAGGAGGAATAGGGATAGAGTGTGTGAGAGAGACAGAAGAAGGAAGGAGGAGGGAGGACTTGGCATCACCAGTGCCAACCAAGCCTCCCAGGAGATGGGCGATGAATTACAGAAATGAGATCTCAGACAAATGCCAAGCTTTTCCAAAGAGCAGCGAGAATGGCTGCGCCCCCCTGGAGAACACAGTGATTAGAGAGGGGGAACCAGGGGTCTGCCAAGCCCCTTAAAGGATCTGTGTGTGTGTGTGTGTCAGTGTGTCTGTGTGTGCGTGTGTGTGTGTGTGTGTAGGGGTGGCACTGGGACAACAGCCATGTCACAGAACATGACCCTGAGGTGCAGCCATCAGACAGCCAATATGGCGAGTTAAATACCGCTGCTGCATCAGAGCGGAAGGGCTCCAACTGCCTCCAATCAAACAGGTTTCTGTTCACCTAATGAGCTTAATTAATGAGGCTTAGTTTACACTTCTTTGCTCTGAAAGAGGCAACAATGAGCTGCGTTTCCCGAAGAATAAAATATCTCTGTAACTTGGGGATGGAAACATTTCAGCCAGAGGTTGTCAGCTGTTTAAAGTAAGATTAAAGTGAGAGTAAAAGTGGGAGTAAAGGAAGGAGGCTAAAACTTTTTTTAAAAAATTTCAACCATATTTTGATATTTCTCACTGTATGTATTTATGACCTCATATTAAGAAGATAAAGCCCATATGAAGAATGTAATTAGATTTTTTTAGATTTTCAAAATCTGTTTTTTCCTCCTCTGATTGGTGGAGACTCTTACACAATTCTTAAAACAATTATTTGATTTTTATTGAGAGCAAATATTCTCCTTAAAAGACTAAATCATTGATACAATAAGGCAGTAAAGGGCTCTTTTAGGTAAGGTGTGGTAAGTGTGATAATCATTTCCAAAAATGGAAAACAAAAATTTATTTGCTAATTTTTTTTTTTGTGACCAATTTTAATATTAAGTTAATCCTTACACATGGTGATATGAAAGTACTCAAATATTGAATACAGTGGTCAGCAATCCATAAAACACACAAAGGAAAACAATGAAAACAGCAATAAATAAGAGTACAGGCCCAAGAATGAACACATTTCCAATAACAGATAATAAAAAATAATAGACAGAAAGTAATGAGCAGCATATTACATCACTACCATTATTACAGCCTCTGAGTCATTAGAGGATCAAAACAGAGCGTATTTCTCTCCGAATTGTGTGATGTATTAGTTTAATATGGGCTATGTTAGCAGCATGTGCTAACATTCTATCAGTTTCTAATTCAAGATTCAAAATATCCGCTAATGCTTGCACACAATTTAGTTTCAATAAAGAATGAGGGTCTTCAACCGGCACTCTTTTAGCTGCTGTTGTACTCATAAATAATTGATGTTTTTCATTAATGGACAGACTAAGTGAACAATTGTCAGGATGTAGCTAACTGTGATGTGTGTGTGTTAATTGACTGTGATCATGCGATAGTTTTACAGAAACACTGTTGCTAAAAAGTTGCCTTTCATAAGAGATGGAAGGATTACAATATATCACATGTACAGAATAAAAGATATATATATATATATATATATATATATAGAGAGAGAGAGAGAGAGAGAGAGATAGATAGATAGATAGATAGATAGATAGATAGATAGATAGATAGATAGATAGATAGATAGATAGATAGATAGATAGATAGATAGATAGATAGATGCTGATTCAAAGTCATGAGAGAGGTAATGTCCTCTGAGAGGGTTTTTATTTTGATTCAGAATGACAGGCGTCTGTACGCCACATAATTCTACTGTTCTTTGTGGGACTAAGATATGAGCTATCAGATTCCCTCAGATGAAATTGTCTCTGAGTGGGAATACCGAGTCAAAATGGGGATTTTATTTCAGCGACTGCCTGAGGGGAAACTACATCAAACCAAACAGAAATCACATTGGAGTCTGAGATGACAAATGGGGATCTTGAATAACTGCATTACTGCTATTATATTTGGAAATGGGAAAAATTAATTTCACTGCACTGCAATGTTTCACTTTCTTGCAGATTGCGCAGCCAGCCGCAGATATGCGTTTTGATGTAGATCATTTACAATTTCATTAGGAAAATATTTGTTTGCATTTGCAGTGTTCTGTATTTGCCGGTGTTATCTGTCGGCACAATGAAAGCAGAGGCGCTGAGGGATTTTGTGAAAGTGCCTTGACAGAAAGCAGCAACTACTTCACATTCCCCATGCTGAAGGTTTCTAAATATCCACTGATTAATACGTGTTGGCCTTGAATACCACAATACCATGCATGGTGTTGTGAAGAAAAATTGAACAAGAAGTAAAAGTGCTGGATTCAACTTAAAAGTAGAAACATATCATCATGTGAGAGGCGAGGAGTGTTATATTATTACATGTTATATTATTTAAATGTTTTTACTGATGCAGCCATATGCAAGTAGCATATGGGACAAATTTTAACTATTTTTATTTTTGCTACTCTCAGGAAGTTTAATAATTAATAATAAATGTATCATTTTTTATAAAATGACCACATATTTTGGATGTAAAATCTTATTCTGCAAAGTTATTATTAACTATAGCTGTCAGATAAATGTAGTGGAATAAAAAGCACAATATTCCTCTCTGAAATGTAGCGCAGAAGAAGCACAAAGTGGAAAGTACAAGCCCATCAAAATTGTACTAAAATACATTACTTGAGTGTAGGTCTACTTACAGTAGTTACTTTCCACCACTGGGGATAATGAACTACAGTGTTTTACAAGGGAAGATCTTCAGCTCTGAAAGGTCTCATCTCATATGAGATAAAGCAGCGTGTGTTGTTGTAAAAAGCCGGTTTGTCTTTAATATTTTCTGGCACACAGAAGCCAAAAATCTCTCATCACAACACGAGCTTGAGCAAAAATCCAGCACGAATTGGATCAAAATGAAACAGCACAGCCTGCGCGCCTGATCCCTCCATATGTTTCCATATAGATATCAAGCCATCGATTAGGGGAATGCTGTCATCGAGTTGGCAGCGATTAGGCTGCTGGCTTTGGCACCCAGTCAACAACTAATTCACATGCTAATGTCTTCCAGATCAGGTCTCGCCCCCAAACTGGTTCCCCTTATTGACTTGATTCCCTGATTGGACAGATGGCCACCTTTCAATATCACACATGTCTGTTTGTGTTTAGGCGAGGGGTACGGGTGGCGAGGGGTTGTTGAGGAGGGGTAGAGGATTCCCGAGCTTATGAATAAACAACAACAATCATCTAGATAAACAACAACATTATCTGGCATCTGAACCTTGACGACGATCCATTATGGCCATTACTGTCACATCATGTGCTACAGTCAGCTTTTAATTGCTCTTATTCGCTATTGAGAATGGGGGAAAGCTCAGACACTGTATCAGTCGACGCTCTTAATTGATTTGTCCTCATGCTTGCCAAGACTGCAGTCAATACAGTCGAGTGTGCTGAAACCTATCAAAGCGGAGCGAGGAGTGAAGGCACGAGCACTGAGGACAAAACAGCTGCTGCTTGAGGAGAGAAAAGGCAAAAAGAAAACAGCATTTCTATTTCGCCCGACCCTCACTCCTCTCTCCTCCTCCTCCTCCTCCTCTTCCCCCATTCCTCTCTCCCTCACCTCTTGCTCTGCTCTCCCTCTCGCCGCTCTTCTCTCTCCATTTTCTTGCCTGGCAGCAATCTTTCTCAGGAGACTTTCTCTTGCAGTTGTGTGAGAAGAATGTCAGTCCTGTGTAGTTAGGAGTATGTGCACTCCCTCACTTGTGTGTGTGTGTGTGAGTGTTTCTGCCTGTATGCGAAACGTCCCCTGAATGTGCTCATTAGCAAAACACAAGTGCGTATGGCTCCCCAGAACAAGGCATCCTGGGTACTGCCACTGTCTATCTCAGTGTTGTGTGTTCATAAGAAACTAATGAACAGATTCAGGCATGAATACAGGGCAGGCACACACACACACACACACACACACACACACACACACACACACACACACACACACACACAAAATGAAGATTTTAAATGACCTTTCATACATAACAGACTGGAAGAAAAATAATGAGTTGTTCAATATTCTACATACTTATTATTCAGATTTTTTTGTTAGGATGGTCTGATGCATTCTGGGAAAATAAAAAAGAAAGAAACTAAAGATATCACTGCACAGACTTTTACTTCTATTCAATATTCAATATTAAACACACAGGGGAGGTCTCCTGATTAAAAAAGGGCCGTACTGATTATTCATAATAATACTACTATTTTTGTAAATTCATTACACTGTAATACCATTTTGCTTCAGTTTTAGAGGTTAAGGCAAAGTAAATTATTTTGATTAAAGGATATTCGATATTGTTCTTATGGTAAACAAATCCCACAAAAAGATCAAACTCCAACTAGCAATTATTGCCAATGTGGACAAATCCTGATATACTGTAGCTTACTACTGCTACTATTACCTTGTGTGGGTCAAGCTCCAAAAATCCTACATTTCCCATAATGTAACATTCTGTCTAAACACCCATATTACTCAAACTTCATGCCCCCAGCATGTAACCCCGGCTTTCCATTATATTTCTGTGGAGATAACCCTGATGACAAAACATGATCAGACTTCAGAGCAGAGCCACAGAATACATTATACAAGTGTAGGCTGAGAAATACTCCATATGTCAACTAAATCAATGCTCTGGTGTAAAGTTAGCGGAACACCCCTTTTAATGAGAATAACTATACTGGAGTTCACAATTTCATTCATACATGCTATATTACAATAATAAAAAACTGTTCAATCTAGTGCAAGTGGACACCTGTACAAGTGGATATTTCCTGTATGAAGATGATCTAGTATGTTGTGCAGGGTGCAGCAATTGATCAGCACCAGAAAATAAAAGCGTACTGTATACGTGTCCTGCCATTCAGTGTTATATCTGTCTAAATATAGTATTCTGTGAAATGAATTGTACACTGTATTACAACCTGAGCGTGGACACTCATAAATATGCATTTTCATGTACAAAGGGAACCAATTTATACCCAATCATACTCCTACTGATCAAAACTAATCAGCGCATGGCCACAAATGGAAAAACACTGCAATCTCCCATGCAATAAAACACAGTGAAATGAGCAGACAGTAGCATAGGTGAACAAAGATAAATATAGCCCGGCTTGATGAAATAATTTCTCTACCTGTCCTCGATAATAACTCATTATGTTAATCACAAGCCCTATTAATCATTTTCTCATTTGAACTGTCAGGACATGATTGTCGTACGAGGAGACTGTGTGAAGTACAGTGAAAGGATTCGCCTTTTGCCATTCATCAAAGTCGTGTGGGCAAAAAAATTTGAACTACATGATGGAAATCATGGCAGGAGCTGCCTGCAATGTGCTTTTCCGGAGCCATAACGATGAAAAGCCTTCTCATATTTTTAGCAGTAAAAGCAAAAAGAGCGATGATAAACGCATTTGCACCGGTAACCCACTCCGGCTGTTAGATCCTGATGGCACCATAACACAACAGCACAACAGGAAACATATTAGCAATAGCCAAGAGAGTGTGTGTCTCTGAGTACTGTATGTGCTTCCCTGTGAACGTGCATATGTGTGTGTATGAGTGAGTGTGTAGCACCAGGCTCATATATTGTGATTGTCTCATTGTGAAAATGCCCTACTGGGGTGGCCAGCTGTTCCTGTGCCCATAAAAAGGAGGCAAGAATGTCTGGTGGGATGAAGGAGGCTGCAGAGACACAGAGAGAGGCACACACACCCGCTTTAGATGAGCAGATGTAGGACACACACACACACCTCCACACACACACACACACACACACACACACACAAGGTATGTACGTACAGAGCAGCGCAGCACACACTGTAGTTTTTTTGCACACACACACACACAAAAACCTAAAAAAACACATACACACATAGGAAATTTCACACAAAAAGGCAAAAAAAAAAACTCATTGCAACACATTCATACCTGTATGCATGTAACACCACTTTACACACTTACATGAGATACAAACACACACACACACACACACACACACAGCAGCAGCAGCAGGCGAGGTGGTGGAGGCGTTATCGGTCCATATCTGTGCTTGGAGCCACAGCAGTCTCCAAGGCTGCTATCAGCTCCCCCATTATCTCTGTCTGAGAGTGTGCAGGAGGAGGAGGACAACGATGAAGCCTGCCTGCCCACCCCCACCCCCCCATCAGCCAGCTCCCCTCATAGCTCCTGTACGCACACACACACACACACACACATATTAACACACACTCACCACCAACTCGTTAAGAGGACGGAAATGAAATGTCTGTCCCCTGCCCTGAGTCGCCCGGGTAGCAGAGCTTTGAGCTGCTGTGGCACAAGAAGTTTGGCAACAACAACACGCTTCCAATAATAAATCTACAGACAGACAGAAAGAGAGGAGGATGATGAGAGCGAAAGAGACGGCGAGAACGGGAGTGAAAGAATAAGAGAGAGAACAAGAGAGAGAAAGAGATAGAGGAGATGGTAGGGGGAGGAAAGAGAGAGAGAGAGCAGCCTGCTGCAGTCGGCCCTACCTCAGGTCTCATTAACTTAATGGTCTCTGTGGATGGTGAAGGGCTGAGCAAGGATGGAGGGCATGGGGGGGAGGGGAGGGGAAGAGATACTGACTGAATGAATACAGTCTGTAGAGCAAACTTAAAGTGATGTTTCAGTTTGGTTGAACTTTTTAGCACAATGCTTTTATGTCGGTCAAAATGAGCTCATTTGTGAATTGTAATTGTGTTTCGAAATTAGCAACAAGAAAGGAGCAAATTGCCCACTTATATGTTTGAAAATGTGGCAGATTATTAACAAAGAATGAATAAAACAGCACACAGATTTTTGTTTCAACAACTTGAACTATCACTTTTTTTTTTTTTTTACAAACTACTTTCATTTGGGATGCTGGTGGCCTATAAGGGTTGCTGATGTAATCACAGCATCCCCAGTCCAAGAGACAGCTGGGGACCTTTATTGCATTATGTCATGCCCCATCTCTCTCCCTTCATTTCTTGTCCTTTCCATACGGTCCCCTGGCTAATAAAGGGAAAAAACTGATGAATAGAATTACAATGAAGTAATACAGAAAAAAGAGGGGTTGTTAACATAATGTTCAGTAATAGTAATAGTAAGGGTAGCAGATCATATCATAGTCCACGAAGAAGAGCCCACTACAAAATGAAAAGAAAGACAAAGGATGATTTCCTTTATTCAATCACAATCATTTTCACAAACATCTTTTCTCCAAAACATGAGGTGTATTAAATGTGACTGAGGCAGTTTTTGAATTTTCAGTCTTGTATAAGCTTTCTTGCCATGAATTTTAAAAAAATGTGACCTTTGGGTGATTGGGACAGCACTTATCAGATCTTATCATTGATTTTGGCTAGTGTAAGCATATTTATTGCGCAATTTAATTCATACTTTGATATAATTTCCCATACACATTTTCATTTTCCTGTTCATCATTATGAATTAAGACTCCATGTTTATTTCTGTTAAATTTTATTACTGAAGGTTTAAAAATCCATCCACAATTCATACAGTATAAAGCACTTCCCAGATTTCATTGAACACATTTGCACATTGCTGTTTGTTTATTCTTTCCCTCTGCTCTCCCTTTTATCTCTCTTCCTGTCTGTTATTCAGGATTAGTTAGGGGTTGAGAGGTTAAGGCTAACCTTAGTGTTGTAGTGTTGTTTGGTTAGTGTATTGGGCTAAACTTGGTGTTTTTTTGATAGTTGTGTTTGCTAGCTTATTGCAAGGTTGATCATTTTCTTCATTAACAAAGCCTTTTATCACTGTCCCAATCACTCAAAATCATGCTGAATAAAAAGAATCTAATTCAAAAAAGATAAAAATGATACTAACACATTTTTAACTGATTTTGTTGCAGTAGTACATCATATTTATGTTTCCATCAAAAGTGTGTGCAATATATTAGCTATGACAATTTTATGACCTTATCATGAAAACCACCTAAAGCTTATGTCATTTTTCTAACCTCTGGTTTAGCCCTCTGCTAACTTGAATGAGATAAAAAATAAATAAATAAAAATAAATTGTGCAGCTCTTCTAGACTTTCCATGTGTGTGGGGAAAGTTTTTTGGGCCCAAGGCACACCCGGAAGTTGTAAGTCCACGGTTTGGCTACTATGTCAAATTGGCTTCAAAGCCTGGCACACTTCCTGGGGGTTTGCATTTTCCTCACCGCATGTGTTGCAGAGTCAACTTCCTGTTCGATGCTTTCCCAACTACGTGATGTCACACCAATGAGGGCATGCAATTTTGATTATGTGGGTTCACAGCTAGGACTCAGCAGAAAATATATATTTTCACTCATCAGGCAAGAAAATAAACCCTGTATAGTTACACTGTCCCATTTGACCTTATGTCCCAATCACCCTTAATCACACAGTATCATATATCAATACATTAACAACAATAAATTTACCTTAATTATTTTACAGAAGTAATCCAATATTTGTCCAATATATAAATCTGCTTTTTGTTTACATTTTGTGATCAGTGTAAGCAGGTTTTACTTCAGGGATGTAAGGTAAGAGAACTGAAATCATTAATGCCTGCATTGCAATACCATTGCTGTTGTCTCTCTACATTGCTTCAATCTGAGCCGACCAACCAAACTAGTTGTCTAACGGCTTAATGGACAGGTTTCGGCTGCTTGTAGAAGACAGATATTCATCATTGTCCGTGTAGTGTTACACATTCCTGAATTCATATTTGTGTGATGTGGCTCGCTGGTAAACATGAAAACAAGACAAGAGACAGTCTGTCAGTGGATCAGACCTTATATTATATTATATTATATTATATTATATTATATTATATTATATTATATTATATTATATTATATTATATTATATTATATAGTCATTATTTGTTAACTAAAATTTGGTCATCATGCAATAAATCAGATCTTCTTTAACAATTATATAATTAATAATAATAATGTTTGTTTTCATATACTGTACATCACTGGCAATAGGGAGAAGTCAAGTTAAGTTGGTTTTTTTGTATCAACTTCATAACCCGCCCATCACATTTTTGTGCTTTCTTCTTTGTACTGATGGAACACTTACTTGTTCCCATCAGTGTGTCAGAGCAGCAGCACTCATAGCTCTTTTGTGCTGGTGACATGGCCGTCAGTGTTGACAGGGTATCAGCCGCTATTGTCTGGACTAGGCAGCCACTGGCGCCGCACTCAGAGCGACTTCTGCACCACCTGATGTCTGACATGGAGACATTCAGACAGACACATGAGACGGCTTTAAGAGGACCGCTGTCTGGAATTCAGATGTACAATGAATAGAAAGGACACTTCCTGGTACAGTGCTGTCAGATTTCTATATAATGTCATTATTGCATCTGTAGGATGGATGGGAAATCAGATTTGCAAAAACCAACAAGACGACCATCGGCGTTTCCACTGAAATAATGCTCTCTCCATGGGAACACATCAGCTTTCTACATGTCATCCACTGTATTCAGAATGTATTTCCATGACACTATTAATCAGAGGTGTCAAGTAAGTGTAGCGTGTAAAACAACCATTCAGTAATGTGAACTGGAATGGAAAGATCATTCTTCATTTTCTAACCCTGTGCTCTGGTCTGAAAACACTAACAGCTGCTGATGTGCAGCATGACAGGGCACAGACCACGGAGAGAGACAGAGACAGACATGCTGAAGAACGAGAGAGATGACAGACCTCCAACTAATCTACATACATCAGACACTTGGCACTTGGTAAAAAGCGAGAGAGACACTGCAGAGATGAATGAGAGAGGAAGAGAGCTGACGAGAACAGTATTTTGCGTAGAGGGACCAATGGGGGAGGAAAGTGACAACGCTGGACCAAATAAGAGTAGAGAAGCTATAATTCATGGAAAATGTACAGTGAAATAATTTGTCATCTCTGTTAAAAGCACCTTGATCACAGCTGTGTGGGTCTAGAGGGGGAAGCATCTTCAGAGAATTGCTTATCCACCATAACAGCAATTCACAACATTCAAGTTTGCAATTTCACACGCAAGGTTTTCTGTGAGTTAATGCGACTCTCTCTCTCTCTCTCTCTCTCTCTCTCTCTCTTGCATACACACACACACACACACACACACACACACACACACACACATACACACACACATAAAGCCACACTGCGGGGACCATCTGACAAGGCCAAAGTGATGTTGGTTTCAGGGGACTGTGAGTCGGTCCCTCCACAGATGGGCCGGGGCCCTGCACCCTCTCCCTAATGCTCCATTCTGCAGCTGTGTGAGATTAGCTAGGTACCATCAATGCTAATTTGTGCTGATACAACCAAAACTTTTATTGAGATGAGGGGGAAAAAAGGAGATAAAACACACACAACTCTGGTACATCGAAGATGTCTCCTTGAGTGTAATGCAGAGGTTGCAGCCAAGGTGTACTCTGCACAGAGGCCAAAGTATGTGTTTAAATACGTTATTATAAATGATTGTTATAGCTCAATGTTATGATGTTTCTAGGAATTTGTGCAATCTCTCCAACATTTTTCATGTCATGTTATATAATGACATTTTGCATATGTTACAGTATGTTGCCTGAGCTCATGGATCATACTGAAAACTTGACTGCTTTCTGTGTTGCATTTGTGGTCATGCTTTATAATGCTGTCTGCCACAAAACATATTTGTTAACAACCAATTTGCTTTGACAGGATTGTATTTTGAAGGGAAAAAAACATGAGTTTGACACCAGAGACCAAAGTTTGTGTTTAAGGTTTAAGTAACTAAAATGTTTGGTTAATGTTAGATCATGGTTTAAATGAAAGATTTTAAAGGTAAATGTATCCAGTTTTATGCTCCAAATCAACATTCAACCACAAACTTTCCCTTATCTTGCTTTGGGCATAATCTATAAGAACTATTGTAGGAAAACAAATGAAATATGTTGACAGAGAATGCTTTTCAGATAAGTTTAGTGTACATTATATTTTCTTGGTATGATGCTGCACAAAAACTAAACAAACAAAAACTAAACAAAAGCTTTTTTTCCGACAAAAAATTAAGTATCATTATTAGATGGTTTTTCCTCATAATTATTACGGTACTTATTAATGTGACAGAGTATTTCATAATTATGAGAAAGTTAATCACAATTCGGAGATACTAAGTCGTTATACCATGTCATCATTTTTCAAGAGTTAATGATAAAGAAACAAACCAATGAGAGTGCAAAAGCTGCAGTTTTTCTCGCTTGATGTCATGTAGATATGATGCGTTCACTATCTCTCTCACATCAGTCCCTCCGACTGTATACTGTCTAGATAAAGCAAACAAAATTTACCTCAGAGAGGGGTATGGGACTGTGTGGTGGGCTTAATGTTTTTGTTTTTTGCTGAAAAACAGAAACAAATGTGATTTATTTTGTGTCATGGTAAAAATTTCAGCCCAGGACTGCCACAGTCTAGATCTTATTACAACGATTTACACATGATGCATTTATTAATTTTCCTCCCTGCTCTGTTTACCAAGTTTCATCTGATGCCTCAATAACCCACCGAAACATATCAGAAACTGTAAACTTCATCAATACATATGTCATCTCTCTCTCTCTCTCTCTCTCTCTCTCTCTCTCACACACACACACACACACACACACACATATATCCCACATATGGCTATCCCTAATATGGTAACTCTGACTGAGTACATTATTTATCATATGCATAATGTCTCCCAGCTAGCCTATTTTCCCCAGATAAGTAATATACAGCATAATGTCATTGGCACACACTTCTCCACACACACACGGTTGTTAATGGGGAGGTTTGTTCACTTTATGAAAGACTATTCATCACAACAGAGACAAACAAATTTGATTTCATCGGTGGATTATTCACTGGGGGAGATTGATATTGTTTTCATGCAAAACCAATAAAGAGGAATCATGTGGATGTTTTGATTACATTATCAGGGTTACAAATACAGTTAATAACAAAAGTGCACTAGTGGTTCATGACTGAATCTTCATACAGCATGGTATATCCCTTGGGGTTTTAATGCTGTGGGACAATAAAAATAACCAAATAATAACTTAAGTTCTGTAAACTCATTGTTTACTTTGTTACAGGTGGTAGGTAAGGAATAATTTGAATAATTTGGGGAAATTAGCTTTGTAGTTTAAATAAGCTCTCGATCTTGCAGAGAGTAAGATTAGATGTCATGTCTACACATTAGTTATGGAGCTATAGAGCCAGGACTAGATGCAGGAACAAACAGTTACTGTGAACTAGGTCTCTCCAAAGTTCCAGAGAAACTTTCTTCCCCAGAAAAAACAACATAATCGGTCATTTCGGCAAACGCCCCAAAATGACGTATGCTTACATTAAAGTGTCAAAGCTCTCCAGCAGCCATAGTAATTAGGGAGGACAAAGTCAGGTGACCTTATTATAGAGCAACTAAATCAGCAAAAGGTATGACGTCAGGATGGATGGATGGGTCAACAAAATGTAGGTCTGCTGCTGTTGTCCTGTTTCCTACATGACTACGTACGTTTATTCTCTAACATTGCATTTCTAATGACACTTAAATGAAATGTACTGCAAACCTGTGGCAAATGTATGTATCTAAATAACAGTAATTACAAAAACAAAACAATGCTGATAAAAGGTCGGTGATGAAGTGTATGGCAGTGTGAAAGTGGTGCATGTGTTGTATTACATTTGTGTCCGTGGGGAAAGAGAGGCTGCTTCAGAAGCAACAGGCCCAGGTGCTTTCTGTCCTATTAACGATCTGCTCGCTCCAGCCAAGCACCTGCACAAAGAGCCAAGAATAATTAGACAAATTCTGTACAACAGCTCACACGGGCTACAATAGCCACCATATCTGAACTGACCAAGCGGCAACAACCACAGCTTGGAAATGAAGGCAATGTGGAGTTCCTTAAAGTGAAATACCACTGATGGTTGCTAGATGTTGGCTCCAATAGACTCCCATTCAAAAAGCGTCAACTTCTGTCATGAAATACTGAGTCAATAATTTTTTTCAGCAAGTCATTATGGTCTCAATCACTAAATTCGGGCCCTCAGATAAGATATGAATACCTATAGTAGCTTTGATGTCTGCTGTGTGGACGTTGATTGACAGCTGTGATTGACAGCTCACCAGCTCCTTGACTCACACTGAGTCAGACTATTGTCATAATATTTCAGTATGTTTAATGTTACTTCATAACAATGCCTGCTATGTTAGTTAGCTAATGTATGTCTGCACCACTCTGTACTCCCAGTAAATTAGTGTTAGCTTGGTCCAAGGTGGTGGGGCATTTTTCCAGAGTCCTTATTTGGAAGGTCCTGACTCCAAACAGAAAAGATGGCATCAACCACAAGCTGCAACTCTGGGTTTCAAACCAACTCCAGTGCAAACTAACTGGTGATGTCACAATTTGCTACATCCATTTTCATATACAGTCTATAGAACTGACAAATGAGAGCGCCACCCACAGTATATTTTCCCAACAAAAATCCAATTTTTTGTCATTTCATTGCAAATAGTTCATGTACATCTGATAACATAATATTTAATTACAATGTGATAAACTATGGCATCTGTACTTTCCTTTCATAACGGGATTTAAAGCCACTATTGTAGAATTTTTAAATGACCATTTGATATAACAGCAACAATGGCTGGCAACAAAGTTTGAAATGTTCTACATGTAATGGCTTTAACAACTGTGTTGGCATGGTTGGCAAGTCTTTAAAAGTCATATATTTGTTGTGCAGATGATCCAGCTGATGCTTTAGCCTATGAATGCACAATGTTGGAATGGTTATGTGCTAACATGAAAAAATAATGAAATCCATACTTTAATATGCATTTACACAAAACCAACTCTGTAATTTGAAACAATTTCAAGGCCAATAATTCAGTAAAGTACAGTGCAGGAGACCAGTGATTTGATCCAGTGCTGGTCTCTATGTCCAGTAGAGGATGCTCCAAACACTTCAGTATTAATACATCAGCACTGCTTTGCACCAAAGGAGCTGCTGAAATGAACAAAAGTGAGAAACTTACCACTATAAAACTGTGTGACTCGCACACACTCTCTCTCTCTCTCTCTCCGTTCTCTGTCTCTCTCTTACTCAGATCCAGTGCCAAGTGGACACCAGAGATGCACCGTGTGTATGTCTAATGACTACCTGCTCACAGTTACATATGGACACCACAGAGAACTCTGATTAACCCCTCAGCCACACTCTGCACTGCTGCCTTTCATTCAATGTGTGTGCATGCATTTTTGTATAAACACTAGAGTACATAGGTGTGTGTGTGTGCGTGTGTGCATGTGTGCATGCGTGTGTGTGTGTGCATTTCCTCTATGGAGTATTGCTCTGGGTATAAAAAGAAAAAAAATCCTTGTTTTGTTTTATAGTTTTTTTATAGGAATTGCAGCTACGTGTCATCACTGAGGTGGTTTAAGAATGAATTTCACTTGTCAGTCCAACCGTGTTGATTTGGTGACTGTAATTTTTGTGATTTTATAAGGCCTTATTCAGCGCCGTCAAATTTGTCCAACAGTATCACAAGTTTCAATTTGTGTAATCTATAAAAAAATCTTTGCCTGTTCAGCCATCATGACTCATTATACGAATTCCTGTATCTTCTTTTCCTGCGATTTTCCGGTTTCTTCCAAACAAATTACTGCTGCTGCAAACATAAAAGACATCACTTCTTGTACGTCAGGCGATTCTTTCCAGTAAACAGGCAGCACTGAACTGGGTCTTGAGAAGAGCGAGGATAGCAGTTTTTATATGAACATGATACATTATTATTTAAAAAGCTCAAGAAAGAAGGTCTGAGTGATGTTGGTTTCATCTCAAGTGATCAAATCTTTTTAAATCTGGTGAAAGAATGAGCTCATGTCAAAATGATATTAGCCTATTTTAAGCTGGTCACAGGAGAGATAACAATACATATTAAATATTTATCATCTTGTGAGAATGTTGCCTTGTTATCATTTCCCAGCACTATAAAGATTTAAATGAATCTGTTTTCAGACGTAAGGCTGCAAACACTGAACAAGGGCTGACACATATAGATGCCCCTCTTTCTCTCTGCCTTCATCTCTCATAAACAATCCTTCCTCTCTCTGCCTCGCCCTCCCTCGCTCTTACATTTTACCGTCTTGTCAATTACTGTCCCAGTGGTTTTCCTCCTCAGTCTGACACATCCACAGAGTGTGTGAGCATTCATCAGAGCTGTTTAACCCTCGCAACGCCCCCAAACTGGAAAACAGCCAGGGAACGTCACAGAGGCAGCCAGTTGTCAGTGACTATCATCCCCCCCCATACTCAGACCCCCCCTACCATCACCAACGAGCACATCAGACAGGGAGCAGGCCTTGTTGATGAGAAGAAATTCACTAATTGTTTGATTATACAGATCTCCATGATAATGAATCGCTACTCCACGGTTCGGGAACATGGTGTGCAACCCGAATTACCACCCCAACACTCAAGCTGTGAAAGTTGATTACTCATTAGCGGGTGACTGAGTGGCACAAACAACCCTGGCACCCCCTTTAAATTCCCCTCCTGTGTTTTTTACTGTATGTATTTGTAATTGCTGTACAGTACACTGTGGTACATGAGACTACAATACTGCACTAACATCCCTTTGATTAAAAGCCAAAGAGCCAAAGTGAAGAATCTGCATATTTTCTCCCTCTTTACAACAATTCTTAATGGGGACCTATTATGGGTTTTGTGATTTTCTGTCATTTAAATGCTGTTAAATATGTAATTAGTAAAAACTTACACATAGTCTACTGGACCTTTGACTGGCCATATGGAAAAAAAACTCTTGTCCTCGTCCTCCATATCTTGTCATCAGTTCTGTTGCTCTGTAACACGCAAATAACAAACCTTCCCTTCTTAGCATCCTAGCCTGGCACTAGGATTTTTTTGAAGATCATTTTTTAAGACATCTTTTCCTTATTAGAAGTGTAGTGGAGAGAGACAGGCAGGATAGGATATAGAGAGAGGGGATGTAAGGAATGTAAGCCTTACATTATGTGGTACGTGCACCAACCAGTGAACCAGTGGGGTGCAGCTGAGGATTTTAATGCTGACTCGTACATGCATGGCTCTGACAGCAGGCAGCAATATTTGACAACTTAGGTGGAGCTCAGTCAAACTTATTTAATGTAAGACATATAGGGAGCAAAGCCCAAATAACCAAGTGCACTTTAGAAACAGGCTCAAAACAGCAGCAACAGCAACAGCAACCTGCAACGACCAATATTACTTTTACAGAAAAACAAGCCCAAAGTGGTCTTGGTCACTGTGATCAGTGAGTTAAAGCAGCCTGTACAAACCAGTGAATTATAATACAGGGGTAACAGCTCAGTAAGTGTTGAAGGCTTCAAAAATTGCTGGATAACTTTACCAGGAAACACAAGTTAAGATCCGTTAATATGATTCTTGTTGATTCAGCTCTTGCCAGTCTTCATTCTACTGAGCTGGTTTTATTGTTGAGGTCCTACCAAGTGGTTGCTAAGTTACTGTCATTTCTTTGATCCACAGTCTTACTTACTTATCACTGGTAATCTACGTGAAAAAGTGAGATGTCAGCAACATGTAAGATCTAGCTGTCCTGTCAATTTTTCAAGTAGGCTCCATGAGGAGTGTACAGGAATAAAACAGTGTTATTTTTTATTATTTCTTTTATTGATTTTACCCCACAACCATCAACACTACACACACACACACACACACACACACACACACACACACAAACACACCATAGCAGGCAGAGGTAATATGCCTATAGAGAACTAGATGGGGATTGATAAAGGGAAATTCGTGTGATTTGAACAGCTGTCTGTGGAGATTACGCTCCACAAAGTGCAACAGACGGGAAAAAAAATAGATTTGAAAGGTAAAAAAAACACAGGGGGTGCCATGGTGACACATGTGTCTCTGAGTGAGGGTGGATTGATACGTTTGATCAAATGGAAGAATGAAATGAATTAAAAACACTTGTGAATTTAATATTTACTTAGTTTACATTACAGTTGTAATTTTGTTTTTCCATATTGTAATTCCACCACTGAAAATTGTCATTTTGGGCTATATAAATAAAATTCAAATGACTTCACTTCAGTTCATTTCACAACTGTTGTAAGAATTATGTTTACACTGTGTATGTGTACTATTTTACCTAGATCATGATGAATTGCTCCTGTCTTGTACTGCAACTCTGCAACATCAGCAGACTCATCAGCTACGATTAAAGGAAGTTCAGCATTATATTTGTAAAGAGGAAGATGTAGAAAATAAAAATTTGTTGGAGACAGGGTGAGACAGTTGGGCAGACATGACACTATCTATGAGTCTGTACTTGATAGATTAAGAAAATAACTGTAACACCCACTTACGGTGTATAAAACCTTGTTGTAAGCGCTCCACTGGGAGCCTTTTTCTTTATAACCTCATCCTGTGTGTTGCACTGAAAAAAAAGCTCCTTCTTGTACAAGAAAATGAATTCTGCTAAATTTTGATACTTGGTTCCCGTCTCTACTGTTTTTCAAGGTTATAACAAAAATTCATTTGACAAACTGCATCTGCTGAATAAGAACGTGATAGGATTGGAATATTGTGATGAGACTGCTTTGCTAACGACATACGTTTGAGTGACACATGTCATCGTTTACAGTATATGTGTGAATGATTCATCTCAGTCTCAACCACAGTGTTCAATAGCCGGCATCAATCCAACAATATGATTGATTACACCCATTTTTGGAGAGAAGCCAGTGAGCAGTGAGGTTGTGACCAAGGTGGGCAGATAACAACTGTCCTAGCCCTGAGAATATGTGTTGACAAGCAGGATGACCTGCTGCTACAGAAACTGTACACACTGACTCACTTTGATTCATTTCCATATGTAGTGCAATTGAACTTTTTCACTTCCCTTTGAACAGTGAATAATGTGCAAGTCAACTCATTTATGACTCAACATCACGTTAGATTATTAATACTGGTAATTCAGTTAATTGTTTTCATTTACATTCACATCTATTCATTTATTCATCTTAATAATAGCCTTTAATAATGATATTCATATGCTCATGCACCAGTTATGTAAGAAATTATGATCACAATGGCAATCAAAGCAAACATCTGAGAGATGAACACAGCCAGTTTGTTGTGTAAGCTGCCTGGAAGGAGAGGCTTCAGAGAAGAAGATGGACAGCTGGATAACTAGCTGCATGTTCGTGTGTGTGTGTGTGTGTGTGTGTGTGTGTGTATGTGAGCAAACACAAAATAAATGTTTGTGTAATTGCATATGCAGCACAGCTACAAGTGGGAGGCGTGTATGTTTGTGAGTATATGTATGTATGTAAGAGTGTGTGTGTGTGTGCGTGTGTGTGACTGCTGCAACAAGACAAAAGTTAATGAGGTTTGAAGGCTGCTGTGGCAGCGGCGGCCTCGTCTTTGTCTCTGTCCTCTGCCTCCCTGCTTCCTGCCCGGGCCTTTATTAAAAGGATAATGCAGCAAGGGTCTTTAAGTGTGCAGCTTCAAAGAGAAAGACAAGGGCGAGAGAGAGGGGCTGAGAGAGGGAGAGTGAAAGAGACAGAAAGAGAGAGAGAATTTGAGGTGGTGAGCAAAAACAGAAATTCAGGGAGAGTGAAGGAGGGAGAAGATGGCACGGAAAAAAATAAAGACAGGATGAATTAATGGTGGTAGGAAGAGAGAGGACCTAAACAAGGTATGCAGAGATCGAGAGATAAAGGCAGGAGGCATAAAGAGAGAAAGTCTCAACAGGAGAGAGAAATGTGGAATAGCTGCAGTGAGAGAATATGAGGTTGAAAATAAGGGAAGCGGGGATAAGGACAGGGGGGGAGACAGATAGGAGAGATTTAATGCAGGAAAAGCAGCCACTACTGTAGCAGGCTATCTGTGAGCACAATGAATACACAACAGGGAAAGAACAATAGATCAAACACTATAAACAGAGCATGCATCAGGACAGCAGCTTGTATTTGCTCTGACATTAACCAGTGAACATTTTAGCCATAGCTATACAATGGCCTGTATGTACTAGTGAAGAAAACTTTCTCTGAGGGAATAGGAAATTAAATATACATTTTTATGTAAATACCTTTTTCTTCTTCTTCTTCCTCTGATATTATCAAAACATGTCACACAAACGCATGACAGGTGTCACAGAGGCTAAAAACAGCACTAAAACTGACATGTAATTTTTATCCATCCATCCATTTCTGAGGTACACTTATCCTGTTTAGGGTCACTATTGGATGGAGCCTACCAGTGTGCATCAGGCCAAAGACAAAGGACATCTGAGAGAGGTTGCTAAACCTAGATTATAACAAATGACAGGAAATCAGTCTTTAAAAATACAAATTTGACATTCTAGGAAATACGCCTATTTGCTTTTCTCTAAGAGATCTATGAGTAGGTCAATAGCACCCTTATGTCTGTGTGTTAAGCATGGAGCTGGAGACGGTAGGTTGTTAGCTTAGCTTAGCATACAGAGTGGAAGCAGAGGGAAACAGCTAGCCCGTCTTTCTCCAAAGAGGAAACATCTCTGGCTGCTAACAGCAGTAAAGCTCACTAATTAACACTTTGTATCATTTGTTTAATCTGTTCACAGACAGACATGTAAAATATGACAATGTGTGGTTTTAGAGGGAGTTATGTGGTGCTATTTTTTTTTTAACTAAAACAGTTTGTCCATCTGCTCAATACTGTACAGTGTCTCTCCTGGCTGTCACGCAAACTAAAAGCTTTTCTAAAACAAATTTTCATTTTGACATTACTAATGAGACTTAGTGAGCTTTAGAGGTGTTGGTTTTTTCACACTGGAGAGAGCCAGGCTATCTGTTACCCTTACACAGTCTTTATGCTAAGCAAAGCCTCTGGCTTTAACTCCATAGTTAACGCGCAGACATGATCAATCTTCTTATCTAACTCTCTGAAAGAGAGCAAATAAGCATATTTCCCAAAACTTCAAAAATATTTCTTTAACAATAACTCCCTTATCAATTTCTGGAATATTACAAGCAATGACTAATCTGTTACTTTTTGGCCGAAGAGCAAAACACGCAGTAATAGCACACTTCCTCCCCTGTGGATCAATCAGTCTGCTGAGAGGAACAGACATTTTTTTGTATCCTCCTTTTTACTGGCCAATTAGTAACCTGTTAATTGGCGCAGGTGCACATGTCTGAATCCAGGGGCATCGTTATTTATTAAAGGATCTCTGCAGATCTCCCGTTGGCTGAAATTAGCCCTCCTTTCGGCCAATGACAGGTCTCAGGTGTGGGTGTTATGGCTGAGAGAGACGTGTGCCTGTTAGTGTTGGTGAGTACATTGTAATTAGTCTGTGGCCATAATAAGTCTCTCTCTCTCCTCGCTCTGTGTCTGCTTGGCCTCTCTCACCAGCTGCCTCTCTCCTTTCCCCCCTGCTTTGTCCATCTTTCTCACCTCTCCTCTCTCTGCCTGTTTGTCGGCTGTCACTGGAAAAATATACAAAGTCTCTTTTCCATTCTTCAGCTCTGTATCTGTTTGTCTCTCTCACATCACCCGTTTAATTTTATGTAACACAATAGTCAGTGTATCATTCTTAAAGCAAAAGTGGGCTTGCAATTTACAGGGATGACATATGAATGCAACAACAAACTGCATGTATGTTTGACCTTCTCTATCTTATGTTGTTTGTGAATTACTAATGTTTTTTTAAGATCTAGAGGTTTTAATGCCTAAGAATGTCTATAACAATATTCTACATTTCAGAAAAGTCATATAATCAATCTCCTAATTTAAAACAGGATATATCATTGCATCAAATTTAAAAATACAAAAAGCTTCCCTTTGGAGAAGGCTGCATAAATCATCACGACCTCTGGATGCGTCTACTAATTCTAAACCCTCTATCCTCAACGAGGAATCGTTACTATTATGTGCCTCTTTGAAGTGTTTGGCCATGGGGTAGTCCATGTTCTGATCGTGTATTTGTGTAAGAGTCTGTCCTTAAGGCGTCTCTTGGTGCGTCCTACATAAAAACAGTAACACAGGCATGTGAGACGATATACAACAAAAATAGTGCTACAGTTAATAAAATCTCTCTGATTGTACTTTCTTCCTGTTTTCCAATCAGTAAATGTCTTTGTTTGAATTACATTTGAACAGTGCGTGTGTTAATAAGACACATGACAGTACCCGAGGGTTTCTGTAGCCACGTGTCCTCTTTACGTGCTGGTAGATAGCTGTGTACCAATTTTTTCTTTTAGAGTAGGAGCTCGTTTGAAGGATATGAATGGTGGTTTGGGGAAAACAGATTAGGGTCAAATTAGAGTCACTTTTTATGATAGCCTGACTAGAATGAATGATATGTTTGATTTTTTTTTATTATAAGTAGCATGTTTTGAATAAAGGCTTTTCTTGTTCCTGCTCCACACATGAGCGCCTGAAGTTTGTCTTTCTTTCCATGTGATGACTCTTTTATTCAAGAGCACCTGCGTTTTTTTCTTGAGTTTTATGCATCATATGTTATGTATGTTCATACAATATTGTTATTTGATTCATGGATTGTTATGGCCTGATATTATGATTATATTTAAGGTTATGCTCTCCTTTTTATGTGCTAAAATACACACACAAATTATTAGATTTATGCACATCAGGTAAGTAAAATTTTGAGAAATACACTTGTTCACTCTCTTTGATGAGAAGACTCATAACACTCTCATGTCTGACTGTTAAATATGAAGCTACGGCTAGCTGCTTTTTATCTTCGCTTAGCACAAAGACTGGCAGCAGCCCAGAGCTTCCCTGCTCCCGGCCATGACGTGGTCCCACACATAACAATAAAACCACAACTTGTCATTTTTATACTTCAGTTTTCGTACAAATCAAACAAGAGATAATGTTTTTAATTATATTAGAAGTTTTCTAGATTTGGAATGCAACAAAGTGTTTATGTAAAATAGAATAGGATGTCAAGTCATGTAATGGATTGGTTTGAGATGTAGCTTTGGTCTGGATGCAGTGTATTGAAAACTGCCTTCAGCGTTTCCATGCCTCATCAATTCATGAGTGGTTTAATCAATAAGAAAGCTATACAAAAATGGAACATGAGTCAAAATTAAAGTAAAACCAGCAGTCAGCTGCAAATATCACGCTTTTCTAAAACGTTGATTTGATGCCATTTCGGTTACTGTAGGCGGTGCTCTTTACTTTAGCGGTCACTGACATCTTTCTTCATCTGATCTGCTGTGCACCACTGAATGTTTGTTGTTTTTTTTTCAGAAAAAGTCCTACAGTGGGTGTTTTAAACAGCAAATATAATTAAATTGTAAGCCTTTATTAAAATATGGATTATTTTTTTAAGTTGCAGCTCTATTGATTTGTATTTAGTTTTTCTTGCATTGTTTGAACCTTGGTGTCACACTGAAGATATATGGAAATATGTTCCAACAGATGCAGAGATTGGCAGTTGCACGGTTCAAGGGTAAGTGTGCATTTACATGTGTGTGTGTGGGGGGGGTTGTACGTGTTGATGAAGTGTAGCTGCAGACCGGTCATTAACCCTGCAGAGGTTGGGAGGGCAGAGGGGGAGAAAGGTATGCAGGGTGGATGTAGAGTAGGAGGAGGTGACAGACAGCTGACGGTCTCCTGCTGCCAGCTACATATACTCACTAAAACAGGAGTCAGAATGCTTCTTCGGTCAGCAAGAAGGCAGGTTTGTTTGTTTGTCTGTGTGTTGATAATGATGAGGTTCATAATAGACACCAATAACAACAAATGGGATTCCTACTTCAATGAGCTGAACAGCTGAGTCTCCTCACAAGTTTATCCACTGTGAGAAACGCCCTTCGTCTTTCTTCAGTATGCGGTCTGTCCCTGTAGATGAGATGATACAGCAGAAAGTGAAACAACACTGGCAGTGATGGAGTATGGCGACAGCAGCTGAGTTAATGAAGCAATATCTACTTTGTTTGCAGAATATGTAGGCTTGAATATATTTCAATATATCAACAAATACCTGCACTGAGGGCATGCATTTTTATTAAAGAATATGACAACGTTTTCGACAGCTTCTGCAGTCAGGTCATGAGCTGTATGAGGCAAACAAAACGCATGAAGGAAGCACTTCCTTATTATCAAATTTTATATGTGTTTTCTATTCTTGCACACTAAAAAAAGGACACAAAAGGCAAAAACATGAGGTGAAACCAAAACACACTGCATGTAGTTCATTAGTTACTCATTCTGCTAAATAAGACTGCATAAAATCACAGGGGATGAACAAAGATTTTTCAAGCATTAACCACTGTAAAATGCAATGTATAGAGCGGCAGAAGCTGGCAGTTATCTCAGTGGTGGTCTTGACTTGTTGCAATAATTATAATAATGTTTGAAAGTTTTATTTAGCAGTGCTTTATTGTATTAAATACTATACACAGAGATCTAGATATAAAAGTCTTTGCTGTCAAATTTTGCATTTATCAAATTTCACCTGAAACCAATGACATTCTAAAAAATGGGTCACCAGGATTAATATTCACAAGTACGCTAGCGCATTGTAGTCTGGTTTATATTTTTTGTTTGATTCTCTCCTTGAAATCAAACATCTCTTGATCTCGTATATAAAGGTTACAGGTGTGTAAATGAAGTTGAAAATGAAAATTGGAAACGATAATGCGACAGCACAAACAAAATCTGAATTTTGGAAGAAAAAAAGAAACGCTGGCAGCAACAATACACAAGCTATTGACTTTATGTGGAAATTAGAAACAAAAACATATTTAATGCAGGAAGGATTTTTGCTGTCAGTGGTGTTTAACATTTCATGAGTAGGATGTACAGTGTGGATTAAACTTGTCTTGATTTCTTATCTCTCCTCTTCACTCAAAGGTATTCCTCTGAGCCAGCCAAGATTTTTCTAATAATTAAAACTGACTGAATAACACGTTCTCAGTCAGAAACATTTAATCTCTTTTTCCCACTTTTGTCTTTACTACCTTTTAATTAGGTTACAAAAAAATCGAACTTTCTTTTCTGCCTCCTCTTTTTAGTCTACCTGGATCTTCCTTTCTTTAACACACAGTGCCGACGCAGTGTGTGTTTGGTTATGGTTAAAATCACAAAAATCAGAACTAAACTTCCTTTTTCTTTGTAAGAGAAAAACATCATTTTGGTACAGACATATTTACATGGCATGTGGGTCTCCGCTAATGCACTTGTCTGTGGGTGTGAAGCATTATTCCCTCCATCCTCTATGTGGACTTGGCCTACATTTTCATAAAACACATCACAGTGACACACTGAGATCTAATACGGCACAGAGGACGGAGCAAACCGACTGGATGAATCCCACTGCTTTTATATGGGCCATTTATTCACATCCATCACTTTCACTTTGGAGCATCGGGAACCAGGGAGACTGGTTAATTTATTAGTTGTCTTCCTCCTCGGTGGGTTCAGGAGCACGAGAGAAAGCCGAGCATGCAACACAGACAGAGAGATTCAACACGGGGAGAGTCCACAGTGAAAGACCATTTGACATCAATCAGAGTGACAGCATGGCATGGCACACTGCAGTTCCTTATACTGTAGGTGTGAATCAGAGACTTGAAATGTGCAAAAAGGGAATCATAAACAAATCCCATAATATTTTTGATAGTTTACAAACCTATCCTTTTATATTTACTATATACATATATATACAATTTGAGAAAATGTGGCGTTATTTTGCTGATTTGGGTGAACTGAACCTTTAATTTACATTGTTCTTGTCAAAGATTATGTAAACTGGTCAAGGAAAAAATAGTTCTTAAACTACTAATCTGAAGATTGGTATAACATCCATGATGTTTTCACTGTATTCACTTAGTTTCTCTGACATCTTTCCTCTTTATGTGCTGTATGTCCCTCTCTTTTCTGTCACAAAATAAAGAAAGAATAGAAAGAAAAGAGAAAAATTCTTTTGAGAATCCTTGCAAAAGAAGAAAAAAACAGGGAAGGTGCAAAGAGAGAGCAGAGAAGATCGAAATAGACATAAAGAAAGACACAGCAGAAGAAAGTGAGATAGCAAGACATTGGACGTAAAAAAAAGAAAGGAGGATAGAGAAAGAAAGAGGGAGGGGGAGGGCAGAAGAGGGGGGAGGTAGTGAGGGGGAGGAATGAAGGGCACACTCCACTTTCCTCTGAAGAAAAAAGGAGAGAAAGGTAGACTCAAGGATGACAGCAGGGTCTGAAAGCTGCAGCCTTCTGAGAGGATCATACCTCCTGTCAGACCATCACTCTGGATGTCATAAATTCTCACATGCAGACACGCACACACACACACACACACACACACACACACACACACACACACACATACAGCTCAGTGGGACCTGTCTGAGGAAAACACGAGTGAATAGAGGCGAAAACACTGGGGTCAGCAGAGGATGATGGACACACTGTAGTACACAAAACACACACACAAATGCTTTCACACTCCTCGGTTGCCATTCAGCAGGGAAAATTTGAGTGGCATGACGGGGCAGCCCAGTCTCCAAAAAATGATGTTCTTACAATTCATTTGTTCAGATTACATTTTTTTAACCCACATCATGAGGAAATGTTTATATTGAACATATGTTCAGCTGTTGACTGTCATGATTATCTTAAGTTTTCCTTGCAATATTTACTCCATCTGTAAACATTTTTATATTTAGGGTGTATCTTGGAAAAAAAAATACAGAGGGTAGCACGCATTGGTAGAGACATGTTTTTTTTAGGTAATGTGAGTGATGAAGTAGGATTAAGGAAATCCAGTTTGAGTAACAGATCCATGAGTTTGAAAGCTTATCACAAACAACTCTGGAAAGTAATTATAGCAGAAGTTATTTTATCTTAGATTAGAGGTAAACAGTAGAAATATGTTGTGGAAAGTAAAGGAATGTGGGCTTGCGTGTAATTAATAGGCTAGCGGTGCAGCAAAACTCGAGCCAGGTTCAACTTTTTTGCTAGTCAAAGCTGCATATTTTCGCTAGAACCCTGTGTGTTGGTACCTCCACAGGGTCAACACAGCAGTCCCATTCAAATAAACCAGGTAGCTGTGTTTTTCTACACAGTGCTAATGTCTGTCTGAACACGGCCTTAAAGCCCTGAATTGATGTCAGGAAAAAAAATGTGCTCTTGGTTAAATATTGAAAAAGACAATTCTGACTCAATGCCGCCAATATTCTCTGTTATTCTTTTGACATCAAATCCCAAGAAAAGACCAAATGAAACAATGAACTGATCCTATTAACAAGTACTGTATTGTCTGTGTATCCAAAGCCTGATATACTGTATCTTATTCCTCTGCACTCATTCCTCTGTATCTCCTCCTCTGCACCATAGAGCTTCACTGTGGCCCCAAAAAACTAAAACGTCTACTATGAGAATGGTAGACATGTTCCTTCACTCTGATCAACGAGACTACAGCAACAAATAAGCTATTTCCTCTTGTTTGAGCAGCATTTGCTAAAAAACTACAAAAAATGACTAAGCGGTTTTCAAAAATGAAATTATATATCTGTGAAGATCTATGTCTTCAGATGGAATCAACAAGCTTGGGTGTGAGAGCCACAGACAGGGTAAGGTAAGTACTGAGAGACCGTTGATTTTGGTTGTTTTTTATTGTGAAATCAGCGCCTCGCATGGTAGCTTGCCGCCACTGATGTGTGATTGTGAATGGGAGAATGAGAGGTAAACTCCAAAGCACTTTGAGCAAAAGTTCTATATAAATGCAATCGATTGTCTTATTTTTTTAACCAACTTTTATAATAGCTTAAACCTAACAATACATAGTGTGCAGGACATGAATATGGATGTTGATGTCTTGTGCTTTTTTTTGCACAATGCACCCCAACTTACTCCCTACAACTTCAGTGCAGCTGAAGGATGTCACACCTCCTAAACTGGCAAATTCTAATGAATTGACACTGACTAACGTATTTAGCACTTATAACGCATTTTGTAGCAAGTAAGAAGGAAGAGGTGATACCATCATCCTTGTAAAAAAAAAAAAACGATGGCAGTAGATACATTTTCCTTGGTAACTATGGAGGCAATTTAATTATAACCCTGTCTGAATCAACTCTGTCAAATTCAAGTTTAAGTGAGCAAACTCATTTCCGAGGTGTGCCTGACACTTCCATGGCGGCCTTAGTGTGTCACTGTATCCAGAGAGGGCCAAACCTCTCTGGAACGCAGCAGAGCAGCAAGGAAGAGCCTCTTCACGCCACTCCTCTGTGTTCATTATCTTGTTCCGTGGTACACTAGGTGTGTGTTGTTGTGTTCTGTTGTGATGTGTTGTACTCTCTGCTGCGTCGCACCGGGCTGTGTTGGTTGTGTACACTTCCCTCCTCTCCGCCGCGCTTCCTATCACTAATGCAACAGACATTAGCATAGTGTTTGATGTCGAGTTAGGAGACATTTAGCGACTCTCTGTTTAACAACTGTGTCAAGTGTTTGCCACGTCTATTTACTTCTAGAACGACATCAAACAATGCACACACAGAGCCTCAATGAAGCCATGGCTGTGGAGGATGATGAGAGGAAGAGAGGGGGAGATAAAGAGTGAAAGCAAGAAAGAGGAAGGAAATGAGAGAAGAGCCCTGCTTCTCCGTGCTGTAGAAAATGTGAAGCGCTGTGAATCAGCAGTGCTGTGAGGAGGCCGTGGTGTCCACTGCAGGTCTTCATCAGAGCACAGTCAAGAGAGGAAGAGCCCGCTAACACCCAACTGTCCTGTTCAATACAGTTTCTTCATTTTTTTCTACTTGGTTTTTGGGTCAATCTGTACATTCTTCTTCTAAATGAAGGGGAAATATATATGTATGTAAATAGTATCCACTTTGTGATACCTTTGAGATTGTAGTGTTTTCCTGCTGCATGAAAACAGTGGCACAACTACATCTGTGACATGTCAAGATAAGATAAGAGATAATGCATAAATATTTTTAAGAGAATAAAAGAAAAGGCTAGATAAATGATAAATCATATTGCACTTTTTCAGGGAGCCTGAAGAGACTAGACAGACCAATATTAAAGTCGTATTTTTGCATTTTCTGGTTTCCATCAATAATTTCTGCTGCTTTCAAACTGTGAGAAATATGATCAGCTTCTCACCTGAAGTCTGCAGATTTTCCACGGAGGTGAATTAATGAACTGAATAGTGGATCAATCAACTGGCAAGCTTGTCTGTTGGTAAAAGTTTCTTAAAAGCCAACGCTCAACTTCTACAAAAGGCATCAGCTGTCAAGACCCAATTATATTTCTGTGGGGGTTTTTTTGGTTCCCTAGCATGAATGATTAAATTCAAATTAGTTTTGTTATTTTTGATAAACACAAATAACTAATTTCTGCTCTCAAGTTAATAATTTGTACACTTGATTTTATGGAATTCAACCTCATGCCATTCTCTCATCCTGTGTACACCCTCACTATGGATCATTTGGATTTAATAAGGTTTTATTTTGATTTTGGACTAATATATGATATGTTGATGTACATCAGGTTTTGAATTGTAAACACAATACTGTTATCTCTGAGATCCCTTATGAAGATGAATATCCTTATATTAACTTATTCTATCCTTATATTAGAAACTTATTCTATGGGATAACTGACCGGATGTTCATAAAAACTCAGCTTCAAGGTTGTGGATGCACAATATGTGCAACCAACATGGTCTTATAGTGAGAAAGGAGGGTGTGTGGCTAATCCTGGTTGCTTTAGATCTAGCTTGGATTAGTGGCTGATGTTACAGGGGAGATGTCCTCTTTGTAACGTTCTTCAAACTTCCAGCAGACTGAGAAATAAAAGTTACCCAGTTCTCTACAAATTTTGGCATGCTGCAGGAGCAACCAATGGGATCTTGAACATGAGAAATAAAGAAGAGTTCTGTCCCTGGTTTGGTTTTATCTCAGGCTCAGAAGTGTGTTTTTTTCCATTCAGAGCTACTTAATTAGTGTTAGCCAACACTACATAAAGTTGTGAAGGCAACACCAAGAAATCAGACCATGCATGCATTGCATTTTCTGCAATATTTGTGCAACATTTAGTGCATTTTGTATTGCCTGTGTAAAGTGAAAACAGCTGAAATTTCAGGGGGTGTATTTCATTCTTTCAGACTGAGATTATCAAACAAGATTCAAATTTATACATTCAAAGCTGCACTAATCCATATTGACCACAGTACTATGTGTAATATAAAAGGTCAAGCCCACAGAGAATTGTCCCTTGACTGTTCTGCTCCCCTCAGCTCTAGTGAGCCCTTTAGCATCTTTTAGCTCATTGAAAACTTTGCTCTCATCAACTTCATTTCCAGCAGCTGCAGGCAGCCGTTTTCAGCTTATAAGCGCTGATAAACACTGCCTATACAGCACCCAACAGCTGACAAACATTAGCTGATTATCTGGTGAACATAGTGGAGTGTTTAGCAGCTAAAAAGCCACATATTTTTAGTTTGTGAGGAACAAAACAGGTAGCAAGACACATGACTCCAAATGAATGGTAATGTTGCTCCATGTTTGCTGGATGTTCACCGTAACGACTTTATAAGGTGACAATATGTCAGTGTTGTGTTTAGAGCTTATTGCGCTGCCCCCAAGTGGACAAAAAAATCAGTGCAACTTTAACTCGTGTGTTCATGCTTCTTTGCCATGTAAAATTGGGTATTATCTGCATAAATGCATGCGTGTGCCAGAGCATGTATGTTTGTGTTTCTTCGTATTTTTCTTCTCTCCACCATGGTAGAGTCCAGGAGGTGAAGGAGGGAGATAAGAGGACCCAGGAAGAAAGAAGACCGAGGGAGAGCAAAAGAAGAGAGAAAGCTCTGTGGAAGGAGGGAGATAAGAGGGAAAAGGTGAACAGCAACACTTGTCACAGCCGATGCTGCTTCAGATTGGGACGGGAAGAATTAAATGGAATCAAGAATGGGATGGGCTGAGAGCTAGTGGGATGTCTCTGGTTGGATATGTGTTGCACAGCACTGTAACCAAAATAAAATAAAACATCTATGATAATCAGTATATTATTTGCAAACACCTGACTCATTATACATGTTGTTCCATAATACTTTGCAGTAAAAAAAAAAAAAACTAATTTAAAAAAACACCTCTAACTCTATATATTATGTAAGGATTTTTAAAATAATGTTGGTTGATGGTGAAGCAACAAAAGCAATAAAGAGTAAAAAACATATTTACAACTCTGATTATATTAGATGTATAAATTAAAGCATAATTTGTCAGGATTTGTAGGATTGTTTTTCGTTTCATAAACCTCTCTATGGTCATGTCACAGGTTCTCCATCACATCATTATGCATGCCTGCACTTTATCCCTGCAATCAATATCTGTCCATCATCTTTACCACGCACAGAGTTTCAGACATGCGGTTGCTTCCAGTTCTGGCAGGTGTTTCTCTGTTTGGGCTGTCAAGGACAAATGGTGGGAGGTGGGAAGGTCAGTTGTATGTAACGAAGACCAATCTGTAAGGTCCCTCTGCTCTATTCAGCTCCATCAGCCAAAGGCTAAAAGAGGCAACAGTAACCAGGGCTGTTGGAGTACGTCAAATGACACTTTTGATGTGTGTGTTTCTCTATTTTCAATGGTTATAAAACAAGTACAGATTCTTAAACAGAGTAAGGTGGTTTAATAGCAGTAGTAACAGTATTACAGATCAACCTGTAGCAAGGTATTTGCCACTGTACATGTCTAACTTGTAGGTATCAACAAAAAAAAAAAGTTGGTGGCAGGTTAAACCTCTTTGACAACTCATCAAACAAGGCAAAATAGTTGTCTCCTTGAAGGATTTTTTGCCTTTTATGTGCCATCCCTGGCTTTGTGTATCCAGCAGGTATGGGGGGGAAAGATGGTTAGAAGCTATGGGGCTCAGAAGAGAGAACAGCTTCTCCTGAACTGGGCCCACATCCTCAAAGAGCTGCATACAACTGCACCACCAACCGACCCAGGGAGGAGACGGTACACCGCCCCAGTAATGCAGACAGTGATATGTGTCGGGAGGAGTTAGCTTCCATGGAGGCCCATGCTGTGGGATTAGATTGAAGGTGGAAGTGCATCCAGAGAGCAAAGCTTTGAATGTTAGCTGCCCAGTAGTGAGATCAGAAGTCAGTGAGTGCCATAACTCCACTAGTCTTAGGTCTCTGGAGGTACACCCTGCAATGTTTAGGTTGTTTATTTTTCCATACATACAAGGAAATGACTGAGTTTAGTGAGTTAAAAAATGACTTGGGTATGAAAACACGATGTGGAAACTTAAGTGATATCATAATTTTCACAGAATTGATGCACCCCACTAGGGACAAAGACAATGGCGACCATTTTTTATGTCTTGTTTAACCTGGTTTAAGCATTTGACAAATTTTTCTTTCAAGATGTCTTTATATTTTAGTTTATAGTTCATGTTCGTGGAAGTTTAATTTGTAACCAGAGATTTGGCTGAACTGGTCAAGCAGTGAGAGTGCAGCAGGCATGGAGGCACTTTGATGAGAAATGTATAGTAACAGGTCGTCTACATAGAGCAATATATCGTCCGCATAGAGCAATCACCTGTCCAGATGCCAAACAGGTGATTGCAAGTTTGTGAGTGTATTGAATGTTAAGATTGAAGCCAAGGGGGAAATGTATAATAACTTTATCCAGGAAGTAAATGTTGGTCCAAATCCAAATTTTTTTAAAAAGCAAAAATAAGTATTCCCTTTCAACCCTGTCACATGCCTTTTTGCCATCCAAACTGATGATGCACTCAGGAGCTTTGTTGGTGCGTGAGTATAGTATGTTATTGTACTCAATACATGTAGCAACACACATTAAAAAAGAATGGCATTTTTTTGTTGTTGTTGTTTTTTTTTATAAAACCTGTCTAATCTGCCTCTATGACAGTGGGAAGAACGCCGTCTAACCTTCCAGTTGAAACTTTGAAATCTTAATTTAACAATGAAATGAGGCTATACATGGCACAGTCAATGGGATCCTTATTAGCTGTGATGGTAATACTGGCCTGGTTAAAAGTTGGATTGAGTCTACCGACTCTAAGGCACTGAGTTGAATTGCTGATAGCTTTTCTGATTTCTCAATGTAAAACACACACTTAGTCCTATGCAGTCAGCTCTCTGTCTGATATGTTCAGTGAGTTAATTCACCAGTGTCTCTTTGCTTGACCAATGTCAGGAAAAGATAAAGCCAAGACTAGAGGGGTGTGATCAGAAATCACGATGCTTTCAAACTCACAAGTGTGACCCTGCAAGTAAGCTTGTTATCAATGAAAAAACATATAATTCTAGTGTAGGTGTGATGGACACTCACAAAGAAAAAGTATTCTCCCCTGTGTATCTGAGAATGTGTGCCCAGATCAGGAAGAAGGGAGAAGAAGTGTTAGGTTCCACACACAAGGACACAAGCGTTCCAAGAAGCATGACATCATCTACATTTAGGGCATAGACGTTAGCTAAAACCACCTGGGTATTAAACAGCTTTCCTAAACTGATTAGGTAACGACCATGTCAATCTATGATAACTCTAGGGGGCTCAAAAAGTATATATATATTTTTTTAAATTTCAGTTTTGCTGTCTGCTGACTTTAGCTGTTAGCTTGGAGGTGTCTCCAGGGAGGTCATGATTTTTACTGGAATTTCCCGTCTTGGAAGTCATCTTGTAATGTTCAGGTGTCTAGAAAATGCTCTGTTTACTAAAGATATGCATTGCTGGTATAGCATAGGGAGACTGGGGTTTAATGTATATAGTGTGCCAAACCAGAAGTCCCCAGTGTGTGTGTTTCTAATGCATTTGAGATGCATTTGAGTGTGTGCACCAGTTTGTTCATTTGTATTGTTTGTGTATATATGTGCACATCTATACAGTAGGGTTGGTTTTTAAATTTGTGTGTGTGTGTGTGTGTGTGTGTGTGTGTGTGTGTGTGTGTGTGTGTGTGTGTGTGGGTGTGCATGCTCTGGAGCGTTGCCCTCTGAATCTTTACTTCCTGTATAACAATCCAGCAGAGGTGTGCAGTGGCCAGAGGCCTCTTTTCTTTGATATGAAGAGCAGCCAAAAGGTCTTTGGCTGAAGGCTGATATATGTCAATCAGCTTTTTTTTTTTTTTACCCCTCACACAGCAGCATCAGCGTCTGCTGTCCTGTCCGTCTCTCTCACCTACAGCGAATCCCTCTCCAGCACTGATAACACTCCAAATAACAGGTGAGCGACTGCTGGCAGAAAGGAGATTGCCTGACCTTATTGTTTGCCTTCGCCTCCTCTTTGTTCTTCACAAATAAAGGGTTTTTTAATAAACTGAAAGGTCCTCTGCCGTGGCCCATAGAGAAAATGAAAGGGGGCAGTGAGGTATGGTACAATGTGGCGGGAAAAAAAGAGCAGCTCATCAGAAAATAACAAAGGTGCAAGTTAAAGATAAGGCGCCTGTCAGAGATTAATCCAGGCCTGCTTGATTGTTTTCTTTAATACCAGACCTGCTACAGCAAGCGATAAGTTTGCTGAGTAATTTGGTTTTCTAGGGGACGGGCAGCGAGTGGGTGGCTGGGTGCTCGAAATAATATTCAGGTGTGCTCCATAATTGATTTCTTTTTTTTTCCACCCTCCAGTTCTCAAAGAAAAATGAGATGAAACTCAAAACTGCTTTGACTTGCCTTTCTGTTCACCCTCTCTCTTCTTTTCTCCACCCCTCCCTTTTTTTTTTTTTTTTTTTGCTCTCTTCCCTTCTCTTCTCTCTTTCCCCTTTGGATTAATAAACTGGCTTTGTTGAAGACAATAAAGGGAAGGAGAGAGTGTGCTTGAGGAAGCAGTTTTCTCTTCTTGGTAGCAGCTCCATTGTGATGGTTTCTGAAAGAGGCAGAGAGGAGAGAAGGACGGGTAGCGCACAGTGCAGACAGACAGCAGTATGTGTGTGTGTGTGTTTGTGTGTGTGTGTGTGCGTGTTACATTCTGGTTAGTCGGAGCAAAATGAATGCAAAGAACAATAGATTAAAATCTATTAGCTTGGTAATGAAAAGCGCGGATACAGCCACCCTATGTTAATTTGGCTGCAGAAATAAAATATGTAAATACGGTATGGGAGGGAAAACGAGTTTTAAAAATGCCTCCAACTCATTTGAAAGGACTTCTTAATTTCTGCAGCAATCTGCAGCAATTAGCACATCTTTTCCTTTTTCTATCTCTTCCCTTAGAGATCATTCCAGTAAAGTTTCTCATTTGCTGTATAGAAAATGCTTTGGGAGACTTAGATTCATCTGAAAAGATGGCAGACTCATCAGACATAAGAATGGCACAATACACACATCAACTGTGGGCAAAGCTTCCTATATTGTATTTGAGGGTTTTTTTTATTTCTCAAAGGTGAGTAAAAGGCTTTTGCATTTTTGAAAAGAATAGCAGCACACAAGCCAAATCTCAGTGAAATATTTATCATTAAATTAATGATTCATCATCATCATTTTCCAGCCTCTATATGCCATCAGCACTCTGCCTGTTAACCTTTGCGTATTTGAATAAACAATTTATTTTTACCCTGAAAGAGGAACAGGAGCAAAAGACAAAAAGGGAAAAAAAAGACAAGGTTCTTTTATTTTCCATCATTTTGCCATTTTGATGCCAGAATTGATCTGCTTTACAAATCCTTCATCTCTCTGCTTCTCTCTCCTCCCCTCAGCTCCCTCTCTCTCTCGCTCTCCTCCATCCCAGCCACTTCTGCAGAAGATGGCCTGTAATCTAGGGCTGTTTTCCAATTACGGCTCAACCTTTTCAGAGAAGGTCATTATAATTAGAGATCCATTTAGCTTTTCTGTGAAAAGCCCGAAATAATTTTTTGTGATTGTGGTCCCTGGAAGAAGAAGAAGAGGAAAAAATGCTGTAGTGCTGATCTCAAGTGGCTCTATTATTATGGTTGGGTGGACAGGTTGCATGCATTAATGGCTTCACTTGGGGGAGAGACTGGGCTTTTGCACATTACTACTGCATGAATGGAAAATCATCTTGGAAATAGCTCTCCAAATCAATACTAGGCCTGTATGTGTCTGTGTGTTCAACTCAGCAAAGAGGATAATGAGCAGAGGAGGACTTCATCGGGAGCGGAAGTTGCTGTGGACTTTCCAAAAAATGAATTCTTCAAATGTAAACTGACAAATGATTATAGAGCTAGTGAGTCCTTTGTTTGAACAGGTCTGGGCTTACTAATCTTGCTTTTGGCTTTTTTTAGGTAATACCAAAAGCAATGCATTGCACAGGTCATCCTATTTTTCTTAATATTAAATGACCATTTGCACAGCTTTGAACAGCGATTGTCCAATCCTAGCTTAGAAACCGAAATGCATTTCAGGTCTGCCATAAGCTTGGGATTTCTCCAAATGCCAAAGCACAATGCACTGGGCAGGCAGGGTGATAGTTTAAGCCTTTTCAAAACCAAAAACACATGAACAAAATAGTAAGGAATTGATTTAAAGAGCATGTTCTCGTGTAAGATGATTGTTAGTATGTGTCTAATTTTCTTACACCCACTGCAGTAACCAAGCATTACTTCCAAGGCTAAGTAGCACATGTAGGAATCAACTACATTAGTTTGTTAGGTAATGGGTTATGTTAAAAAAGGGGCATAATTCTTGATATTATAATTGTGATTTTTCAATTGCTATTGCTAGAATTGTTATTAGGATAAATACATATTTAATGCAGACCTATTCTTTTACTGGATGTGGACATTAAGCATTTTAATAATGCTTATTTTTCAAAACATGCCATAGTAGTTTTTGGCGGTATCAACTTTACCTCAAATCATGAAACTGTAGCAGCTGAGCATGGTGCAGTCATTACAGGTTAATTTCCTAAGTCACATTATGTTTACCACTCCCAGATTACACCAAGCAGCTATAGTAAAAATTATATCTATAGTCATGTCTCCCCTAAAATATTTTGTTACAGAGGTGGCTGGGTCTGGGTGTATTTTCAGCAGCACAGACGCTACTAAATGATCTTAGAAATATTATCTATAGGAATACTACAGGCGTATCTCTATGATCCTCTTGCTCTTCCACACCTACAGGTTGCTGTTTTTTCACTTTGATCATGAAGGTGACACTTCTCTATAGAGAATATAGGCTATAATACAGTATAGAATTGAGTATTTATAGTATGTAGTTTAGAGAATCTTATAGATCCAAGATAAAAGTGAGAATTTACTTCTGATAAAAGACAGAAGCGTAGGACTGAGAGAAAAAGGCACGGTTACAAATTTGTTTGCTACTTCAGCAACACAGACAGCGTCATGGATTTATCAATACACAGCACAGTTAGGCTAACAATATTTCAGAGCCATGGTCAGGGCCATGGATTCTAACTTGCGCAAACGTCGGTCAGAAAAAGGATCAATGGGTCAGGCAGACTAGACTAACACATGCAACTAAACAACCCCTCTGCTACTGGGGGATGGAGAGAGGGGATGGCCCATTTTGGTCATTTTGCTAACAACATCCTACTTCATCCCCCCTCAAATCGCCTGCTGGCTATTACTTTATTTCTATATCTCTTGGATTACCAGGATTGTAAATAGCATATGTTCCATGTGAGAACAGAAAACTTGGCAGGCATAGAAACAGAAACAGCACTTAGCAAAAATTCAGTTCTGACTTAAACCCGTAGTCGCCCTTCAAACTGTGAGCTGATCCTTTCTCACCAAAAACAGAAAGCATGTCCTACACTGTTGTACCATTGCTACATTATCCAGCCCATGAAGGAGGACTGTAATATTCATATTGATCTACAACACAGTACATGTGTGTGTGTGTGTGTTGTCCAAAGTTTGTGCTTTTCACAAAATATATGAGACTGTGTTTATGGACTCAGATCGTAATTTAGATTTCCTCTGCAGCCATGGATGCACAGATAGGAAGTAGGTCCGAGCAGCATACAATGTATACAACAGTATGTTTTCTCCTCTCTGTGTTTCTGAAGCAGATGGCTGGGGACCAACACTGCAAAGTGGTGGTAACCAACTAATTGGTTTGAGGGAAATCGATATGGTGCCGGCAGCAAACCCCTCCTCTCCCTTCATAGTCCATCAATGCCGCACTGCAATTACCCCATTGATTGGCCAGTGCTAATTGCACTACAGGTTTCAGCCAGTCACTATCACTGCAGCTGAGTTCAGAGGTAAACAGCGCAGAGTAACTGCAGAACATATAGCATGACTGAGAGTGCATACAGGTGCTCGGTAGACTGAGTACTGGTATATCTGACCCTGATCATGATAATGAAATATTGAACCTCATAGGAAAGTTCTAGAATTCCCAACAGTAGAGCAAGGTCTGAAAGATGTGTATAAGACACACATATAAATTAAAGAGTTGTGAGGTTTAGACCTTAGGTTTAGTCCTATGTAACAAAAGCAGAAATGATTGATCAACAGATCCCAAATGGTGATGTTATATTTTCTCAACACTGCTACCAACACCTTCTCTCAACACCTCCTATTATCAATATATGAGCTTAACTGGCTACGTTGATATAGCCAGTCAGGTATAGTATTCTTCTTTGTTGTGTGTCTATGGGAAAGATGTTGAGTGTGAACCTAACAAAATGGACCCTGAAATAAAAGTAGCCTTGATTCAGAAACTAACGTGGATTGATAATATTTATATCAGTTTTAAAATTGCAGTTGTTGTGATTTAATGTTTTAATACATACTGTACATTGACTAAAAGCTGTTGTATATACATGACACTTCAATGTTCAACAAAGCACATTTTTAGTGTGATGCTGGTTGTGTCTGTCCTGTCCATGAATGTCTATGAATCACTTTATTGGCTCATCTTTATGTTAATTTGTGAAAAATGTGATAAACTGTTGCCTGTGATGTTACTATGATGTTAATAGACAATCATACTGTACACATAAATATATAGAAAAAAATATATTAGCCATCAATTCATAGCCATGTGATATTATTCAGACTCTATTGCATGCTTTGCTTTGTTCTGTTTATTTGAATTCATTAGTTGTGCCTCTGATGGAGAGTTTGCATGATGAGTGTTCACTGCAACAATATCCACCTTAACCCCTCATTTCAGTTTTACTGAGATAATATTCTGAAAAGCAAGTTAAAACTCGAACTTGAATTTATTTTGTTGATACCAGTTTCGTCATTTGTCTCACTCTTCCAAGTTTCATGATACTGACACTGGATTACACAACATTCTTGCAAGAATTTAAAAAAAAAATTAGAAGCAGAGAGGCTCAATTATAAAGTTTCAGCATTAAATATGGAGCTAAATAATATGGTAATACTCACATTGTTACAGTGGATGCATAAACAATTGATGCGTGATTGCAGCAGACTGAATCCACATCCATTCTTCCCACACAGCAGGTGCTAGTATACTTAATTGTTATTAGGCTATAACAGTTTATCTCGATCTTGCCTATATATAAGGCAAGATTGAGATAAACTTTTTGTTTTGTTTTGTTTGTTCTGCTTTGGGTTTTTGGGGGGTATTACGGTACAGTTCAACCCCTGTTTAAGAGTTAAATTTGGGATATAGAAATATAAGGCAAAACCTTACAATTATTCCCTATGATTTTATTACTTATACTACAGGTGTGAAGTAAAAAGCTGAAAGACACTGGACATTTAAAATCAATCCCACAGCTATACCTTACTGTGACTAAAATCCACTAAAATGAAAAAGAGGCACTGGCACTAAAAATACTGCAGCTAATGTGTTATATATTTCAAGTAAATGTATAAAATGTCAAGAAAAATACTAGCAACATATGCCTCCTTTCAGAGTAAATGTGCCAACCTGGATCACCCTGAGCCAAACAAGGCATACAGACTGAGAAAAACTAAATTGATTACCACTTTCATACATAATTATTATACTTTCATTTTGATTTCAGTCACTACAGGATTCAGTGGTGCTTTCTCTGAAGCAAACCAACTGGAAATGATGATCAGTTTATCAGGACTATTGTTTTCTTTTCAACAGGTTGTGAACTGGACGGTAAAATGCAGGGTAGCAGACGTGTCCACACACACATAAATGACTATTCATTCATTCACACACTAAATTCAATCTCTGCAGTGCACTGCACATGCACACAGGTAAATACACACACACACACACACACACAGCACAGTCTCTACTCGTTCTGTTCTTTCCCGTGGGTCTCTGTTAAAATTGACCTTCTCTGCCTTTCATCACAGGAAAATATCACCCTCAAAGAATAATAAGGCCGCAATTAATAAGACACATTAATTAGAGAGCATCTATTTAGATAAACGTCTGAGAGAGAGCCAGAGAGAGAGAGAATGTGAGGAGAGTTATTCATATGCAATATGAAAATAATTGTGCTCGATTTTTCTTAATCTGTGGAAATGGATTGCATTTAGCAAATATATTTTCTTGTTGTAACCTTTATTTTTTTTATGGATGTTTGTGAAGATAATATTTTGAGAGGTTTGCTATCTTATGAATTTCCTCTTTGTCTTAATTTGGTTTATCCTGAACATATCTATGTATACTTTAGATTTGGTTATTGCCTTGAATAATGTTGCTGTTTTGGCAGACATGCATTATTTCTTGTGATTGAAATCCTACTTGCAGTGCAGCATTTTGCTCTGTCAGTCACAGAAACAACTTGAAACAGTGGTTTTCCAGCATTGCAGACATACTGAACCTCAGTTTTCCTCAGGTTGGGACAGTAACATGTTGTAATGTTGTGTGTGTGTGTGGGTGTGGGTGTGCAGGTGTATAAAATCATGTAAGCAGCCTACATCCTTGAATGTGTATTTGTTGCTTTTGGTGAATCTGCAGGAGTTCCCGCATGCATGTATGTATATATATGTATGCGTGTGTGTGTGACCCTCTGTAAATTGGGTTCTGTGCTCCATCTGGTCCCAGTCAGAACAGTTTGAGGCAGCATCTCAATCAGAGCGGCTGATTGGTGTTGTTGTCATGTCGGCGCTGCAGCTGCCCAGCCCTCGGCCCAAACGCACAGACTGGAATCAGCCCTGCTCACACCTTCTCCTCATATGTGTTCCCAGTCAAAATGTGTGATCTCTATGACACAATTAAACTTCTATTTTACTGCAATAATTGAAGCTTCTGTTCGCACACACGTTTATTTCCCCTGGTCTTGGTTAATCCTTTGCAGCCTTCAAGTGCCGTTGGAAAAAAATTGCATTAATTAAGAGTTGTGCACACACTATGACAGGCACAAGTTTGAATGTTCTGTCATACCTGAGTTGCAAAACTAATCATTTTATTACATGCAGCTTATTATATGTTTTATTGACAGTTATTTCAAATTATTCTACATGAAACAACAACATGTAAGTGCTTTTGTTTGCTCTTTAATTTCTTTTTTTTTTTAATCAGTCTCTTAACCGTGCAACAGGTCACAGGTGTATGATTTCACACTCCGAGGTTTTTTGGTAATGTGCACATTTGAAGGAAGTGAAAAACATCTCTCGCTTGTTGCTTATTCCATTTTTTTTATTGTTGTTGCTTTAATTCATTCAGCTACAGAGCAGCTGTCAGTAGAGAGACAGACAAGTTGTATTTGTGTGCTAGGCCAAGGCAGGGGGTAGCATGATGGTTACCAAGGCGACAGAAAAATCTTTTCCCTGTTCTTTTACAGCAGGAAGCAGGAAGACTTCATCAACTCTGGATGACCCCCCACAAACACAGGTGCAACATCTTCCTTTTCTCTCTCTTTGTTTCTCTCTCTCTCTCTCTCTCTCTCACACACACACACACACACACAAACACACAGACGCACAAGCGTGTAGAGTACACACCACACCCATACTCACATGTACACATAACCAGCAGCACACTTTAACATTGTCAGCTGATCAACTGACAAAATGAATCATTTTTATTATATTTATATTAGTTTTTCATCAATTATAATTCTAATTTTTTTCTAGCAAAGGTTCAGGACATTGTCCGGTTCCAGCTTCTCAGTTTTGTTGCTTTTCTTTGTCTTATGTGATAGTTGAACTGTTGGTTGAACAGGACTGGCATTATGAGGACGTCATCTTGGGCTTTGAGATGTTTTTGACATTTTATAGACAAACAATTAAACAATTGTTTGGTCAAAATAATCTGCAGATTAATCAACAATTTCATGTGATATATGAGTTGCAGCCCTAACGCTATACATGTATGTACATATATATGGCTGGCCATATTGATTTCATGTACTTCCAACATTGATGATTTATGTAATTAGCCTACAACAATATTCCTTTTTGTTATATTAATAAAATCGAATCCATTTGGTTTACGTTTTCTGCTCCTTTGGGGACTGTACACAAATGATTAGGGGAGGAGTCAGAAAAGAGGGAGAGTTATCTATTTTTCTCTTTGCAGACGAGAAGGTACTGTATTTTTTTTTGGGAGAGCTGAGGAGAACATAAAATACACATAGATCTTAATGGGTGTTAGTGATTATATAATTATAGATCACACTTTCACTTTATTCTGCATCATAAAGGTGAAAGTTATGGTATAGTATTAGCCTATAATATAATATAACATCCCACATTGCCAACTAGCGTTATTCCAAGAGAGAGAGAAAGAAAGAAGTCAATTGTTGTAAGTAATAATAATAAGTAATAGTATGTTTTATCCATGTTTAAACAGTCTATAATGTGTGTGACTGTGGGGCAAAAGTGCTTCACCCTGCATTCAAACTAACACTCCAATACCACTGTAGTGCACACTCCCTTGTTTTGACATTTTCACTAATAAAAAAACAAAATGACAGAATTTTCTCAGGCAGCGATCTTTGTGTGTCACTCACAAACCTGATTACAGCCCCTGATGGAATTATCATATTTACAATAAGACCTTTCCATTATAACGCTGAGCTATTGTGCTTCAGATAGCTGCAGTGCGTGATGAAATACAACATGGGCAAGATGCGGCCAGTAAATGTCAGACCAATTTGACAGACAGGGAGGAAAAAAAACCTGAGACAGATGCCTGACAAAATGAAAAATGAAATGGGAAAAATGAGCGCAAAATGACACAGTGATTGCAATCTGATGTCCCTGATTTTTATACATATTACTGTAAACTGCTGCTAGATCAGATCAATAGTTCTGTGTTGGGTATTTAAGATAAAGTTTTAAGTTTTGTGTGGTCAAAAGGAAATGGAAGGTTAAAGTGTCTCTCAAACATGGAAGACTCAGGGAATGTTTAACATGCGGCACTCTGGTTTGGACCTTTTCTTGGCTCTGTGCCTCATGAGTGTAATTTGGATGAGTGCAGCTCGCTTGCCTTTGGGCTCATTAACAACAATATAAACAGTAATTACTGTGATCGCCTAATTAATTCGTTTAAAAATGCTGCACGGCGTAAAAGGCATGAGCAAATCTTTTCTGGAGATAACAATTTTACGGAATCATTGTTGACATAATTAGCAATTTCATGTTCCAAAATACAACCGAAATAATTAAAAACTTTTTGTTTTTTTGTCCTATTTCATACATTAACTCTTTTATTATTCAGATTGATCCCGCTTCTTCCTCAAGCCTGCTTTCTGTGAGTTATCCTTCTCTGATCCCGTCTCTGTCTGCATGGCAGCTCTGCAGTCCTGATAAATGTAATCCTCCCCTCTGGACACATCCTTTTGTTTTAGGCCATTTCTATGCTCCCCTCTGATCACCAAGCTTTACTTATTATAGAATTTCTTTGCCTTCATTCTGTGGGTTTTGTTGAGGTAAAGAATGGTCATTTGGCCCTCAATTGTCTATTAATTTTATCTACTTTATTGGCCAGTTAATTGTGATTAACAGGCATTAAGATTCAGCTGAACAAAAGCTGGATTTGTTGTGGTTTTGGACAATAGACATTATGAATGATTAAATTTTTTTCTACTACACCCACATCCAACAGAGATATTCTCCAAAAAAAGTATTGCAATTAAACCGAGCAATAAGCAGCATAGATATGTTCATGATAATATATTATGGATAAAACCAGCTTATATATTTAGCAACAGGAGAGAACCATATCACATCCATTAATGTCAAGAAAACATACTGTATTTTTTATTGTAAAATCTATTGTTTGAATTCATCGTACAAACATTAGATGAGAACCCTGATGTGAGTAGCATGTGACAGAGTGGTTTATGTTACAGCCACAGTCCTCTGACCCTTCAAAACCCCAATTAGTATTCCTGCAGGATTTATGGCCACGCCTGGCATCACTTCTTGTTGATTACCTCGCTACTCATTAAAGTGAAAGTAGATTTATGGACAGATCTGACTGATGCATGGGTGAAGGGTGTGGGGGGGGCGTGGGGTGGTGGTTGGCAAATCTATGAGCGATCCAGTGCAGTTTGGTCGATGTTTTAAAAGGTGCGAGAGAGATTAATGATAACCATAATCATTTTTGATTTACACAAAGGCAGAGCTAGGTCATACTGGCTAACATGCCTTTCCAAAATAGACCAGTGACATTTCAGTGATATCTTAGGTACAGCAAGCCTCTTATCCACACACACACACATACACACTCACACACGATTAAACTATTTTCATCTCTTAAAGCGTGCTAGATTTAAATGTAAACATACATATGTGAAGTCATCTAAACTCACTTATAAACTCAAATTTGTCAACAATTCCAGCATGCAAATGGGAAAGCTTGTTTATGAGCCTCTGTTTTGAATGCAACATGAATGTATGAATGCATCTTATCTTTGGCAACTCTGTCTGTGTAAGTGATGTGAGATGCAGAACATGGGGACATGGAGCACAGCACTTGATCACCACCTGGTGGTTTTATCACCATGTAATACTATGCCCTTTTAAAAATGAGGTTATCCTGTGTTAAGTGTACTTCATTATGGTTGGCATATTTTATATTTCACTATGATTTTTGATCGTTTCACCCCAACCACATTACATAATTTTGCAGTTTTTGTGGTTAATCCACCAGCAATGTTTTTTTTTTTTTTTTTTTTTATCTAGAATATGTGTTTTCTTTAAACTTGCAAACAGTGAAACAGTGACTGTATTAGCACAGAGGCACAGAACTAAGTTCATCAACATTGACCAGTAGATCACCAACAAAGGCCACGCCATTTGGACGATATAAAAAGTAGTTTTATTTGGATTGCCGAGAGGTTTCAGGATTGGATGATGGTGTGCTATGGGTGGGGCATGGTGGGCTGATTGGGGGTCAAGGAGAGGGATGAAGGGAGTTGATGGCTGGGGGGATGAATGGGAGCAAAAGGTTGGTCCAGGTCGTGTACGGTGGGATGATGGGATTGAGGAGAGGGATGAAGGTGGTCGATGGCATGGGGATGACTGGGGACCAAATGGAATCACAATGTGGCTGGAGCATCTAGGAACCCAGGGGCCGAGACTCAGCGTGGAGGCACATGACTGAGTTTAGTAAGAGAGAGGGGCGTGGTCTTGTTCCTGAACCTTAGTTATAATAATAATATCATTGGAAGAAGTATTCAGATCCTTTACTTCAGTAAAAGTACCAACACAGCAATGTAAAAAAAATACTCAATTACAAGTAAAAGTCCTGCATGAAAAATTCTGCTTAAATAAAAGTATTAGCAGCAAAATCAACTTCAAGTATTAAAGTAAAAGTAATCATTTCATTCCTCTGACTGATATATTATTATATATGACATCATTAGATTATTAATACTGAAGCATCAGTGTTAGAGCAGCATGTTACTGTTATAGCTGCTGCAGGTGGAGCTAGTTTCAACTACTTTATATACAGCTAACTAGTTTAGTCCAGTGGTTCCCAACCTAGGGGTCAAGCTCCTCCAAAGGGTCACCAGATAAAAATGAGGGGTCATGATGATTAATTGGAGAGGAAAGAATGTTGTATTGTCATATTTTCCAAGTAACTGGTAACTGAAGCTGTCAAGCAAATGTAGTGGAGCAGAAAGTACAATATTTCCCTCTAAAATATAGTGGAGTGGAAGTATAAACTAAGCAAATTACAACTACCACAAAATTGCACTTAAGTACAATACTTGAGTGAATGTACTTAGTTATTTTCCACCACTGATCACATGAAACTGTAGTAGACCCTAACCAAAACCCCATTACACTGATCAAAAGATAAACCGTCAATTGTTAAATTGCAAGAATTCCGTTCTGGTGTTAGAAAATTGGCAAGATACAATTTAAATTTGTATATAGTTTTGTGGAACCAAAATCCCTGTCTCCCCTACATGTCCGGTAGATGGCGCCAATGTCCTATAAAAAAAAGAAAAAACTAATATCATAAATCTCCAGTTGTCGAGAGAGTAGAAGACAGAACTCTCACTCTGCCATTTTTCTGGATGTCATAAGTATAAGAAGAGTCTCCTCTTTAAGATTTTTTTTTTTTTAAATATATATATAGCGCTCAGAATACAGAACTACAGTACACTCTTTTGCAGTAATTCGTATCTGTAAAAAAACGTCTACCATGTCTACAAGTTTACAAAAGCCGTGCTGCATGGCTCAGCAAAAGCGCATGCGTCATGGCAGAATTTTATAGAGCGGAAGGTGAGCCAGTTTTCCTCCCGAGTGGTACATCTTATTACTACACTATCTTTAGTGTAACTCTCGACACACTGACACTTGTTGGGGATACATGTGTTCCTGTGTGTTGTTCAGTCTGCCGACTTACCGGTTTAATGAAGTGGTGGCATCTCTAACCTAATTTGGTAAGTCGCCTGTTTGAGTTTGGCTAATTTACTCACTTACAGCTTATTTCCTCTCAGAGACCCTCTTATAGACTCAATATATCGTTAAGCTATGGTATGTTGGGGTAAACTCTGGCTGGTGCATCTTCTTTTCCCGGCTAAAATTGAAAGCAGTGATTTAAAAAAATACATTTAACAAGTCACCAACTTTTATAAATCCTTAAGATAGTTATCCTTCTCAGTGTTGTGCTGTAACTTAGGTCAATAATAGCCTATACCAACCGTGTATAGCTTTTCTTTGGCGTATCCAACAACCATAGCATTTTAGCTTCCTATGCTAATTAAGCGTTGCAGAAAGCAACTTATTTGAATGGCTTTGTGTCAATGCCAGAAAAAAAGCTTGGAAATGTGTCGCAGGTCCAACCTTATTACGTTTGTAGTACCGCGTTTATCAACATGTCACTGTGTTGTTATGCTGTTTATGTTTCCTGAGCTGTTGTCACAAAGGAAAAAGGGATTTAGGTTGAATTGAAGATTTGTTTTGTTACATAAGTGATATAAAATAGAAATTCCCAAATCGTCCCACATCAGGAGTCCTCAAAGATTAGACAACAGAGTTGTAACTGGGTGCTTTAAAAGAAGGAGTAGCAGTTAGTTGTGATTCGGCTCAATCACAGCTCTGCACTGGTACAGTAAAAATGAAATTAGTTAGTCATCCTCTCTTCATGTTTCAACTCCCAGGAAGTAAAATAATAGTAGAATGAAACCTTTGCTCATTTGGCTGGGGACTATCATTCATTATCATTAAACCTGTATTTGAACTATCTGCTAACATTTCCCTTTGACCTTCAACATACAACTTTGCATTAAAAAGTAAGCTACAGTCAAGGAACGTGGAGAATAATAAACACCTAAGCTCCATTTGAGTTTATTGACTTGACTACAATGACATTAACATTCACTATTAAAATATATGTACCATATTCAGTAATGTTCAACACCTAGTATCACATTATGCTATATGAGAACACAACTATTGCTGAGAAACTGAGATTTTTACATGAAGAAGAGGATTTAATTTATATCAGAAACAGCTTAAACGCATGCAGGTTAATATTTCACAGTTGCTATACTGTTGGAACAAGTGGGAATAATACTTCCCTATATTTTTATGGTTTAAGGCTTATGTACTTAGTATTAGTACTAAATATAGATTACAGTACAACCCCCGAGTGTAGACTGGTAGTGCTGTTTAATATCCCTTGTTAATGCGAGTTCCCCTCAACAATCAGAAGCATGTCTGTTTCTGTCAGTATGATTGCATGTTTTGTATGTTGTTAAAGAAGTGAAAAACATCTGCTCACAGTATTAAGGAGGTGTTGGCTGGTGCGGATCAATAACAAGAAAGCAGTTGTAGCACCCCCGCTTCTGTAATGTGTAAAGTAGATTTCTCACCTTATCTTCTCAGTTTAGTACATGTAAAGAGAGACAGATGAGCTGACATCTGGGGCAGGTCGCACATCATCAGGAAGTGTAGTACTCCTGACAGCTGTGGTTTGCATCAGTGAGATAAGCAGTTAGATGGCTTCTATTGTTACTTCAATAGCATAGATAACCTGAGACTTGGTCATACAGTAACATCATACGAGCTTTGCCCTCACTGATTGTTTCTTCTGACCCCTTGTATCGACTCTGAAGTCAAACCAGGACCTCGGGCTACCGTTGGGTCTGTGTGTCAGTGACCTTGAACCATACAGGCCACACTTGAGTGGACCTCGGTCCACGATACACAAACACCCACTGACCTACTCATTAACTCTCCGACACACTATTAACCCATAAACAAAGACTTCAAGGGCACATGCAAGCTTGTGCACACACATTTATGCATACAGATTCATACACACAATATAGTTTGTGCAGTAACTCTTGTAAGATTTAGTGGCATCTAGCAGTGAGGTTGCACATTACAAACAACTGAATATGCCCCCCACCCACCAAGCATGTAGGAGAACCTACACTGGCTGCTAAAAATGCCTTCTCTAGAGCCAGTGTTTGGTTTGTCCATTGTGGGCTACTGTAGAAACATGGCAATGCAACATGATGGGCTCTGTGGAAGAGGACCCACTCTCTCTGTAAATATAAAGGGCTCATTCTAAGATAATGTAAACAATGATTCTTATTCTCAGGTGATTTTACACTCATTAAAACATTATATTTCATTTCTATCAAGTCCATTCTGCTAGATGCCACTAAATCTTACACACTGGTCCTTAAATTCAGAAGTATCTTATTTTCATTACATCTTTCCTCAGGTGCTGTAAACTTTCCATTGAGGTCATCGGTGGATAAGGAAGGAAGGACGCTGTAAGACCCAAACACCAGAGAGAGTGACCCGACAGTCTTAAACCACTCACCTGGGCTGCAGGCGTCCACAACACTCCACCTGGTGAGTGACAGCTTACTTGTCTGGAGTTAAGGCTTATATAAGTGCAGGAGTTTGAACATGTGAGGACGCCAGTGTTTCGATGTCGGCCTAATCTTTGGCGTTAAAAGCGGCTGCGTACGTTATAGATCCTCTGGGACGGATTGATCTCTCTACTGTGAATGTGTCTCAATTAGAGCAGAAGTGATTAGTTTTGTGTCGATTGACTAAACAATTCACTTGATCGTGCCTACAGTTAATTTCATCACAGTGCTTTTTTGTCAGGACACACTTACCCTAAGCTGCGGGCAGCACCGTAGTCAACACTGTGGTCTCACTATAAAAAAAAAAACTCTGAGTTGGAATCTGTATGATTATCTGTATAATCTTGGAATGTGTATGTTTGTCTCCTGAATAAGTTATGTAGGTGTATGAAAGAAAGAATATGGTATCTATGTTTCATTTATTTATTTTTGTTGATCTGGAGGTAACATATTGTCTAAACAGGCACTTTACCTCATCCCACCACCAGTTCCAGTTGATTTTAAACAGTAGTATACAAATGGACGCACAGTATTTTTTGTTTATACAGACAGTGCCTTTGTTATACCTGTGTTTTTCCATCTGGGCTGTGTAAGGCAAAAAATGTTCCTTCTATCCAGTTTGTCCAGCCACTGCATCTGAATACCTGAATACTAAATATATTGCATTATATCAGGGAAAATGCCCAACTATCAGCACATAACATCTCTGTAATGGTTCTAGAGGGAAGTGCTGTATTACGTTATCCTCTGTTATTATTTTGTACTCAGTATTCAATTTTTACAAGCCTCTGTATAGTAAGTGTTACATTATAGTGTCACCCTTCAAGACACTTGCACCAGGCCCCAGTATCCCTATTCCAAACATGGTTGGTCAATCAGTAACAGTTCTTGAATCACTCTTGGTCGGGCCCTTACCCTGGGACCAGTTTACCTTGAGAGTCTCTGGCAGGTGCTATTTCCACTGACATCACAGCTCCCTGCTGCACAGCAACGCGCATTCACCACAGTAAGTGTCAAGGTAACACTACAAAGACATCTGGAGGAACCTCGTATAAGAACCTCTGGTCCTTTTGGATTAAAGTCTTTTAAAGGCTTATAGCCAGTTCAAGTGGTTTGGACATTTGTTTAGGCTGTCCCCTGGATGCCTCTCTGCGGAAGAGCTATTCCAGGGGAGGGATTATGTATCCTATCTGGTCTGAGGATGCCTGGGGATCCCTCAGTAGGAGCTGTAGGGAGTAGCCAGGGAGAAGGTGTCCGAGTCTACATCACCCAGAGAAGCTTCAGAAAAATATTGTATTGACAAATTGTCTTACATTCATACTGCACAAAGTATTCCCCAAAGCCTATTTCAACTAAAGATAACTAAAGGTTTGTATAGTGTATGTGTAGTCAGCGGCAGCAGAATGAGAGCAGTTAGACATGCTCCCTGTAATAATGCAGTGGACGTGTAGGAATTCAGCCAGAGCTGACAGCATGGCAGCACTTTTGAGTTTGCTGTTTGGTTTTCTTTGGCTGTTTTTCCTTATCAAACACGGACCCACTGTGGGAAACAGTTTCTACATTTGTCCTTCCCTTTTCCCAGGATGGATAGTTAGAATTGTTAGCATTCCTCATTGAAACCAAGGACACAACTACACCGCAGCTCACTGAGCCCCCTGCTCAGAATAAGAATGTCAAACGAGTCAAATAACGGTCAGATTCTATTTATTTTTTTACTTTGCATGTCGCCTTTTATTGCCGAGTTAATTTTAAATATTGAGATGGGAGAGATTCGGAGAACGGGGGGGGGGGGGTCACATGTAAACACGTCAGATCTGACCCCAGAAGTCACAGTCACACAGTATGTGCTTTCAGACCAAGAAGCCGTCAAATGCTGAAATTCATTCCTGTTATATGTGATTTAAAAAAAAAAAAAAGAAAACACCTCACTGAAATTCAAAATGTCAAGGCATGGCCTTCATGAAATATCCTTGAAGCACTACTGTACAGACAAATATCACAGTATCCCACCCACCCTCTAGTGTACAACGCTCTGTAGTTGTTCCCTCGTGCCTCTGCTCTGCTCAACACGAGGGTGGCTTAGTGGCTGAGATCAAACAGGATCATCAACTGTCAGCCTCATGCTTCCCACGGACATGGCGCTGACAGCTTGAACAAGAGAACATGATGTGCTGCCCACTGCCTTCAGGAGAAGGCCCGGCACGCTACACCCCCTCACTCCATCCATTCATAGGCTGACGATTTATAAGTTCAGTGTTTGTGTTGCTGTGTGGCTCACTTATTAATTCATACTCAAATTTCAAATCATGTCAAAATGTACCACCTACTCTTCAAATGTATTTTATTTCTGGCTCCAGGAAGTCACAAAGATGGTCGTAAACAGTACACACAAATCTAAGTGGTGAAAGGTTGTCTTATAAACCTGTGGGTGACATCCCTGTGACTACATTCAGGCTTTTTTAGTTTTGTGGTTGTCACCTATAAGCTGCAGCCACAGTAGCAGAGCATGCAGTGTTGCACTTGTTCTGTTGCCTCTCTTGCACTCAGTGAAATGATGTCACGCCCATATTCGCTTGAATGCGAATATACTTCTCTATTTACATTATTTACAGATGGAAACTAGTTAGTAGCTAAATCTGGTACAAAGCATCTCTTCTCATTTCTTGAGATGAATGATTTTGCTCATAAAAAGAACACGTCTTCAACAGCGTAGATTCTCCAGTTCTACTTTGATATAATTCTGCAACATGTTGGTAGAAAACTACAAAATTCAGTGAAAATGAAAATGGCAAAACCATAATCTAAAAAGTATTCCAAGAAAATTAGACGACCTGCATGCTAAACTAAAAATGGAAAATGTACCTAAGAATTGAAATGAAAACTTACTCCCTCTTAAAAAGGTTGCATTTCAGAACATCTGTGGGAGTAAAAACTGCAGTTTCAAAACTCGCTTCCTAAAATTTGAAGGTAGGACTCATTGTCTCATTCTTTAAGTGATGTCAGTTAGTCAAACCATTCCAGTGACATCACTCAGGGGTTTTTCTCTGACTAACCAGTTACTCACGGAACTACTTAACACTCAATACATCACTTTCAATTCAGTTAAAGGCTCTTCACAGAGAAAATTGAAATTGATGGCTACAGTAAGACAGTTGCAATTGCGAAAATGGCTGCCTGGTTATCAAATTTCCATGTAATGTAATCTCATTCCATTGTATTTTATGAGTCTTGTTTTATGTGTAAATATTGGCCCGGCATATCGCATGTAGAGAGATTACCTAGAAGGAAAGGCATTCGTCATGCCTCATGTGTGTCACACTGAGCTGGTAATCCATATAATGTCGATACCCGAGTGGTGACACCTGGCCTTGTGGTTGGTCAGATGGCATTCTCTGACCTGTGAGTCATCACAGCTATACGCCGCCAACCTGTTAGATCATAATAATGGCTATGACTAAATTTGATGAAAAACTCTGCAGTCTGTCGCATTTATTGATTTGCTTTTAAGCACATGGGCTCTGGTGGCTTGTAGAATGGATTTGCATTATTGTGCAGTGTTTCCACAAGGATTCTTTTCAGAGGCGTGCTAGACCTCCACAAAACTACTGTGCTGTTTTCAGATAATTTTGGACTATTATATCAATATTGAATATTATTGAATATTTATTAAAACAACAACACAAGTTATACTTTTTCACCAGACATTAGCAAGAAGAAAAGTGAAACAAATATGCTCACTGATAAAAGCAGTGCTGTGTCCTGACTTGAAATTATCCTTTATATTTTTTTCCACTGTGTGTCATAAAAATTAATAATGACAGAATGACGTTGGTAAAATGAGGCTCAGGGGACAGGCTGTAACCACTAGCCAACTGTAGAGATGGGTGTGGTTAGAATTTTGTCTTTATCATACTAAAGAAAATTGAATTAGAATAGATTTGTATTTCAAATATAACAAAATATTGTCTCTTGAGCAGCAACAGTAATGTTTACAACAGCAAAGTCACTATATAAAGTCAATAATATCTCACTAGGAAGAAATCTAAAATGTCAAAGTAAATAATATTCCTGACATCATACTGAGTAAAGTTAACAAAGACTGAAGAACAGTTAGTATAAGTCCTGTCCCCTGCTGCTGAGGTGGTTTGGGGGATAGACAGCTTTGGTTTTAGCTTGTTCATTACAAATAACTGACTAACCAGCACACTGTGTTTGTGTGAAACATAACAGGAAACTGCGGACAAAGCAACGTTTATGCTCGTTGAACAGGTGGTTTGATAAATTATACTTATTTGCTTTTTACTTGCAAAGCTTTTATTGCATTTACAATTACACGCGTCGCCGTCAGTTCGAATAACGTGTTGTCTTTACGTCGCTTGGCTCACTTTGTCCACCGCTGTCTGTCTCTCCTCTGCTCTCCTGCGTGTGGGTATGACTTAAGCCACTTTCAGAGACACAAACCAGACTTAAGACTAGTAGACTGAGGACAGCTTGTGCAACTGGAGATAAATGTCATGTCTCCGATTCATAATGCAGATTTTTGGGTCAGTGGTTAAGGTTAGGGTTAGGTTTAGGCAAATATGGTTATGGTTAGGGTCAGGGTATGTCTCCAGGAAATGAATGTAAGTCTATGTAAATACCCCAAAAGTGACTTACACAAACCTGTGTGTGTGTGTTTGTGTGAGTGTGTGAGTGTGTGTGTGCATGCAGGATTTGAGCCCTGCCCTCGGTCAACAACACAGAGAAAGTAGTGCAACCAAAAGATATAACAAAATGCTGCAGAGACTTTCAGCATAGTTTCTGTTCATTCCTTCATTGTTGTCAAAGACATGCACAGTAAGGCGGTTGTTTGTATCGGTGTATTTCTGTACACTGAGGTGAAATGAAACAAGTGCACATAAATTAGGTAAATAATATAAACAAACGTAGCCGATTGTTTGTTTCAGGAGGGGCGGCCACCCCCAAGGAAATGGTCAGGGAAACACTGTATTCATTGCCACATCAGCCTTTGTCGCTTTTTCAACTCTCTCTTTAATGTTTAAAAATATGAAATTGTTTTTAATAAAACAGTTGCCCTCTCATACAAACATATTTTTGATAATCTCAGATGGCTATATGCCTTTTCTAACTGTTTTTTTTTAAGGGGACCATAGGGAGAGATTGTTATCACTGTCTGTCTTTATGACATCACATCACAGTTTATAGTTATACCCTGTTGGCTGTAACTGTCACAAATAACTGCTAATTTAACTGTCTGGACAGTGAAGCTAAGCATTTATCCATATAATACATTATGTGGATTGTGAATTTGAGTCCACATGGTTTAGTTAGTAGATCTTGGCTATCACTAGTATCTTATATTTGGTCATATTTAGTTTTAGGATTTTCTCTCCATCAGTGCTGCATCCTTTACTGCGCCCTTCTGCTGGTATGCACCACGTCCCTCTGCGGCCTCTCATTCAAATGTCAGCTGTACGCACCAGCTGGCTGTTACAGCTCAACTCTGAGTGTGTCTCTGTGTGTGAGTGTCTATGTGTATATCTGTCTATGTGTCCATCTGTCTATCTGGCATGACTTCACGCTATTAAGGTCAGATAGAAAACCAGAGACCAACTGCTAGTGTCTAACAATGTGGTGATGGGCTTCAGGGCCTGATGCTAAATAGAGCCACATTTCTGTTCTCATACACAATCAGAAATGGGTTTCCGTGAAGTCTCTATTGCGTTTGGCTGTTTATAGCCGTACAGTGTATATGAATCAGTCAAGCCCATTGTGAACCTGAATAACTCTTCAATGTGTCTGTCAATCATTACAAATACATTGACAAGCATTGTTTAGACCTAAGGAACTTTATTTTGAATTCTAGTCAAGATGCCAAGTTTTCCAAAAATACCACACATCATGCTGTATCCCACGAGAATGGGAATGATGAAATGTTGATTTTTTTCCATTTGGTTTGTGGTGTAAAACATCTGGGAGTAAATGCTTCACTCAATATAGGCATATTTGAGCATGGAAGCCCCCTTCTTACTTTGAACAGTATCTGTTACAAAATACCTCAAGTCAAAGGTCCATGTAAAATCTTTCATCTTTCAGCAGATTACTGTGTGAAAAAGGTCACTTGCAGCTTTACAATTTTGGTTTACTCTAACTGCTCTCGTCAGCATCATTCATGGCTGCAATAGGCAGCTGGTTTCAGAAAAAAACTCTTAAAAACTTAAGGTTACTTCATAATCCTGGTTCTTAGAGTAGAATAAGTGAGATGTCTCACTATGGGATACGCCTCCCTGCGTATTCCTCAGAAGCATTCTCATTATGCCAGTCCTGATTGGCTGGTGACCACGATGTCCACGTCAGGTGATTCCACCTACCTTTAAATAGATTATGCTACAGCGCAGGGGTCATTCAAAATAACAACCTCTTCTCACTTTCTCCCAGTGAGAAGGGTTGTCTGGTGAGGAATCTCACTCATACTACTCTGAAAACCAGACTTACGCAAGTAACCTAAAGTTCTCATTCATAGTATTTGTTTCGATGTCGGGACTCACGTATTTCCAGACAAGCTTATCTCAGCAATCACTACCAATCAACCATTATTATTCTGTTCCAGCAAGGGTCCTGAGGCTAGTAATTCCTGAGCCAAGTCTATAAAACTAGACAAAAGTGGTGGGGAAAGGCTAGCTTGCCACCGCACAAATGTCCTGAATGGAAACCCCTCTAAACAAGTCCCAGGATGCGGCCAGGCCATGAGTGGAATGAGCTTGCAGGCCCGCCGGTGCTTGCAGTCCCTGGCCCGTATAAGCTAGAGAAATCACCCCTGCAACCCAGTTGAAGAGCTTTTGCTTTGTTTCCTATATGGGGATTAGCCCAGGATACAAAGAGTTGGTCACTTCTCCAAAATCCCTTAGTCCTGGTCATATAGGTGCACAAGGCACGAACTGGACACAGCATGTACAACCGCTGTTCTTCAAGGGGAGAAAAAGTGATGAAGAGAATGCATAACGACCAATGAGGGAGCATGAGCCAACCACCTTGGGCACAAAGGTGAGGTTAGGTTTTAGTGAAAACTCTGACATGCCCTGGGACAAACTGAGGACATGAAGGGTGCACCAAAATCACATGAATATCACTGACCTGTTTAGCAGATGCCAAAGCCAGCAACCACACTGTCCTCAGAGACAGATGTTTCAAGTCAACCTCATCCATTGGTTCAAAAGGAGGGCCAGAGAGCCCATCCAAAACCACCGCCAAGTCCCATAGGGGTGCCAGCAGCCTGAAAACAGGAAGTGGGAATTGCCACGGCTGTCCACACAATAGTTGATAAGCCTCCAACAGCCAATGCATTGCTGGCTAGTGCCGAGTTCTTAGAATCAGTCTGCGACCGCGCTCTCTCGCTCTGGACAGAGTAGAGGGTATCAGAGCCAAAGGCGGAAATGCATACAGGAGGAAGGGCAGCCAGTCCACACTGAAAGACACCCCTAACCCTCACATTGAAACAGTGGATATTGTGTGTTTCCTCTTGATTTGAACAGATCCACCTTGGCCCAGCTGTAATGCATCCACACTTGCTTCACAGGCTGAGGTGGAAATCCTGGCCATGGTATGGCTAGGTGAAAGAGCACTCTGCTCTATGGTGAAGTCCAGAGAGACGAAGTGTATCAAGGTAGCTAGCCGCCGGTGATGGAGTGTTTAGCTGAGATAGCTCTGGTCTGTGGACAGTTAAGTTAGCTATCTCCAAAACAGAGTGAAATATGCTCCCAAGCAAGAAGAGCAAGAAGAGAGCAGAAACTATTTAAAGGTAGGTGGAACCAATTGACGCAGACTCAGGATCACCAGCAAATCAGGATAGGCGTAATGAGATAAAAATTTCTTCTGAGGAATATGCAGGGTGAAATAGAAATGAATACTATGAATGAGTACTGGTACTGTACACTACCTGCTCAGTACCAAACAGCAGACAGAAAAAGTTAGCAAGTAGCTGGTAATAAGTCAGTGTTGCGTTTATATCTTGTTTTTTCGCTGCTAGAAGTGGTCAAAACTTGGCTATTTAATCAAGCCCTAGAATAAGCAAATGAAGACTACATTTTTTTGGCTTCATAGAAATCAACTTTAGAAGTTGGATCTAAAGATCTAACAAAGAAATCACATCTGGAGTCAGTTTCACCAAATTTGAGACATGAGATAATATTCTATTGCATTAATTTTTACATGTTTAACTAATCAAACGAAACACCTGTTACCCATCCATGAGCATGTGAACGGGCACACAAATTCATCTGCAATTTGCAAGGGACAATCATTGGTGAAACGAGACACTAGGACCATTTGAGTTTTGAGTGTAAGCAGTGCTTTCACATCATTTTTGTGAAATAAGACCCTGTATCCTGTATATACAATATACAAAATACACTATGAATTAGCTCAAAGGTACTGGAGCCGCTGGAGACACCTCTGTCAACATCACCCAGGTGCTCAGAGTCAGTGTGGAACATTACATAGTGCATCCATTTGTGAACCTCCTTAATGGGTAGCAGCTGTGGCATTTCAATGTGATCTCCCTTTGACTGTCTCCCTATGTCATTCTAGTAGCTCTGTATGTGGCGTCAAACTTATATAAGCACAGTATAGATTTCTCATTAAAAGGTGAATATTCAGCCAAACATTGACCGAAAGATTTTCATTATGCATTTTTGCTGTCTTTTGTGTCCACACTAGGGCTATAATAGGATGAAACAAGCTTTAGCTCCCTTTCCAAATAGTTATGAGCCTTTGTTCCTAGTTACTTGACATGAAACAATCTGCCTCTATAAAATTCACTTTGATATTTTTCTCCATAATAAATGTCACTGACAGAATAAAGTAAACAGCAGCATAGTTATTTTTGCTGCTGCTGCTAACATCAGATGTGTGTGTCATCTTGTACAACAGCTGCTAAACTTCACTGTGAGGCCTACTTGATCTCAATGCCATACATAGAGATAGACTAATACACAGCGAAGAAGAAACAGAATGCACACAAGGCAAGTGATCGTGATTATAAATATATATATATATATTCAGGTTAAACCACACAAAGATATTAAGTAGACAAGCGAGCAGACAGCAGATTGCTAAAAAGGAAATGAGAATCATGAATTTTTAATCAGAACAGCTAAAAATTGCATGCAGTCTCACACCCTTAAACCACACAATCCATCACCAGCTACACATTGACACCCCACTGCCAAGGCCAGACAGACTGTCAGATGTGGTGGCATCAATAGCAGTGGGTTGTGTTGTGAGAGTTGAGAGTAGTTGCTAAGCTTCACTGACAGGCTTTGGCTTCACACCCTGGCTGGTCAGGAGTCCATGGGCATGCCCTGAATTAGCACAGGGCTTTCCCACTATGTGAGAATGTGATGCGGCTGGAACGACTGTCATTGTCAGCCAAGTGTAAAGACCTGAGTATGCAACTGACTTCACAGGGGCTTTTTAGGGACCAAGAATATATATATATATATTTTTTTTAACCCGTAAGTATGAACAGTTGTCATTAAATACATCTATAAACATTAACTTAAAAGAAATTTGAGATATCTAGGGTGAGCAATTGTTTCTGTGTTTGTGTGTAAAAGCACAGGGATAAGAATGAGATGCAGTAATAAATTGCACACACTGTCCTACAAGTAGTGGAGCATTAAGCCCAAATAACAATGGAGAGAAATTAGTCTAAAAATTTGTTACAAATGCGTGTTTCATGATCCACCAATAAAAACTAAGTTTACCAATGTGTATGATCATTTGTGAATAGATTAGGGTGTTCATAAATGTGTCTTGCCATCCATCACATAGGAAAATGTTTATAAATGTATTGGTGAACACCATAATGTATTCACATATAATCATAAATCTTGTTTCCATTTGTTGATCATAAAACACACATTCTTCACTAGTATTGAGACTAACCCTGTGTGTCTTTTTTTCATTTTCAAGCTCTGAGATATCAACTGAATGGTTGTTTATATCACAGTACCCGTACTCAAAGAAAAATGATGAAACTGAGATTTCTTCTTTCTTCTAAACATCCACTGATATACATCAATGTATTTTTAACCTTCATGTCGTGTATTGATGTGGGACTGGTGCCACAGAGGTGGATGACTCTTCACTAACAATAATTGTGGAAATCTTCCATGAGCCCCTGGCAGGAAATATGTACCAAATCAATTCTGCCAGAATGCAATATACTATATACTAGACTTTTTGTATGTTGTTGTTTAATACAATGCAGTGATAATTAGTTGTAATTTCTAAAGTGAGTTTTAGGATTTTAAGGCCCTCGTCTTTCTCAAGTATAAAAGTTTTCTTTAAAAGTCTATCTGAAGCTAATATGAGGCTTCAGTGATCCAAATGAGTCAAATCAAGTACACCTTTATGAATCTTTATGTCCTTTAATTGGGAGAATGTGACTCCTGAAATTGACATGACATGAACAAGAACATTTTACTAAAGACTGATGACCTGTTTGGAACGACAGAAACACTCTGTCCAGTCTCGATTGCAGTGTTATTGTTACAGAATTTCTTCCCTCACGAATGATCTATGTTTGAGTACAGACACGGGCTGGAAAGAGCACGCAAACCTGACAACATCCAAAATTTAATTCTGGCCTCTCATCAAGTTACTCACAGAATTAATGGTAATTAGCAACAGCTGACATAATCAGGCTCTGGAGACATCTGTCATTTTAACCGATGAAAGTGAGTCAGTAGCAGCTAAAACTTTTTTTTTTTTCATTGATTTCCTACTTTGCTAGTAAGTGTAAGCAAAAATAAAAGATGTGTGAACTGCTAGGGCTTTGGAGTCTGTTTTGTGAGACCTGTTTTTAGATGAGCTCTGATTCACTTGCAAAATATTTTTCCCTGCATATGCAGTATGGCAGAGCATCGCTGCAACACCAGCAGGCTGAGGCTGACAAAACACAGTAGAGTACAGTAAGATCAACATCCCTAATTTAAGACGCATTTACCACTATAACTGACATGACATCCACCAACCTAATACAAGTGAATATGCACAAGTAGGCGCACACATGTTTACACGCATGAATTGGGCCCACATTCTCTTTACTTCATGTTTCAGTTTTACCACCCAGAGTGCAGTAGAGAAGAGGTAGGATGAAAGCTTCTTGGAGCGACAGTTATATGAGAGAAAAGCGGTAATGAGTGGGCTGGAAACCGTGACAGCCGGTCTGCCGCAAGTAGGGGAGCGCAAGAGAAAGAGTGAATAAGAGGAGGGGACTACATGTAGGAGTATACCACGGCGAATATGGTAGGAAGGCAACATGTTGCAGCTGCAGCCCAGTTTTATTGAGCAGATGAGCGAATGAGCAAGCAAGCATGTCTCGTCCAGACACCCACACTGCCTGGGCTGGTGTCCTAGGAGATTAGCAATACATTGTTACGACTTTCTTTCTTTTTTTTCTGTGTGCATTATGTTGTTTTTTAATACCTCATACCCTTTCAATACAAATAAATCACTATGATTTTACATTTCCCTGGTTAAAATCTTTCATACTGCCCATCCCTTTGTAACAAACAAGATTCATATCATTTCTTTATTGTTGCAAATTTATTAATTAAATTGTGGTTCCACTGTTTGAGCAAGCACATTACTTCAAGGACAACAAACAACCTTAGTTACTAGGTCAGACAGAGAGAATATGAAAAGAGATATTATTAAAAGGAGAAAGGTTTTAACTCTATTCTTGTTGACAGAGCTGCTCACATTGGACTGTGGTGGGTCAGGCTTTCTTGCACAGTAGTGGGAAATATCTAAAACAGTGACCTGTATGGAATCCAGTCCTCTGAGTAATCAGAAGCAGCGCTACTGGTAGCTGCCTTAATTGGCAGCTTCATTGATAATTTGCTTAGTGGTGAAAATATTTTCATTCATTTTCATAAAGTAGGTCTACTTTCCATACTATTTGGGTACCTGCACCTTACCACTTTTGGTGCAACCGTGATCGGAGGTTGTGATGGAGGCGTGGCACAAGTGGTTGTTCCATACGACAATAATGGCAAAGTGAAAAACTGAGAGAGACCAGGAGCATAACATTGTGACACTAAAATTAAATGTAGTAGGTCATTTGTAATTAATTCCCTGTTCAGCTGTCAGTATGAGGGGTGTTTGGTCATTTATAAAGACACTTTATCCTCATGAATATAACAGGAATACAGCCTGAGAGCTTCCTGCTAATAAAATGTTAATCCCTTGAATGACAACTGCCCTCCTTCTCATCTGACACTGCTGCTGGTGTTTGATGTTTAGCATGAATGCACACACACATACACTCACTGGGGTTTTTGACCCTCGATCCTTCTCTAGTTTTTACACCTGATTCTAAGCTGCTTTTTCTTACCTACCATGTGCACAGAACATGTTGCCATGGCATCAATGAAAAAGGCTTAGGCCTCCCGGTTGTCGCATTTTGTTGAAAGAGAACCTGAACTCTCCAAACTCACTGCTCCTCTGCACCTCAGTACATTTATTTCCTTCGTCACCCACTGAAACCGTGCGTCTCCACAGAAGATCTGATCACTTCCTCACAGATTAACAAACAGATAGAAACCGAAAAACATCATCTTTTACACAAAAAATGAACTGAGAGAAATGGAATGAAACTCTGCCACGGTGATTGAAAGATCATTTTCAGTGTGCTTTCAGCCAGGATATTCTCACATAATTGTATTCCATTTTTTCCTCTACCAGTATGAACATTGTACTCATAAATCTCTTCCCTGCCTGTGGGTATTGTCTGATTATATAATCTCTTTTTAATACTATCTACTTACTATTGGGCTGCTAAAATGGCTCTGGGGTGATGTAATGGCATAGAACGTGATCTCTTGCCAGAAAACAAAAGCTGGACTCCGTCATGGATTTTTAGACAAGCTGCTATTTTTAGTTTGGTTTCAACTCTTTCCTCTCTGTCTCTGTACTATATAGCATCAAAGTTATTTTGTAATTCTGTCACTGAGCCAGAAGTTACATTCCTTATACAGTCGTCACACAGGCCTACTTGTAGGTCATTACTGTTTGTATAGTTTCACAAATGGTGCGTGAAATATGCTGGAGCCCAGGACGTATGTATGTTTGTGCGTGTGTGAGAGCAAGCGAGTGAGAGTCAGAGCTCGAATGCGCATAAACACTAGAGTGCTTCTGCTTTCACTCATGGGACTATCAAAATTGCCCAGAGCCAAACCAGCTCTCACTGAACCAGGGGAAATAATGCCCTTTGATTTGAAGGCATCAGTGGATTGAGGGAATTGTTGTTGGAATGTATTTTGATGGATTGAATATTATCCATGGTACAAATCCTGGCTTTTTGTCTAGGCAGCAAACTCTCTCCCTCATATCTCCCCCTCTGATGTTTGGTTGTCAGACGCTGAAGTAAAGTTGAATTTATTGCAGATAAACAAGAGAAATGTTTGCTCCCCAATCAGCAAGATATTTATAGAGAAGCTTCCTAACATAATTACCTAACAAGCGTTGTTATCACATGATAAAATGTGTGCGTATTTGTCTTCATAAGTGCAAAACCTTCCCACTGAATAACTATTCTGGGAAGGTTACAGCAGCAACACCTCATGTTTGGAGTTACGGTTGTAGCTGTTACGGAGGCTCTTTCACAAGAATCTTCCCCGAGAATGGAACAATTGTGCTGCACCAAAATAATCATTCAAAAATAAACATTTAAAACTACGTATGTTTCAAATTAATGTGATATGACTTTTTTTTACATCAGTTACAATCCCCATTAATGATGCTGAGAGGCCAAATTAGCCAACTGGTGGCTGCTATGAACTAACCAATCACGCTGTGCAGAATCGACATCACGTCACAACTCCTAATGACAATAAATGACCTTTTGAATGTTGTATGACGAAGTACATGTTGACCCCCTGCGTTTTTTTTACTTTCCAAGTTTATTTCTGTTGTGTTTAATGAAGTGTAATCTGCATAGAAAGCTGTTTAAATCACACAAATCCTGCTGTATATGTGTTTTGAATTTTGAATTTGTTTACTGTTTCTATATCGATTGATCAAGAGATCAAGACTCCTAATCTGCATGTGAGCTCACAAGTTTCACTACAGGCAGAGACCCTTCACTCACTGTAGCGGGCAGGGAAATAAAATCAATGAATAAAAAAAAAAACGAACACTGTGGATTACGGAGCCCACATGAAAACTATTTAGTTTCAATAAATTTCTGCTCAGTGGGCCTGGTGTTGGCAGTTTGGCTGGACTCTGTCCCCTCAGCTCTTCAGGAGCTGCTGCTGACAGACGGCTGCTTCTGTGGACAGAGACACTGAAAGCAGGTCAGAGATCATCTGGATGATGTTGATCGCTCCATTTTTTTTTTTTTGAAGAATGAGCTGTCACAAATTCTTTCGCAAATTCGTGTTTGTGTTGCAAATTTGTATCACTGTCGGTATGAATAGTTGTGATGCCAAATATTCGCTGGCGAGTATTTTGCATTTTCATGTCATTTATTTGTCATCTCCCCAGTGTGACGACGTTAAGGCTGAAACATAAGAATGTGAAAAAAGCAAAGGGGTCTGAATACTTTCCGAATGCACTGTACACTGTACAGTACGCTGCCAATAACAAGTGTTCACCCATCCTTGGACTTTTTCACTTTTTTTTTTTTTTTTTTACAACATTGAATCACAGTTGATGTGATTGTAATTATTCTACACTGGGCAACAGAAAAAATAAAAAATATTCAACCCCTTGCAGTGACTCCTCATGTAGACTCTTAAGCTGGATTTATTCTTAACCATTAAGCACTACATCGTACCTCCAAAGCTACGCTGTAGGCTACACTGCAGCTTACAAAAATATAACTACGCATCAAGGCTACAGCAACTATGAAAATCCCGCAACTGCAACTGGCTGCATAGGTTTTCTCCTACAAGCTTCTGATGCTGGTAGAAAACGATCACAGTGAATACAACATGAAGCCAGTTGAAAAAAAGGCTCAGATATCTTTTCAGTAACACACATCTAGCTGAGCCATTTCCACTGCAAATCCTCTGCTGACCGTGCCTCGCTATAGTGAATGAAACAGCATAAATACAGCAACTGCACACAAGACTCTCATATTCAGTAATGAAACAACCTTCCCATTAGTGCTCGTATAACAAAATGAGCGAAGGCTGGAAAGTGTGAAGAATATAATTCACAGGCGATACGACACAATCACATACATCCATCGAGTGTTGTGATGGCAATAACCGCAGATGAAAACTAATAATCAAAAGCTACACCATAAGTTACTACGTTGGGATTCCCATAAATCATTCACATCAGTATGAATCCAGCTTTAATCTTGTTTGGAGACTCATACATTTAGCGGAGATGATCTGTGGTGGCACCTCAGCTCTCTATAATGATCACCATTAGTGCTAGCAGTAATAATAGTGGCAGCTCTGTCTCCCATTGGGAGGCAAGTTGAAATGGTTGCATCACATTTGGGAGATCCAGAAAGCCAGCAGTTTAAAACAGACAACACAAATGTTTTTAGCTCCAATAGTATGGTGATAAGAAACCCATTTATACACATACATTAACATTTTAATCATATTCTGGGAGGTTTATGGACACTGTTCGGTGGCACATTTGCATAATGGCTTAAGAATCAGTATCTAATGTTGATTGGTAGATTTTCTTTCATGGATCTGTTTTTACATTTTACAAGTCTGTGTTTACAAACTGTTGATTCATTCCTATGTAATTATGCTGACTGAAAACAAAACGGGTGCGAGACAGAAAAAAAAAAAAAAATCTTTTGTACATTTTCCTTACAAATCATTCTTCTGTCTTTTATACACGCAGCAAGAATGTTGTGTAATGTTGTATAATGTTGGATGTGCTCTTGCACTTGCACTTACACACCCACAGAACACTTTCTCACACATGCAGAGTTGTCGGCTTGCCTGCAGAGTTTGTGGTTATCAAGCTGTGCTCTACTAGAGGAGGTGTGTTATTTGAGAGAGCGCGATGAAGTGAAAGGACAGGAACTTCAGGAGCGGTTCTGTTCTTCAGCCTCTGCGACAGGGAAGGCGGCTTTTCTCGTACTTTTTTCCCTTTTGAGTGCTTTTCTGCAAACACCCAACAGGAAATAGCTTTAATGACATCGGGTTGTATTGTCGTAGGTGAGAAAAACACCTCGTACTCGCAAAGAGCAGGTCATGTAGCTTGGTATTTAAATAGAGTACTGAGTATTGAAGGGTAATTCTTATGATATGACTCATTTTTGTGGTAAAAAGCACAACAATGAACTGAAATCCCCCATTGTTCAATAGATATATCTGTCATTTTGTCAGTCTCGGTTCTCTTATGTATAACATTGGTTATAGTTTCATTCTTCTTCTTCGTGTCTTTATGAAACAGCCTTCCACTCTTTTTTTATGAGCTGTAACTGGACAAACAAGTTCTTTTAATTTCCGGTTTTATGAAGCTTTCTAATTCTTTAACACTTTCCCTAGCCCATTTATCTTCTTATCATGTAATCTTTTCATTGTATGCCTTCTATTAAGAATCTGTTTATCTACAGTGTGTTAACTTCTATGTATTTTTTTCTATTTTACAAAATGCCTGTCACAAAATGTATAGTTGTGGAATTTATGTGAAATATTCGATGATGTGGTTTAGTGAGTCGTGTTATTCAGTCTGAATTCATGAATGCAGTACCAGTCTGCTTGTTTGGACACACCTTCTCATTCAAGTGAATGGGAAGGTGTGTCCAAACTTTTGATTTGTATTGTGTATCACCTCCATACACACGTGTACACTGTGCGTACTCGCATGTGTGGGTTTGATCCGTAAAAAACTTTTCTTATTTGCTTTTCAACAGACTTGATAGCACGGGGATGTTTTTAGCATGCAAATAACACTCCTCTGGCTCGTTACCGGCCAGATGAGTTTAGAGGCATTTGTTTTGGCCTAAAGTGAGATTTGGGCTCTGGGATTTTTCCAACTCTCTCCCGTACTCTGCTCTAAATATAGAGGACTCACAGACCATGGTTAATTCCAGTAATTCATTGTTAATTAGGCTATTTCACTGTAGTACAGTACAGTACCAGTAGCCTTGTTCCCCAGCAGACTCTGAAAACTTGGATTTATTTCTTCTTTATTTATTTATTTTTTTTACAGATCTGACTAGGTGTGCCATCTAAGAGGCAAAAGATTGCCGTCTGAGCCCAGAAGAAGACGCTAAAGGTTTGCACTTAAAATTATTAAATGTTTTCATTTATCTGCCTTCAGACTTAAGCATTGGAAGTGATCTTCAGAAAGTCATCCAGGATACACTGACAGACTTGTTGTGGTATTGCACAAAAAGTATCTGAGCATTTTTAAGGGATATACTGCTCACTTTTTATGATGTTTCTAATGTCTTTTGATTACATAAATTACAGTACAACATTATAATAATTATTTAATAGCAGAGATTTTTATAAACTGTGACATGAAGAACATCATATCAGGCAGGGTTTAAGGCTTAGCAGATTGTCTCTCAAAGTTCTAATGTCTCAATGACTGATAGCAAATTTTTGAAACACACTAAAAATAATTTTCCCTTAAAAGGATGAACACAAGATTAACTTTCCTAAATGTTATGTTGAGAACTTTACTGAGTTTGATACTGTTCATACTTCCCTACCTGTATGTAAACTACAGAAATTAATTGGAGGCCGTAGCTGATTGGAAAGGACACACTCCTCTGTCCTCTGTGACAGAAGGTGGTGTCTGATGTCTAGAACAGTGAAATGTTGGGTGGTCAAGCTGCAGCGTCCATAAGCCCTGTTGTTTTTGGTCAGTGTTGTTTCCCATGACTCAGAGATGAGCCAGAGGAAGCCCAATGTGATTTCCACACAGTTCCCAGGCCCCCAGATCCCTTCAAACACAGGACATTACACACAGTTACACACACACACACACACACACACACACACACATTCACTCATAAATCAGAGACAAGTATGTGTGTGTGCGTGTGTCTGTGTGTGTGGCTAACATTTAAAGAGATAAATGGCTGAGCATCCTTTGCTCTTTGATACATACATGCTCTCTCTAACTTGTCAACCGTACACAAACACACGCGCACACACACACACACACAGGCCTGCAGGGCTGTCAGACTAAGGGACAGCTGCAGCTTGTCCAGTTAAGAGGCCCATTGCATAAAACCAGGGCGGTCTGCAGCTCTGCCTCACACTCTCGCACTGCAGGTCACTTGCTGTCAGTGGAACCTTTCTTAAGATGATATTCACTTACCTATATATATATATATATATATATATATATATATATATATATATATATATATATATATATATATATATATATATATATATATATATATATATATATATATATAACAAAACTGATTACACCCCTAGTCAGTATCACAAATCCTTTCCATGTAATGTAATTTTATTGTTTTTTTTTTAAACAAGAAGAAGTAAGCCAACTCACTAGAAAAACAGAATGTTTGACTAATTAAACTATATTGAAAGGTTCATATTTAAGAACAAACTGCAACAAAAGTGAACACACCCTCCATTATTTTACTTTTTAATATTTTATATGCCCACCTTTATTTTTGATTCAATCCTCTTGGACATGGATGATGTCAGTCTTGCCAAAATCTGTGGAGAAACAGATCTGCTATTCTTCACAGATAATTCTTTTGAGATGCTCTTTGCTGGATGGACTTTGTTGCTCTACTTTCTTACTTGCTTTAAAATACTCCCAAGGTGTTCTATTGGATTCAAGCTTTGTCATAGTTTTTGTCACTTTTTTCTTCTTTAAAAACTCTTATGTAATTTTTTTTTTGAGTGTGTTTGGAATGATTCTTGAGACTATGAGTCGTCTTTTCATTCAGTATTTGGGTGCCATCTATAAATGTCGTCTCCCCTGCACTAGTTTCGCATTCATGCAGCCAGCCCCATATCGGCACACTCCCACCTCCATGTTTCATCCATCGGCACTATGCAGTCACTGTGGCAGTCCTGGCCAGCTCCAAACCACCAAACACGCTGGCCCTTATCTGATCCAAAGTAATTTATTCTGGTTTCATCTAAGCAAAGAATGTGCTGCCAATATTTATCAGGCTTCTTTTCATGTTCTTTGGCGAAGTTTAATTTTGCAGTTTTGTGCCATTTTGTGAGCAATGGTTTTCTTTTAGAATATCATCCATGGAGGTTGACTTCATGCAATGCCCTTCAGCGTTGTCTGACCTGTCACTGTCACTGAAACACCCATTTCCACAGACTTGTGCCAAGTCAGAAGCACTTGCCCATCTGTTTTTCAATGCAAGGTTGCAAAAAAAAATGTGTGCATGCCATCATTTTTCAGGGATGGACACCTTCATTATTAGTAGTATGATGAGTCCTCCAGTACCTCCTATCCACTGCTGCATCTGTGTCTCGCTTCTCTTCAGTAGCCTTGTGATGAGCTTGTACCTTCCCCCATCTTTAAGTCTCACAGTCTGGTTTCTTACTTGTTCAGACAATTCCTCACCACGTTGAGCCGTGGTGCATTAGACACAACCCAGACCAAAAGTGAGAAAGTTGTGGTGTTCACGGGTTCTTTTATAACCTTAGTCAAACAATAACACATAAGGAGAACATTATAAATACTTGAAATACATTGCACCAGATATTAGGTGTAGACTATGTTGCTCTTGTAAGAAGGGTTGAGTTAAGATTTAGGTTGTTTTTTATATGTTTTATATATTATTAATAACCCGAGAAATAGTTTAAATGCAGTAACTATCAAGAGAATCATTCATGCTAAATGGAAATGACCCCAATACATTATGTTTCATGTGTGTAAAATTGTATAATGGCCAGTCCATTATAAATCTAGCATAACATTAACATATCTTGCATGCAAATAAATTATTGAATTAATACTTATCAAATGAAAAGTACCTTGAAAACACATGAAACATTTACTAAATAAGAACTGAGAGGGGAGAGATGAAGGGGTGGTCCGTCCATTCACCACTACGCTAAATATGCCAAGAGCTTTCAAATGTTTCAATGATGTGTTTTCACACGCTACACAGTGATGTAATGACCCTTCCTTCTTTTATAGTTTATTCCTCGGGGTTTTGTCATCACCTGCTAGGCAACCCATGGAGACTCCAGGAAGTCACATGTCCTGGTGAAGAAATAGTCCCAGCATAAAACTCCCCATGAAGACTTGTTAACTTGTCATTTTTGCATTTTGGTTTTTGGACTGTTTAGGCTAGCTAGCTAGTTTCTCCTTGCTTAAAGGCTTTATGCTAAGCTAAGCTAACCATCTGCTGGCTTTAGATTCATCTTCAGTGTATAGACATGAGTGGTATTGATCTTTTCATCTGACTCTCAGCAAGAAAGCAAAGTGTTATTGGTTTTACATTAACTGCACAAATATCTGATAGCTGCTGCAAATAAAACAGGGAAGAAGCTGTAACTCTTAATATGTATTATAATATCAGCTTAGTTTTACACACTCAGCTTTATTGTATGTGTGTGTGCATATTTGTGTATATATGTTTCTTTCACAGACCGCATTTAAAAACACATTTTTAAACTTGAAACTGTTGACTGGGGGTCAGTTTGTCTCTTAGGCATAATTTAGCACAAACACAGCACAAGTGGTTTCTATCTTCATTAGGGTTGAGGGTAAGGGGTAAGAGGTTTGGCATGTGTGTATGATAGAGTGTGAGAAAGAGGAAGTCCGACAGCTCAATTGCTTTTTCATTTTTCTCAAATTCTGCTATGATTTGTTTATGTTCACTGACCAGCTGTGGTAGCAGTGGTAGAACCATTGCACCTGGCAAATTAATCATCTTAGACAATTTCACTTCAGTCCTTCAACATTATTTGTACTTTATTACATCTGTTTTTCCTTTATCTGACATTGTTTGTATCCTTAAAGGGAGCGTGAGCCCTTTCCTGCTTCATACTTCAGTGTTTCCCTTATGTTGACAGCTTCGGGAGGAGGAGGGTAACATGTGGTCACATGTGCACATAAATTTGGTAAATAACATAAATAAACATATTTTGTTTCTTTAAAGAGGGGCAGGGGGTTCTGCTGGAGGGGCAGGCCAAGTCAACGACAGGGGAAACGCTGTAGTAGTTTTGCAGGGCCCCCAGGCCTGTCCCGGAGGTCAGGCTCGATATAACGAAGGTTATGTTGGGTAGGATTACCTCACCCTCCCTGACAGCCTTCCCCTCTTAGCAGGAGTTCACAGCAGTAAAAGTCGGCGTTCTTTTTTTAAGTTTTAATGAGATGTTCTGGGGGAGTTGGTGGAGAAAACACTATTGTACGCTGTTATTAGAATACCATTTTTAGACAGATTGTCTAAAAATTTCTCTGATGGGTCAACATGCATAATCCATCAAAGTCCAGTTTAATTGAGGTGTAGAGCAGGTCAAACAAGTTTCTGTAATAACTGTAAGATTACTCCGCACTTATTATAGCATTACACTAACTATGACGTCCTTATTCCATTATGTATTAAGTAAAAAACTATTTTAATAGCCTATTAGCTGACTATACAAGTGTTGTTTTGATATGGACATAAAAATACTCCAGATACATTCTGTTGGATTGCATGATTTACTGTCTTGCTTTAAAAGAATACAGAACGCCGAGAGACAGCTTTTGTAACAGTTTGACATTTTGGGATATACAATGATTTGCTTACTTGCTGAGAGTTAGATGAGAAAAACGATACCACCCTCATGTCTATATGTTAAATATGAAACTTCTGGCAGCAGCCAGTTAGTGTAGCTTTAGATTAAGGTTAGAGGGTATAAATCTCTAATTAAATCTGTGTAAATATGTCACATTATGGTTTATATGCAGGGTTTGTGCAATGTCATGTCTTGATTATAAGGAGGATCATTCACCAACACTTTTTTCCCAAACAAATTTAGGGTCAAAAACAATCAGATACTTTATATCACTTCCTGTAACAGCTGTACTTGTATTTGTCCAAAGGTGGGGAAAAAGTGTGTGACTCACAGGAAGTACCTGGCCCAAAAAAATCAAGGAGTCATGGATGGCTGGGTGGCTGCTGTGTGCTTACTCCATGAATCCGGTTGTGTCTGACATTTTATAGGCAAGCTGCATCTGTCCATCCCCTCCATGCCAGTAGACAGTCATCAACATGCAGAGACAATGGCTCTATTTCTGTATGAATATTGTTGATGATTGTGTGGGGGTGTGGGAGTTTGTGTCTGTATGTGTGTGTGTATGTGTGTGTGCACGCTGTATATATATGTATTCATTGCGTGCATGGAGTCTGTGTGTGCATAATAGTGAGCAAAGCGTGACTCCTAGGAGAGGTGGTGATGTGTCTTTCTCTTGCTCCCAGCCTGCTGTTTTCTGATAAGAGAGGGACTGAGACAGTGGGTTGTGGTTAATTCTCTCTCTGCATCTGCCATGAAGAACAATAGATGGGACAGACTGGTCATCAGTCTTTTCTTCTGGCTTCTGTTTATAGCTCCTGAATCACCAAGGATGGAGTGGGTTGTAATGCTGTTGAGTAACTCTTGAGACACTTTGCTGATTGTATAACAAACCTTTTGTCACTCCCAATTTCCTGTTTCTTCACAGCCCACCTCCCCAGCTATAAATGGGATTAAACAAATTCAGTAAATAACATTCTTCTTGCCACTATGGATTATGAAGAAATATAGACACATCAAAGGTTGAGTCATACACACTAAGATAATTATTATGCCTACAGTACCAAGAGAGATGAGTCTTAATGCTGCATTGACTCCTGAGAAGAAAACATTTGTTGTTTGTTTCAGTGCTCGTTTAGATCATTTTTGATATTTTTACATGTGACTCAGATTGTCAACATCACAATAATGTATGTTTGTGTTGTTGTGAGTGAGAATTAGTTTATAATCCAGTTCATCAGTTTAAACAGCTCACTTCTTTAAACTGATGGGCCATGTAAACAGTCGCCCATGTTGCTCTATTTACCATCTCAACAAACTGAATGTTTTCCCTCAGTTTCTTTCCCTTTTCCCACACAAATCGCAGCATTCATCAGCAGGCTGTATTTAGCCATATTTAGTGGCTCAGCTTTTGTGATGGTGATGTCGGTCAGTTTGTCAGGCCACCACTTTGGTTCAGACTGAATGAACAATGAAGCACTTTGGTCATCCTCTGACTTTTCCTCTAGTGCTACCATGAGATCGACATTTGTGGTTTTGAGTGAAATGTCTTAGCAACTGATGAATTGAATGAAATTTGGTACAAATATTCATGACCGCTTCGGTATGAATTGTAATCACTTTGGCAACCTCCTGACTATTCATCTAGCACCATCATCATTCCCATCATATATATCAAATTAATTCAATTAACACCATGTGCACGATGTGTAAAATGTCTAAATCTTGATAAATTAGTAATTACAAAATGTACAAAATGTTTATTTGGTTTATCAGCACCTGGTACTGACAGTCAATATCTGTGTGGGATATCCTGTATTTTATGTATAATGATGACAGACAGCCTTGAAGGTGGTTTAGTTCTCTTATTAATCTTGCTTATCTGTCTAAAAATATAATATAATAATGATGATGATGCATTTTGCAGGAAAATAGAAATTAATTAAAATAGTAAAATGGCCAAAAACTGGCCGTATCACTCAGCTGTAACTACAGATTTATTCTGTGATTAGTGCTAACTGGCAAACGTTAGCACACTTACATAATAAGCTAAGATGCTAAACTACACATCAGCATATTATACATTATGAGCATGTTAGCATGGTGATGTTAGCATTTAGCTCAAAGCACCACTGCCCCTAAATACAGCTTCACAGAGACGCTAGCATGGACTCTTAGTCTTGATGATGTATTTCCATTTTATGCTTTGGTACTGTCACATGCGAGAGTTCATGTTCTTGCAGGATTTCGGTGGTTGCCTAGCGACACTGTTCTGATCATGGTGTATCTGTCATCCAATATGTTGTTCTCTGTTCTTACTTAGTTGCTTAATGTGTTCTACTTTCTCACTGTGAACACGATCTCTAGATGTAAGGTTTGTTCCTAACTTAAATCCTATTTGTGTCATGGAGGTTATATTGTATTTATTCGATTAATCATTAAAATGTAATTATTCTGACTTCCCCAATCCAAGCATATAATATCCTCAGGCCAAAGTTGCAGTGGCTTTATTACTATGGAAACAAAATAGGTTCATAAGTATTGTAGATGTGTGTCACAATATCTGAATGTGTCACATTTTGTATGAATACAATGTTTGAATGTTTGTGATTCATTTTTTAATCCGTAAGGAGATCTGCAGATGTGCATGACATTTTGTGAACAATTGAGGAAGATTTGCACAAATAATTTCCGATGTGTGAGCGCATAAAGAAGATTTGCACAAAGGTTTGCAGATTGGGTCAAAGTGTCTGTCTGTCAGCTGACTTTGTGTCATCTCCTCTCTCCCGGTGAGTTTTCCATCTCTTCTCCCTCTGTGATTGATTTTCTTCATGTCTTTCTTTCATCCAGATGGCTCTTACATTATCTCACTGGACCATCACAGATCATATATCCTTCATTGCTCTGACTCATAAAAAATCTGCATGCAAGGGTTTCAGAGGATGAATCCATGCTTTAGGGACATACTTTATATTAATTTATCGCTGTGGTATGAACTCAATTCCTGGATTATAACATTTGTTTGAGAAGGACTACAAATATATAAGAAATGCACATGATGTCTTAAATATATTTTTATTAAAGTAGCACTGTCTTAACTGAATGTGTAATTTTGCATCACAGTCATTATTTTAATACCACCTTTTTTGGTAATTAAATTAATCTCTTCAGATTTCAGATTTTTCAGTGCTACACTTAAATTACAAATTGTCTCAAAATGTTTTATGATTTTTTTTCTTTCTATTTTAGTTTACTGCTCACCAAATCGACAAATGGCTGTTATCTTTCCAGTATTTATCCTGAATGAATGTACATTATCATAATCCGTTTTATTACACAACAACATAAACCTCCGAGATGTGTTTGTCACTTGCTTTGGCAAGCATTGCAGTACATCAGATTAGCCTGTTCGGTGAGGTGCATCAGCTCGCCCACCTCGTGTATTGTGGTTACATAACACACAAGGAGGAGATTTGTTTTTAAACATTCTAGTGTACTCAATTCAGTGAGTCGTGAATTAACCTTGTGGACTGATATAAAGCTATGAAAACAGCTGTGTGGAAACTGCTCTTTGTAAAAGACGAAAGCAGCTGCAGGTAATCTCTCTTAGCTGAAGGTGTGTGTCTTAAGAGAGGGTTTCTTACAGAATATGAATTTATGCATGGCTGCACATTTACATGTCTGGTGGCGGCGGAGAGGGGTGTATGTGGACATCTTCTCGCTATATCTCCTCTCAGGGCGGTGCATAGTTACATTCACAACCATATGGTGTGTGGGAGAGGAATTCACTTCCCTGAGTGCCAGCCAGATTTCTGCTGAGTCCTGTGTGTGTGTGTTGTAATTGGCAGTTACATACCAAGGCCACTCTTGTAATTGTGCAACACCACAGTCTCAACGTCATTGTCATCCCCATGTGCCGTTTCTGTCTTCTGTTGACAAAAATGTTGCATGTCCCAAACAGTTCCTCTTAAGGGTAGAGCAACAGTGCGTCAGACAACTACATCTGCACTTGATCTACACAAAGACTTAACTAGAAACTGATGAGGTAGGTTTTAAAGCTAATGTAAGCCTCCAGTCAGTTGTTGCACAGCAGCTTCCTGAGAAACCCATTCATTGGAATCAGTGGGAGGTTGAGTGAGCGCGGAAAGTGACGTGATAATATGACAGCCAACTACAAAATGTTTTCTTTGTCACAAAACGGAAATGTCACAAAAGTTTAATGGAGGAACTCCACCAATCAGGCAACATGACTTAAACACCGTCGTTTGCAGTGGTTCCAGTTGGAGCTCTAATGAAGTCCATAAGCTACTAGTTGTAGGAAGTATAGCAGTAGTGTGTTTTAAAGTGTATGCATAAACACACAAGCAGCATTCTTCATTTACTGTTCTGTGTGTGTACATGATGGACTGAATTGTATATCCAATAGGGGGCAGATAATGGCTAAACTATCCCTAGCTGACACTGGAATATCTTCCTTGAGAACTTTTGAATCCCAGGATTTAGCCATATTGTTATATTGACTGTTCATGGACATAATTACATCTTGCAGACACAGAAGAATGATAGTATTCACTTCTGCTGAACCTTTTTGAGGACATGACAGTGTATCTGGCGTTAAGGTCACAGAGGTAACTGAGTGTGTCCAATTGGTCTATGTTATTCACAATGGGCCTTTATCACAGGCTCTAATCACTATTGTTCACTGTACAGGATGGTGCAGCTGTAGTATCCCAATTCATGTACGGAAATTTAGCATTTTAGTGATGTAAAGGGATGTGCTCACCATAAATCAAATGTTCCAGATGCTCAGTTTACAGACAACAGTACAGATTACAGGACTAGAACGATACAGTAATCTCCACGGTTCTCTAACTCTCCTTCTGTTACTCAGAACACAAAATACTCCATTGTAGCCACTAAATTCAGCCTATTATAAATCTATGCACTGGTATTTTTCTCAAAATAAGGCTGTAAATTCATTGAGTTGAATGGTGAAACACCAATACCACCCACTAATATAGAAAAAAAATGCTGTGGAATCTCTGAGCGTCTGCGTTTGTGTGTCCACGTGCTTTCATTGATTGGTTAGATAAGACCTACTCAAAGCTTGTTAACAGTTCTTGGCATTCCCTCTCCGACAGATGATTACCTAATTTATAATCTGTTGTTATCTAATAGCTCCAAGCCCTGCAGCTGAGATTAACATGACCACTGTCTGACGCAGTTCCAACCTTCAGGCTTCATGACTCGCTGCCCAACAACAACTTTCACTCTCACAAAAAAAACCCTTACAACACAACCATAAGCATACATTTGTCATTGCTCACTATAACTGTTTTGAGTTTAGTCTCCATCTGAGGAATTTGTTGTGGCAGTCCAAGGTTTCACACTGTGTTTTCCTGACTTTTTTGTACACTCAGCTGATTTTAGTAACATGCTGCAGACAATAATAGGGTTATTTAGAAGTGGGTTTCTAACATTGACACAGTGAGGGGAGTGTTTCCTTTTCCTAAGGAACAACTTCTGAAGGGTTTGCCTTGGAAAGAGAAGTTGTTTTCTCTTCCGCCCATGCTGTTGCTTCCTGAGTCTTCAGGAGGGAGGAATTCCCTCTAGTGCCTGTTACCCACCCTACATCCTAACACACACACGCACGCACACACACACATACACACACAACAACTGGGTACATGCTTCTACAAAAATGTTGCCCAAAGCAGTGAAAAGCCCATTTCAAAAGGTCACATAAGTGGGTCTACAGTACCAGATCTTTGTGTTTTAATCAAAAAAAAAAAATCGGACAGTCATTCCCACTCTTCGCAGCCACTGGCTGTGTACACAGGGGAGTAAAAATGTCAGACATGGAGTGCAGTGTCCTAGTGTTACCTTTAAATACATACCATTGGATATTTCTCCTTATAATCCCCCCCCCCCCCCCCAACCTCTCACAATAATGATGTCTCACTCCAGTTTCAAAGGCAGTCTGTCTGAGCTTGGCTTTTTCAAAATGGTGGATGATGTTCCCCCCCAAGGTTATTCAGAAAGTCCATGTGTTCACCTTAAGGCATCATCAGTCAGCCCACTAATCCCAGGACTCAGGCTTCAGTCTAAGTTATTTATCCCTCTACCAACTTGCCTACCTGACAGTAAGACTCTCATTTCAGCTTTTTACATCATCTAAGCTCTTTGTTCTCAGCCGCTCTCTCTCCTCAGCGGGATCTTTACAGTCATATTTATCCTAGCTGCAGGCTTTATTCAATTATATTTCACTGCACTCTGTTGATCCTCTCTGCCCTGTGTGGCATTTCATCTCGTGTCTCTGTTCATGCCTCTCACTCAGCCATACATACCCTTACTCACAGTAGTTCAGTGGGGGGTGGTGTTCACTTGGCTGACCTCACCCTACCCGCCACACAACCCCACCCTGGTCTGGGCCCCACTTCGCTCCATTCAACTGGCCAGCAGATGCTATTTAGATGAATGTAATCAGACCTAAAGCTGTTCATACTCACAGCATGAGTGAGTGGAGTGGAGGATGGGATGAGGAAGTTGTTTGATTGGCCCTGAAATAGTTGGGTTTTTTTTTCTTCCCATATTGCTGCACACCCTCAGTCTTTGTCCGACACTCAAGCCCTTCCCCACATAAACTTTACTCACTGCACAGCACACTTTGTAAGTGGAGGTTACATTTAAACTGTTAAGTATATAAAACTATAAATGCAAGGTTAGTATTCTGTTTTTAAAATACATAAAACACACACGCATGCAGCAAAGCAGCCACCTGCTCCAATTAAATAGATATTTTTAAAACCACAAAAGATGACTCTAAGATGATAAAGCAAAGCAGCTGTGGTTATAATTAGTACCTACTACTGAATATCTGCAAAACTAATGACATTCGCATATTTAGCTGTACTTTGTGTTTAGTGCTCATTGACAAGCATTAGTATGCTAACATGCTAAACTAAGATGGTGAACAAGTTAAACATCAGTATGTTGTCATGTCAAGTTTGCATTTAGTTCAAAGCCTCACTGTGCCTCAGTGCTCGTGCCACCTGTGAGGCTGTAGACGCTTCATTTTTATTGACTCATCATACAGTAGTTTTCTCATGGCCTGCAAATGTTTCAGTTGCTAAAAGAGAAATGAATCACAAACTTTGGCTGTTGAAATGGTTAAAATGACTATTCAGAGCAAACACACAAGCTAGCATTTCACTCAAAGTGCAGCTGTGTCTTAAGTATATTTTCAGACAACTCTCAGTCTGGTTATTATATTCAAAAATCATCAAACATCATTGTCAGGCTGTTGTTTTCTCTTTGCCTGCAAATGTTTCAGTTGCTGAAAGAGAAATTATTCACAAGCTTTGGCTGTTTGAATGTCACTAGTGTGTCACTGCTTATAATATTGTATAAACCTACTGTACATGTTTACATAATAGTCATAATTTACTCACTCATGAGTTTCTTTTACATCCACATGAGTAACAGTCTGACATTGCGTGATGACAGAATCTTTCTGCTGAACACAGCTACCTTAAAGCATTAGGGCTGATGCGCATTATTAACTGAGACAACAATACACACCCATACATATCAACACACCCATATCCACACTCTTGTGTCTCGTGTTGCCGGTGTTGTTATTCTTGATCCTCTTATTGCTGTTGATTGGTCATTAATCATAGCATTACATTTGAAGAGTAATCTTTGTGTTGCGGTGTGCTTCTTCAGCTTCTCTCACAGTTTTATGAAATAACTGAATTAATAACACCATTGAAATTGGAGTTACTGTATTCCCCACTTCCCTAAAGTAATGAAAGTTGTTTAATTTCTCAGGGTAACATTTCTTCTCGACATGCCTTTGTGGAGATATTGTTCTTTTATCAGTGAAATGTTCAGTTAATCACAGGAGTCCTAGAGGAACTAAAGATTCTTGAGCAGTTCTTAATGAGATCGAGACATGATTCATGTCTTAAGTCACATTAATTTGCCCTTATAAACAGTTAGAGTTGAACTCCAATCATATTTTAACCCCAATCATGACAAAATATGGGAATTTGTTACTAAAAAATCTCAATACAAACTGCTAAAAAATAAACTGACAAAGGCCTTAAAGGGCATAAATCTAATCAGTTCCTAGAAATACTCAAAAAAGTTATGACATGTAAACTTGGTGTTAAGAACACAACATGCTGCTTATTTTGGTTTAAGGAGCCAGAGTGCAAGTTCAAAATTGCAGTTTGTCTGGTGCACATTCCTGTTTTCTTTTGTTTGTTTGTTTCTGAGAACTGGGAGGCAACCGTTACTGCTTTCTATCAGTTTCTGGTTCTATTTCTCTTTTTCTCTCTCTCTTCTGCTCAGTCATTCTGTCCAGCTTATCTGAATGAGTCTGTGTGCAGCGCTGAGCTCGTCTTTTACCAGCTTCTCTGTATGTAAGAAAATTATATTATGTGTGTGTGTGTGTGTGTGTGTATCAGTTGACCTATTGAAATCATTGCGGTGCAGTGTGCCTGTTGCCACGGTAACGCAGGCTTCTCCGTCTCTCTCTCTCTCTCTCTCTTTCTCTCCCTCTCTGTCTCTCTCTCTGTCTCCCCTCCCCTTTCATTTCCCCTCCACTCCAGAGCGAGGTCATGTGACCGTGCTGACGTCAAGCTGGGGAGGCAGGCAGAGGAGCGAGTTAGGTTGTGGGCTTTTTAACAAACCTCTTGCTCAGACTAGGAGTCTCTAGGAGTCTGTCAGTCACTGCTAACTCTGCCTCAGTCACTCACTCACTCAGTTGATCTTCTCCTTCCCTCCTTCCACTGTACTATCTCCCTCTTTCTTATCCTCATCTTTCTTTCTTTCTTTCTTTCTCTCTCTCTCTCTTTCCTCCTGGTGCTCTTCATATTCTTGCCTGTTGCTTCTTCTTTTGCTGCTGCTGCTGCCACAAACTTAGTCTAGAGAGAAAGCGCTGGGTGATGGACTGCTGAACGGCTTGTACGTTGCTACAAAGTGAGGTAAGCTTCATGTGTTTTCTCTTTGTGTGTGTGTGTGTGTGTGTGTGTGTGTGTGTGTGTGTGTGTATTGTGTGCTTTAGCAGCCGGTGGTTGCTTCCAGAAGGGTGGACAGCAAGTTAAAGCTGGATAAAGGAAACCTTTCAGCTCATGCATTTGCATCGCTAGAAGAGTTGCATACTTGTGCAGAGGGGAAGTCGAATTCCTTGACAGAAAATGAATGAGCATCTGTGTATGTCAAGGAACTCTTATTTGTCACCCTTTAATCATTAGCTAAACTTGCACTAACTTAATCCAAAGAATTGCAGAAATGCAATGTAGTGTTTGAGGTTTTTTTTGATGTGGAAGACTAGTTGCTTTTCTCTCTGAGCAAACACTGCCAGATCTGTTTTCTAAACCCCCTGCAGGAAGTGAGCGCATGATAGAAGAGAGAGAGAGAGAGAGAGGGAGAGAGAAGGCGAGTGTGATCATTACGGGGGCTGAGTGTGTTGTGTTGTGTAGCCGGGAGTGATGGGCAGCTCCACATGTCGTTTCCTCCCAAAGCGTTGCTAATGTTAGAGGCAGCAGTGGGCTGGAGCTGCTGCCTCTGTCTGCCAGACAGCTAGAGGCAGGGAGGGGGCAGAGCAGCTGCCACCTGCCCCCCTCAGAGGGGATGGGAAAGCCTGAGAGGTATGCACTGCAAAAAAAAAATGTAACTCTTGCACTCTCAAGGTCGGTTTTAATATTTATTTTTTCGGAAAAAAATCAATAATTCGGTAAGATAAGGGTGTTTTTTTTTTTCCAAAGGAGTTTTAGATTTTCAGGAATTTTCTTGACAAGTATCTCGCTTGAGAACCCCCCCTCCCTCCCTCTCTCTCTCTCTCTCTCCTCCACCCTTACACACACACACACATCACCCCACCTCCCTGCATGCCGCAAACAAAAGCATGCCGGCCCACATTTAGCCCAAATAGGGTGGAAAGAAAGGGTAATGTCGGTAACAAGTGGTTTGGATCTCCCCACAAAACTCCACTTTCTCATTCCCTCCTCCCTCATCTCAACTTTCTCCAGAACTGATCTGCCGTAAGAGTTTATCTCTTCCTCTCATTCTGTCCCCAGCAGTGCCTCTCTCCTCCAACTTAATGAAGTGGAGACGAGCCAAGAACATGTAACAGGTCTTTGTCACTGTGTCTGTATCTATCTGTAAGTATCCTGGTTGCAGATATCTACTAACTCTATCTAATTAAATGCTCAGCTCTGTGCAGAGGATTAGGACACAAATTAGCATTCGCTGTGCTGATTTAGATTGGATTTATGCTTTGGAACCTGGCGAAAGGTTGTTGTGACATGATACCTTACATGGTCCACTGGACTGCAAGTATTTATCATCAGTCAATATCATTAAGATATATGCAGATCAGGCATTGATAAAGTAGACTTTAGTTTTTTAGTGTTTATATTAATAGTTTATGCAAGCTACAATTCAAAGCATACTAGTCTTCCTCTTCTGTATATTTTCCATGATAAGCAGTTGCACATATCCTGTCAGCTTGAGCGTCCGTCATTCAGAAGTGTCTCTCTGTTGTGAAATGAGCCGCATGAATACAAGAGGCCATTTTGAGTCAAGAGACAGAAGAGTAACGTGATGTCTGACTTCTTTATTCGTGTCAGATCGACTAAACGATACTTTGCGTACCAGCATGTTGTTATCTGATTTGTGTAAGTTTGCATATTGTGTGTAAGACATTTAAGTTGTTACGCCGGATATGTTGGCAGCAGTTAATCTGAAGAAAGAACCACCATCACACACACCTCTAGCATGCAGCCAGGAGCTTTATCTGACATCCTGCAGCAGTGGATAGTACTCATTGAGCGTGTGTGTGTGTGTTTTTATTTCCAGCAAGAAATTCGCAGGCAACAGTGTGCAGAAAGTGGCCAAGTTTAAAATTGATCCAAATGAGTACAATTTTTTTCACAGTATTATAATCTGGCATGATAAAAGCTTTAGTTTCCAAAAGTAATGGCTGCAGTAGATTATCACACTTAATATCTAATATTTATCTTGGTGCCATATTTACAAGATGGTACATTACTGTAGTGCGGCAATATCAAAGAGTGATTTATGAATACATTGTGGTTTAGAAATTATTTCCTTTTTGTAATCCCCCAACCTCTTGGTGAAGCTATCTTTACACTTCGCATTATGTTAAACAGAGGTGAAAACCATTGTGCAGAGTCAAGTTTCATTTCATAATCATCAGTTTACTGTAACATTTGTTACTCAACTACTTCACAGAAACAAACTGGAGAGATCATTCATCGTCATACACAAACACAGTGTGGAATCTAAACAGTAAACAATTTTTTTCTTATGCTCATTTTTATTTGCCTCTTTCAACTTTAAACTGACTCCTCAATTTTACACAGTTCAACACACACACACACACACACACATTAGAAGAAATGTAATGGGATGGCTGAGCGGGATGAGATGGTTACCATGGTGTCTGTTCATTTTGTTCTCTGGCTTTCATTTACACAGAGCACTCACCGGGTAAGGTCAGGATTTTTAGTCTCTGGGAGTGTCTGTCTTTATCTCTGGATAAGATGCTCAGTCTAAAGAATGGCTTAGCTGCTTCACTGCTAATGTAAACATTTTTATTTTATTGCTTTTATGCCACCGTGTTACATAGCTGTGTCACTCATTACTGCTCATTATTGGCATCACAGCAATCAGTAAACCCAGTTTCCTCCGCTCCATTTTGAGTTACAGGTTTAAGAGTTGAGGTTTTAGAGTTGTAACTTTTGTTAATACATACATAATACTACCTGTTGCTGTTTCAGAGTTAGCTTTCCACTGACCAACCATTGTAAGTCTATAATTGTGAAACAGCTACAGCTCCCAATAGGCTTCGTGAACAATGTTAGTGTCAGTTAAAGAGGCCCTGTGGAGTTTTGTTGTTAAAAGAAAAAAAAAAAGTAAAGTTTACTTTGAGTGTAATGTACTCTGTGTGTATCACATCTTTAAGGTCTAACAAACATGTACATTGCATTCCCTTAAAATGCTGCATTGTTTACATTCTTGTCTACTAGCTTGCAGTCTTTTCCCCTGCCTTTGCTGGTGTTTTGCTGTTTTTCTTGGCACACCTGTAGTGCATCCTTGTGCACATTCACCAGACAAAAACAGTTCCGTAGTGCTTCCAGAGGTCAGAAACTCCATGGGGAACTTTTGACTCCTTGTTGCATAAAAATAGGTTTACATGAAGCGCAAGAAGACATAAACACTTCATCAAATAAGCAACATGTTTGGCTAGGGTGCAGTTATTCTAACCAGTTGGATATTTGGCACACAAGGGGGGTGTCTCATCAGTAAACTGCATCCGCTAATGGTTAGGACACACTCTGGTTTGATTCCCTCCATGGACCTATGTTGCATATCATTTCCCTCTCTTTCTTTCCTAATTTCCTCTCTGTATCTCTCCTGTTGCTTCTAGATGAAGGTAAAAAGCCTGAAAATGAATATTTAAAAATGGTGGTTAACTGCTTAACAGCCTGAAGGTGCACTTTCCTATTACTGTAGTGAGACCAACATCAATAGTGTCATACCCCAGGATTTTCATGGCAATTGAAAATAGACAATTATACAATATCACAGAATTATCATAATCATTCGTTGTCATTAGAAGATGACTAATTCCGTTTGCTGCCAGTGTCTTTTATCAGCTCTACAGTTATTACAGGCAGAACTCTGCACGTACATCATCAGTACCGCCTGGCTGTAGTGGTGTGATTTTGTGAGCATGCAGTATGTATGTATGGTTGCAGGTGGGTGAAAGTAGAGTGGCAGTTACCTGCATGCATATCACTGAGTGTGTTTCTGTTTTATACATGTATGTGAAAGTTTCCTGAAGGTCCAGGTGCATGTAAATGTAGCTGCTACAAGTGTGTGTGTGTGTGTGTGTGTGTGTGTGTGTGTGTGTTTGTGTGTGTGTGTGTGTTTGTGTGTGAAACAAATGGAAATCCAGAGCTGCATTGATTTAAGATAGTTATATCATGGAAAAAGGTGAATTTTCTCCCTCCTAGAACAGAGCCCACACATGCACAGAGGCATTTGAGTGGTGTATTTATGCCCACATCCGTTTAAAAAAATCTGTAGGAAAACTATGTAATTCTGTTACACTCCAGCTTAGCTGAACTGTATGAACCAGGGCTCTAAAACATCCTGTTTTGTACTTAAGGGAGTCTCATGTAACACTGGTGGAAACTAACTTGAAGGCAGTTTATGTAACTGTTGATTTATGACCAGAGTTAAAGAGGGAGACAGAAACAGAGACTAATATAAAGAAACCCAAAAGATAAGAGAATAGACAGACACTTGAGCAGGTAGTTAGAAATTTTCCTATCTGGATTCCACTCACTCTTTTATCAGGTGTTAGATAATAGTTGCTTTAAGTGGTGGGGCCTTTTCAAGACAAAGAGACTGTCAATGAGTGCAGAACTCTGAGTACTTAGTGTTTTTAACTGTTATTATTCAGGGTAAAAGAGTTCATTTTGTATCTGTCAAATCTCTTCAGGGTTTTTGCTTTCAAAAGCAACAAGCTTCTGACATTCCATCTAAAATTGTAAGTGTTTTACAGTGTAAGTGATTACAGGCCTCAAGAAACACCTTATGATGTGTGATGGCCTCAGCAGTCGGCTCATATTGTAAAGTTAACTTGAAGGTACCCGACCAGTGGAGCTTTCATTGTAAACTAAAGCATTCATTCTGCAGTGGGCAGAAATGTGTATCACATCATGCATGTGTGCGTTCTCATTAAGACAAGGTAGAGCATGAGATGCAAACAGTAAAGGTACCTGTTCATCAACACTTTGCACCACAGGTGGTCAAAAACTCCATAGGGTCTATTAGTAGAATAAAAAAGTCTTTTATAGTATAATTTATGGCTTATTGTACCACATGGCTTTCATTTGAAGTGGAAAAGATTTTAAAAAGTGGGTCCATTCAAACACTCATTCAACTTGAGCACCATTCACATTAGAGCTCATGGTTTACATGTGAGGAAGAAAAAATCACTGTTGGGCAAAAGGCACTTGACACACCAGGCCTGAAAGTGTTGTGTGATCCTCTGCACTTTTTTTTGTTTCTTTAATATACATTCATAACATAGACATGTGCAGTTAACCACGTCAGCTATTGCAAGACACTCTTTGAGCCACTATATGTAGGTTCTTGCATACAGAAAAATAATTAAGCCTTTCCTTTTAAACTTCATTTAAAATCTATCATGGTAGAGTTTCATTTCAGTTATTATGATTTTGTTTTGTCGTCTTACATTTGCAAACCTTACACTTAGTTTCACTGGAGGCATGTTTGCACGCACATTTAGGTAGAAATAAGGGTTCATGCTTTGCATGTGCACTGCCTTTTACTAAATGAAGTAATGAAGTTTAATTGCTGAATTAATGAGAGATATATTTGATAATTTGTGTGATGTGTGCATAGCCTCCTGCATGGCTATGGCCTGGGATCTATCAGTGATGGGAAGGAGTGGAAAAAATACATTTAGAAGCATAACATTAAACATACTTATGAAAACACTAACAAGTTCACTGGACATTTGACAAACTGCAGTGCTCTGTGGTGTTAGTTTTCAGCCTGGATCTTGGAAGAGTTTGTAACAGTTGCTTTTATACAGGAGAAAAGCAATATAGAATCTGAAATGTTGTTTCAGATTTGACCTACTGATCAGTGTATCTGTTGGTTAGTCGAAAGACACTGGACATGAAAGAATAGATAAATAAAACAAGTGTTCCCCAGAACAACAGTCTATAAATAATGTCACCCTATCCCCTGTGAAAGCTTTATCTCCCTGACACACAAGTTGAGTGAGTTTTGCTTGCAGACAGACACATGTTGGTGGTGGATGCAAGAGACAGCTGGTCAGCCGTGCTCTTTGTCATTCTCTAATAGGGTTCTTTATGAAAGGGGTCATGGGTCATTTAACCGAAATCCAGCTCCAAGGGGGTGCAGAATACTCTGTGGGATTGCCCCCATTTAAAGGGTCCCACATAGAGTGATACACTCTGACATGGATGGTTTTAAAAGATAACCTTGGCCTATAGGCTCCCATGCATTGGTTTAGGGGAGCTATGAGAAACAGATGTTCTATTTTTAGCCACAGAGTGGAATTCACACATGCAGACATGTCATGGTGGACACAAGAGAAAAAGAGGAGGAGGAGGAAGAGGAGGGCTTTTTTTTTCTGTTAGCTGTTTGCTAGAATATACTTGCTGGTATGACTTGAGACCACAACAAAGGACCTCACTGCTGCCATTAGAGAATGTTTCTGAGTCAGTGTCATTACACCACACATTACTGTTCACAGTTCACCACTTTTGAATTGAAAGATAAAAGTGTCTGAAATCCAAGCTTAACATTATTACATCAAAGATCACAGTTTTATTGACTTTTTATCTTGTATTTGTTGCCCTGTTGATCTATAGAAGGTTTTATCACGTCACTCCATGTTTCTCTCAGGTCATGAGTTTTGTGAGCAGTTTCTGAAGACCTGAATTCTGTTAACAAAAATGTTTTTTGTGTGTGTGTGTGTGTTCTCCTCTGAGATGTATTTCTCACATTGTGACACGCAGCAACACGCTTTCTCATGATAGAGTTACAGGGCACACAAAATGAGGTGTTTGGGAATAGTTTTCAATGGTGTAGTAATCGTCATACTTTTTATGTGTATTTGGTCATTTATTGACTTTGCTGCACTGATGAAAAGAAGCTGGTACAGTCCAGGTTCAGCTGAGGCCGAAGCATGTTGCTTCCTCTGGTTTGTTTCTCAGACAAACTATTCATATATAGTATGCTGTAAAATAACTGACTCTGATGTTCATTTTTTTCTAACATAACATAAATCAATTTGTGATACAGCTTTTATTTGTCGCTGTGTATCTTCTGTTTGTGTTTGTGTACTAGAGAGAGAGGATGGCATCAGTACACATTAGTAGAGACGACATGGAATAGTTGGAGAACATTAGCACAATTCTGAATGTTTCAAGTCCCAGTGAAATGAAAAATACATTTCCCCTTGTGTCCATTTGTGTCCCTGTTTTAATTCATTTTTCTCTTGTTATATGCCAAACATATGTCAGAACATTAGTATCACAGTGTTTTTACATCAAAATCCCTGTCTTTTCTCTTCCTGTAAAATGGTCCAAGTGTTTAATGACTCATCCTGCACTCAGGGGTGTTTACAAAAGTTCATCCAGTCAAATGTGACTTTGAGAGAGTGGCTAGCCACACCGGTCATAAAACCGCCCTTCACCATTTGTGGGTCATAGTAGTTAACGGAGCAATATGGAGAGAGACAGGAAGAGATGATAGAGACAGGAAGAGATATCAGTGGGCAAAACTTTGTTTTCATTTCCAAAACAATGTGTCTGAGGTCTAATTCATTCATCTCTCCCTTCCTCCTGTTCTAACAACAGGTGAGGGAGGTGTGTGTGGAGCCAACAGTCTTCTCTAGCTCAGCTTCTCTCTGCGTCTCCATATCGAGCTAAACTCTAAGCCCCACCCAAGTTTATTGGTCCAATCAAATGCAAAGGATTTGATTTAAATGCCTCTTGTTACTACACCGCTCAAATATTCTCTTTTACTGGGAAACACGTCACAACACAGAAGCTAAAAACGCTCTGACATCTGTTTCACTGGGACTTTAAAAAAAAAAAAAAAAAAAAAAAAAAGGCAGGAAAACAAGACGCAAGTTCATAGATGTGCTCCATTTTCTCATTTCAGTGACCTAATCTAAAAACATTACTTAAAGCCAAAATCAAGTTAGCTGTTCTTGTCTGTGGGCAAAGCAATGATTTTCCTGTTGGATGGGGGAACTCGAAAAGGTTGAGAACCACTAGTCTAAAACATCATTAAAGATAAGTGAATCAGGTTCAACACTGCATTTTTTTCACAAAGTGCTATGACAGTCTGAACACAGCCTCAGTCTAAATGATGGCTGATTAGAAAAATGCTTTTGTAAACCATTTTATCAAGGCTAAATTTAGTACATACAGTCACAGGGGCTGGATGTTCTTCATGCTTATTAAGGCTCGATCTATGATCCCTGTCTAGACTGGGATGTAGACCATCAAGACTGCTTGATGGGCCACTTGGGCTGATGGGGCACTGTACACTCATCACAGATTATGGCTTTAATAATTAATTCATCATGGCTTAAAGAATTCAGTGTTAAGTTTGGTAATGTTCTTGACAATAGAAACAATATTCCTGTAATCATAACAGTTGAGTAATAACAGTTGTTAAAGAAGAATGTCTCGGCCTTAAATAACACGTAGTGGGGTGAGTAGAGAGAAGAAATGGTGAATGATGGCATGTTTTTTGTAAGGGTTTTCGATTAGATACTCATGAAAAAATGATGTTCAATTACTGTTGACATTATTTTGAACCAAGCTGTTTTTCTACCTTTCACATGGAGCACAGAAGCAGCACTCGGCCACTATGGAAGATACTGAATAATTCACAATATAGCATGTGAAATATTTCCCAGAGGGGAGTGTTGCAGATGACAGTGTGGCAGCTAGGAGGTGATGGATCTCAGATACACAACTATTTAGAATTCCTCCAAGCTTGCTGAGACTGTTGGCAGTCACCACGCATGCCTAACTGGGAATGTGAGGTGAAAGGGAGGAGAGGACTATCCCTGAATTGTCACCTAAAAATGACTTGAATGCAGCATCTGTTGGGAAATTGCTTTTCTGTGCGTTTATTGTGAGCTGTTCGAAATGAAGATGCTATCGTGGACAGGGGATATTAAAGTAGAGCTCCTTCTTCTTATGTGCAAGCTTGTATGCGGTTGGCTGCTCGTGATACAGATAGAGATATGGTAAGCCCACACAGATTTGTTTCACTGATGTTAGTTATGAATATCTTCGGCGCAGACATGACAAATGCTGTGTTAGGACTTTCTTTCAGTGTTTATAAGATACTTTCATGCTCTGTGATTAGTTATCTGCAGTGTAACTGAGACTTCCTCTTGGGTCTTCAGTTATTCAATGAGTGTTAACTCAAACTTTATATACAAGGGGAGACTGATATCAGCATTGGTACAAGTATCCAGCGTGTCATAGTCCATTCTGTCACTAAACCCCATGACTTTGTGTAGCATGTATGTGTGTTCTAGTATGAATATCAGAACATTGTACCATACTGACCTTAGTTGTGGTGAATGATTGGAAACACAGCACCATGTTACTGCAGTTTAAATTACAGCCGCTGTTTCCCACTCACACTACTGAATGATGGCTGAGTGCATCATTTGTTCTGTTTGATCATCTCAGGTGGTAACCTTGTACCTTTTGATGGTTACTCTGCTTTTTATCTCTGACTGAAGGAGAGAGAGATAGAGTGGTGTGTGTGTGTGTCTGTGTCTGTGTGTGTGTGTGTGATTGATGTAGTCATGGACTGGAGTGCAGCTATTTCATTCACTCACTGAAAGAATTATGACTGTAGAGATCTCAGTGACTGTTTTGGCTAGAGGCTGTCAGTGTAACAATGCAATTCTTGTAAGATGCTTTCAGTAGAATATTCCCATCAGTATATCAGTATTTAGAGTGAGACATACAAGCGGTTGCAAATGAAGAAATGCAACAGTTAGGCCCAACTTGCTGAACTTCATTCATTTCAGTTTGATCCTTTACACAATTTTCTGATTCCCAGTGAACCTCTCTAAGAGATGAGTGGAAAACATAGAAAGAAGAAACTAATGGAAAAGCAAATTGTTATCAAAATCAGCTGAAAAGTCTACATACAACATGACCTCATAGTAATCAATGACTGATTTAAAACATCGTCATAGTTGGAGAGTAATTGAGAAAAAAAAAATTCCCTGATTTTGGTAACATCTTTGTGATAAGTGTTCAAACGTTCGGCGTAGGGATTTCAACAGTTAACTGTTAATCGGTTAATTCGCAGCTAAATAACATGATTAGCATTGCTAACATAGCCGTGTTGTGTGTTGCCCACAGACTGCATAAAAATAAGGTGTAGCTGCTCCGGTTTAACAGCACTGTGTTTGGCAAGTGACAGATGTGTCTATGGTGTAAAGACATCACGGTGCGGATATAAAGACACACAGCTGATGGACTGCTGACAGCCTAGCATTCTAATCCTCCGGTCTACTTGTAATAAGAACGTAGGTGTTACTTTGTTATTAGGCCATCACACAGTTGCTGTGGCGAATGATTGAGACCAATATGCAATCAATCAGTGTGGTAGAGGGATTGAAAAGTTAAAGCTATTTCTTGATTGAATCATTGTTGCATGTTGAGAGCAGCAAAAAAAAAAATCTGTTGTAATTATAAGATCCTTACTTTACAACATTAGGAAATTACTCATTCAAACTGCCTAGCAGTTTCACTGCACTTCATTTTCACTGTTAAACACATCCCAGATTCTTGGGTTCATCCTGACCCCTGACCTCTACTGTGATGTAATTTCCGTTCTGTTTGTTATTTTCCGTGATGCTATATCCTGTTTCTATATTTTTCTTTGACCACAGGAAGCAGAGCAAGCTTTGTTGCATCCCCAGGGGCACTCTTCAATCAGAACCATCTCTAGACTCAGGCTCTGCCCAAGTCACATTTTCTCTCTCCCTTTCTCTTTTTCCTCCCCCTCTGTGTCTCTACTTTGTCTCTGCTCTGACTCTCATGATTCTTACTCTGTTAGACATGATAGACCTTGCCCTCATTCTGTACCTACATTACAGTCTCCATCTGCTCTTGTAGCTGCTCTGCAAACATTTTTTATCAGTTATAGTTCAGCTTTGGCCCATTACTTTGGCACATTTTACAGGCATCCCACTTCATCTTTCACGATGCTAATGGAAGTTTGTATCCAGCAAGTGTTATTGAGTGGAAGACTTTTCTTTTTTTATCATAGTCATCAGTTATATGGAAAATTCAGCTTGAATGAACAGAGCAACACAGGCAACAGTTAGTGTATAAAATACTTAAATTGTTGAAATACTTCCAACTTTCTTCATCTGTCTTCTTTATTCTGCCTATTGTGTGGGATTGATATTTAGTTCAGATAAAACAATGTAAATAAGCACATTTAAGTGTAATTTAGGGTTGTAGCAACAGTCAGACCAGAGATTTTTGTTAAAGCTGCTCATGCTAGCAGACTACATCACAGTAACATTATAACTACAGATAATAACAGACAGCCAGACATGTTTTTTTTTTTCCCCTGTTGGGACCCAGGGGTTTGTCATACAACCAATTAACCAGGTTCAGTGATCCAGTGCCAGGCAGACAGAGCGCTCCCACCAGGGCACCACAGACAGGGAGCCAAACAAATTAGGCACGACCTCCGAGTACAAGGCAGAGAGGAAGAAGAAAGATTCCTCACAGGCACGCAACCAGAGCTGATTCTTGTAACGGTCCACAAAATACTTGTCAAATCTGACTCAGCTGAGAAGTTGCTTAGTCCACTGTTGTCCTTAATGTACTCTGGAGCTTTATACATTTATACATGCCGTGCTAGCAAACAACACCACATAGATGGTAACGGTGTTATGTAATCTTATATTTAATACTTCTAATATGGATAAAAGCCCATAGTTGTTTGGGTATAGTGATTTCAGATCTCCACACTGAAGATTCATCTTTCAACCTAGGTGACATTACATAACTCTTATAACCCTCCAAGACGATTACTGTGACATTAGAAATGCTACGTCATTATTCAGGGACGAGCTGGCTGACCTCCGTTTTAGCCCTCCACTAACTTGAAAGGGATAAAATGATTTGTGATCTAGCCTTTCCAAATGATCAAATTCTGGTAGTGAAACGAGTCATTTCACAGAGATTGTGACACTCAAAAAACATTTATCCACCTTTTTACAGCTGTTCCTTTGACCACTAGTGACAGCCCAGCACCATTCCTGGGGGTCTTGAGTAAACAGCGCTAAAGAAGCCACTGATTTTAAACCTCACAGACTCTAGACAAGCACATCATCAGTTAAAGACACACCTTCAAGCATGTAGCCATGTTGTAATGGAGATGCAGATCCCTGCCACGCTGGGTTTATGTTCCAAGTCAAACTAAGTCAAGCCAAGCCAGCACATGTGTATGGAAAACCCCTACAAGAAGTGTGTCATCTTGTACTTTTCACTGGTTTACTCTTTTTCTCCTGAATCAATAGGCACAATATGTGGTTTCCTCCTCCTCTTCCTATCAGGTCTGTTACCATAGAAACCTAATGAAGGCTAAGGAGGCCATTTAAAAGTATAAAGGCTGAAAATAACAACTGTGGGCAGCATCTAGCTAACCAGCTAGCACCCCCTATCAATCAGACAAGACTTCAAACACTGTCTGTCTGCTGTCTCAGGTTTGATGTTTAAAGAAAAGGAAAGCGCTTACACAAGTACGGTCAAGCTTTATTACAAAAGAACAAGAACTAAGGAGTCAGATCCTAGAAAATGTTGGCTTCAGTCCAAGTGGTACAAACTCACCTGCCCTCCCCCCTTTTGGGTCATCCTCTATCCAGCTACTACCTGGCCAGCTGCCAATACCTGTCTCTGTGTCTTCCCACCTCGCCTCCCAGTGCCAGAGTATTGTCAGGAAGTTTGAGGGGAGAGGTTTCTCCTTTTGGAGGCCTCTTTGGAACCAGAGCACATTGCTACCTGGTTATAATGTTAAATGTAGATTGTTAAAATCCATTATTATGCTTTAGTACGATGCTTTAGGAATCCTGTGCTATTTCCTGAAAGAATGTGTAAAACAGTTACATTGGTGCTCAGTTAGACAGTCAAACAGTGTGGCTTTTGTCATGAATTATTAGTGAATGGCTTACAATGTCTTAGGGTTTTCCTGCAAGGACAGGAAAACAGAGAACAGAGGTGTGTCTCTTGGGACCCAGCAGAATGTAGGCAGACACAGTCATCATCCATTCATCAGCATTTTCTTTCTTATTTTAATCTGTATTTCTGTGTGTGTCTTTGTGTCCCTTTCTCCGTCTTACCCCCCACTCCCACCCCTGTTGTTCCTGGTGTCCATTGTTCTGGAGACTCAAGCTGCTGCATTGCACAAGGAGAGCTAAGTGTACAGATGTTTCTTACAAAGAAAACTCACTCCTACTCTTTCCCTGGGAAAGTTTCTGTCTTTCTCTGTTGCCGTCTTTTCTTTCTCATTTACTCTCCACAAACCAAAACTATTCCCTTATATTTGCACTATCACACTCCCTTTGTGCGGTCAGCACACATATTATTAGGGGGCTTAATCCCAAACCACCTTGATTTGCATTGCAAATTTAGCATCTCCACTTTGGTTTCCATTAAACATGTGTGCAAGTGATTCTGGTGGAGAGGAACCCATTCAAATAAAGGTAGATAAGTGTTTAATAAGTGCATACCTAAGTATACATGGGCTGCTAACATTTTAATGCTAAAGCACATCTAAACTAAACCAAGACACTCCAGATTATAAACTAGCAAACCCTGTATTGCAGAGGACAAAGTGGAAGCAATGTTCCAAATGAAGTGCTTTCTGAAACAGGTTGTTTTATAGTATGCTGCTTGCTGTATGCTAAATAAAATGTATTTTGCCATTGATTAGCTACACTTAAAATGGCACATCAGTAAACCTTACAGCACCACCTCAGCATACTGCGCTATACATGCAAGATAGAAAAATAGGTACATGTCTGATGTTGGGCTGTTTCGTTTGTGTGCAATAGGAAGTGTAAAACAGACCCTCTGCCACAATATGAGCAGACCAGACCACAGCATTGAACAAGGCTAAGCAGAGTGCTCTTTTAATCCAGCTAAGACAGAGCTATTTTCTCTAAGCTGGTATACAGCACTGTGGGATACAAGGAGTTAAATCATTGACAGGAGCTTGTCCTTGTATACAGATGAAGAGGGCCCACTTGTACATACGTGCTGCCTTGCTGTGTTGCAATGTTACTCCAGAGAGGGAGGAATTGTTTGAAACGTCCTACAGTATTACCGAAGGTTACAACGGAAGAGCAGGGAGCCCATTATAACTGCCAATAGACCAGCCAGTTGTGAAGCCTTCAAATATGAATAAATTGGCTCTGATTGATTGCAACTGTGTCCCTCTAAAGGGTCTGGATGCTCCAAAGGATTTTCTGCACAAAGGATAGCCTTGATCAACTTATCTTCAAGTTTATCAGCTGGAAGTTGCAAGTATGAAACTACTAGTTTCACATTACCAGAGTTTCCAGTCAACACATGATGGAAACTGGCAAATACAGTATGAGGATAATGTTAAATATATCTGTCTAATTTCTATTTTATAAGGAAGTTGTACTTCAAAGCCACAAGTCTCATGACGTAATAGGTCTAAAAATGCACCCTTCAAATGATTCAGCTCCTGAAACCGTACAAACTAACAGTTCCATCAATCTTGCTGGCTAATGTTCGTTCCCTGGACAGCAAAATCAGTGCAATCAGTGCTGGTCACTTGTTGACACATACCAGTTGTCCACATCAAACTGAAACATGTATTTTCTCTCTAAATTCATTTTCATGCACTGTGCTGCTTACTGTTTGGTTGTTTTGTTTTTTTTCTAGGGATATATATATGTTTTATCATTTTTAAGGGAATTTTTGGATATATTTTTTTATCCTCCAGTTGTTGCACTGTACGCAAGAATATTACAATAAATTAAATCTTGAATCTCGAATTGGAAGACAACCATTGTTGGAAATGTTGGAGATGGCACTTTCTTCATTTTTTTTTTCTCAGTTCATTAGATTGCTTACACTTCAACACCAACATCTTAGTCTTCCACAAAAGTCCTTTCACTGTTCTGTTCCATCTGGGATTCCTTCTTAACAGGAATCTGCTGCAGCTGGACCTTAAGCCCTTTCTATCCTTCGGCAACAGCTGCTGCTATAGGTTTGAGAAGGGGGGGGGGGGTTTGCAGAGGCTAAAAGTTCATTATAGGAATAGTTTGACTCATTAGTAGTGTTTTTCTGTTCATTTTGTTAGAACCAATTTTAAAGTCACATTTTGTAATGCACTCGTTGCATCCAGAGGTGAGGTGACAGAGAGTTTAAAGGTGTCTCTTTTTGACTAAAAGGTGCAAATAATTATCTACCAGCTAATAATTTCATTATGTCATGTTGCATAGTTGACACCTAGACCACATTTCCCATGAACCTTTTGCTTGCTGTCACAAAGAGGATTTTGTTGCTAGGTCCAGTGCAGAAGAACCGTTTTTTTTGCTTCCCATTTTCTTCTTTTAATTTGAATAAACAATTGAGGAGATTTTCCACTGAATATGATGGCACAGCTTGTCAACCTGTTGGCAGTGGTCTAGTCCTGTTGCCGTTAATATACAAATGATTATAATTTAATGTCCTGGAGTGGCTGCTCAGATGAAGGATACATATGCAGATTAGATTGTTGTACTGTTGGACTGCATCTAAATTATTATTATTATTATTATTTGACTCCCTGCTTCACATCATGATTTTTTTATTGCCTTTGAGGTTTCACAACTGTTGATGACAGTTGGCTGCTTGCTACTCATCTCGCATACCTGCACCCACACAAGCACCTACACACCTACACACACACGGACACACAGTCTCTGACTCCGTGTGTTTGACTGTGAGCACCGTGTGTACCCATGCGTATGTGTATGTACGTGTGTGCGCACTCAGTCGGAAAGCTCATCAATGGCTGTGAGATTTTGCCTGATGTTGCTATGGTAACCGCAGTAAAATTGCTTCATAAGAGAGTGAATTGGTCATGTGTAGGATGCAATAAAACGCAGGATGAAGAGTATGGAAATATGGCACAGGCAAGGTTGAGGAGAAAGAAGAGTTTATGAATGAGGTAGTAGAAAGAAGGAAAGATTTGTTTGAGTGGGATTGATAAAGAATAACAGAGAGAAGAAAAAGAAAGCAGTATTTATGAGTTGAAAAGGTTTAAAATGAAATATAAATAAAGTATATATTATCTCTTTGTGTTTTTATGCTTCTCCACGTCTCTCCTCTGCTGCTCTCACCGCTTCAGTCTCCTCCTCTTTCTCTTATCAGTGCAGGAGAGCCGTCTCATAAATGTATTCATACACTATTAACATCATCATGGTCTTCACAGCCTTTCAGTGTGGAGAGGCCTTGTGTTTTACATAGACATTGTTTTGTCCACAGAAGAAGTGGCTGGAAAATATGTGCAGCTTAACTGGTGAGTGTGTGTGTGTGAAGTGGTTAGGTTGTTACAAATTTGAATGCGAGCCATGGAATCAGTTCTGCTCAGACTCTTATTAGAATCTGAATCACTATCCGCTTCTGTCTGCACGCTTGATTTGTGTGATAATCCGTTTGGTTGAAGTGAGTTCAATTTAAAGCAGTGTCCAAATGGCTCTGCAGCTGCACTCAACACTGGACATGTAACTGTTCGTACTATTTGTCAAACAGATGTAAGCATCCTTTTCTGATCTGCCGTCTGTGTTTTATCAGAGCTCTACCGACGTCACATCTTCCCTTGTAAAATTTGCTTCACCAACAAAAACATAACCCTGTTTGGCTACCTAGCTTACATACTTTCCCAAACAGTATGTTTTCACATTTAATGTTCCAACAGAAAGGACATTTAGGAGGTTTAACAGATACGTTTGACAAACATATTTCTGTCTCAGGTAGCGTTTACTGGGATTGCTAGTGTAAACTTCCACCAAATCCAATAAAGAGCAGGACAGAGCTGCTAACGTTAATGCCTAAACTATTGATTCTATCCAGGACCCACTTTATAATCCCTGTTTGCAGTGATTGCTGTTGATTTAAATGTTCATGTAAAGTGAGACATAAAAGATAGGGAGATACAGTGTTCATGAACAGGGACGTAAGCTAGTAACACTAGGTTACTACTGTAGGTAGTAAGCTAGTATTATCACATTTTACAATGAAGCAGCTGCAGGAAGTGTTTCAAACATGAGAATCAGAAGACCGAAAGGTTTATAACTGAAGCAAAGGAGCAACAGTATTAGTTTTATAGGAGCAAATAAATTTGGATAAAAGTGATTGACATGGAGGAAGTAGCTGTGTGAAGAATCAGAATTGAATTGGTGGACCAACTGAAACTCCTCCTGTTGGACCATCTAAACACATCCGGCCTGTTGACATGGAGAGTAATCATAAACTGTCAGATTGCCTGTTTTGGAAAGTTATAGAAATGTTTAGATATACCACCCCCAGCCCAACTGTGAGAGAGAAGCGTTCCAATACTATCTGACATTCTGAAAAGCACACTGAAGCATGCAGCAGCCTCACAGGGCACAGTAATGTTTTCTGTCACTCACCAGTGCCTACTCATTTTAATGTCAGCTGCTGTCAATCTCAAATATACAGTACAGTATCTAAGCAAGCTCTTGTTCTCTTTTCACCACATATGCATATGCACTGACTGATACCTCTTTGTTCTTGTCTTCCTTTTACTACATTCATCCCCCAAGTCTAATTCTTAAATGAAACAGAAAACAAATTGGGAAATACTTATTTGTGAAATGCATATATTATTAGCTTTAAATATGAAATTCAAACCTAAATGCAAATACTAATTATTAAATAATCCCTTGATGGAGTTAGTCCTAAAAAATATACTTATTTAAAGGTGTAAAAAGGTAAAATTAAAACTGGCTCTCACAAGAATAGAGGTACAAACACACACACACGAAAAAGAAATCCATGTCATCACACAAGTGCATCGCCAGTGGCGTTGTCAGCTGGCTGAGCATGTCATCAGGAGTAGCAGAGTGGTTTCAGGGCTATGGTTGTGTGTGTATATATGTCGAGACTGGAAATAGAGTGTATCATAACAGGTGACAGTGAGTCAGTAATTAAGGATTTGTGAGTGTGTGTGCATGTATACAGTGTTATAGCGGTGGACCGGGTCATGGCTGCGGATTCCATTAGTGAAGAGCCTGATGACAGACTGAAGTGTAATCGCTCTATGGGTCAGTTGCTGTAGCAGCACCTTAAAGAGCAGTCAGTACAGTAATTGGCATTAATTGTTCTTTTTTCCACGAAAATGTCAATTGTTCAGGTTCACCTGCTATGACAGGACCGTGGATGATAGAACAAAGCATCATGATAATATTTTGTGTCAAAAATAGACTCACTTGAATGTGTGTGACATGTTTCTGTAGCCATGTTAGTACCATTGCATGATGGATGGCTTTGTCGGTCAATCCACCATTCTGATCCAGACTGAAATATCTCAAATTATTATTTTATAAATTATATTATATAAATGTGGTGCCAATCCAATTAATGGATTGGCACCACATTTTGTACAGACATTAATGGTGCCCACAGCATGATCACTCTGTCATTCTCCATTGTTTCCTTTAGTGGCATCATGAGGTTCACATCTAAGTGAAATGTCTCAATTATTGGAAGAACTGACATGAAATGTTGACATTCATCTTCCCCACAAGATAAACATGAACATGCTAAACTAAGATAGTGATCATCAGCAGCAACATGTTTAAATTGTCATTGTTTGATCTTATCATTTAACATCAAGCGCTGCTAGCATGGCTGTAAATGCTTTTGTTTGTGTCTTGCACAAAGCTTTTTGTAAAGCAGTCTAGAAAGAAAGTGGAGAAACAGGATATGATGTGGAGAACATGGTGAATTGTTTTATAACTCATCCGTTTAAATTTTATTAAGCCGTAAAGTTAAGCATAATGATGGACATGGCTGCTTTGAGTGACAGGTCCGCCAGCTGCTAGGTGGCTTGTTTCAACCATTCGGCCCACCTCTTTGCCCATTTTTGATTGGCTGGGAGTTTGGCAGGGTCACACTGCCAAGATGGCGATGGCCAGAGCGGCTCACTTTGAGCTTCAAAACTGATGTTCAGAAACCGACGGGTGATGTCACTGTAACTACGTCCATATTTTTATACAGGCTATGGCATTTGTGCAGCCTGTTAAATTTTCCTATTTAATTCTGTGTTATACCCCCACACTGTTTAAATGTTAAGCTTTTTTTTTGCTGTACTTCATGTGACTGCAAACACAGGTCTGTGATAGAAGTAAACAAAGCAGAGTGTCAAAAATAATGCCCCTGCAAAAATCATTCATCCGTGTGCCACTCAAGTGATTGCTCCCTGTGATTATGATTCTGTCCCACCCCGACATCAGAGCCGTTTTCATCATCATGTTTACCAAAGAGAGGTGGAAACTGTTCTGCAGCATTAACTGCATGGTTGGATATTTTACTATGTTTTACAGCACGGCTTGAGCTCAAGCTTTTCCATCTGGCTCTGAGAGTAGATAATTTAACACACTGATACATTATCTTCTCAAATGTCCTTGTTCCATTGTCAAATTTCTACTCTTTGTTGAATGCAGGTGTATTTTTTGTGTGTCTTCCATGATCTGACTTGGACTGCTGGTAGATTTAAATTCTGTTCTCACTCATGCTTTTTTTCAAAATGTTCTCAGTTAAGAATTGTAGTTGTAAACTCAGCAGCGTAGATGACCCAATCACAAGGATGAAAGAGAAACTTTCTGCAGTTACTGTCATTTCCTATGGTTTTCATAGTGCTGTAGTATTCAGGGACCTGGTAGGTGGTTTTGAGTACACAAGTGACTCATTTCCTGACACTTTTCTGACTGACTGCCAAGGCAACACTAACAGGGCATTGCAAAGGGCTGAATACATATTGGACATAAATACAGCCAAAACACATACAAGATTAACTTTACTCAAACACCAGCTATTCTGACAGCTTGGTAGTGAAATGAAAGCATGTGCTACAGTTGTTTCTATCATGTTTGGTCTTAGTCTTTAGTCTAACTGTAATTCTTTTTTCGTAAAGGCTTATGATAAGAGAGACTGAGTATACTTTCACATATACACTGAAAGCATGGTCACTGTACTAAGAGCACAATCTTGTGTAGACCAGGAGCAGCCACTTCCTGTTTGTGTCACCAAACAGGCCAACAGAAAACACACTCACAACTTTTCCACTATGGTTCTTGTCACTTTCTAACTCTGTTTCCCTTTTTTCGTAAATTATAGACCCAGAGTGACCAGTATGAAATGAATAAGCATATAAGTGAATACTAACAAAATGTGTAAAATAAAACAATTATTTGATAATGTTGAAATTATAAAATTTTTCACAGCCTCATTTCTACTAATGAATGAATAACATTTTGTGATGAAACATGGCATAAAGTAAAACATTGGGGAATGGCATTGTGTGGGACATTTTAAAATAAAAGCTATCCTGCGGTTAACTAGGCTACTAGAAAAACAATAATATTTCATAATAATGAATTTTAAAGAGTATTGATTATTTCATAATTTCATTGTCATTTACATTTTGTCTGTGTTTTTTCATAATGTCCTGTTAATTTGTATAAAGATGAGCCTCCAAAAATAGGTTTTACTTATGACTTACTAAAAGTATCGAATTGAAGTGAAGATATAATGAGAATGTTATAATGATATGATTAAGCTATTCAATGATTTGTGGCGATTTTGACGTATCAACGGTGTCTAACTGGAACGATGAAACTATGAAACATTTGATAGTTTCTAGTCAAGCAAGTGAATATGCTCATGCATAATATCCTCATGGTGCATTACGACCTCAATGTCCAGGTCACCGGGTCACATGATGTCTAAGTTCCCAGTTAGCAAACAAACAGTCGCTTTTATGAGCACTGTATCAGAAAGTAATACAATATGCCTTTATCATGGCTCAGCTGCATGTAATTGACTCATCAACGTTACTATTCTGAGTACTCTTTTATTTCTCATTTTGCATGAACATTTGAATTCACAGCAAACACTGCAAACAAGGATTATAAAGCTTTATCCTGTTCATCAAGATCTGTTCGACAAACACTGATATGCCAGTTCCAGGAAGACAATTAAAACATTGTTTCTCAAGTGGTTATGAATCTAAATGATGTTTGTGTTGCGGCTCAGCTTAAATATCATTTGACTGCACCACCTTTTTCTCCCTGTGCATCAAAGCTGGAGTCTAGTGTGTGTCTAGAGATTTTATAGACTAATTAAACCCATGTTGGGCATATGGCACTGTGTGTACTCAGAATACACAGAGCTGTTTTCCATGGAGTGTTCCATTAGTTAATAAAAAACCAGTTGATTTGAGTCCTGATAAATGTAAAACATATAAAGAAGGGTTGCCTCCACTTTTGGTTCATACACCAGTAAAGCCAATGAGGATACAGCAGCTGTGTCCTCGTGGTTATTCAGCTGATGCATACATTGAATCTAGACCTTCCAACTACGTCGCTAAATTGGATTATATTACTGAACTTTTTATGGTAAGTAGAATTTAATAGGCAAACACAGAGCTTGTTTTTCAAAGGGCTGGTTGTAAGACCGATGGTAATGACTTAGGAGAAGAAAGAACACATTTGAATTTTCCTTTACTCTTTTTTTGGTTTGGAGGATAAGAGTTGTGTGAGCAAAAAAGGTGGATATCCATACTATGGTTATATATCAAAAAGATTTTTTTATTTATTCCATTCCGCCTATAATTCTTATATTAAAGATCTATACATTTTATGTAAAGTTTTTAAATTTCATCTGTTTCCTTCAACTTGGACGAAAGAATTCAACAGAACAAACATGCAAAATAATATTTTAACATTACTATGTTAATAATGTTATTAAGAATCATTTTTATAGAGCACTTTTCAAAATCCAGCTTACAAAGTGAAATACACAAGGTAGATTTATAAGATTTAGATTTATAATTAGATTTTATAAATAAAAGAAAAACCATTTTGATCAACAAAATAAAAAGTGAGGTACAACTGAGTGTCATCAGCATAAGTGAAATAGATACCATGTCTACGGGTGATGTAACTCAGGGGAAGCAGGTGTAAGGACAGTAAAAAAGACACCAAAACTGACCCTTGAGGCAACCATACATTTACAAGAAAATGTAGAGACCTGGTTGTGCATACAGTATTTGACAGATAGGACGAAAACCATTTTAAAGCAGTACCACATATACCCACCCAGCGCCTCAGTCTGTCTGACAGAATGCTGTGATCAATTGTGTCAAAGGCTGCATATTTCAGTGTTGCCCTGTAAACTCTCCACTGATATTCATCACATTCTTAAACCAAACCTTTTTATTTCTCTGTCTCCCAGCTGTGAGCCAAGTGATTGACAGGACCGATAGACATGGGGAAGCAGAACAGCAAGCTCCGTCCTGAGGTGATGCAGGACCTGCTGGAGAGCACCGACTTCACCGAGCACGAGATCCAGGAGTGGTACAAGGGCTTTCTTAGGGACTGCCCGAGCGGGAACCTCTCCATGGAGGAGTTCAAGAAGATCTACGGTAACTTCTTTCCCTACGGAGACGCTTCAAAGTTCGCAGAGCACGTCTTCCGTACATTTGATGCTAACGGTGACGGGACAATAGACTTCCGGGAGTTTATCATTGCACTAAGTGTGACGTCACGTGGAAAGCTGGAGCAGAAGTTGAAATGGGCCTTCAGTATGTATGACCTGGATGGAAATGGGTACATCAGTAAAGCTGAGATGCTGGAGATTGTACAGGTAAGTGTGCATTCAGGTTTGATGGACGTATTTTGCCTGGTGTGTCTTTGCAAACACATACTGCATATTGTTCCAAGTGGCTACAATACTGAATAATGCAGACAAGATAGAAACTTACACTAACAGCAAGAAAGTTCACAATCTTAACTTCTGTTTTGAGATCCTATCACATTATAATCTCCAAAATTAACACCCGCCAAGCATCAAATGCAATTAGATTTTCCATTTGGCATGTAAATCTCAGAAGGCTATCCGCCACACTGGCAGGAAGTGACTCAAGTTTGTCCTTATGCAGTGTAAACATGCATAGGGACATGCGGTATGTGTTTTTTACGTGCATCTAAACTGAAGAAACTGTAGGAGCACTCAAGATAGTCTGAGGTGAAGGAGTGCCAGTCCTAGTTTCATGGCACTGTTTACTGTACGGGACATCAGCTGCTCTACATTACCGCTCTCCACTAAACTGTCACCTGCTGCTAGTCTGCTGCTAGCTACCGTTAATTAAATAGCGATTATGTGGTGACATTACACGTTGTGAAATGTACTGAAACTAATGTATATGTGACACAAAAAGGCAATGTATTATTTTTGCCAGTAAAATGTGCAATATGCTCGGCCGGTGGGGTTATTTCATCTACCAGTCCTATTGGCAGGTTAGTCAAAAAGTTAATTTTGGACACTGGGCTCAAAGTGTCCTGTGACTTCTATGGAGCCATTTCCAGCAGGTGACGCATACACATGTACACATTCATTCAGTCACTAACCACAACATTAGCCAGGGGAGTGATTGTCAAACACTGTTGTATTAACAGTACCACCACCGTATCCATAACACGTCCTTTATGAGACTTGGAAAAATTGTGCTGGCATTTTAAGAACAGGAGGACATACATCTCTGCTACAGGGTGGGAGGAAGCTCTTACAAACATGGACCTGGATGGACATCCATTTAACACATTATTTCTGAGGGATATTCAGTTTGGGACCTTACTGAAATGTCAGTAGAGTAAAAAGATATATTTAGTCATTAAGATTAATTGGAAATGTTCCTTGTTCTGCCAGTGAAAGTAGTTTTGGAAACAGCCATGGATTCATTAGTTTCACTTTGTCTTGAATGTGGTTTTTAACCTTATCTACAAAGGAAAAGGACAGATTTTTTTCCATCTCCTCTGCACTGTTTACAGGAGCAAAAGGAACTAAAGCTTAGCCTAATCCATGTCTGCCAAAACATGTACTGTACACTACAAATGCTGCTTCATTCAGTGTTTTTAAAGATTGGCCTGTAGTCTGTATTAAGGCTGTACTGTATCAAGTCTTGTTTTATCATGTTAATGCATGCTTGTTTTTATCTAGTTCAGCATTAGCATATTTTGTAAAAACCTATTTGGATTTTGGAAGGACCTTTAAATTAAGTCCAGGACTGTTTTTAAAAACCTGTCATGTTTAATCTGTTAATATTTATAAAGGTAATGAAGGTAAATGTCCAGTGGGTTGGGCAGCCTTTCAGACACGCTCACCAACATATGAGCACCTTTGTTGGAAAAAAAGATAAAACTGACTCAAGCAATTCAATTCAAACGCAGGTCATTCTGTAATAAGGGCCATCACTGATTTCTTGATTTTATAGGATACAATGACTTTTTTTCCCCCCTCACACTACAATAAAAAATAACATCTGTTTTCTGGGCTGTGTAGCAGGGCACAGCTCACCTTTTTAAAAAAAAAAAAGAAAGAAAGAAAACAACAAGGGAAAGCGGGGGGAGCACGGGTGGCATTTCCTGCACAAGAACTCCTCATGTAAACACACCATTACATATGAGACTCGTTCCCTCACACTTTTTTTTAACTTCCTCCTGATTTGTGTAACAGCAGCTAGTGTGTCCCACTTCAGTTTCACCTAGTGTCACCTCTCTTTGAGCAGACTTCTCATCCTGTCTTTGTGATGGAAGTCATCTAAGAAACAGGATGTCTCTGTGATGTACGTGTGTACGTGAGGAGAAAAGGACAGCATGTATGAGCAAAGTAGGAACTGCACATAGTGATGGAAAGGCAGAATAGAGGGAATGACAGGAACAGAAGAGAGGAAAAGATAATAGACTTTGAGTGTTTTTCAAGAGGAGGAAGAGGGACATACAGTGTGTTAATATTGTCTGCATGCCTGTGAATGCACTTCTGTGTGTGTGTGTGTGTGTGTGTGTGTGTGTGTGTGTGTGTGTCTAGCAGATAGGGAGCAACATTAGCATTCATTTGAAGTCATGTTTGTGTCAGCTGATACTTCATCTCAGATATTTACTCTGCTTGTAGCTCTGATGTGGCCTCCACCAACTCCTGAGAAAAAAATAGGTCTCTTTAAGTACTAAATGTTCCACTTGTGTCGGCCAGCTAGTTACTAAATTTATTTTTGGTATTGGGCAAGCAATGTAGAGTGGGTTTATCAAAGTTTTTTTTCGCTGAAAACTGCTCTATTTGGAGACAACGTTGGTGAGAGTGAACCAGAACGGTAAAGTTGCTCACTGTAAAACCACAAAACATTGAGCTGAAAGAGGTTAAAGGTGATGTGGTGGCTCAGTGGTTAGTACTGTTGCTGAGTGGGTCAAATACAGAGGGTACATTTCCTTTCAATGTATGCAAGTGCTGAGAAATGACAAATCTTAATCTTAAAACGCTGTGTAGAACAGAGGGGAACTATAGAGTTGGGTGATGATTCTCTGAAAGCTTTAAACATTTAAAATTGTGGTTTCCTCTGGGTGTATCTGAATCACCAATGTTACAGCCAACTTCTCTGATCAATTTCCAATTAGCACCAGCCGATCCATAATGCCTCACATGTGCCCACGTATCTTCACTTCAAGGCAAAATTTGCCTCCCTACCTCAAGACAGCAGTGATTCAGACTTCAGCCTGTCACTTCTTTCTATACCCTGACGACATAAACCCTCTGCCCACTTTCCATCTAAAGGTAGCAGTGTTTCTAAGGACAAAAGAATAGAAAGCATGACTCAGACGGTCATGACTAGCTGTCTGCAGTGCTCATCAGGTGAAGTGAATAAAAGGACGAAGAGTGCTGAAAAGTTGATAGTTCTGCCTTAATGAAGGAAAGTTAGAGCACATTTGTAACCGTTAAGCAAATGTGTAAGTATGTGGTAGTTAATAACTAGCTGTAGTTAATTAAGAGCTCAGAAATGTTCACTATCACATTTGCATTCACAGAAGTGGTTTTGTAGGTATGACTCAAATGTGATAGTAGCTTTTGAAATGCAGGAGCTCTGTGTTTTACTCATTAGATTAGACAGGGCCATTCCTCATGGCTGAAGTGCATTTGCAGAAATAGCCCAGGGCCATCTCAGTTTCTCTCTTTCTTTCTCAGACACACACACACAGAAGCATTTACACATACACTCATGCACACTATTCATCTGTGTTCATGTGTATCTACCCCCTCTCTCAATTTGGCTGACTGACTCTCTTGGTTCAAAGCCACCCGCCTCTGCAGAGAGAAAGCAGACTTAAGAGAAAAGTTTTCTGGTAGCGTTGACTTCTGCAAGTAACTGCTGAAATCAAAATGAAGCCTGATCTCACAGTCTTGAGTAAAGTCTGCAGTTTAGCGTGATCACAGTATCTGCTTTCAGGGGTAACAAAGGGCAGATTAGCAGGTGGATCTCATAAAGCTACAGCTTATCTGGGTACAGATGGTGTTGGTGAATGAAATGTCCTGTTCCACATATTCACATGCACAGCTTTTAGGCTAGTTTTACTCAGTATGATTGATTATAGTTACGTTAGTAAGTGACTCTTGTGATGGTCGGTCTGTCATCTGTTGGTCCACCACTTTGGTTCAGACTGAAATATCTTAATACCTAATGGATGGATGGCTATGATATTTTGAATTAAATGTTAGCAGCAGCTTGGCTAACATCCCCTCTAGGAAACAAACAGCTGTAAAAATGTTGATTTTTTTTTTTAGGTGAAAAGCTTTAAGTAGTATTTTTAACTATTTTAAAAAGAAACCGGACGAACGTCTGGATCTTATGTTATACGAGAAATAAGCCGAACGAGTGTTAGCAGCAGCTCGGCTAACAGCCGTCTGGTGGTCACCAAACATCGTCGGAGAAACACTGATTTTTAAGGTAAAACAGCTTTAATTAATATTTTGACGATCTTAATCTGCATGTACATTTGTTTTTGGAGAGGAGGAGACCTCTGCGGATAATTCGGCTCCCGGGAGAAACCGGACGAACGTCTGCATCCAAAGTTATAAGTGTTAGCAGTAGCTCAGCTAACAACCTGTATCTGACGACCGTGGGTCGCTGTACATCGTCGGAGAAACACTGATCTTTTAGATGAAACAGCTTTATTCAGTGTTTTTACCTGTAATCACCGGGTCCGTTTGTTCTGGAGAGGAGGAGATCTCTGCGGATAATTCGGCTCCCGGTAAAAGCATCCTGAACCATGAACACCGGAGTAGTCATGTCCCGGTGAAGGTGATTATTTAACAACGAAGACAACAACTCCCATGATCCTTTGCTACTTCACACTGTCATCACGCTCCGTCTTTCACGATTGAATTGTTATATCCCTATTCAAGTTAGCCGGCGGACTAAACCGGAAGTAGCCGACTCGACCGGCGGAAGTTACCAGTGCGCATGTTCCACGGGCCCAGTGATCCCGGATAATCCGGGTACTCTCAGACCCGGAAGACGATTTTTTTGATATCATGCGCTTTGATCGAAAGACCCCTAGCGGCAGAAATGACATATTGTGCGTTTAAATAGATTGTCATAACATTTGGTACAGACATTCATGTACCCCTCAAGACGACCTGTAATCAATTTGGTCATCCTCCAACCTTTCATCTAGAGACATCATGCAGTCAACAATTTTATTTGTCCAGTACTTTGGTTTATGACCAAATACCTGCAAAACATAACAACATTCCCGTAAGCCTCAGCTGTACTTTGTGTTTAGTGCTAAAAAATGGTAGCATGCTAATACGCTAAGCAAGATGTTGAACAGGGTAAACATTATACTTATATACTTATAATTAATCGCAACAATTTTGATAGGTATAAACAGGTATAAATTCTCTGGTTCCAGCTTCTCAAATGTGAATATTTTCTGTTTTTATTTTTATTTATTTTTTTTAACTTTTATGACAGTAAATTCATTATCTTTGGGTTGTGAACTGTTGATGCTTGAAGACGTCATCCTCGGCTCTGGGAAACAGTGATTGACATCTTTCAACATTTTCTGACATTTTATAAACCAATAAATGCAGCCTCACAGAGCTCCTAGCATGGCTGTAGACCATTATTAATATGAACAGCACTTCCTAATGCTTCACCCAAAAGACTGTCATTCCTCCCACAGTGGTCTCCATGTTTTCTATTCACATGCGCCTCCATTTGCCGTAGCAACTGGAAGTCAAGGCCCACTCCAGCTAGCTAATGCTCTCTCCTACAGAGAGTGTGTAAATGCTTGTGATGCTCATAATTGGCCTTGCTGTGGGAGTAATTGAGATGGATCGCAGCCAGCCTCTCTCATCTTCTTCTGACAATGAAAAAATCTGAACATAGGGAGAAAGATAAAAACTGCCTCATCCACTTATCAATAGTTGATATCTAACCTTTGTCTACCTTCCATCTGAAACGCAGCACTATCAACAGAGCAGACAAGCACGGAGGGAAGTTCATTGTCTCAATAAGCAAAAAAGAAGGGAGAGCGCATTCATACTGCTTATTTAGTGAGATTGAACAGAATAGCGGGATAGATGAATAGATTACTGCTCATGCGGATAAAGTCGCCATGGGAAACGTATTCATCTTTGGTGTGAGGATGAGGCAAGACAGTGTGTGCATTTTGTGTTTTTGTGCTTGGGTGTTTATCACTACGGGACAACTCAAACAGTGCTCAGCTGGCTCTGTCAGCGCAAATAAGTCTCAACAAGTGGACAACTTCCTTCACTCTCTCCCTTTCTGTCTCTCAAACTCTGCCTTTCTACATCTGTCTCTCTCTACTCTCTGATCTAGTCACAGTGTAGAGGGAAGGTAATAACCAGGACATTTATATGATGAAGCATTCCTCTCATTCTCATTCTTAAGTGGCCAGGTAGTAGTCTTGTCGATAGCTACATGCTTTTTTTCCTCCATCTGTCCTCACTTAACTGTGGCTTTGGCCATTTCCGACTCTACAGGAGCTGATGTTGTGTTCTTGTCTGGAAGCCCCCCGCTGAAAGGATATAAAAGAACTTCTTTTTTTTTTCTCTTTGGGGCATTCAGGTTGTAGTGTAGATGCTCATTTGACCACTAAAGCTCAGTGAAGTCTGCCTAAAATGTAAAAAAAAACTTCATACTATATGTACATTGGAGACAGAGAAAGAGAGGAGAGCTGACAGAAACGTCCAGTTTTCACTGCTTATTACTGAGAAAAATGAGGAGACTGCATAGTGGGAGGTGAGAGGGGAGAAGGAGACAGCCAATCAGCCTGGGATGATACACCAGCTGGCAGAGTGCCATGTGTGAAGAAAGAGAAGATAAAAAGCCACAACCAATTAAGACAAGGGTTGTGGTCTCTGGATGCCAGGGAAGACAGGATCAAACCTGAATAACACCAGCTTTACTTTTGATGCAGGAGAGTACTCCTGCCTGATATTTTAACAGACTCAGATGTGCTATTTAAAGACAGGCTTTGTTCATTTCCTACAACGGCTGGGAACTATAGTTTTCATTGATTCATGAATAGAACAGTAAGTTATGTGAATAGTGACAGAAATTCATTTTTTATTATTATTTTAACATGCTGTGGAAAAAACAGCCATATATATATATATATATACACATAGGGGGTTTTTGATTAGTTGTGACTGCTATGCAAATATGTCATGCTGCAAATTAAACACGCAACCACGCTGTGTGGTCATGTGTTTTATTTTGTGTGTTGTTTGTTCATGGTAATGAAAAAACTTGTCACCTATTGCAACAGTGTGACTCATTGATGTGTGTTTTAATAGTTTTTGAACAACATGACATGTTGCTATGACACAGAGGGTATAAGATATAGCAGCTTTTGGATACACACGCAATACTTGTTAACGGATCAATACATTGTTGTTTTTGGTCTTTTAATAAGTACTGTGTAACCGCGTTTTGAAAGGTGCTCTATAAACAAAGTTATATTGAATATCTTATCCTGTAAATCAAGCAATTCTTGTCTTTCGTGTTTTTAAGCATTCGATGGAATTGTAGATTTAAATTGGTTGAGACTGAACATTTCTCCTGTCTTTAGCCCTAACTGTTTCCATAGCTCTGTGTGTAGTCAGGAATATTGAGAGAGTTATAAGCTTCAGATCATTTCACTTCTTATTGGTGGCTTGTAATTTTGGGATTTAGGAATTTAATCTTATTCCACTGCATTGCTCTGGATTAAACCAGCAGTTAAATCCCTAACATGTATTATTGGCTAAATGTACTAAGCACTCACAGCAGTTTGAAGGATTTCGATTAATAACAGACCCAGCTCCAAACTGAAATGAAGGCTGATATTAACTGTTGTGCCTCAGCTCCGCTGTGACCCAGGAGCTGAGCCGCCCTGCCACTGAGTAATAGGAGGCATAACCAGCACCTATTTAAAGCTCCCACTGCACTGTAATCACAATCAGCCCTCCTCTGTTCACATGTCAGCTCCCATTCCCCTCAAATCCGCCTCCTTATTAGAGACAGAGAGAGTGGGCTGTGATTTCACTGTTTACTGCCAAACAGCCTGCAATGCAACAGAGAGCAGAGGAGACACAACACTGATAAATAGTCTGTGTGTGTGTGTGTGTGTGTGTGTGTGTGTGTGTGTGTGTGATTGGGTGTGTGTTTGGGTGTGTGGGTGGGTGTGTGTGTGTGTCTCCACCCTACCTTACTGAACCACAAAAACGTAATGGAACAGTGATGCAGTGCAACCTGCATTGGTTGAGGCAGTGCAACCTGCATCACTGTTCCGTTACGTTTTCGTGGTTCAGTAAGGTAGGGTGGAGACACACACACACACCCACCCACCCACCCAAGTTGACATGTTGGTACTGAATGGTGGAAGCACTGTGAATATTGACCCACCTTTGTGTTTGTGTGCAGGTTAGGGTTAAGGTAAGCAGCAGAATAAATGTTACTTATATCAGCGGAATGAATGTCACAGGGACATGTTACATAAGATCTTGTGTGTTTGCCTCTCTGGAACTCCGGTATTTTACTTTCACAGTCGCAGAGAGCATTGGGGATGTGGAATAGAGTGTTTTTTTGTTTTGTTGACTTAGTACACTAGTACCATAGCACACTTGTCAGCAGGACAAGGTTAGCAAATGAACGACTTGCTCTGTCTCTTCAGATCAGCAGGCTGAATAGAAGTAGCTGTGGCTGTACAAACTGAAAAGAAAAGTACTGCAGAACATTTCCTAAGCGTTCAGCATGAGAGAGAATAGCAGAGATGTTGTTTCTGAATCGAGGTTTCAGGATTGGTGGAAAAAGTTGGACGTTGGACATTTATTCAACCAGGAAGTCAATTGAGGAACATTTATCTCTTTTACAAAACAGACATGGTAGAGTAGTTCACACATCCAAAATCATTATTCCTTCATTCATTATTGGATCATTATCATTCTCTCTATATTAGACACTTAGTAGTTTAACATATAGTGAGCAGTAAATTGCGATTTGGACACTTATGAATCATCATCATAGTGTAGCGGTTCCAAAAATCTTGGTCACTCTAAGGGTCTGTATTTCTGACCGATGTGGATCTAGATAAGTAACAAGCTGCACTTGTGTCCTCCCTGTAGGCAATCTATAAGATGGTGTCCTCCGTGATGAAGATGCCTGAGGACGAGTCGACACCTGAGAAGAGGACAGAGAAGATCTTCAGGCAGATGGACACCAACAGAGACGGTAGCCCATCTTCTTTTTAGCATCTATAAACTGATGTCAAAATTAGTCTGAGTGACTAAAACAACTTGTTGGTCATTTTTGTGTTAGAAAAAAAAAAGAGCAAAGTGTTCTAACTCATGACCTGCATGCAGTATAAATCATTTTAAAATGTTGTTTATTTACCCAGATACAGAAAAATAAAATTAGAACATTGATTATTTGGTTAATTGATTTCATTGAACCGAGACACAACATGCATTTCCATTGCAAATGTATCACACAGCTTGTCACAGCCACCTGGCTCGCTGGCCGGCAGCTGTTGTCTTTTGTACAAACCAGCCTCGTTTTCCATTACAGAAGCACTCCAAGCCTGAAGCAGCAATTCATTGACAACAGAATTCACACCTGACCTGAGATTTTAGTCATAAACAACACCCTTCAGTCACACACAGATATTACTGTAGACGCTCAGACAGCACATTCATACAGCAGAAACACTACAGCTATGATCCTGAGCAAAGGAGACACAGAAACAAGATGAGAGGAACAGAGAGACACATTGAGGAATTGAGGTGAGTAGTGTAGGTAGGAGAATGTGTAGTGAAGAAGAAGAGGAGGAGGAAGGGGGAAGCGGAACTGTGAGAATAGTGACAGCAGAGCAAAGGCGGCAAGACAAAGTGAGAAGGAGTGTCCTGACCTGGACATGGAAATGTGCTGTCTTTCTTCTGCTTCTTCTAATGAGAATCACGAGTAGTGAGGAGCACACTGTCCGTCTGCACGTCTGTCTATTAAGAGAGAGGTCAGGAGAATAGAGGAGCCGTCTCAACACTGCCACCTCTTGGTGAGAAGTAGACCGTGATTAGAACACACTGACTCGGGTTATGAAGGCAAGGAAGAAAAGGAATCCTGAGAGATTCATCTTGAATGGTGTGTTTTGTTCTCGAGTTTATCCACAAACCTTCGCTGTGTTGAATACAATCACAAATCTTGACCATCTCCTACCCCAAGAAGGACTGTTCTGGTAAACAGCCATGAAGTTATTTAAGGCTTTCTGCCCCATGACCCACCAAGGAATTTCACTAACTTGAGCAGGTCGTTGTCACAGCATGAGGTAGCCTTTAAAGGAGAGGAGAGGAGGAAAGGAGGCACATATTCACTGTAGAATGAGTAAACAAGCTAATTAGAGAAGAGATCCAACAGAAACACAGTTAGTGGTAAACTAAAATGCCACAGAATACTGTCGATGTCAGTCATTTCTGCCTTTTTGGCAGAACAAAATTTGTCCCACAATAATGTGTTGGAATGCAGTGTTGCTCCATGTTGTTAAAACAGAAGGTCATTTTGTCTTTAACATTACTGATACATTAATACAAGTACATTTAATACAAGAATACTTGTCTACACAACACTGGACCCTCTGGCAGAACTAGTTTGGCCTAATGCTAATTTCATTAATGAAAACTATGAATTAATATGTTTGTCAACAACCTTTTTTTTCCATGACTAAGATGAACGACAAACATTAAACTATATCAACATGCAATATTGTTGATGAAAAAAGGTGACACTAAAAAATTGAAAACTCTATTTTTGTTGACATAAAAGAGGAGAGGAGTCGCAGCCTGAGCAGCACGTTAGCAGAGCAGCGATAGCAGCGAGTGCTCTGTCTCTCTGTGTGTCTACACTGGAGGCGTTCAGGTGCACAGTTGAGTGTAGGTCACCCACATGTTGGTAGCACTCAGAGCCCAATACACACTGACTGTAGATAACACACATAAAACAGAGGAAAATATACTTCAGGTCACATTTACATGTATACAGTGCAAGTGAAACATGAGGCATTATGCAGCCCATGTAGACATCTGTATTGTATATTGATGGCATGTGAACTGGTTTTCTAAACAGCAATTTTGCTAAATTTATGTCATTATTAAGTCAATGGGGCACATTGTTATTTCTTTTCTTGTTAACACTGACTAACTTGACCGACTGACAGATCTATTTTTTTTTTAATGCAAGCAGATTGCAGTTGGTGTGTGTACATTATTCTTTTCAATTTTATTGGGCCAACTACTTTTATTTCCGTTGTTCAGAGGAGAAAGTTAAGTTTGTACTTTGGTTAACCAAAAAATTGGTTTCAAAATGTTTTATTGTCTGTACAGCTGTCATTGTTTTAAAGAGTATTGGGCCCCAGTTGTTGAATCATGTTGGTTCTACATAAATATGCAGATCAGTTCCATGTCTGAATGTATTCAGACCAAACACTTTCTGCAAAGCTGCAAGCTGCATTCTTAATCATTCAAGATAATGATAAGATACAATCTTATGTGAAATAAGCTTGACTAAAATGACAGTTATCGGTTTTGGTCAGATTGACTGAAACTAAACTAAAAATAGTTACAGTTTCTTTGACTAAGATGTGACTAAAAGTCAACTAAAACTTGACTAAAAAAAAAAAACAAGAAAACTAACAAGAACATTTGACAAAGGACTAAAAGAAAATCACTGACAAAGTCAACACTAGTTTGGCCTCTTTCTGTTCTTCGGTTCTGCTCTGTATGGAAAAAGTGCACAAAAAGAAGTATATTCAAAAAGATCATCCCTCTTACCATCTGCTGTTGTGTTGTGTATGATTTAGGTAAGCTGTCCCTGGAGGAGTTCATCAAAGGAGCCAAGAGCGACCCCTCCATCGTTCGCCTGTTGCAGTGCGACCCCAGCAGTGCTGGACAGTTTTAAACCTGAGGCATCAACAAAATTTGTAAGGCTCACATTCAGCATCTTCACCTAAAACAAATCTCACCAGACCTTAAACTAAAATTTTAAGAACAGCAATCTGAGTTGGGAGAGGTGAGGTTACTGGTGTTGTTACAGTCAATTCTATGAAAGTTTGTTTGGAGGAAAGATGAGGATCAGAAGGCGGAGAGCCACAGGAACAAAGGTGTTTCTCCTACGAACAGCCTCCCAGGCAGTGAAGACGCCTGCTGGAGGGAATCTATTCAGAGGCTGCGTGCAGCATGTGGGAGGGGACTATCTGTACTTCATGGACTGATATGAGAGACTTTGTAGGTGGTGACCTGTTATTTTGAAGCAGGTGTTGAATGCTCCAAAGAAACCCCCGTGTGTAGGACTGGAGAACTATTGTCTTTGTTAGCACCTCTTGAAAATAAGTAAAAGTTCTCTGAAGTTCACATATATGATGTAGAAATGAGTTGTGTCAGCTGTGTACTATGACATTGAATCTGAGCTGAGAGTCATAAGAAAAGTTGGAGTGTGTCGTCTGCAGTATGTAGGCTGGTGCAGGCACTGGCTGTCACGGTGTTCGGGATTGAAAGCAGTGGATAGAGGACACATCCCTGCAGGGTCTGTCTGTTTATGTAGATGAGGCTACAGTACATGACACTGACCATGACCCTCTGTGGTCTGTGTGTAAAGACGTCAGTGATTCATCCATTTGATAGGTTTGACAGTTTGTCTGCCACAGTTTGAGGCTGCAGTGTGTTGAAATTAAAGTCAGAGAGCAGCAGCCTGACTGGTCAGTACGTGTCCATTTTCTCAAAGTAGGAATTACCTTGAAATGTATTTTTCAGCTCAGGATTAAGTGTATTTTCTGCCCCTTTATCTCTAAGTTTTATTGTTGACTGGGGTTGAAACTAAGGCAATCATTTTTTTCTCCAGGGTTGTGACGTAGCTTTATTTGTCTGGTATTTAAGTCAGTGGATTAGCCAAAAACAGACGTTCATCTCTTCTTTTTTTTTTACTTTCCAGAAAATGTAATATATTCTATTGATAGCAATTTTATTTATATTGCCAAACTCAAGCTGGGATGAAGGTAAATTTGAGGAATCAATAAATTGGAACAAAATTTATACATCCTTAATAATTTACCAGTCATAGAATGAATGTATCAGTTTATGTATTCAGCATATGGATATTCAAATATTTTAATGTCCTATCTTTAATGGATTAATGAAAGTAAATTTACCTGAAGAAAAGAACAAGGACTGATGCAACCTTTTTAAATGGTCTTGTATTTAACATCATTTAGAGAGTCCACTGCACAAAAACATATTAGATCATCTGGCAGCACTTGACATGGATCCTGTTTCCTAAAAGCATCTTAAGGCTAAAATAACTTTTGGGTCTAATATTTATGGGCTTAGATCATTTTAGCCTTAAGATGCCTTTGGAGAACCCTAATCTGTGTTATATTGTATCGTACCTGTAAACCCTGAAATTCATTATGTGATGTCTAATTTCCATATCAACACCTGTTCTCACTGCTAATGTGGTCACCTTCACTTGTCTCCTTGCAGTGCTTCTTTGGGTGACTCTTAATGCCCTTAACTCTCCACTATGGAGCAGACTGATGATGAAGAATGACAAGCTGATGACGATGAAGAAGACAGGCCTTCCATATGCACTGAGGACTTCAAAGATGGGCACAGGAGCCACATTCTCCAGTTTATCTAAACCTTTCAAAACCCTGCAGAGACTCAACCTGAACACTTTCCCAAACCTCAAGCAGGTTATCAAACTCCACCGATTGTGTAATTGACCGGGATCCCTCAGTCCTCCTATAAGCATGTCAGAGTGTAAAGAAATGTCTACCGTAGGTTGTATATACAGTATAAACTGGAGTCTCTGTATCAGTGTCTTTGCTTGGCTCTCTCTCGAGGCTCCAGCCAGGGCGACACAGAGCCTCTATCACTCTAATGTGTATCATAGACAGAGTGTGTGCATGAGACAACAAGAGAGAGAGAGAGAGAGACATGATGGTGTTTAATAAAAGGACATACCATAGGTGAGATTATTTAATCTGCAGAGAGGACTGGTGAAGTTTGTCCTTCACTCAGAACAAGTACCACTTTTAGTTTCCTCTTTTCTACTGAGAATGTGTACGTGTGTTTGTATATTTTGCAAACTCGATAGACTTTGTTTCATAATTTGTGCTGGGGCATAGAGCTGCCGCGGTATTGACTCTTTTTTTTTTTTTTTGCTTACTGCACAATTTAGCGAAGCCATTCAAACTGTTGTGGTAACCGCTATAAAAAAATAATTTAAACCTCAGATGTTATTAAATAATTGGTTCCTAAATACTGTATTGGCCTGAATATAAGGCAACCCTGAATATACAATGATCCCACCCCGCCCCCCTTTTCCAACACCTGTTCTTGGAAAAATACTTTTTGAATATAACTTTCATCATAGTATAGTTACATACTCACACTATCCTACCAGTGCTCAGAAATTATTTTCTCCAGCAATTAGTATTGATAAGACTGTCTCTTTGTCCTTTTGTTCCTTAACATCTGTGACAGTGGTATTTGGCAGCTTGATGTATTCCATTTCTGCAGTAGAGACATCAGAAGATGCTTCGGACTTGTTTTCACTCATCATGAATTTATTTCCTAAAAAGGCCTTCAGAAACTCCTGCAGGTTAAACTGGACTAACAAAACACTTTTAGGGTGGACTGACTCTAACACACTCGCTATAAACAAATTTTAGGACCCTCACTAGTCTAGCAACATTAATGCTGCACCAAACAACCCATAATGCAACACTCTGTAGGACCGGTACCTTATCCATTCAAAAAGAATATTAGATGTTCTGAACTTGTAATTGTCTAGACCCTGAACAGAAGACGAACACACTTTTTCAGACGTATTTCCAGGGGTTAAAAAGGGGGTCTTATATTCAGACCAATACGGTAAACTTTTCAAATGCATTTATTCGTGTAGTAACCTATTCTTTAAAGCCTCTATAGTCTAAATGTCTACCTTTTATGTCTTATGTGTCTATTTGTCTTAGCACAGAATTCATCACATGCCATGTCGAGCCTGAAAGAATAACTAATGTCCCATCACCTGAGCGGGGAAGTGGTGATGTGGTGTGGCGTGATGTGTTTGCGATACAGCGGTAAATGCAGTAACCGCGGCAGCTCTACTGGGGCAACAAGAAAATGTAATGTTATGCTACTATGCATATGCATCCTAACCAGTAGTTTGATTTTGTGAAGTCTCACTGATGTAATGAAGCATCCCTTTATTCATCATCTGTTCCAGTGGTTTTCCATCAGTAAGAATCCGACAGAGAGAGTTTCGAGTGGCAGTATATTACTGCACTCTAGCTTAAGGAAACATAGAAAACTAGTCTTTAAAGTATGAGTACAGTGTAGATATGTTTAAGTTCACCTCAATTTGTAAAGCAAATCCAGATAGTCCAGAATGTTCAGTTCAACTTTCAGAACAAATGTTGTGAAATAATGAAATTGTTTTGTTTATTTAAGCTGTTGCAGGATATCAAGCATGCAAACCAGTCTCCTTCTTCTGACATTTTACTATGTGAAGAACAAAGACACACTTCTTCATGTTCACTTTTAGATGTTTTTAAGTGCCGCATGTTGAATCAGTCGTTGAACAGTCAAGTACAGGGGGGTATAGACTAAATAACACGTAAGCATGTGACTTATGTGCATGTGTGTGTTTACGTATGTTTGTGGATATCAGTGGCTGAACGGCCAGTCACCCATCCAGCTCTGCTCGCTTCTGTATGTTAGTATTTTCATCGCTAGTACCTACCAGTAGTCAGTGTTATTGACAGCGAATGGACTGCCGAAGCTGACAGATCTAATGGTTAACAAGAACAACGTCACGGAGGCGAAGCAAGCAGGAGCCGAGGCAACCACCGTGCACAAAAAAAAAAAATCTATACACATGCAGACACACTCACTGTTTGTTGGGGATGCTGGGTAGTCAGAGTTGAGAGCTTTTTTTTTCTGTTTCAGTTGAGCTCAATAATTAAAATCACGGCTATAATGTATCTGTAACAGGACCAAGCAGTGTACATACACAGAGAGGACTTTAGCAATAGTCGCTCCTCTGAGTATGCTGTCAATTAAATAAGATGTAAGCAATTTACAGAATTACATAAAATGTCACATACTGTATCAACATCCTAGCACTAACACAAACACTTCCTCTCTGCTTCACTCTGCTGACACAGAAAACTCAAAAAAAAAAAAGAAAGAAAGCTCTCCCTCCTTGGATGATTTTAGGAGGCTCAACAGGAAGAGTGTGCCCCTCCCCTGAATGTAACTGAGCCCTCCCCAGGGCTGAGCAAACCCTTTCAGTTATTGCATTGTTTTCCAATTAGAAAAGCTTTGAATGTTTTATTGAATAACTGCTGTTTTTTTGTAAAGAAAAAAAAAAGATGCAGACAAACAAAACCAAGAATCACAACTACTGCAATGATATTGTCACAATGTGTTGCTTTTATTGTATTTTTATGATTTTTTTTTCCTTTTTTTAAAAAAACAAACAAAAAAACAAAAACAAAACAAAAACAAACAAAAAAAAGCTGCATCAGGTGTAACATTTCTGTTAAACACAAAATAGCATCTTGTGGTCAAGTGCCAAATAAAAACAAAAACAGTATTGTATAAATTTATACTGTACAATTGTTATCTGTTGAACAAAATGTTTGTAATTGTTGCATTTTGTAGGTTTTGTATGGTATCCTGTATTTAGTGACTGCAGTTTTGGAACACAGGATTCTGTTTTTCGGTCAACTTTAAAAGGCAAGAATTAAATTTACAGTTTATTGTGTGCAAGCATGTATGTGGTGTCTGCTACATTGTGTTATACTATATTGTGGTTTGAGTTACACCCAGGCTGGTAAAATCTGTAGTCTTTTTGAAGATACAGTTGTGTTGGTGTACATGTCAGCTGATAAGTACCAGAAATATCAGTAAAGAAATGCAAAAGATAGTTTAACAGCAAGTTTTTTTAAAAAAGCAAAAAAGTTAGGCAATTCTAATCAAAATATTGTTTATATTATGTGTTCATGTTTAAAAAGAAAAATGAATATCAGCCGATATCATTATCTCCTTTTAAACTTTTGAGAATCAATATCTATATTGGCCTTAAAAATCCGGTATCAATTGGGTTCTAAATTTAGCAAGGTGAAAATTCAGTCCACAATATTAAAATGCTTATTTTTTATTGTTAAATTAAATGTATGTATAATAAGATATGTGAAGGCTAATTTCACTGCCTTTAAACTACTTTACACTGCAATTTATGTCTACAGCCATGCTAGCATCTCTGAGGCTGTGCTTCGTCACAGTGTTGCTTTGAACTGAATGCTCACATCTGCATGCTAACATGCTCATCGTGACAATGATAGCATGCTGATAGCAGGTCATTAGTTTAGCGTGTTAGCAAAACTTTTGCTACAAAGAACAGCTGAGGATGATGGGAAAGCTTTTCAGGTTATAATCCAAAGCACTGGACTAAATAAATACTGACATAATAACCTCTAGAAGACATGTGGGGAATATTAATGCCTGCACTATTATATCATGGCAGCCCATCGAATAGTTTTTGAGATATCTCATTCTCATCCAAAATCTCAACCTCATGGTGGCGCTAGAGGAAAGTCAGGAGACCATCAAAGTCAGCAGGGGAACTATGAAGTTTCATGACAATCCATCAGTTTTTTTGATGAGGTATTTCCACCAACATCAGCAGCCCCACAGCCCGCTACTACATGGATAACATTACATCCATCAAACTGTCCAAGTCTCTATTGACCAAAATCACCCAAACTGACATTTTGGATTTTCCGAGCAGTTTGTCTGAGGTTTAATGTCAAATGAAGCCTTTTGCCAGCCTGGCTTGCTGAAACAAGATTACTGTGACCTGCAGTCTGTGTAAAGTACTTTGATCCTTGATTACAGAAAGGAACTTAAATAACTGTTCAAACAGGTCTGATTATCTGATATTTTACAAAAAAGAAAAGATTAGACAATAGTTGAAAAATTATACAAGGGCATATTATTAATATTATTAAAACAATTCTACACAAAACCTCATGTTTAATTCTAGCTCTTTTAGACTATCATGTGTAAATAAAAGTTTCACAGATTTCATCATTTGTTCTTTAACCCAAAAAAATGGAGGATTTTTTTTCCTGCACTGAGGAGTATGTGCTTCAGGCTCCACCATGCAGAGTATGGTAGAATCTAGTATTTACAGAGTAAATCAAATGGAAACTAAGAAAAAAAAATAGGCTTTTGGACAGTGGGATTTATACCTTTGGCTTTATAGAGCAGTTAAAAGTATTCATTAGAACTTTTGCATTGCCAGATTGTAAAAAAAAAATGACTTTGACTGATTAAACTATGTGAGATAATGTAGAGGATTTGTACTACACATTTAGTAATAAGTACTGACATTAATAACAGAACTATTACCTATCACCAGATATGAATGGATGGCTAGACACCAGATTTTTCACAAACTCGTAACAATAAAGCTATTGTTAACAACTTATAAAACCATATAGGGTTTTATACAACTTGTGTCAGAAGTACAATAAATCAGGGGAGACAAATGACTGCATATAAAACTATATTTATTGACTCATTTAAAAGACTGCATATCAGGGTGCATGGAGTGTATGAAGGGTAAGGTGTAAACACAGGCAGTGAGTTGAAACCCAGCGATTAGACTGCTCAGCTTTGATGGTTTTCAATAGCCTCAGAAGAGGATGGTGTAAATGGAAGTGAAGTCCTAATGTCATAAATACTGATGATTACAATCTCGTCAATGAGATGAAGAGCAATAAGCACACGAGTAGAGGAAGCAAAACAGTTTAACAGCATCCTGGAGATCTGCAGTCTTGTTCCATAACAGTGCTTCATGTAATTATAGATCCACCAGCATGCAATCACAAACTGGGACAACCGTTTTTTCACTGGCACTGATTGGAAACATTTAGTGCACAGTAAAAAAAAAAAAAAATATGGAGAATTAATGAAGTTAAATATTTGCTTTGACTCAGAATCACGACACAAGAAGCATTTTCAAGACACGTTAAAAAATAACAATGTAAAACAAAACAATAAATCATGACCTTGTTACCATTTTTAGTGCAGAGCGAGAGCCTTTAAAACATCTGATCAAGTCGTTTAAAAGCTTCCGCCACAAGAAGAGGTAAGAGGAAGGATGGCAGAGAGAGGGCACAGAGGAAGCAAACAACACTCTCTGCTAATCCAATAAGACTACTTGACACTGTAGTGTCTTATTCCCGTGAAACCACAGCAAGCTGGCTGGCTGGATGCTCTGTGGTGGACTGGGTAAAGACCTTTCTTCTGGTATCAAGAAGTGAAGACTTGCAGAGGAAGTTAGCCAGGAAAGATCAAACATGTTTCCCATCCAGCCACAAATCTGGGCACTCTCATAAGTTTTTAAAAGTTAAGCCTGCGTTCCTCCCACAGCAGGTTGTCTAGTAAACAGGTGCTGCAGCATGTGAGGCGTTCGCCGGATGGAGCCTCGCCAGTGATCCATGTAGAGAGCAACAAATGCGGCTACGGTTCCACCCGGCAGCGATCCCCCCTGACTGACAACGTGATGACAGCTACGCGGATGTCTCTGACAGGGTGACGCGCAGGGAGTCCGCTGAGCTGTCGATAGTCAGGATGAATGTGTCCTCGTTGGAGTAGTGCTGGATGATGTTGTCGTCCATGTTCACCAGGACCCTGAGGAAATACCATACATGACAGCAAGTAAGAAAGGCTTCTATCATTTCATTTCTTTGAGTTAATCTGCATGGTTTTCATTTGGAGTTTGGCTCTTGACTCACCCTTTTTTGCTTTTTTGGTAAATTTTGACCATCTTGTCAACAGGCACTGCATATTTCTCTGAGATCTGTAAAACAGTGAAGAAACAATGCAATTTAAACCATCTGAAGCATCCTGAGGACTCTCATGATTTATTAAGGACTGTCTCACAGTTCTGGGATGAACTAATCTGGACGTTCTTTTGTTTCACCCTGCAGCAGCTAAAACTGCACTTTGCTGATACTTACCGCCTCCGTTAAGGCGTTGAGGGTCGGGGAACGCAGCATCAAGGCGTCGAACACTTCATCGCACTCCTTCCTCACATACAGCAGAACTGAGGACAAGACAGGAAATGATTACAGATCTTCGGTAAGTGCAAATGTTTATTTAAGGACTGATGAGAGGAAAGTGACATTTACAAACCTTTCCTTTCCTGGTCCACTTTGGGCTTCTTGGGCTGAGGTGGACAGATATCTTCATCAGCAGCACGTGACACCCTCTTCATCAGAACACTCCTGATGAACACACACACACACACACATCACCACCACATCCTTTACTTAAGTAAAAGTAGAGAAGAAGTGTCTTGGACCTGCTGATTTAAAAAAGGGAATACCACAACTTTGTTTTTATTCTTCTTCTGTTCCCTTAGATGTGATATAAAAAGGAGTGCAATCATCTCCGATCTATTTAACCATGACATACACAGAGTAGTATTTCAGCATGGAGAGATCATCAAAAATAACCCTCTCAGAGGACGTGTTACACAGGTGCACACGCTGCAGTGAGCTGCAACACACCAGAGTTTGAAGCAAAGCGGCGGTGTGAAAAACGACAGCGTGACACTCACCCATCCCTGTCGACCTCCTCCGTGTTGAAAGCAAACACCTGCGAATGGAGTACAGACATACATGAGGTGCACCACAAAACGGGGTCTCATCACAGCCGTCAACTCAGCAAGTGTGTCTCATGCATGTGTGAGAGAGAGAGTGTGTGTGTGTGAGGTCCCTCACCTGGCCCGCTCTCTGCAGGTTTCCAAAGTGCACGTCAGGAATGAAGAGGACAGGCTGGGAGTCCAGGTCTGACATGGTCTTGAACAGCTTGCTGTCATCCCTCTTCATGGGAGAGGTCGGCCCTGAGCTGCCATTCTTCCCTAATCCAGAGAGAGTGTGAACTCGGTATCTGTTGCCAGGCAACCGCTCCAAGTGCAGATTTGATTTGAAGGTTTGATTACATTTTGCCTGGCTTCACGGTCTTGTGTTTTATGTCCTCTATGTGCTGAAACATGCTTTGCAACCTTGTTCCTGTTCATGTATGACTTCATGTGGTTTCATACAAATAAAGTTATAATAATTAGTTGTTCAATGTCAATTCTAATTTCATGTTATTTGCAGGAAACAATAAATATGGCAGTGAGCATATTAAGCTTCATATTGATAATGAAGAGATAAACTTTCATCAACAATATTACTGCTGTAGAAACAGTTTATTCAATTAGAAACTTTTTCCAAAGCTGTTATAACAAGTGCATCTTTTTTTTTAAACTGCAGTTGTTGACTATTTTTGATATTAACATTCTTCAAATCTGTACATTTGTCTTTAAAGTGAGATATAAGAAAGCAGATTTACCTCACAGTTTTAGATGATAATGAATTAGAATATTTTTGTTAATAATTCACACTTTCCAATAATTATCCAACTAGACAAGCTAAGAATCTTCATCTTTGTATAAAACATCACATGATCAGTTTTCTATCAAACGTCATGGAGTTATCTTGTAGAATGAAAATGTACATTTAATGGTTTCCTTTGTTTATTCTGCAAAACAGCAGCAAAACTCCTGCTTCTCTGCATTTTTAAACAATCATTTTGAACGCTAATGTTTAAAATGTATGGGGTGATTTTCTATGTCTTTAGGGTGTGGTTTTCATATAAGCCATTACAGCTTTCTACCACACCCACACATGTTTGTTTAAATATCTCATTCATGCGTTTTGTCTTTCTGTGTGTGAAACGATAAAACTAAAAACTGTATCAACATTATTTATGTGCACGTGATTCAAATAAGTGTCATGTCTTCACCTTTCATCCTCTTCCTGAGCTGCTTCTTCTCCTCATCACGAAGCTTCCTCTCAGCGCCCTGCAAAACACACAGAGAGGTTGATGGGATAGAAAACTAGAAAATGCTCCATTGATCGAAAAAAAGAAAAGAAGAATCCACGTGGGAATCGGATCGAGTATTTGTCTGAACCAGCAGGCCATCGTCACCTTGTCACAGAAGACTTTAATCTGAGCGAAGGCCCTGTGGATGGGCCTGCTGCTGGAGCTGTTGTAACTGTAGGTGTCGATCTGGATTATCAGCGGCATCCCCTTCACACCTTTCTGTGAGGAGAAGTCTGTGCTCAGACAGTTCACGGAGATAAAGACCTGAGAAACAAAAATAAGACAGAACACAGGGTCAAATGAGGGTGTTTTGTGACCTTACGTTATGCAAAGCAAAGTTAAATGAGGCAGACCACTCAAGAGTTTACATCAGTGGTTCCCAACCTGAGGTTCAAGGCCCCCCGAACGCATCTGGAGATGATCAACAGAAGGCAGAAAAACTCACTCTTGCTACAGAAGTCTGTTCCCTGACAAATGTGTGTTAACGTTTTCACATTTTTGCTTTTACAAAGACAAATTTACATCTTCGGGCCTGTAAAAGTATTCCAATAAAATATGTGGAATGAAGAAAGATGTTTTCACATTGGACGCACCAAAAGAAAACTTGGAAGACTGCGAGAGTCAAATATGCCAAATATGCCACCAGAACTAAAAATATAGTGATGCCTTCAGGTTTTAATTAAGAAATGGATTATAAACCCTTTTTTTTATAAAAACAACTAGATTCATTTCACTTATTGATGAGAATGATTTTATTAATATTTTGATGTTATTGTGACAGTGTTGTCGTCTGTATCTGTGGGTTATTTTATTATTTGATCAAATATTTTATTTCTGGTGTATTGTCCATTTGGAGTAGCAGGTGTGCTTTGTTTTAAGGCCTGGTTTACATGGTGATGACTGGTGAGAAACTTTATCAGTGCATCTGTGAGTAATCATTCAGCCTACTTAAATAACTAAATAAATAATCTCATGAGTTTCTAAAGATGTTTTGTAAGAAGATGAATCAGTGGGTTCATCTTGTCAGGACAAGTTTTCAAGTCAGACAGAGATGTAATGCAGGATTCTCCCCTCACACAAACTAGGACATTAGTCCTTTTAATTCACTCTATTAGGTAAAGCTAAAGCAATAACTATAAACCTAAAACTGTTAATAAAAGGGGAACACTGTCTGTATTTTTGCTATCAGGGCCAGGATTCTCCAGTCATCAGATCAGTTACTTTTACAGCCAGTCAGATCTTTGTTCTCCAATGAATCTCGACCTGACTCATAAATAGTGCAGTGATGTGCGTGTGAGTGAGTGAGAGGGTCAGACTCATGAGGGTCATGAGTCACCACACCAGCAGCTGCAGCAGCAGTTCACAGGCCAGAAGCAACTCACTTTCATATGCTGAAAAAAAAAAAAAAAAAAGCTTCCAATGCGTGAGAACACACTTGTGACTGATAGTGATTTAAGAGAAAGTGAGATTCCCTTTCTGCAATGCTAAAATAATGCTGGTTTATTATTGATACAGACCTGTATATCAATGTCACAGCTCTTAGAAGTTTGGCTTTAGTCCAAAATCTCTTTCCTGGAGATAAACATGTAGCAGAACATACCTGCTGCTGAATCTTTTCAAAGCTTGTGTGAGAAAAAAAAAACTGAATTCATAAACTCTCACGCAAATCACAATCCTGGAGCCTGTATCCCATTTTAAACCATGAACTATAGACTCAAAACAGCACAACGTGTGGTTACCTTTACACATTTCATTACATGATGGAACAGATTCCCATGATTAGTAATTGTTCAAAGCCAAACAATCAAAACCAACATAAACTCCTGATGGATTTTCCAGTTAAACAGGACCGACGGCTTGAGCAACAGGTCAGCGGAGACGGATAACGGTAAAGATTCCTCACAGCGGCTCAAAAGCGATTTTCCCACTATGCAGCGGCAGCAGCATCGTGTCTGAACCTGCAGAGGTGAGGGCTGATTTCTGGAAAGGCCCGGAGCACAAATGAGCCTCCAACACACCTCCACAAATTCACACCTCCACAGACCCAAGCCATTTCAATTTCTCCAGAAGCAGAGTACGCGTTGCTGCTAAGATCTGTGTTTGTTTGTGTGTGTGTGTGTGTGTGTGTGTGTGTGTGTGTGTGTGTGTGTAGGAGGCTCTTGTTGTGCTTGTGCATCCCGCATGTGCGAGCGTTCAAAATGCCTTCCTGAAGAGCAAAGAGTTCATGAGGGCACCGTAAAGTGGCTGTTCACTGCCATCCACTTAACATGGCACAAACAAATACAAAAACAGAGTCATGCTGCAGGAAGGAGCTCATCTCACATTTCACACTCCATTACAATGAGGAGCATGATGATGATGATTGTTGCCTGGCAACAGCCAAACCAATGCCAAAAAACAAACAAAAAAAAAAAAAAAAAAAGAGACCCAAACTAATAATTTGCTCCAGAAATATCTCTTTGGTATGAGAGAGAGAAAGAGCTTCCATATTTCTTCATCATAACAAAAGGTGCTTTTTCTCAGACTCTCCCACCTTATTTCCTAACAGCATTAGTCAGTGTGCAGAAACAAGGCTGATAATCAACATGTTTGTATCGAGATCACAACCACACTGTCACACATTTACTCTCCACAAAACCACCCCGCTCACTATGAAGATCTCAGTACTCATATTTTACAAGTGTGTTATATCCTGTTTGTTTGTTTGACCCTTTAGCTTTAAATAAACACAGACATTTGAATGAAAGTAAAGTTACTTTTAAAAAGGGGCACGCCACCAATTTTGAAGATGAAAATCAGCTCACTCATCCTGAAAAAGTACTTGTCAGAACTGATGTATGTGTATGGAACTGTGTAATGCGTCTTCTGTGGCCCTGGAGGAGCTGTCTGTGAAAATACTCCAGTATGATGTCATATTGACAGCATCAAGATTATCTTGGCTCATGCTCAAGGACTAATGGAAAGCCTTCTTTCAGAACAGTATAATATGAAACTATAATAGAGTATTCATTTTGAAAGATATGGACATCTAGGAGGAAGGAAAAAGATGCCATTGACTTGCATTATGGGAAACGTAGGATCCAGTGTTTTACGTCTTAAGCCATACTGAAGACTAAAAGTCAGAATGGGTCTGTCCCAGCTTCAGCCTTGAGGACTTCATGCACATTATTATTCACGTCCAAACAGACAGTTATCACTGTTGCTGAGACTGATGAGGATAAGATCACATATCTGACATTGTCAGCATAAATAATAAATGTCCTCATATTAGAGCTGCAATGATTAGTCAGTTAATCAGTTAGTCAGTTAGTTGCCAACGATAAAATTAATCGCCAACTATTTTGATAAATGATTCATCATTTTGAGTCATTTTTTATGAAAAAAAATTCTCCCATTCCAATGAATATTTTCTGGTTTCTTTTGTCATCTATGACAGCAAACTGAGAATCTTTGGTTTGTGGACAAAACAAAACATTTGAAGATGTCATCTTGAGCTCTGGGAAACAGAGCTCAAGATGACATGAAGAGGAAACAGAGCTCCATTTTCTGATATTTTATGGACTAAATAACTAATTAATTTATTGAGAAAACAATTAACAGATTAGTTGATAATGAAATAATCATTAATTGCAGCCCTATGTTCTTTGATCAGTGATTTCAGGAAATACTTTCCTTCCTGAAAATTGTTACCAGATGGATTATATCATGTAATAACAGGACTGTACAGGTGACCCTACTTATTTTGTCATTACATGAAATTCAAATAAATGAATGAATGAATGAAGTGTACATACTGGTACATTACGGCGGTAAAGTATAGAACAAGTACACCGAAGAAGCTTAAACTGAGCTTGATCCATCACAACACCTGAACACAAATAAAACAATTACAGCAGAGTGAAGGTGTGCACCAAACGATAAATATTTATCCACAAACCAACAAAAGCTGTAATTACCTCTCTTTCAATCAGACTGTTTGTGGTGTTCTCATTAAACTCGAGCTGAATGGAAGTCACAGCCACAATCTGCTGAGCACAAAACAGCCTGAGGGTGGGCTAGTGCTCTGTGTGTGTGTGTGTGTGTGTAGGTGTGTGTGTGTGTGTTGTTTACATGCCGTTTGCCATTGGTCTTTATTCAACTGATCACCTTTACAAAAGGTGAAATCCGAGCAGCTCCTTTCAGGGTCTTTTGCCCCACGTGTCTGCGACTCCAAATAATGACTCAACACAAAGCAAAGGACGCTCTCAACTATCACGGAGGACAAAGAGGTTGGGGGTGGACAGAGGGACCTGGCATATGCTCCTGCAGCTATTCTGAAACATAGTCTGCAGCGTGAGCTAAAGAGAGTTAAAGAACCCTAAAACAAAAACTTGGGAGTCTTGGATTTACTCCCCTTAAAAAGACAAGACCCTTAAATTCAACAAAACCAAATGTCAACCGTAAAGGAACGTCATGTCAGTGTAATTATTCCTCTGTTAGATCAATCACCTCTTGCATTGATTTCAACAGCACAGTCTCCCTTCTTTTTCTAGCTTTTTTTTTTTTACCTTGGCTTTTTCACTGACGTCCCATGTGAAAGAAACAGCGTTGTAGGCGATTTCCTCCACGTTTCCAATCGTGCTGAAGCTCTCCTTGTAGTCGGCTGCGTGTGAAGTGAAGATCAGAAAAAAGTGTTGCAGTTGGTGTTAAAGGTGTCAGAACTGATTCTAACACATCAGGACATTTGTAATACTGGGACACAAGCAATGATACAATACAGCAAATTTAACACTTCAGTTAAAAGTGAAAGTGCAAAAGTATTAAAAGCCAAATGTACTTAAATCATCAACAGGACTCTTTCTGCGGGAAAGGATTATACATTACATAAAGAGATTGTTAATACTGATGCATCAACATGCACATAGTATCTTATTGTTATAGCAGGTTGAGCAGGTTGAGCTAGTTTTGACTACTGCATGTGCGGTTCGGTAGTTTGGGTCCAACGGTTCCAAACCAAGCAGTCGGACCAGGATGGTTCTGAAGGGTCGTGAGATGTTTAATGGGGCGGGGCTGTACTCATTTGCATTCACTTTTTGGACTTTTTTTCTTCATCTTTTCTTCTCTGTGAAATATTGGATCATTTTACCCCTGTGGGTCTGTAATGAAACATCTTGAACAGTGTCTTTTAGGTTTTCGTGTGTGTTTTATGTGAAATCTTAATCTAAAGATCTTAAGTGCCTCAAATTGAACTTAAGTACCGCTCTTGAGTAAATGTACTTATTTCCACTCCAGTTGAGCTGCTATGATGTTGATCTGTCTTTAAATAAACTTAAATTTATCTGTTTACACTTTTGAATTTATCTTAAATTCAGTATCTGTACGATAATCTGGCATTTCCCCCCCTTAACATGATACATTTGTCAACAAATGAAGATCTAAATCAGTAAAGTTTCCCACAAGTTCCTGGATACCGTTTAAAACACTCTGAAGTAGTTTCCACTTGTACATTAGGTTATAGATTTCACCACAGTATTGGCATGAACTTGCCACCGACACAACCAGCACAGTGTCTGACATCTCTGGTTCATTCCATTGCATTTTCAACCACAGGTTGAGGCCTGTCTCCTGCTGATCATAGAGGATATGGCCTCAGTCCAGGCCCCCACCTACTTCTCCTGTTAACGTCTATGCAAATGCCGACCCACTGGCTGTCTCTTCTCACTGCTCCTGTGCGAATCGAAGATTGACAGTTATTCAAATTGTATCGGGTTTTGCCTCGGGGTATGCGATGGGATTCTCCTGGAGGTTCCTACAGGTTTACCACCTGCTTACTCTCTCTTTACCTGCATGGTTTTGTGGAGCTCAGGCGTCATAGTATTGTATCTACATCTGAGTGTGATATTTGATACTGAAGTGAGTTTGCCATTTTTGTATTGGAGCCTATTCCCCATCTGTCCTGCTTGCAAATCTCATCAATCACTGGATGCAGCTGGCAGGCCTGTCAGTGAGGGGGGATAACAATTATCATCTTACCAATGTCCAAAACTCTCTGTTTGGCAGTGTGCTGGTGGGAGTGCCAATATTTCCAGTTCTTCAGCTGCTCGTCTCTGCACTTATCTTCCCCAAAGACGACCATGATCACGCTCTGCAGTTGAAACAGAAATATGGTACCATTAGGCCAAAAAACAGTAGAAGAGTTTAATAATCAAAAATATGTATTGCATTTGTCCTGAAACGCACAATTTCAAACTACCTAACAATGAGATTAAAACCATCAACCTCTACACTGCTTCTCCTTTTACTCTCTCCCCTCCCTCACCTGTACAATACTGTCCTGCTGCAGCTCAGAACCTTCCATGGTGCACTGCTCACTTTTGGATGTGCTCCCATCAGGCCCATGAGACGGCGTTGGCCCACTCACCCGCACTTTGCCTTGGGGCTGACGTAGGGATGATCTAAAGCCGATCTCCGACAGTGTTAAGGAGTAGAATTGGCCCCGGTTTAAGTAAGCCATAGGTCCTTCTCCTTGCTGTGGCCGCAGCGACATGCTGGCATCCAGACAATACCGGAAACTGTCACTGTAAGAACATGAGCATGCATGGTAACGTCTGGCAACCTTCCTTAGGATACAGTATCACCTCTGATATGAAGATAAACCAATTTTTTTATATTTGTATATTTTGACTCAGTCCCACAAACACCATCCTGTTGCTGTAAATGCTCAGAGCACCAGATGTGTATCAATCCATGGTAGGATATAGTCCCTAACATACACACTAATTCTTCTTGTTTGATGAACTGCTTTTTGAAAAATAAACTAGCATATATTTATATAATAGTAGTATATACTAATATTTATAAGCTGTTTTAAAGATTACATCTTCAATGGGAACCAGTGGGCTTGGGACTGAGTGCCACAGGGAGGCCAGGATAGTTGGATTGTGAGATGCAGTGTTGTTTTTTTTGGCCTTTTCATGGGATTTGTTGACAATAACACAAATATATAATATTGCCAGCAATATCCTTTAGGACCTAATAAACACTTCATCAGAACATTGTGTAGGCAGGAAGTACAGAATGCAACATAAAACCAGTGTGACTCTTTTATTTGTAGAGTCTGAGTTTTTTTTTTTTTTTTTGAATTTGAACTTACTCTGGTGGGTTGTAGTGCAATTCATCAACTCCTGAGGAAGGACTTCTGTGATATACCTGTAAAAGAAGATCATGTGTGTTTCAAATGCAGGGAACAACAACCAATGAAGGAAAAAAAACTCTTACAAGGGCAGCAATGGCCTAAAGTTTAGAGAAGCAAGCTAGTGACCAGAAGGTCGCAGGTTCATGGACCAGCAGGATAAAACTGTATGGGGAAAGTGAAAAAGTAGCACTTGCACCTCCCTTGAGAAAAGCCATTTACCCCCAACTGCTGCTCAGCAGCCAGTAGATCAGTCTGTGGTTACTGAGGTTATGAATATGTGTAACTGTGTGATCAGGGCGTGCCTGCAAAAGAGAGGCTTCCTCTCAGTGAAACTTCCCTAAATAAATAAGGGTTAAAAAAATGACACTGACTAAAGAAAGACATAAAGACACCCCCACCTCGCCCCTCTTAGAAAACCAGTCTCACCTCTTCTTCCATAGCATCCTCGTACATGCTGTCTGGAGAGCTTCTCTGTTCATCTTTCAAATACCCAGCAAGGGACAAATCATAGCAGTTCTGTTCATAAACCATCCTTATCTGCTCTCTGGGCTCTTCTCGATAGGAACCTCCAGAACAGGAAAACGGCATGGACGTCTGGCCCTCTGTCTTAACCAGAGCAAGAGCTGCCCCACCTCCACGTTTACCCTCTCCTCTGTACTTGGAGCCCTGATGTTCCGTAGCGGATGAGTTGTTCAGGGAGAGGTTGACAGGCATAGATCTGAGGGCCTGAAGATGGTGATCTAGCATCTCCAAGCTCCCACAGTTATCAGGCCCAAGAGCAGAGGGCTCTGTGGTTTTAACACCGCTGGAGACACATCTCTTCTCTTTGGGAACCTGACAAAGGTGAAGCAAACACCAAAAATAAGATCCACAATAAACCATAACATATTACGTGACAATTGTCTTATTATTTTGGCTGTAACTTCAGGCCTTCCACACCTTGTAGTAGTCATACAGCAGCCCGAGGGCTGCTGCACTGTCCTCATCTCCATTGATGCTCATCATGGCCTTAGTGGCAGCGGTTAGTGGGTTCTCCAGGTAGCTCCTCCACGCCTCATCCTCACTGCTGAACACTTTGCGGGAGGGCACAGACACTTCGTTTGGTACCACCACCACCAGCCGTTTACTGAGGAGACGAAGGGCGACAGCAAAAGACACTAAGTCGTGCTGTTATCACAAAGGCATTGTGTCATTAACAGGAGCCGCGTCTGCCAAGCCACCAAGTTTGCCCCAGGCTGTTTCTCACCAAACTTCAATGGATCTTCCCGCTCCATGTGACATGTGTTTATCTAAGTTCACTTCTGACAAATAAGTACTTCTTTATCACATTTTAAGTAGCAGGAAGTTGTACTAATTCAGTTCTGAAAATGTCAAGCTTTTTTTTTTCTTCATTTTTTTTGAATATGCTGTTTTTGAATCATCATTCAGGGAGGCTGGTTAAAAGAAACATTGTCTATAAGATCTCAATTTTTCTTGTCACATATTATCTAACTTTTAATATTCAAAGTTAAAGTCAAATATTTAGCAATAATAATATAAACATTGAAACATTTAATTACATCTCCATAAATTACAGGAAAAAAATATCTCCAAATAAAAAATAACAGACATTTTGGCATTTCTGCAATGTCTGTTATGTTGTGAATACTACTCCTTATATGAGTATCATACAAATGGCAGGAATAAACCATTGAAATTATTTCTTGTTCAGCTGAGAAACGTTCTGTTGTCTATGTGCAAAGAACAAAGAAACAAAAGACATCTTAAATATTTCAAGTACTTGTAAAAACATTTTTAATGGCATGGACAGAAGTTATAACACATAAAACTGATAATCTTCTCTTACCTGTCCAGGTCCATGCTGCCTCCAGGACTCTTGAGAAACTGGACTTTCTAGTTAGTGCAGGTAACTTTGAGAGGGAGACTGAGAAAACTAGGCCCGCAAAAGGCTGACTCTATTTAACAGATCTGTCAAAACAGCCAATGAAATCATCTGTAACCTGGCATACTAAAATACATCCAATGTCCTTGGCGTCAGGAAAAATGTGAGCCTGCTACTGACGGCACACAAAGCTACATTTCTTGCACAAGTCAGGTTTGTATCCTTTTTGGAGAAGTTTAGGGATGGGTATTGCAGCACCTGAAGAAGTAGAGTAAACAAGGAAACGAAAGTTGCGCTGCTGATTGGTTAGATGTTTCTTCACAGGTGGTACAATCGTTCTCCTATTGGTGAATCAGGAGGAGTGGGAAAGGGTGGGGGCTGATCTGAAATAAAGCAAATGTGTTTTAGCTACGGCTTCTCCTGACATTGGTATGATTTCCTCCACCCTAACTATTGATGCTACTTACAATATTATATTAGAAGCTGTACATTAAAAATAAAGTGACCTTTACTGATAGGAATCCCCTCCCTCCCTTCCGATACGTTATATAGGCTTACATTGTATATAGGTATAATTTGTATATACTATTATGACCATATCTTTTCTTAAACATGAATTTGGTGTTAATATGTAAAATAAGGAACTTAATAGCTGTTCTGAGTAACCTTGGCCTTATTGTTGTCTGTACCGTGACACCTTGTGGCAGGCATTCAATCTTGCATCGTGTAGATAGAAAAAGTTATTCATGAATGGACTTCACAAATGTGGTAAATCCAATAGACATGCTTCATTTTTAGAAATATATTCTTTATAGGTAAAGGACTGCTTTGTGCTCATAAGCTTTGGTTACATCTGTATTTGAGGTTTTTTTTTTCTTCTCTAAAACGGCTTTGAAGCCGAGAGGATGGAAGTGATGCTGCTTTGACGTACTCTCAGAAACTTTCCCAGCCTTGTCTACATCGTTGGAGAACTCGAGGCGTATTTATGAATCCTTTTCCACTTACTGATAGTACTTGAAGGCAGCATACTTTATGGGCATGCGCACTAGTGCAGTAAGGGCAATCCTACTTGAAGCGGCGGAAGGTCCGGAGAAGCGATTCTTGAATCGTATTTTCTTGTTTATCTTCAGTAACTAATACAGTAATTTTTCACTGGTAAGAAATTTACCAAATCTGCATCCCGACTCGTTACATCTATCAGAATTCATCTTTGTGTGTGTTATCCTCCATGCTATTCCTATCCATCGTTAGCTAACCTAACGGTAACTAGCGGTAGCAACCGGCTAGAAGATGGCTTGTCTCTCTTAATAAGTTGGACATTAAATTTAACGCTAAGTTATACTTGTGTTATAATGTATTAAAATATGTGGTGTTTTTTGTTGCTGAGATGACTCTGTCTTCCACAACGACAGCTTGAAACTATCGTTCTTAACCTGAACTCTCGGTGGCCAGCTAAAGTTGGCTAGTGTTGCCGCTGCTAACGTTGTTAAAGCCGAGTGAGAGCGATGCATGGCGGACCTCACGTCTCCCACAGTGCTCATGGGTGGATGAGATACTATATGTAAACGGTTACTACCCTCTAACTTACACTGTTATAAGTGTGGTATTCTTGATTGACAGCAGTTGTATTGACAGAAAACTAGTCCTTCCCCCATCGCCATCGCTCATAAACAAAGTTCGTATTGTTAACCACAGCACTGACCCAAATCTATTCCGTCTTTTATAACTTTGAATATCTGAAGTCTGAATTTCTTTGGGGAAATTTCGAAGTTAATTGCCTTCTCCCTGTGACCCAAAAAGCGGCAATTAACCTAGTTCTGAAAGTCGGAATCTTCTCAACCGCTGCTGTCTAGCAAATATTGAAACCTATTGATCTTATAAGACACTTCTCTCTTCATTGGAAATGATACAGCCGCTTTATCAGCTGGTGTGACTGCTTTGCATTTCCAGTTAGTGTGACTGTCAGTCCCTTGCTGCTTTCCATTTTTCCTTTCCTTCTCAGAAGTCATTGTATGTAAGCCAGGTTTATAGTCTTTCTCAGTTCATGGCTGTTAACTTCATGTTCTTGTGCTGATCAAACACCTGTGTATATTTATATATTTTTTAGGTCTAGCATCAGATATGGCCCGTGGGCACCAGAAGTTCCAGTCCCAGCAGAAGAATGCCAAAAAGCAGGCAGACATCAAGAAGACCAAAGGCCATGACCAGAAGGCAGCAGCTAAGGCTGCTTTAGTATACACATGCTCTGTGTGTCGGGTATGTGCTCAAGCAGAAACAGAAAGAAACAGGACTTAAAATAATTCTTTTACAAGCTCATTATTTAACCATGAAGTTAGGATGGAAAGATGAACTCAGTAGATGGAGGGATGGGCAAAGAAGCTGCATGCCTTCCACTGCTGAGGATTATTAAATTGCTTCAATTGCTTTGTGAAAGTATATATCAAAGAAGCTGTCATGTAAGTATAATTAAGGCAATGCTTATGCCAGATCGTTACTCCTCACATTTCATTTTAGCCCTTCATTGGGTGGTTACTGGCTACTGGCTGCACAGTATACTAGTGAACCAGATGCTGTCAATAGCTGCACTGAGTTATCAGAACATTTGTTGCCCATCAAGCTGTAGTCAGTGGTGATGTTGCATTGGGCTGTAACTTCTCCCTTACTAAAACTCAGCATTGTAAGCTTCTTAGAGTGTGTATGTGTTGATAGCTGGCATATTAATACAAAGTTATCAGAAGTCAGTACAATCGCAGCTCCTTTTTCCACATGATTATAGTTAAGTTATTAAGATTGATCAAAGTCTAATTAGTTGTTTAAAAGCCATTGTGCGTGATGGACAGTTAAACCATGGCTGATCCACGGTCCCTCCCTGTTTCATCTTTAGGGAACTGAAACCAAATCTTAAGGTCCATATATGTTCTTTTAGATACGCTGCGTGTGGCTTAAAGTAGGATTTCTCAGCCTTTTGTAACTTAAGGCCCACTTGTGATTTATTTTTTAAAAAAATCAGAGGACCACCTTCCCAAATAATTAGAAAAAACAAACATAACAAGAACTGGGCTGTAAATATGTTACGCCACTGTCAACTGTAATGAGTCATTTGGGCTTGCTTCTGGGAATTAATGAGATCAAGTCGTGGCAGGATGTGTGAGAGGCTGACCTGCAGAGTAGCATTCAAAGTTGCTTTCAGTTAGTTCCCAGCTTTTTGATTTTGTGACAGTCACAATGGAAAACCCTGACTCACATCAATAGGTGGCAGTGAAAAGCAACAGAAATCTGATTGCCTGTTTTGACAGAGAGGGTATTGACCGGCAGCCGATATCTTGAATGAAGCAAGGTGCACTTGTGTGAGCTGAAGCTTCAGGTTGCTGCTGATAGTTTCATCAGGTCATTTTCCAGTGCAGTGGACAGAGGATCCACAGAGAAAGCTAGTAAGCTAACAGTAGCAAAACATATTTGAAGATCCAATCACAACACATCATAGGCAGAAACAAACGTAACTGGTCATTGAAATTATGCGTTTTAATTTAATGTTTTTCATTTATGTGAATGCTTGAGCATATTTAGATATAAAAATAACTAATGTTGTAAATAATCAAAAAACCTAGCAGACTGATACAATTTTATGAGGATATAAATTGCCATGATCTGACTGGATACCAAGTATATTAATAACATTTGTATTAATATGCATTTCATATGCTGCCTTGTAAATTTCTATCATTTTGTTAATTTTCTCTCTTTTTCTTTCCTTTACACTTTGTCAGACACAAATGCCCGACCCGAAGACCTTTAAGCAACACTTTGAAAGCAAACATCCAAAGTCTCCAATGCCCCCGGAGTTGGTTGGTGTGGAGGCGTAACCGAGTCACCTCTCTTTCAGTGAGACGGTTGGGGCTGATTCAGGACAGGTTTCTACATTTTGTAATATTTCAGATAAGAAGTACAACTTCATATATTCCTCATGCTGCTTAATCTAGTAAGGCAGGGATGCTACTTGCCTACCTGCTCATGGTTCTGCTCAGATTGAATTTGTGCAAAGCTTCCTCACTTGCTGTAATTTGATGCAGATTCAGTACTGAAGGAAGACACACAGCTACAGCTACCTTTTCTTGGCACGTGCCAAAAAATGCATCTGCTCAATCCCTGGTTGTTTTTCTTATCTGATCATTTCAAAATGTAATGCTGACCAGACCAGCTTGTCCACAGGCTGTACTGCCATTAAACCATCTCAGGGCTCCCACTGTGTCAGGACAAGTTTCCAGTGTAGAAGAAAATATGAATTGGCACTGCCTCAGCTGAACAAAGTTGCAATACTGAAATGATGATTGTAAGTCATCCGTATCCAAATCTAGTGTACTGTTAAAACCACTATGAAGCAAAGTTGTGATGAACCAGGGCTGGAGTCATAAATATAGTTAATTCAGACTGACTTATTAATTCATAATGAGCTCGGAGAGACACTAATTGAGAACCACTAATAGTGTGTTCTTTTGAATTGATTTCAATTTAGCTCCATTCTGCACTGATTTTTAGTTTTTGTCATCTAGATAATCTCTAAATTGTTAAGTCTGTCATTTTTGTTGATATAAAGAATATATTAAACACATTGTGCTACACGGGTACTGAAACTGTGCGTTACATTTTCCCTTAACTTTCTTATGTACAGTAGAGGTATAAAAGTTGACCAGAGAGGGCACTGCAAGTCTGCTCATAGCAAACCCTTTCCTGACACAATTTCCTGAAGTTTGAGCAATGTGATGACTTGCTTAAAACCTTCCATGGTTGTCTTTGATCCTGTTAGGAGTGAAGATAAGAAAAGTTTGCACTGGGTGTTCACACTAATGATCTACTCCTACCCCCCCCAGTTTGTTGTAACAAGTAAGTGACATAATTGTGTGCACCAGTGTAGTATTTGGTAATGATTTTGTTCATCACTATTGTATTGTCAGCTTTGTAACTGTCCAGAAAAAAACCTGTCACACTGTCATTGGATGGCATATGTGGAAAAAAAGATCCCGATTGCAGTCTCACTCTCTTTACTGTTACTGTTAACATGATGGTGCAAAAGTATTTAGACTCTTACCTGCATTAAAAGGTCTGCTCTACGTTACACTGTAAGGTAGCTTTGGTTCTTATTTTTATATTAACTTCTTTTCATAGCATGCTAACAGAGATTTAATTTATAGAAAGAAACTATTTTCAATACATTTGGACCTACTGGTCATTAACCACTGACATTGTATCACTGTGCTAAAGTCTGGACTGACAACCAGCCATGTTTTTACTTTTGTAATGTTCATATCTTTGTCCACGTAATGTAATGTATAGCCTTTTAATAAAGGTGATCCTTTTAGATTAACCAGCACCAAGGTTTGTTTGTTTTTTTTTTTAATTATATTCTTGAACAGGACTTGATCATATAATAGTTTCCTCCTGGATATTTTTTTTGTCCTTTGTGTATGTGTGAGTGTTTGTGTTATCACCTACTGTATGGATTATTAGTGTAATGCAGAGTCATATTCAGACCTCACCTGGTGTATTACAGCGTAGACTATTAAGTCTTTGCTGTAGTTATTGTCAAACTATTATAGTCACTACCATATTACAGTGAACACACAAATGGATCATTTATAAACCCTGCTATAAATGTCCTCACCAGCACTTCACAAATTTAATATAACTAATAATCTGAGTTTTATTAGCTTGTCAGTTTACACCTTGGTGAGAGTCCAAGACCTCTCTAACAGTCGCTTATTCACTCAGTTGATAATAAAACTGAATCTATATTTACAAGCTAGAAATGTAGCATGAAGATAATAATGAATCACTATTCATGTTAGATGTTGATTTATCCTGCTGCTTGCTTCTGTTTGTCCAGAGACTTGTAATCCCATAAAAAAGTCATTAAAGTGGATGATGTATGAAATATTAGAGGCAGAATGCTGCTTAGAGAATACTCTTCCTATTCCCTCTATTGGTGGTTAATTTTCCTGTTGCCAGTCTCTCCTGGTCCCAGAGCTGTAGTGAGAGGGTGAGTAGATTGACATGCTCATTGGTGGGTGCAGAATAGTCTACATTACCAGTAGATGTAAGCACACTTAATGCTGTACAGATGGCAATTTACTCACATTTACAACTAGAGGTTTTTTCTGAGTCATATTATCCCGCATGTAACCCCAAATATGTAGAAATTAAAAAGGATTTCCATTCACTTGAGGATTACTTCCTATCAGATTTGGGTCAAACCAAACCACTTTTTTTTTTTCAAATGCAGAATTAGCTTTTGTTTAGTATTTTGTTTATCCATCTATTTGAATAGATGGATTAGATTTGCTACATAGTGCACAAACATGATTATGTGGTTTGTTATACAAACCTTGCCAGAGTGGTGTTAATACACTGAGAAGCCCATACGCTATAAGCCTGTCCTTGCTTCATGCTCTTTCTGGATGCCTTCACACTCTTGACTGATAAAGAAGTCTACAGTTCATCTTGTGACTCTGGTATTGTAAACAGTGGGGTCAGCCTGTTGTGCTACTTGGACAACAGGTTTTGTGAACAGGCCTGTACAATAGTTTCTTTCACCCTGAAGACAAATACCACTTGCTCACACCCCCTACTCCAGCCATGCAACACCTGGAACAAGATGAAGGCTTGCAAAAGACCATGTTATGTAACAAGGCCTTATTTTTTGTGTTTGTCGATTATATTTTCTTGGTTTTTCTTATTTATACAGAAGTCACCATAACTTAGATGAACAGAAAATATTAGAAAAAGGGGAAAGAAATTAAATATATCTGTAATATACATATACATGTACTGTACATATCACCTTGTTTAAAGTAAGCAAATATAGAAAAGAAAATAGGTGTAATATGTACACAGTATCATTTAAAGAACTGATTGTTATACTTTGTAGTTCAACTACAACTGGCACTGTATCTAACAGCAATGTGAGACAGGTATACAGACTTGTATCTCTCCTACAGATATAAGCGTGGCTACACTTCCACTGACAGTTTCTCTAATCTACAAACACAGAATATGACATGTTGACTCAGTATGTTTAATATTTCAGTGGTAGCTAGCTAAATGATAAATTTACAGATTTTTTTCAAATAGTCATTTGTCATTTTTATTGTTTTGCGCGTTCTTAATGGGTAAAATATCACACCAACAAAATGTACTGCACGTGTATTGTGCTATTTGTTACAGTCAAGGGAAAGACTGTTGGATTTTTTTCTCATTGTGTAAAAGACAAAACAGCATTATAAATTCCATGGAAACCCTCTGATAGCTTGACAAGTGGCAGTGTGGTGACTCTACAAAGTGTAAAATATATCAAATGCCTCAATCTAACTGGATCCAAAATTATTTTACACACAGTACACAAAGCTCTACCACTACTCCAAACACATTGTAAAATAACAATGTGGAGATATAATTCCTTCTGTATCACATTCACCATCAAGTTTTAAAAAGGAATTCATAATCAAGTCCAAGGACACAGTTACGAAAGAGACAAATGTGTGTTTCGATGTTGTCTGATATGGATTGTTTGTTTGTTTGTTTTCCGCCAGTATTCATGTTTTGTGTCTGTGGAAGCCCATGAAAACAAGATGGTGCATCTCAAGGAGTTTATCCTTCAACTATTTAATATTGCACTTTCATGAAGTTGGGACAGTCAGAAATTGAAGCAGCAAAGGTTGAGACATTCTGAAATGTAGTACTTAGTGTGGGTCAAGCTCCAAAAACACTAGATCCTACATTTCCCATAAGGCAACTCGAAAGCGTCTTTCATTAGAGCCTCCCTACTTGGTTCACACCCATATCTTTCTGTCTCCACACCTCCACTTTGTACTGTAGGCTTTGGTTGTATCCAAACCCAAGCTGAGATAACTAACCCTAACTCAGGGTTAAATTCTCTGAATTGACAAATCTCCCCCGGGGTCACAGAAGACATTACACAACTGTTTCCACAAGCTGAGCAGGACCAGCGACAAAGAAACTGATGTTGGTGTGTAAAACAAGTGCCCCTTTAAATTTTTAGATAATGAAGACTTACAAAAAAAAAAAATCAGACAGCCACATGAAAACCTCACAAAGGTTTGTACAGATATCCGAGTAAAATAATAATATGATAATCAATGGATCGTCTTTAGGAAATGTCTTCATCATCTATTCCCTTCATGGGAGTCATTTACTAGAATGAGCTACAGAACGAGTGGAGCCAGTTGGGATTTCGCAATTTCCACAGCGTGAATGCCTGTAGACAATAGAGGCTTAAATATTGAGTTGTTCAAGGTTGAACTACTCGACCAACATTCAGCTCATAATACTGTACTTCCTCTTTCAAATTCTGCTAGGTACTGCCCCACAAAAATGCTGCACATTCCGTTGTCTCATGAGGAGACTAATAGATTGATGTCCATTACATTCGGACAATAAGTATTAATAAGCCACTTTTACATATTAGCTGATAAAATCCACTATTTGTTCAAGAAGACATTTCAGCATGTGAACGTTTCATGTAGGGATTTGACTATTCCTGAAGACTTGACTAAATATTAACATTAAAATTAAAAGTATGCGCAGCCATTCAACATAGATAGCTGATAAATCTTAGACACAATGTTGCTGGGAAAACTTGAATTTTGTAGTAATTTGTATGTGTGTGCATGTGTGTTCACGTTTGTCAAGCAGTGGTTGATAGACTTAGGGAGAACTCATCAAACTGGTTACACATCTTGAAGTCATCAGTCATCTTAGTCTTTTTTTTTTCTTTTTCCTCCTTCACTTGAAATCCTCTCCTGGACCACACCTTGACAAGTGAGAAGAGCTTTTCACTTGCTTTCACTAAGTGTCTGTGCATTTTTACAGCCAATACTATCTGATCTGCCCTTAAATAGGTTACAAGCTTGAAATCTTGGCCCGAGGGGAAAACATGTGACAAGGCAAAAATAGCTTCACTCTCTCCCCTTGGAAACCAACCAGAATGCAGAAATAGTAGTTTCTATTAGGCAAGATATACTGTAGCTTTGTGTCCTGTGTTCTAGTTTGTGATGCCCTCAGCATCTCCAACAAATACTCCTAAATGCTGTTCCAGACACATTTTGTCCAGGCCACCTCAACAGTGTGGAAAAAGACGGTATCTAGAGAAATAGAAGAAGGTAGAGAAACATCACCGTGCTCGCTGAGGAGTTGGGTGGACTCTAGTGAAAATTCTTTTTTTGGAAATGGGTAAAATAAGATCCCATCTCTGGTCAGCTCCATACAGGTTGACGTTCACAGCCATGAACTGTGTCACAGCACCCATATTTGATTAAGCATGTGATGTTTCTGAGTGAGGTTTTCATAAATCTGTATCTCTGCTTTGTTCAAATATACCACCATAACACATCACACATACCTCTAACATACCATACATACAATGTTAAAAAAAAAAAAAAAAAAGCTAATTTACTGACTGCATCATTCACGATCATACAGACCAGTTAAGTAATGATAATGTTAAGAAAACTACAACTCCCATAAAGGCTCTTGTTCCGTTGCCTTGGTAACGTTTGACGTCACCCCCCGCCTGCTCTGGCCGTGCCTGTGTAATTGGAGGGAAACCCCGTGGACTGCATTCAGACGGACGGGCTGAGAGAATCAGCTGTAACTCGGTACGCCGACATCACTGCTATCTGCCGTTACTCAGGTATGGAAAAGGACATACAGCTTTTAAAATTGCATTTTTATATTCATAATATACATAATTAGGCCTTTCAACATATCGTAAAATATTGTGATAATGGAAGCGCATTGTGTTCAGTTGACTGTGAGGCAGCTCTTAGCGGCGACAATCACCAGCCCAAAGAACAATGGCTAGCTAGAACTACAGTTTGGGATATGTCTAATGGCTGGTTCCAACACCAGAGAAGGAAGGCGTGTCGGGTCGAAGGTTGAACCTCGGACTCTATGGCCACAAACGTTAGACATGTTAGCGTGTGCTAGTCGAAGTGTGTCTGTCTTTTGTTAACGTAAATGGGCACCTTTGATGGGCATGTACTATCTCAGAGATAAAATAGTTATCGCTGGTAAATTTTGCTGTTACGGCTTGTGTGTTATCTTAATCCCAGTAATTTGCGTCTGTAACATTGCAAATTTCCTGTCACAATAACCTCCGTGACACAGTTATGTAAGTGTATCAATTTATTTATCTTTGTCTATGTCAGGAACTAAACAAGAGCAGCCAAAGTTTGATTCTTATCGCATCTGCCGGCAGACTGGCAGCACAAAGATGCACACATTTTAAAAGCTTGACGTCGCGCAAACGTTCGAGACAAACACAAACGTCTGAAGGTGTGTCATTAGGCTTTACCAGCTCTTCCGAGTAACTATATAAACTGGTATAACTCTCGTTATATATCCATATATAACCTCTCTAACCAATTCGAAAAAGCTGTCTGGCTTGGGACGCTTCCGTTTCAGAAAATAGTCGGCGCCATACTGGAATCGGGTCACGAGGGCCTAACGGTAGCGGCTCTTCATTCATTGAACGGGGTTTTTCGTCTGAACGATGCCTGTTAATTTAATGGAAGCGCTTTTGGATACATGTGTGCCAAATATACTGACATCGGGCACGATAAACCAAGTCCAAACGCGCTTTAATTTCGCCCTAGTTTCCGCTTGTTGGGCGAGCCACAGGTACAGGGATGGGTGTGGTGTGAGTGAGTGTGTGTGTGTGTGTGTGTGTGTGTGAGTGAGAGAGACACACCGAGAGAGAGAGAGAGTCTGTCTGTCTCTGTCTCTCTCTTTCTCTCTCTCTCTGTGGATGTGTGTATGCATGCGGGAGGAAAAGGGGGGCACATCTACGTTTGCCCTGAAGGCTAGCCAGCAGATCGAGTTATCTTACCGTGACTGTAGCATGCATTACTTGCGTAAATGCCCTCATAAATACGTATGTGACTTAAGCTGTAATTACGAATTTACTTTTTGTAGCATAATTATTTACCGATTAAATACATACACACCCGGTTCCCATGGATCTCGTTGCATAATGTCCATGAGTATGAACTCGCCAGCCTATCAATGCTGAACCTGGTCGAATCCGTTTACATCGTTTTTAGAGTTGTACAAAACTGAATTAAAAAAAAAATAAAAAATAAATAATTGTTTGTGGGTGTTCCGGGGTAGGTCAAGTAGTGCTACAATTTTTTTTTTTTTTTTAAATAAAAGGTGTCACTCTGAACATATTACTCAAGGGAAACACAATTATTACTTCAACACAGTATGTATTAGCTAATACATTTTAACGCCTGTGTGCAGCAGACATACAGCCACTTGCATCTTTTGTTAAAATGTAACACAAGTGTACATTGGCCTAAACTTTGGGTAAAAAGTGACAAAATCCTTGTAAAGAGTATAGTAGTTTAATTTGATATGGATGTGAGGAGAGCAAAGGGTAAATGTTAAGAAACGTGTCTGAAAAGCTTTAACACTGCTGTTAGCCAATTTGGAAGTTTTTTTTTCTCTCTCTCTCTCAATGAAGTTGCCCAACTCTATATGGGGCGTGAACTATAATTTGCTGTCTTCTCTGATTTCGAACATGCACTGTGGAATGGAAAAAAAAGTGATCGATTATGTGGAAGCCCGCTGGCTATTTTGGATGGGTCAAACGGATGTAGGCTATTGATCTAGTGATGAGAATTCCTTTGTGTTGGCGTGTGTGTGTGTGTGTGTCAGGTCTAGGCGTAGACTGCATTTACACAATATCTGCCGCTACCTTACTTTTTCCTTCTATAAGCCTATGTAATATTCAAAACTACTTAGTAACTTGCAGAACAAATACAGTACTTTAGTACAGTGGCTATACAGTATTGGCACTTTTTCAAACCATACCAAGCTTACAGTCCTTGTAGGCATTTTTTTTTAATGTTGCTACATCTTTACTTACTGTTCTAAGTTAGCTTAGATACATTTTATGAAATGAATATTTTCCTTTTTTTCGGAAGTGAAAGATTTAGTTAGTGTGGTAGCTTCAGTGAACTATTTGTTAGAGAACCGCATCGATGAATTAATGTATTCAGTTGAGAGCCAACACAGATGGCGTCTCTTCTTCAAATAGTTAAGACACTCATTTGCCTCACTCATTGCTCTTGAAATTCTATTTTACTTGTGTACTTCTGGTAAATTGATACTGATCCAGTTAAAAAAAAAAAAATCCATCCTCTTGCCAGTCACTTAATTGACCTCCAGCTGTCCTCTTTGCTTTTCCTTCCTCCAGTGAGCAGTCATGAGCGAGGCACCCCAGAAGGAACTGGTCCAAAAGGCCAGATTGGCCGAGCAGGCTGAGCGTTACGACGACATGGCTGCCGCAATGAAGGCTGTGACGGAGGATAGTGAGCAGCTATCCAACGAGGAGCGCAACCTGCTGTCAGTGGCCTACAAGAATGTGGTGGGTGCCCGCCGCTCCTCGTGGCGTGTGGTGTCCAGCATCGAGCAGAAGGCTGAGGGCAGTGACCGGAAGCAGACAATGGCCAAAGAGTACCGGGAAAAGATTGAGAAAGAGCTGAAAGACATCTGCAACGACGTGCTGGTGAGCTTTATCTCATTTCATCAACCCTTTCCAATTTTTGCCCTAATTAATCATGCTGCTGTAGCCTTTACATTAATCTGACAGCATTCAATTCAGACTTGTGTTGTATTGGAAGTGTTACAGAAATATTACCAGATCCAACTCGCTCATTGCCATTGTGACTTTTACGTAAGCAACTCAGCCACTTATTCAGACATGAAACCGATGTAAAAATGCCATCCCATTTACGTAATTAGGTGCATGTCTGAATAAGTGACTGTTGCCTCATCATGGGGTTAACACTAGTTGATCTAATAAACTCTGCTCATGACTCTGTATGCCGCATTGGTAAAAGATGAAAAATGTGAACTCTTCAATCTTATCTGATATCAAGCTTTGTTGGGAGAACATTTTACTATGAACAGAAACTGGATTAAATATTCTTCAGTGAATGGGGTCACTAGACACTGGGCATGTCTGACTATTGCAGAGGTACTCAGGATAAAAAAAAAAACTGAGAGGCAAAAGCAAGGCGTCCTGACAGCATTCATAAAATATTTACCTCAGCGGGCATCTCCCTTTGATAGTCAGACTGTGTGAAGAAATGCTGGATGACTGTGGAGTGAGTGGAGCTCCAGTCATACCTCCCTTCAACAGCTCATGATGATGTCGGATGTATCATTTCTGTCCCCGAGACACAGTGAACCTTTTACAAAATGCCACACCTTTACTGCTTCATTTCTATTCTTGGCTGTCTGACAGCAATTCAGATGAAGTTTTCAGTCTTTATCTTCATCAGTGATGACCTATAGCGTGTAGCATTCTTGTTCACACCTGCCCCTGTCATGAAAGAGTTTTTAAGCGGGAAGAGAGTATGCGAAGATTTTAAGATTTACTTTGCTTATATAAATGTGGTTAATACATAGCCTATGAGGTAGTCAGGCTATTCAACCGTGTTAGGTGGTAAATGTGTGAAGCCTATTGAGCCTTATGTTGACTTATGTTAATGCTCCCTGTGGTTCTTTATCATTACACCTTCTGCTGCACTTGTCCTTTTGGAATGGCACTAACTTTCTACTTGTTTGATCAGCAGTGCAGGCTGCAGTCAAGTTAGAGACGGATAGCCTCAAGTCAGAGAAAATAAAATAACCTCGAAAGCATTACCTCATACAACACAGGAAATGGTTTGTGTCGTCTTCTCTCTTTCTTCATACTAGTATACCTCAGTCATCCCGGAACGTTCTTGCAGTGAACCGCTTAACTGTAGCATGCTCATGGATGTATGCACGCCAGCGTAGCCAAGCTACCCTAGTTACCCGTGCCAACCCGTTTCAATAATAATGTTGCTGCTGTCATTATTAAAATATGCGCCGTTATCCCCGTATTTAAACAATATCCGACTCTGTGGTCCCCCTCCCTCTGTGAAGGTCTTCTAGAAGGCTACGCGTGTACTCAGAACTGGAGTTACATCCAGGTAACTACCGTTTATGCTTAACTGGCATGTACATTATATAACAGGCAGGCACCAGGAGTTTATCCACCCTTGTTTTTTTTCCCTGGGCCTGTTTTTGGGGTCGGCCTTTATTTATTCACGTCGACCACGCCCCCGGCCTTTATTGTAGACCTGACTTTTAATTGACTACCTTATTGTCTCTTTTTTCATTTGAGGAAATACGGTAGCTGTGTTTTTATCTCAGTTTAGTTTCTGTATGCAGTAGCCGAAAAGGTGTATGTTGTTTGTTTGTTTTTTTTGTTTTTTAAAAGATAGACAGTATTACAAAGATTGGGTTTGGTTGTATGTCAAGATATTTCTGAATGGGAGTCTTTGTAGTGGCAGGATGTGTTCTAAAGTATATAACAGTGAAAGTGGAGGACACCTGGGCAGCAGGGGCAACATGACCCCATGCTAAGCATTCTTCAGACCTAGCAGCAATCAACACCTATGATGTATTAGTATGCAGTGCATACCTTTTCTGTATAAAGTTTATGTTGCCGGTTGTAATCTGATCTGATCAGAAACTGCTGAAGGATTGAGTGTTCCATGCACAGGACTGTCCAGGTGCACAGAAAGAAGCTTGATAATTATTTTATGAAAGTTGTGGTAGGTTGCAGGCTTCATCTCTGAAAGCTTAATCAAGACTTTCATGTTTTTTTTAAAACTATCAGCACCCTTTTCCTTTATTTGAAAATATATTTAAAATACAGTGTCGACATGCAAGAGGCAGTCCTCAGTGTAGCAATATCCTGTTTCCACTGCATGTGTCTTGAGGCTGTTGGTTGTTTTCAGATGAGTAATCTTATAAACCTCAGGCATAAGCAGAAAGACCTTGTTCAGTGTGGCAGCATGGCTTTGAGTCAGTAAAATCCACAGGTTTAAAGAGTAAGACGTACATCCTCTTCTCCTGGGAGGGTTAGTCAATTTACAGATGCAGTCATGTTGATAGGTACACATCTGTGCCTGAGACATGTTAAAATCCAAAAGGACACGGTAAAATCAATATTGACACATCCAAGGGATGCAAACTATTTTTTCCCTGGTAATGCTACATTGAGAACGCATATATATCTCCACCACCAAATGGAAAGCAGCAAACTGGGTAGTTACTATGGTAACAGCCAAAAAACTCCTCAAATTATGTCTCTCACACATGATAGACAGTGAATTAACAGTGTTATGAGTCAGTGTTTAATTCAGCATGTATCTGATCCACCATCTTCATTTTTGAAACAGTTGGCTTCTCATTCCCACAGTTTTCTCCCACTTACCACTTCTCCACCATACCAATGTTAGCTGGTAGCAAAGTGAGGCAAAAATAAACCTCAAATGTAAAGTTTATGCACAAATACAGTTTATCTTTATAGATTATATCGATACTGAATTCATAAGACGACATCGACATATGACGCCTTTTATCTCGTGTTTAAAAAAAAAAAAAAAAAAAGGAAGTTTGGCATAATATTCTCCCCAAAGAGTACAAGGATATTACAAGGTTGTCTGACATTGATGGCAGTTAGTTATTGGTTTGGTTAATGGTTTACAGTCTAATAATGTATGTTTGTATTGATTACTGACTGTGGCTGATCAGGCTAATTATCAGCTAGTTGCATTCAGTTTCTAACAGCAGTATGCAGTAAATGGTTCCCTTTTGTGTGTGTCTTTAAACTACTTTCCTAATTAAACATGACATTTTAATAGCTCAGTATTCTCATTATCCTTTTAGCTTCTTGTTTTATAATAGTCACATTTACATTTATTACCCAGAAAAATATTTCTCTGTATAATATGACCTCCCTCTTTCTACAGTCTGTTTACAGATTTGGGATTTTATTTGTTTACCATAATTATAACCACAGACACAAGTTTAACACACAATTTTATTGGGGACCCACTCAAATGACCTCCTGTGGCTCCCAGGAACTCACTACATGACTGGAGAATTTCAGGCTTTCCTGGGCCTGATCCTTTTTAATTGTAGTGCCAGTTCCCCACCAAAGTTAAAGTTGCTGTTACTGACTGCTTTCATATTGACCTATGTACATACCTGAAGTAGTGTAGTCATCTGTAGGGCCTCTGCTACTCTCTCCTCCTTTCAGCCAGTGTATTATCTGCCTGGTGACTCACCAGGTCCTAATCCTATAATGACAGGAACTGAGCCACCAGCGTTCTGGCCCGCTGACACCCACCTCAGCCATACAGCCTTATGGGGACAGAATGAGAGAGGGATAAGAGAGTAAAGAGGGATAAGGCTGGGATATGCATGAAACAAACTAGTTTGTACGAGGGTGTTGACCACGTCAAAATACAAGTGTTACGTCCTGTACCGAATGGCCATACTTTGAAGTAGGGTTGATAAACCAGAGAGGGGCAAACATGATGAAACATACAAATCTTCAAAGGCATTCATGATAGAGGTCACTCCATGAAGACTGAAAAAAGAGCCTGTCTTCTTTCTCACCTTCACAAACGTGGCATATTACTGCATGAAGCGTAGGGAAGGGTTTAATAGCATTTTTTTCCAATTCAAATCCAGTATTGAATGCTTTCAAATCCCTTATCAAATCTTAGTATTTTTGCTTTACAACAATTCCACCAGCTTAGCTGTTTGGTTATTATAGTTCAATGAAATTTTGACAGTAAAAAGGCTTAAATAACCATCACTCAAAGATGTCTAATCACCTTTTGTTGGCAGAAACAGTGCAGTTTTTAATGGCAGCTTACATAATGTTCACAACCTGTAGCTACAAAGAGATGAGCAGCATAATAGTGTCAAACAGTGTTGTTAGAGTGGTGTCTCTTCCCTCACAAACAATCTTTGTCTGAATCCACACACCTGCTGCTCAGAGCACACCAAACGTTTTATTTTAGACAGTATGAAGCGGCTATTGGAACCCATCCCTACATCCAACAAACACATAACTTGAAGCTAATACTGATACTGGGCACCATAGCCCAAATTGATGCCAGCATTAAGTTATTATAACATGAATAATTGATATTAAAGTATTAATATCAAATGGAAATAAGAAAAACTGTCCTCTGTTACAACACATAAATAACATGTTTCAAACCAATGTCAGACAAGGGGGGCATCACTTTGGTGTGAAAGGGGTGTAATTGGTTGGAACAAAGTTTGGATATATTTACAGGTTTTTATGTTATCTTTCCTGATGGATTTTCTTTCACAGAGTTGTTGTACAGAGACAACTGTGCTTTGACTTTGAGTTTAGATGTATGACAGTCTGATCCAATCAAAATAAATAAACTCTGCATGCACTGTAGTGCTCCTTTTGTGAGGTCAGTTTTAAGTAATGTGTTTTATTGCTAACTGAGCTTACTGTTTAATCTAATGCTAATCGTGGTGTATTAGTGTTTCTGCCCCATGCTGTGTGTGCATACCTGAAAGCATGCACACACAGCATGAATAGCATTTTCAGAGGCCTGGCTGGCATTTCTTTCTGAACATGCTTCTGTTGCTTGTCCCTCAGAGCTGAGATGCTTTTTCTCCTGCTTTCTTCTTTGCTTGTCTTCATTGTCCTTTCTGGGAACATCTCTTAAGTTCCTTAAATGCAACGGGGATCTAAAGGAAGATACTGTTTATTGTAGGATGCACAGTAACTGAAAATGTAAGTCTCATTTACTGTGAACATTCCTGCTATGTTGGTAATTTGATTTTATCTATGCCCTTGCCAGTGGCCCAGTTCTACATTCAGCTCCCAGAGGGTTTCCCTGATCCCTCACATCAGTCTAAAAGCATTGAATAAATGCAGGCTCCTAGATCAGCCTTGTTTATTCCATTATACTTGGGATAATGTACAAAATGCACTGTGTACAGAACAGGATCTTGGAGAACTTGCAAAAATGCATGTCTCTGAATCCATTTGGAATACTGGTCAAGGATCTGTGTTTGAACTGTTCATATGGTGTAGTCGTGTGGCATGACCTCACATTACTTTTTTTAGAACCAGCTATGCATTTTTTTCAACTTGTGACCTAAATGATCATTTTTGTCTTCTACCCAGGGACCCAGGCTCACTCCATTCTATTACTATTCCTATGTAGATAGCATTAGTCAAGCCCATAACTTCTGCTGTCTCAAGCCATAGTTTTAGAAATCCGGAGGCTTTGTGAATGTAAGGGCAGGTCTGGGCTGGGTTTCTTAACAACATGGCATCACTAATGCCGCGGGGAATTCCTCTTTTCTGCTTTCTTTAACTCTATATGGCAGTCATGTTTTTATGGCTGTTAAATGAGAAACAACATGAACATGTCCACATTAAAACTACATTAAAATCCACAGTTAAGCCAAATCTGCACTTAAAACTAAGTATTAAGTCATGTTTTAGTAAAGGCAATGTTTAATCCTCTTTGTCCCAAAGCACTTAAACATAGTAGATTAATGACACTTTTCAGCTGGTGTGGTAAATACAGTACACCTCCCACCACTTATCACAATACAGTACATTGTTCCCTGCCTACTAGCATTCTAGTTAGCAACAGGGAGAAGCTATGCTTGCTTGTGCTCTAAAGAGCCGAGCTAGGCTATGTGAGTGACCTACTTCCTCAGCAAAAGCTCATCAGGAGTTCAGCAGCCTGTCTCTCTTCCTCTCTTTCTCCACCCCCACATCTATATTCCATACTCCCACCCTCACTGTCTCTCTCCTCCACCCTTTTCCACTCTTCACCATCTTCACTCCCCACTTTTCTGTCCAGCATGTCCTTTTCTCCTCCCCCATGCTTTCATGTTATCCACCATCCACACAGATCCACCCCCCTCAGTGGTCTCTGAAGCATCTGTGATGTAGCTCAGGCTAAGTCCCAGGCTCAAGCCCCGAGGCTGTTGGAGGTAGCCAGCTTGTCTCTACCCTCATTTAGGTCTGATTAGAAATGACCCTTTGAGAGTTGGGTTAAAAATTGAAAAAATGCCTTCATTAATGAATTATGTACAACTGTGCTGTTTTCAGTTGTTAAGCAAGCTGCATACATTACAGTTGACGCACTGGATTGTAAATCTCAGAATATCGGTCTGTTTTTTAAAGTCTTCTGTCTGTTTTGCTTGTGTTCTGCCACAGGGCCTGTTGGACACTTATCTCATTCCCAAAGCCACTGTACCAGAGAGCAAAGTCTTCTATTTGAAAATGAAAGGAGATTACTTCCGCTACTTGGCTGAGGTGGCTACAGGAGACGATAAGAAAAGTAAGTACTGTCTTAAGTTCCTTTTTAATACCATGTGTGTATGTGTTGAGGGGGGGTGGTTGGTATTCATTTTCATTATTTATGTGTGTATGTTTCACTGGTTGGAAAGCTGGATTGAAAGGACCGATATCTCCATCTAGCCTAGCCAAACAAGACGTATTAGACAAGATCCTATTAAATGAACACTTAAGTATTTGGTATCAGCTTTATGACATCAGCTCCTCAATGCTGATTACAACAGTATCGTATGCTCCTCTGGCAGTAAGAAATGCATGCTAACACTTCCTTTCGTTGTTGCTGATGGTTAACTTAAAGTGGAGATCTTTCTTTTCGCAACTTTAACCCAAACTGCAACCAACAGGAAATTTGTCAGGCTTTAATGGGCCTCAGCAAATCTTACTGGGAAACCATGTCAAAAGTGAGATGCAAGCGGCGCATAGGCATTATTGAAGCGTTCTGTCTGTTTGATCCACTCCGACCCCAAACCCCACCTGGCCACTGTCTACAGAACCAGCTGTCCTGTTAGCAGCATGTAGCTCCTGAGGAGCTGAGAGGACTACTGCCAGTCAAACTGTCTACAGCAGGCTGACTGGCAGCCAAAACTCACTGAACATATAGGCTCCAGTGGAATAAATAGGCATTGTTTTAAATTATTGATTCATTGATTTTTATTTCCCTGGTGGGTCGGGGGAATCTGCCTACAGTGGAACCAGCAAGCTCATAGCCACACATGCGAGTCCTGATCAATACAGACACCAATAATAAGTGCAGATAAAATGGACCTTGGGGGCCACGAGGTTGTGTCTCAGTTGGTGTGGATTGATATGTTGCCAGTGTTGTCAAAAAATGCTTTCTATGTGGATTGGCTAGTCCCTGGTCTATTTTCGTCACCTTTTCCACCTTTTGGCTACAAAGCATCTCATGAGTCCACAAAGTCTCTCTGTCTCTGGTTCATTGCCTCTTTCTGTGGCTGTTCACCTATTTGCCCCCTAGTGGCTGTGAAGAGACATGTCAGTGTCCACAGATAATACACTGAGGCATAATCAGTTACTGACTCTACTGCAAAGCTGCTAAACTCTGTAGACAGTCTGTATTTTCCTGATTACATCCCTGCATGGTGAGGGAATGGTCTACAACCTAGGGCTTGGGTCCCCCCAAGGAGCTGCAAGAAAAAGTAGTGAAGACCAGAAACTGAAGACAAAGTTTTTCATCATACAGAATTCTTTCATTTTCTCTAATGTCATTTTTTGCAGTGAAATACTGGCTAGATTCACATCCTTTGGCCCCTTAAATAATCGAAATGAAAAAAGCTGGAAATTAAGGAACCGCTTAAATAAGATATTGAGAATTTGGTGAACAATTTTACAGCAATGGGTTTCCTCACTGGCTGCTTTCAGTCCACTACCTCCTGCACATTCATTCATAAAATGACTGCCACAGGATGTTTGACTTGGGGTTAGGAAAAGCTCCTCTCTGTGTTTTTAGCTTTCCGCTCAGATGTTGATACAATGCCAGAAGACAACTGAAGGAACTTATGACATAGTGGAAGCTTGTCTGGGTTGTATTTTATTCATCTATGCACTTAGGAATACAGGGAGTGCTGTAGCTGCAATCTAGGGAACATTGCTGAAACAAAAGCACAAAAAAAAAAAAAAATTACTTCCTCTCTTCAACTATGTCATGACATTTCTCACAGTAGTCAGCCTGTTAAAAGTCATACAAAAAGCCAATGTAAAAATGATGAATTTTGGTTTTATGGCGGGTTGTGTGTATGACTCCTTCTTGGCTTCAACCAGTGACTTCCTTGGAGGATGGTTGCCTGGCAACAACATGGCGACAACACAACTTCTTCAGCAAGTTACTGCGCCTGGCCAAGAAATGATCCTGCCCATAATAACCCCCCTTAAAACCACAAATTGTGGTTTTTGCTCCTCTATTTTCATATGATTAAACAAACAAGCTATAGTGTGTTAATTAGTGAGCTTTAGAAGTTCTGTTAGGGGCTTTTGCTGTGTGTTGGCATGATGTGTGGGCCTGTCTGTATGATAATATTAGGTTTTGCAGAATGAAATTAGATTTTGGAACCGCTGCCCTTAGATGATCCTCCCTAAGCTTCTGCTACATGTTTGTAGTTAAACTCATTAAAATGGTATTCAGCACACCAGGAAATAGTACTTGTACATGGAGTATTTTATTTTCTTAGCCTGTTTATTGACCTCTTACATCAGCCACTTACATCAGCCAATACTTTGGATTTGTAATTCCCCCTTCACTTTCCAGACCATTTTCTTTCTCTACCATGAAAGGTAGCTGCTGTGTGAAAGTATGTACTGCTTAGCTTTTTCCAACATTGTGTTCTGAAAGTTTATTTAGGCCTTAAGAAATGACTGTGTATTGAATCTCCCAACACGCTTCTTCACTTTAGTGCTCTACGCCTCACTGAAAGTGAGAAAAGGTGTCAGGTGTGGCCCAGTTATAGTATTAGTCATTGCTTATTGTTACTGTATTGCTGTAGAGTGTTGGAGTCATTAGATGCTTTGTCAAGCCGGTTAGTGTGCCAGTGTTGGCAGCAAGTGGGCATCACTGGCCAAGGCTTGTGTATTCACAACCATTGTGGTGTATAGCAAACAGACTGAACAGCTCAGTTGTTTGTCAGTCTGAGAAATGAGATGGAAGGTTCAGGACAGCACAGATCACTAACACAGACTGTGACTTCATCTGTTTTTAAACATGTATTAGAGAGTTGTCCATTCAATTTGATATTTCCTCATTGATATAAAAAGGATCGACAAAATATTAGAAATACCTGAGTATGATGCAGTACATTTCAGCAGCACCACAGACTAGAGCCTGCAAAATTACCATAAAGTTGAACAATTTCAACAAAAACTGAACAGAACAACCATCATGACAGCAGGGCTGTTATATAACACTCATTAGTTGTATCTGTACATAATAAACAGTGTAAACAGTGCCTCATATAGTATCAAGTCTTTTTGTGAACTGAAACCATTATAAATCTAAAAATAATTCTAGTCTCATACTCTTCTTTGTCTGTTGTCTAATGCTTTTTGTCTTTTTTTTTCTCCTCAGACATCATTAAAGACTCTGAGAACGCCTACCAAAGCGCCTTTGATATCAGCAAAGAAGAAATGCAGCCCACACACCCAATCCGTCTTGGTCTTGCCCTCAATTTCTCCGTTTTCTTCTATGAGATCCTGAACTCACCTGATCAGGCCTGCCAGCTGGCCAAACGCGTAAGAGCAAATCACCACACGATACACTTCACTTTTCACACTTATGGCAGCAACATCACACTGCTGTATTATGAAGACTTTCCAGACCGAATTTGCAACTGTTGTTAATCCACACACACAGCAAGACGGCAGTAAAACCTGTATAAACAAACTGACCTGCAACACATACACATTCCTATCTACTGATGCGTAACAGCAGAGCACCATTTCCCAGCAGTTTAAAAATGTGTTTTCGTATCCCGCAGGCTTTTGATGATGCCATTGCAGAGCTCGACACACTGAGTGAAGATTCCTACAAAGACAGTACACTTATCATGCAGCTACTGCGAGACAACTTGACAGTAAGTTTCCCCCAAATTTGCATTTCTAAAACATAAATGTAGCGACTGAAATGACGAGCAGATTTTGTGCACAAAGGGAATAATTTAGATGATTGAACTGGCATTTATATGAAAATGTGATTACTCAGTGTTTTTATAACTCTTTGTAATTGAGCTTGTGCCCTTCACCTTGTGACCAGAAAAATAGGAACTCCGCCCCTTCAGCAGTGGGCCTTCCTTTCTGTATTTTTCTGGTCACTGTGGAGCGGAGACTAAGTGGCGTCTTAACTTCCCATTCAAATGAAACTGAAAATAAAAAATAAGAATTTCAAGCTATTAATGAATGTTTTCTTCTCTCTCTTCTCTTCTCCCACCCTATCTGTCTTTCCTCAGCTGTGGACCTCTGACAACCAGGGCGACGGAGAGGATGTAGAGGAGCCCAGAGATTGAGCTAGACCCCCTTAGTCATTCCTGTCTGCCTGCCATCGTCCCGGCTCATCTTCATCATGATCATAAACACTGAGACCACCTCATTATCATCATTGTCGTCCAGCTCTCTCCATCTTTTTTTTTTTTTAATTTTTTTTTTTTTTAATTTAGTTCTCTCAACACTCATCTCACTCCTATCAGTTTACTATTTCTTCTTTTGTAGTAACTGTGGGGAAAGGGGATGGGGAGGGAGGGTAAGCTTGGGATTGCGTGGTGGGAAGGTCTGTTTGGAAGGGTGGGAATAGGGTCAATGTGGAAGGGTAAAGTGTGTTTGGGTTTGATTGCCTGTCTGCTGACCTTTTTTTGTCTATGGGAGAAATAGGGGTGTTATTATTAAGGTGGTGGGTGAGAGGGGCAAGTTCTCAACTCATGAAAAACTGCAGCTGGTTGAGTTTTTAGAGTCAGAAAACAGTTGTACTGTATGTGTATCCTGTTCATGTTAAAAAAAAAATCCTGTTATTGATTAACGATCTTTTGATGATACATCTGGTTTGACAAAGTCAGGAGTTGGCTCCTCACATGTGAGGAGACAGCAGCTGTTAGTCTGTACTTGGCTAGATGAATGACAGCAAAGGTGAAGTGGAGGAGGCGATGGGGAGTGCTGGAGACAGAAGGCAAGGTTTTGTTGGAACATAAAGGTTACATTCCATTTACTGTCAGTTGCTCAACTTTCTACTCATTTTTTTTTTCTGTTTCTTTATTTTTCGGGTGACCTGCATTTGTATTTCTATGTATTAATTACGAGGTATAGAAAACTTTGAAGAACAAAAGAGCACACAAGCTTGTTGCTCTTTTGTATGAGCACAGCAGTGAGAAAAAAAAATCCCACATGCTTATCTAGTTACTGCTTTTTCAAATTAATATTTTTATTTGTTTTGTCTTTTATTCTCCTTTTTCTTTCAATACTTGCCTAAACTGCATGTTGGTAAGAAGTAGTTTGTGGAGATGTAAGGAAGGTTGTTGTCGGGCTGGCTAGCTTTGTTCATGTCTTTGGAATTTTCATACTGAACACCCAAGCATAACTGTTATTTGGGGGGAAATGTGTAATTTCATGTAAGTGGAATAAAAAAGATAATTTAAAAGTTTCAACTTGTCCATTTGAAGGGATTACACTGGTAATTCAAGTTAATGACTTACTCTCATAACTCTCAGAAGTGGTCATCTTACCTCAAAAACCAGTAGGTTATATTTGAGTGGTAAATCCAGCAAGCAGTCCAAATCAGCTGCTGTGAATCACTGTAGAAGAATAAGTGAGTCACACTGAGGTGGAGGCTGGGAGCAGACGACAAGACCCACAGAAAGTCCTCTCCCTCCTCCAAACACCAGTTTGATTCACTGTCTCCAATGCAAATAGCCTTCTGTTGCTGTGGTCAATGATGCTGTTTGTTCCATTGTAATGCACTACATCGTACAGATTTGTACTTAGTGGGAAACCAAAGATTTACTTGTAACCAGGAAAAATATAAGAACTTCACGACAAGCATGAGGGCCACACCCTTGAATACACTGGGCCTGTGGAGACAGAAGACATGGAAAGTTACATCCAAGAGGGTAATCTAATCATTGAACACTGAGCAGGGCAATAATAGAACAACCATTACAAGAGAACCAGACATTATCCTTATGTCATCTTCTGAAATAAAAAAGCCAGTCAGTTTGATTCAATGCTTAAATCAACTGAAGGAAGGGAAACTTTAAAAAATAAAATAAAAAAGGCATTTCCCTCTACACACCCTTCTGGGTGTGTCTGCCCTACTGTGGGAGGAGGGCACTGAGTCTACCGCAGAGGAATGTGGAGTTTCAGTGCCACCTCCTCAACCCTGTTCATAACCACAGCACATCCTCAGCAGAGGGCTCTTCTAGCAGACTTTACCCTCAAGTGTAATCAAGGTAATCAACTATCATGTAGGTGATGCACATGTTACATATACTGTAAATGCGTATCATATAGCATGCATTATACATATAAGCATGCATTAGGCAGTCTAGTTATATATTATCATGTAATTGATAAATTGTGCTACCTAAGACCCTGTTAGACTCTGGACAACTTTGTATCCATAGAGAAAGTGTATCTTGTGCTCTTTGCAACATCCTGCAGGTGTCATGCTGCGTTCTGCCTACCAAGCCACATCATTGACTATACAAATATTTATATAGAGTCAGTGAGCCAGATGTGCATGACTTTCGCGGGAGCGCGCACAGAAGAGGGAAATGAGCGTTTGAATCATTTCTAAGGCAAATTATGGCGATATAATCATTACTTATAAGGTTGATCAATGATCATAGATGGCTTTAATGAACATAAGATCCCTTCCAGGCATGTCTAAGGTATAAAAATACTAGCTAATTTCAATTTTAAAAATTGTTTTTTCTATTAGCAAGTCGAAATCTATTCCTCTCTCGATGAATAATGCTGAATCTGAATATGCTAATATGCTTCTTGTTTCACTGAAAACTACACACTGGAGGTTTCAGTTTCCTGATTACAGTTGTGTGAATTGCACGCTGACGTTGACCTTGACCTCCAGACTAGTTGTGATGTCATAAACTCTTGCTCATGTGTACACGTGATAAACTGAGATTTACGGTGAGAAAACATTTCCCCTTCGGCAGATGAATGTGAAAACAGCCTTCTCGTGTTACACTCGGCACATACATCACTCTGCACAGTGAAAGCCAAAACGTCCATGTGATGTAACAGTGGGCAAAACACATTTTTGAGTGAAAAGGGAACTTCACGCGTGAAGATCATTTAGTGTTTTTATTACTCTTGATTGAAGAACAATCCTTATCCTTATTAAATTAGCCCTGAATAAAATATGTGCAAGTGACACCACTTGATTAAGTGTCTATAAAGTTAAAGAGAGGATGTAATATTCTGCAGAGCTTAAGTTATACTGTAGCTGCCGAGACCTGCGTCCACTTTCAGCCACGGTGAGAGTCTCGTGTGAAATGTCCACAGACAAACTTCGGAGTTAGAGGACACTCGGTAGAGCTGAGAAATGCTTCCCCTGTTAGGTTAGTACAGAACTCCCTGTGCCTTTTACATCCTCATACTTCAGAATCATCTTTATTGGGCAAGTATGTTCACACGCACAAGCAATTTAACTCCGCTTTAGTGGCTCTAAATGTACTCACACAGAATAACAACACAATAATCTTCAGAAATGTACACCAGGAATGACTATGTTGGTGACAGGTGAACTGTAAACGGGATACAAATAGTGCAAGTGAATGATAAGATAAATTAGATAATAAAAATAATAAAACAACAACAACAATAATATATATGACAACGTTTCAAGTGAAATACATTTCATATTTTTTCAATGAGGGGGGAGGAGTAGATGTTAAATGAAATGACTGAACTTTTTATTTTATCTTATTTTATTTTATTCAAAGTACAGTACTTTATGTACATCTTAAAACATGTCTGGAGGAGATCTTTATGTAACATTTTCTGCTTAGATATTGTTTTTCTACAGGTCAAAAGGTATCTAATAAGTTTGTTACGTAGATATTTATACTTTTCTGACTATATGTAAATTGCAGAGGGTGAATTTTAGCAGATGAGTTTAGATTGGATTAATACTGGTTAGAAATACTGCAGTAGGCTCGCTGTCACGGGGAACATGCTTATGAGTGCATAAAGCAGTTTAAAAAACAAGGAACACACTCCATATTTACCGAAATAGCCTAATACAATTTATTTGAGAAATGATCTGAAATGAGCGAAATGGAATCAAATGTAAACAAAATATCGCGAGAGTTGTGACGTCACACGTGGTGGTTTCGACTGGAATCGTGAAACAACCTCCACCGACCTTCCTTTCATTCCCGTAATCCGTCTGCGTAGGGTGTGCTCCGGAGCTAGTCTCGGCACACATTTTATTATTATGAAACAAACCAAAAGCTAGAGAGCACACGCAGACATATTTTTATAAGAAAAAAAAAACAAAAAAATCGGTGAAGCAGGATTTGATTTGCCAACTAAAAGCAACGCGAAGAAGACGGAACGAGAAGAACGCGAGCAAGCTAGCGGCGTTAGCGTCATTGTTGAAAGCGTGGGTGACTAACGTTAGACACTTAGATTGTTAACCACTTATTTCTACCCTTTACGGGCTTTGGCATTCCAGTTGTCATAGTAAATGAAGTCATTTGCTTCATATACTAATGGGAATTTTGCTTACTAACTTGACTGTGAAAGAGTACAGATTGATAGTAGTGAGTTCTGCGAGACACATCGGTTAGGCCACGCTCCGACATTTTGCTAATCAAGCTAACTAGCCCACGTTGCTAACTGTGAAGATAGCAAGTAGACTGATAAAAATTAACCACTCCTTATAGAAGACTGGTATTAGCCGGTGGTTGTTGACGAAATATCGAGCTTTTATAACCATACAGTTTCCCGTCGTGTCATATTGTCTGAGAACACGCGTCGACAGATATGAATCCGAGCGCGCCCAGCTACCCGATGGCCTCCCTGTATGTGGGAGACCTGCATCCAGACGTTACCGAGGCCATGCTCTACGAGAAATTCAGCCCGGCTGGGCCCATCCTCTCCATCAGAGTGTGCAGGGACATGATCACCCGTCGGTCCCTCGGATACGCCTATGTCAACTTCCAGCAGCCGGCTGACGGTAGGTGTAAAGCAGCAGCATGTGGCACCACCTGACTCCATTTTGAACACGCAACTTTTACTATGCATGTCAGCATCTGTTTCGATAAGCTCTGGTGGTGTTGAGGGTCAATAAAGTGATGTGACAGAATTCAGTAATGGTAGATTGATAAGTACTGAACATGTCAGCCATCTGTTATCTGACATGCCATTAAACAGTAACCTTCTCCATGCATAGAAAGTTGTTGCCATATGCATGTGGACCCAGTGTCATTAAAACTTGTCATTTGGGGGCTTTTTTTTTCAGCTGAGCGAGCCCTGGACACCATGAATTTTGATGTGATCAAAGGCAGACCCCTCCGCATCATGTGGTCTCAGCGTGACCCCTCACTGAGGAAGAGTGGAGTGGGTAACATCTTCATCAAGAACCTGGACAAGTCCATTGATAACAAGGCCCTCTACGACACCTTTTCTGCATTCGGAAACATCCTTTCCTGCAAGGTAGGTGGGGGGCAGCATTCATCCTGTATGCCTTTTTGTGTTGGGTGCTTTGACCACTACTTTGCATGAGTCAACATTGCACCATGTTGAAGTTGACTGTGTGTAATGTGTTTTTTGAGATGCATGGTGTTTGGGATTGTTGCTGACATGCTCAAATTTCCCTTTTCCAAGGTGGTTTGTGATGAAAATGGCTCAAAGGGTTACGGCTTTGTGCACTTTGAGACCCACGAGGCTGCTGAGCGGGCCATTGAGAAAATGAATGGCATGTTGCTCAATGACAGAAAAGTGTAAGTGGGATTATAATTACCCCTTTTTTGGTAAATACATGTTTTTGGGGCGTCTCATTAACAACACAGATGTGTACATCTAATCAAAGGTTTGGTTTTTTTGTGTTTAACTGCATCTTGTCCACCAAATTATCTGCCAGTCACACCTAACTTAATCAACAAGACACCAACATCCCTGAAAACTGGGACAGATTAAAACAGTGCATAGAATTACATTGTAGGGGGTGTGTCAGCCATTGCTAAGTTTGTGTGTGAGTGTGTGCGTTTGTTTTAACTCTGATCAGATTTTATTAAATTCTGATGAGCTTTAAATGCGATGTACAGTTCCACGACTGTTGAAATTGGCGAACTGGGGCGTTTCCTTATACTGTTGCACTGGAAATCGCAACTTTCCGGTTCAAACTCCAAATGTCTCAAACTGAAACTGATTTGCGGTCACAATCCTTACTGAAGTCTACATCACACACCTCTGTAGGACGGCTGGAAACGCTCCATAAAATGTCCAAAGAATCTGATGATTTGGTGCATAAAACTAAAGTGAGCCCCGTCATTCATGTAGCTTTGGTGGTTTTGGAGGGAAAATTAGCTGTGAGTGATTTATAATCTTTTTACACATTAGTTGTAAAAGCCAAGCAGCAGCAGTATGTCCCACACTCAAACAAGTGTTGGACGACACTTTTTCCACGTCGAATACATTTTTCAATCTGAGCTGGAGAAAAAGAATTAAGTGATTTTTACAGGAGAGCAGAAATCTGTTAGGCAGCATCTGGGGCTTCTCTTTACTAGTCAGGCAAAAGTTGTTGAAGTGAAATGGTAATTTGGGAGTAAGGGGGTTTACTACTACTGCTTAGACAAAGTTTCATCCCTGTATGCATGTCTGGTTCTAATATTTCTGAACCTTTTGACCAACAACAGATTCGTTGGACGCTTTAAATCACGGAAAGAGAGGGAAGCTGAGCTCGGGGCTCGCGCCAGAGAGTTCACCAATGTTTACATCAAGAACTTTGGGGAGGACATGGATGACGAGAAGCTGAAGGAGCTGTTCGGCAAATATGGTAAGACGGTGATGAGATTTTAGACGCGCATTTTCAATGTGGTGTGTCACTAGTTTAATTCGGCCTGTTAAATGTGTTGATCAGCTGTTGTATTTTGTAGGACCTGCACTCAGTATCCGTGTTATGACTGATGATAGTGGCAAATCCAAGGGATTCGGCTTCGTCAGCTTCGAGAGACACGAAGACGCACAAAAGGTTTGCCTGTGTTCTTTACTCCCATTATGTTTCTGTTCAATGGATCATCAGTTGTCGTCTCTGTAACTCTGCTGATGGGGTTGAATTCTTAAGCTTGTTTATTTTATCGCAGGCTGTGGATGACATGAATGGTAAAGAACTCAATGGCAGACAAGTGTATGTGGGCCGCGCACAGAAGAAAGGAGAGCGCCAGAACGAACTCAAGCGCAAATTTGAACAGATGAAACAGGATCGCATGACCAGATACCAGGTTTGTCAGTTTTTGTTAAACAGATAATGTCACATGGGGGGGCGGGGTACTCATTTCCTAAAAATGAAGCTCTTAGTTTAGTATTTCAAATTAGGAATTGCAGTGGATTTGAAATGAAAGCGTGAGGAGCATAGCTGTGTCAGCAGCAGATTTTGCTGCTACACAAAACCTCATTTTCAACCGGTCTGTGCATGCATGTTGTCAGGAAGTGACCTAAATACAGTGAGCTCCTAAGAGTTGATTTGGCTTCATCTTGGTATGTCGGACATGTAACGATCTCATTGTTGCTCTCTGTGTATCAGGGTGTCAATCTGTATGTGAAAAACCTGGACGATGGCCTAGATGACGAACGTCTGCGCAAAGAATTCTCTCCATTCGGTACCATCACAAGCGCAAAGGTAAAGAAAGAAAAGATGAAGTGATAAGTGATGTCATTTTTTTTTTTTATGAAGATAAACAAGATTATAGTTTGCCGGAATAAATACTAATCAGGCTTCTTCTCCCTCAGGTGATGATGGAGGGCGGCCGCAGCAAAGGTTTTGGCTTTGTGTGCTTCTCTTCTCCAGAAGAGGCCACCAAAGCTGTGACAGAGATGAACGGGCGTATTGTTGCCACAAAGCCACTGTATGTGGCCCTCGCCCAGCGCAAAGAGGAGCGTCAGGCCCACCTAACCAACCAGTACATGCAGAGGATGGCCACTGTCCGTGCTGTGCCCAACCCTGTCCTCAACCCCTACCAGCCTGCTCCACCCTCAGGCTATTTCATGGCGGCTATACCTCAGGTGAGTCCCTGATCCTTCTGGCCAGTTTAGCAGAGTTTTTTATCACATACACCAGATTTGGCAAATACTATGATGTTGACACCATGCTGTTTAATGATAACTGTAAGCCACTAGTGTGAGTTGTAAGGAAATATGATGTGATGATAAATCCTCATTGTTTTTATCCTTTTCAGGCACAGAACCGTGCTGCATACTACTCTGCCAACCAGCTGGCCCAGCTCCGACCCAGCCCACGTTGGGCCACTCAGGGAGTGCGTCCTCAGCGTAAGTAGCCACGATGTCAACGCGTTTGATTTCATGTACGGCCATCTCTAAATGGCATAAAATGGGTTTTAACATCATTTGGTCTTCCTCCAGACTTCCAGAACATGCCCAATGCTATGCGCCCCTCAGCTCCCAGGCCCCAGGCCTTCAACACCATCCGTCCCACCACGACCACCAACACCCAGGTCCCACGCATGATGGCTTCCCAGCGTATGCGTACGTATTAAAGCTGCTGTAACTCAAGAATCTGCTCTATTTTTGTCCCTCTGTCGTTGCTGCTTTGTCATTTTGATGTCATGTTGACAAAGTGACTTTTTCCTCTTTCCAGCCACCCAAGCCCTCAGCCAGCGCCCCGCCGGTGCTTCAGCCACCGCAGCCCCCGTGCGTGCCATGCCCCAGTACAAATATGCTGCCGGAGTACGCAACCCCCAGCAGCACATGGCCTCCCAGCCACAGGTCGCCATGCAGCAGGTAAGAATTCCACCAACTCGTGATTTCAGTAGAACACAATTAAAGATTTGGTTATTGGGTCAGTGATTGTATAACATCCAAGGACTCTCTAAGAAACGTGCTAGTTTCACTTACTGATTCATGAAAGACATTCTGCATTTTTATCTACTTTGCTTTTCTTTTTTTTTCTTTTTTTTAATGGTTGTTACACGTGATAATGGCAGGTGGCTAAACGGAACAAAATTGAAATATTATCACTGCATAAAACCAGGAAAAAGTCTGTTAACAATTTGCTAGTAGTTGTCTAAGGCTAAAGTAAGTAAGGCTGACTCAAATCCTTTTTTCCACTTCCTTAGCCTGCTGTCCACGTCCAAGGACAGGAGCCACTGACTGCCTCCATGCTGGCTGCTGCTCCTCCTCAGGAACAGAAGCAGATGCTGGGTTCGTATTTGTTCTGCTTAGATTTAAAAGGAACTAACATGAATAGAAATGTTTTGTGGACCCAATGTGGTTACTCCTAATGACCATCTTTTCAGTCTGATTTGAACTGCGTGTAGAATTCAAAATTCCCGCTTGTTAATGACTATTCTCCCCCACAGGTGAGCGTTTGTTCCCCCTGATCCAGAACATGCATCCCAGCCTGGCAGGCAAGATCACCGGTATGCTGCTGGAGATTGATAACTCAGAGCTGCTCCACATGCTTGAGTCACCTGAGTCACTGCGCTCAAAGGTCAGTCAATAACTTATCTCTCAGATACATCACTGGAAGTCTGCTTGCTGAGATAATGTCCTCCTGTCTTGACAAATCTTTTAAATCTTTGTTCCTGGTTGTTCATCTTCATGTGACACAGTAGATAAAAAAGTTTTACAGCCTGTTCAGTTTATTGTGCAGCTTGATTTAGTTTAACAGTCCATAGACAGTGGTTCACTAAGTGTTTTTGTTGTTTTTAGGTGGATGAGGCTGTTGCTGTGCTTCAGGCCCACCAGGCCAAGGAGGCTGCTCAGAAGTCCACCACCCCCGCTGGTGTTCCCAGCGTCTAAGGTGTGTTTGTGTGTGTATATGCAGGGATTCTTATTCTGTATGAGGTTGGCAAATTCTACATAACCGCTGAAATGGATTTCTAGATGTCCTAAATAAATAACTCTTTTCTTTTTTTTCTTCCAGATTGAGCATTTTGAAACCTGCTTCACCGATGGAAAAAGAGAAAAAAAACTTAAACATTGAAAAACCTAAAACACTGAAAACATCGCAAAATGATAAATTATTTCTTAAAAAAAGAAGAAAACATTGACTCTGCCAGGTCTAGGGATGGTTTGACTAGACCTTGATCATAAACAAAAATTTGTTGAAAAAAAAAGCAAAATATGGAAAAAAAAATTGAGATGACAAATTTGAATGCATTCCTGTTTTATGTCATTTTACTGTGTCAGTGCTCAGAATATCAGCCATGAACAGGATGGTGGTAGCTGAGCATTTGAGAGGTGATTTGTATCTTAAACTACTGGCTAATAAATTCTCATTCAAAATATACGCCTCTGTTTCATGACTCAAGTGTTGTCGTCCCCAGTAGCTTTTATGTTTAAACATAGAAATACACAAAATATTGACACAGATTTGTGATATATTACATTGAACTGTGCTGATTGGACAATAATTTTCCTGTAGGTTAGTGGTTAGTAATGCCACAATGAACAGTACAGTCATCATCCACCAGGTGTCACTGTAACTCAGTCATTCAGCAGGTTACAAGCATTTCCTCAGAATTGTGGCACATGTCCTTGATTATTTATGTGTTTCCCCATCTGTACTTTCTTTGCACAGTCGTACTAATGCAGACTGTATGATTTACAGCTCCGGACTTGTTTTCTTGAAGAAGACACATCCCAGGTCTTACTGTGCAATGAATACACAGCAAGATGCCTGCTAGTTAATGTGCGCTGCAGCCTGATAAATCACCATACTAAAACAGCTGCATTGTGCGCAACTCTGATCTACATGCATGATATTCTATTCAAAGGACAGCTTTGCATGAATAAGTGACTTGGTGATCAGCTCACAGCCATTCAAGCCGCACTTTTACTTTATCAAGTGCTACTTTGCATAACAACGTAAACGGCATTCTTCTGTTTTGTACCACTGTCATTTAGCCTGTATTCATGATATAATCTTAACAGTTTGTTTGTGTGTGTGTGTGTTTATGTAAATGTTGAATTGAGAAACATGAGTGTTAATGTAAATTGGTGCAAGGTTGGCCCAGTGATGCCTTAAATTCTCGTCAATCTGGAGAAACTGAAGACGGTACCACAGGAAAAAAAAACAAAACAAGTAAAACAGGCCTCTCTACTCTGTTCATCTCTGAAACTGTCTTAAATCTGAACCCAGTTTGGAACACGGTATGTTATTTTGTAAAGCAAACGAGTGTTTTAAGCATGCAGATTGCGGTGTTGAAGCAATACCCCTCGTCCCTACTATAAGGAATGCCACTGCGCCCCTGAGCCAGCATGTGTTCCCTGCCCTCTGTTTAAAAGTTATGACATCTGTCATCTGTTTATTGTAGCTCTCACTCCACTTTCTACAATTTTTTTTTTCCTACAGCGCCAATTCTGTTTCCCTTTCCCGCACTTGAAATAGAACACTGTCAAAAATGTTCATAGCACTGAAATTTGCCATTTCATCACATCTCCCTTCCTTCAAACAGAGAGTCTTTCCAACCAGCACAGAGGAGGTCTTGTATAATGTCCTGGAACCAACAAAGCGTGAATGTGTCAAGAGGATGAGGAGGGAGCGGACCTTTTTGTTGGAATAACTGCTGTTTCTTCTCATATTGTATTCGTGGGAAACCGAAAATGTCGCTTGCCTGCCCTTTTTTAGATACAGGAGATCTGTGATGTGTTTGGATGAAATCCTATGAAAAGTTAATACCAGAAGTCATGCAGCAGCCTTTCCTGTAAAGTGAGAATACTAAAGTAAAGGCAAATGTATCTATTTTATGTCATCTATAGAGGGGACCCCACATTTTTATTTATTTTTCTAGACTGTGGAAAGACTGGAGTGAAAGCTCTGGTTGGAATTGGCTCTTGTCTTCAGTGTACTTTCTCCAGCTGAGCTTTTGATCATTAGAAATTCTTTTTTTTTTTAAGTTGGAATGTGTGGTTTTATTACATCTTTGTTGCTTATTTTCCTGACTTCATTGTATCATTGGACCAAAAACCAAATGAATATATCACCACGGTGGCCAAATTTTATAAGGGCTGCACCTCGGCCTTCCTTTAATGTCTCCCCCGACACTCCAGTACAAACACTCATAGGCTCAAGATCAGCCCTTGTTAAAGCTGGACCAGACTGCGAACATATTTCATGGCCGACCCAAAACAACTTTCCATGGGGGATTTTATAGGATTATCCAGCTTTGACTCTTATGATGTTTGCTCATATCACTTTATGGTTCACAGAGGAAGGCTTTTGAGTAAATACATTTCATCCACATGGTTTGATAACTTCATACAAAAAGCACTACTAGTACATGTCTACTGGTTCTCATGCTTTTTTTCATTAACAGGAGGTGCCTTTGTGTGGAGCCTGATTGCGAAGTCCTGCGCAGTGTAGGATTTGGAATAGTGTACATACAGCAACATACTAAATGCAGGAATGCATGAGCATGTATGTTGTGTACACGCTGATCTGCGCCTATTAGTGAAAAAAAAAAAGCTTAGCCTAGATTCCTGCTATCACATGATTTCCACGGTCTGATTCAGGCTATTACTTGTTTTGCTTGGCTTTCGTTCCTAATTAGGCACTGCTGTCAGGAACCCTTGCTTCAAGTAAACAGAGTTTCTAATATGTCAGTGAAGATGTGAGTGGCAGCTGCATAATTCCACCAGCTCAGTCGTCACTTCCTCTTGTGTCTCTTTAAATAATGATAAACACACAGAGAGCTATCATGTAATCCTCTCTAGCTTGGATTAGATTTGTCTGTCTGGAGCTGCCCTGTCTACCATTTCATCAACAAAATCTTTTATATGAATGTCTGTCCATGTAGGTTCATAACAAATTAAAAATGAGAACTTTTTAAAAAAAAACATATATTCATGTGATGTAATGGATGTCATTTCTGAGACATGAATGAGCTTAGTGCTTGACTTTGAAGTATATATTGCACGCAAGTTTACATCATATTTGCTGTTAGCCATCATTTTTTTCTTCATGCTTGGAGATTCAGCTCACTTTGATCTCTTTGGATTTATTAATACAATTTATTAACGACATTTATGAGGGGCTGTTTATTTTAGCCGGACAGATGACTTGATGGTTTTATGGCTGTTTAACCAGTTGCTATGGACAGAGAAGTGTTTGAAGCTCGCAAGCATGAGGATGACTTCAGGCTTCACGCCCTTGATCTGTACTCAGAATATTTATTTTAATAAATGTCAGATAATTTATTTGGCAAGTAACAGAATGTATACAAACAGAAATGTGATGACAAATGCAGGAAAGATTGTTACAGATGTGCTGCACTTCTCTCTACTCTGTGTTAAAGCACACAAAGGCCACAAACTAACTGCAGCTGGTTTGTGTTTGGGAATAATAGAGTAGTGAAATAGAAATAATTTGAATTTAGGGTTTAAATTAATAATTTCATATTAAAATCAGATAGTATTTTGAATTTCATTATTATTATTATTATTATTATTAGTAGTAGTAGTAGTAGTAGTAGAAGGTAATAGTACTGTTGTTGTTAACACTATTGTTATTGTTGATGTTACTATTAATATTATCATTATCACTTAATCAGAATGACAGTCAGTCTACAACAACAAACAGGCCATAAAAACAATAAAATAATAAAAGGTTAAATGTCTTGTAAAGCTTATACATTTTAACAGCTTTTTTGTTTGTACTTTCAGATGTTGAAGAAATATATTGTTTGATATAGACTGTCAGCTCTGAAAAGTTTTGCTTTTTGCTTAAGAATTTGGAGGCATAAATATTATAATTGGTCAAAATCGTAAAAGCAAATCAATCAAATAGAACTGCGAGCAGAGATTCCTGTCATATTTAGTGAATTAATACGATACATTTTGTCCAAAGTAATAAAAAGTGAGAGTGGATATGATCAGATCACGGTAGAGACCGTTATGCCGATGGAACTTTGATCAAAATCTCGCGATGCGATTTGAATTTCTGAGCTAGAACGAGAGCAGCGAACAACAGAGCGAGATCTGTGCAGGCTGTTGTCGCTCGAAACGGAACGGAAAGGTGGGACCGAAGACAGAGGGAAACAGAAGTACTTCACGCCAGTGCACCGGGACTACTGATTATTTCACTTAAAATTGTTTTTTGGAAAGAAGAACATTTCCTTTCTTCGTTGTCACTGTCTCTGGAACAAGTGTCACTAGCAACAGACGGTACGTTCTCATCGTTTCTAGCTAACCTTGCTAGCCAGCTGCTAACGCTTGCTGTGTTTGGCAATGTTAGCTGGCTGGCACTCTGGTTACCGACAGCATTTCTAGTGGCTCATAGCTATATTTTGCGAACGTCATGTGCCCTATTTTCTGTCTTTACAAGTGTAACAGATGGTGATAATTTGTGAGGTAACGTAAACTGACCTTAACACAATGAACTATGTAGCCAACCGAAGTAACGTTAACAGTCAGCCGTTATTGAGAAGTGGGAGACAAGGAGCAGTACGAACCGTAACGCCAACTGTTGGCATCATTACTTTATAAATCATACCAGCTGCTTATAATAAATGATTGATGGACTTCAGTTTGTTGCCAATAAAAGACGTTGAGTTGTCTTATTCCGACGTCAAGCAATGCAGCAGTGTGTTAAACTGATTTACTAATGACTACCATGATAAGATAAAAACTGCAAGGAGAGAGAGAAAAAGTTGTGATTTCATAGTGGTTTGTAAAGCTGTGTCTGTCACACTAACAGCTAAACTAACATGTAAAATAAGAGATGGGTGTCAGCGGTGAATTTGAGTAAAGTCTCAAGTGGGTAGCTTGCTGCGGTGCTTTCATGCTTCTTATTTTTGGGGGAGATGTAGAGAAATTGGCCAGTGTCTGTTTTCCAGATGGATTTTTCTCTATTGGTGGTTTGATAGGTGGCATGGAGATTAGTTTGTCACGACCTTTAATGCTTCTTGTAATGCCTGAAAATCCAAGATAAGGGTGGAGACCTCCACTCAGTTTAGATAAAAAGCACATAAAATGCTAATGTGATTATGCAGCTATGAGGTAACAAAGTGTCTCGTAAGCAGCGCTGCAACTGCCGTGATCCTTGGGTCAAACCTGATGAGGATCTGGATATATCTTTATAAATAGGACTTGGATAGTTGTATGCTAGGGACTTACTTATACAAATGAAGCTTCCCTTCTTGTTCCATTAATCAGCCGTCGTCAGGATAGGGAATACCGAAGACAGAGTAGATCATAGTCAGTATGCAGGTGAACTGTTGATAAAATGTCTGGCTCAGGCTCAGCTACCTTTACTAGTTGAGGTTTAACCAGTTTTTTTTTTGCCTGTGGATCAATGTGTGTAAATATATTTTGTCTGAAAACCTTCCTTTCTGTTGGGTTTGTATTGGCTGTACTGAGTTATTCAATGAGCCACCGAGAACTGTGTACAGTGCTACATTGTAGTAAATGTAAGACAGTGTACAGTGGAGTGGAAAATGTGTTTTATTTCCCCATCTGCCCACTAGTGTAGTTTTTGTGCTTGGTTTATCATCATTAGCTGAAGAAAGATTGAACACTTGGTTCAGATGTTTTGGCACACACAGCAGCTGCCCTGTCATTGCCTTTCGCTGGTGGTATATCAGAAATGGGGAAGGATTATACAGCCACTAGGCTGTCATCCTCTAGGTTCTCCGCACTGTGGGAACCACAGCTCATTCCACATACTTTGAGCTTTGTTGAAAAATGAGCCTGAATAACATCAAAGAGCCCCACATATGATGCATTTCTCTCGTAGTCATTCAGTCAAGAATGTGGATTTTTGTGCTATGTTTAGGATATAAGGCCTCATGGACACACTTGGACATTTCTAAAGTTGGGCTTTATAGCCAACAGTGTTATCACAATGATATCTCCATTTAGAAATAAAACTGTATTACAGGAATGGCCAATCAAAACCAACGTTCAGTAGGCAGTAGTTGGTCTTGTAAAACTGTTTACTATAATGTAAATTGTTGATGGTGAAACTTGATGTTGAGGTTTCTGGCCAAGTGTAGTGTTTTCTGTTCTTGACAGTTTGACTGCCCAGTGTTGCCCACAGGTTAACAGGGTGTTTGTGTGGTGTATCTGCCAAGTAAATGGTTTGCTCTGTTGAAAACTGATTTCATATTCCTTGATGGAAATATGAAAGTGGGTTCCAGTGAGAGTGAGACCACTAGCCAAGATTTTGTTTTTCTATTTGTTTCAGATGTAATCTTTTTTTTTCTTCCATTACAAATGATAAAATGAGCTTAACAAATTGAGTGAAAAGCTGAATCTTTGAAAAATGTACACACATTTCACATTATCTTAGTATTTGGTATGTCCCCCTTCTGCTTTAACTAGTGCAGTGCCCGTTCAAAAAGTGCCTGTTTGGAACAGGCTGACTGCTCAACCTCTGCTAATGCTGCTTGCAGCTTTCTTGAGAATTGCTCATCCAAACAACTTCACACTTGACACTGCGCTTCCTGGGGTCCTCAGCAATACATCTGCCCAGCATGAAGTCGATTGGATGAATGGTTGTCGAGAAAATCAATTCTTGGAGCATACTGACTGTATGCACATTTCTTAGCCGGATAGATCCAAAAATCATGTTAAATCATGAAAAGTTCAGCCAATAAGAGTGTTATTAACATATAGACATTATCTTAATGTTACTAATCCTTGTTTGTAATTTATTTTGAAAGTCTGTCACTGCCTCACATGTTGAAAATAGTTCAATCCATGTGTGTTTGTGGGAGCAGTTGGAGATATGATACAAGCAGGTACTCAGAGTTCAAATATATTATTGAGTTTTTGAAGTAAGTTAATATGGATACAGAAAAAACATCTGATTGGCTGCTGTATGTTGCAGCTATGCATCTACATGGCCGACATGTTGGAGAGGTTAAGATCTGTAAAATGTTTTCTTTTAATAATGTCTTAAACATCCAAACAACTTGACATTGTACTTCCTTCTGGTTCTCAGCAGTACACGCACCAAGTGTGAAGTCTATTTGATGAACTGTTGTTGAGAAAAGTGAAGAACAGGCACACACACACACACACACACACACACACACACACAGACTACTTCCTTTATAGTTAATGACAAAAGCTGATGACCCATGTTACCGCAGCATGATTTGACAATGTTCCAAAGAGCATCTTGTGGTGTCAAAGAATGATTGGCTTTTTCAGTCTTCAAGTGCCACATAAAATGTTCAAAGAGGTTGAGGTCAGGTGACTGTGGAGGAGTCCATGACAGTCAGAAGTTCTTAGTTTTCTTTGGTCTTCTGGTAGTTCTTGCAAAGTTGTGTTTGGGTTCATAATCCTACTGTAGTACGAACCCTTCTCTACAGTGATGCAAACCAGAGGGTACAGCACGTCTCCTCGGTCAGGGTGGAGTCAGTTTGGTGCAGGTGTCCAACTCCAGAGTAGGCAAAACATCCCCAGACTTGAATTTTCCCACCACCATGTTTCACTGTGGGTTTGATACACTGCAGTATCATTCTCTCTCCAGTTTGCCTCCTTAGATCCACCCTTCTCTTACTGCCATAAATCTCCAAGTTGGATTCATCAGTAAATAAAACTTTTTCCAGTCATCCACTGTGAAATGCTGGTATTTCTTAGCCCACCCCAAACGTTTGGCCTTGTTTCCCCTCCTGAGAAGTGGTTTAGAAACTGCTACTCGTCCTCTAGACAGCCTTCTTTTGACAGTTTTTGCTGATTGGAGTCTTGCATTCTTTATTTAGCAAATTCTGAATTTATGAAGTTGCTTTTCTATGTCTCAGGGAACTAAACTTGATGTACTGACCTTCTGATGGTGAGGTCACTTTTGGTCTGCCTGATTGTGCTTTGGATGCAACTGATCCAGTTTCTGCAAAATGTTTTAGAGTTCCATGCACTGCCCCCTTGTAAACCTTTAGTCTAGCCACGATTTGATGCTGAGAAAGCCCCTTTTTGCTTAGAATAACAATTTGACTCCTGACACTTTCATGGAGCATTCACACGATGACCGACAAAGCTACAAAATGAACAGCATGGCCAGCTACATTGTTGCCATTGAAGTGTTGCTTGAGCGCTCGTTGACATAGTTATGTCGTCATTGGCTTGTGTGTGTTTCGGCACCCCATTACCATCCCTGTGTGCACCACAATACACAGAAGCTAATGTTAGCTAGTGTAGCAACAGACAACTAAATGACACACTACCACAGCTAGCCATTGTGCGTTTCAAAATGTAACGATATGTTACATACCTGGTGCTCCCACAAAAGTTTACATCCTCTGCCAAGCTGCTTTTTGTTTATTTGTGTCACGGTAAAAAAAAGAAGGTAGGGTTAAATAGCACAGGGAACTCTGGCTTACGGCAAGTATGAGTTTTTCTTCCAATCTTTTTTTTTTTTTTTAGATAAAACAGAACAAGAAGTGGAAATGGTTAAACAAAAACATATGATTGGTTGATGCGTCATTGGAGCGCTGAAAAAATCTTGAGACCAGCTCAACTTTGATTTGTAGCACTTCACGTCCGTCATGCAGGAATAGGATTTGGGCGTCAGTTTGTAGCTTCATGTTGCTGGCTTTCATTGAAAATAACCGTTGCTTTGTCGCTGGTAGTCTGTACACAGTCACTCAGTTCTGATGCCATGTTTCCCACTATCACAATGCTATTAAGTTATCAATAATCTGCTGGAAACTTGAGGTCATATTTATAACAGGTGAATATTGGCTGCCAGTTACTTGAATGAGCTTCTGATGAGTAGATCAACCTGAACTGAGTGTGTGAATGTGTGCTTCAATGGATTTAAATCTTTCTGAATCCTCAGTCTTTCTGATTATTTTCAGGTAAACATGGACATATTAGAGATGTTCAATGTGGTCTCAAACTTTTGGACCCCACTGTATACAAAACACAATGTAAGACAATTTTCTGTACAAAGCAAAAACTAGGTCCTAAATTTTATTGCATTTTTTTTTAGTGGCAAAGCTCAGTCTTGAAGCACTTTCGTGTTCTTAGTTTTTCCAGAAACCTTTCCAAGACTTTTTTTTTAGAGGGATCTTCTGGTTCTGGCCTATGTACACATTATTAACTATTTACCCCAAGTTTGGCATCACCCGTGTTCTTTGGGATGCTCCCTCTGCATATTTTACATTGAACAGTCATCTGTTTTTGGTAAGGCTAGAGTCTCAGACTAGGGTCTAAGTATGGAGGATGTTGTATCCTGTACAAAGCAAATTTGTGATTTATAATACTGGGGCACATAAATAAAAAACTGACTTAACTATGAATAACTACAAAAATGTCAAACCACCAGTGTGTAAGAATGTTTTCTTATCAAAATGTCACCTTCATCTTTTGTTTGAATTTGAACTTGTTTGATGTACTTTCTCCACACTCTCTGAATTGGCTGACATCTTACACCATCACTGTGCAGGCTGTCTGCCCCTCTCTATTCTGTAGTGTGTATTTGTTTACCCTACAGAAGGGTAGACAATTGGCAAGTGGAAGCAGGTTAACTTTATTCTTTGCATTCGGTTGCTTTTTGGGTGCCACTTAGTGCTTGAAGAAAGACTAATTCTGTTCTATGCTTCACCAAAATATTATATTACCATGTAGAAAAGCCATGTTGGTAATTATCAGTATTGTTTTATTGTTTAGTACTACACATTTCTATTGGACACTCCTCCACATCAAATTATTGTGATGAGGCCACATTTATTGTCTTTTTTTGAGTGCTAAAGGCAGTCTTCCAGAGTAATCAGTGGTGGGGAGTCAGAGGCCTCCCCAGGCTTAGCAGTGTGTTGTCCAGACCTGTGTGTTCTTCCAAAGAAAGGTCATTGGCCCAACATGGCGACCTGACCTGTGTTCTTTTTATGTGTGTGTTTGTCAGGAACTGTGTGTGATGTCTCTCGCTTCCTCTATAGCAAATACAGCTGCAAGGCTATAGGTGGTGAAGGCCTAGCCAACACATCAGGGTGTTGTCATTGGTTATGACATGTGTCTTATGCCCCCCTATGCATCTTGGGCGATCAAACACTTATCTGGTTGTGGTTGAACTCATACCCGTTTTTTGATGTATTGAAGAAGGATGGTGGTCTGGCTAGTCAGACCAACTCCTGGGGTGGTTGGTGGTTTGTCAAAGTTGTTAAATGTAAATGAAAAGATCTTGTCAAGCCACAAGCCTAAAAGGATGTCATCCAAACTGCAGTGCAGAATTATTCAGTAACTCAGCACAGTGTGAAGGGTCTCATGTCTTTAGCCAGCATGTAGTGCTACTGACAGATTTTTAATGATCTGTCATTTGCTGCTGATTTTACATTTGCAGTTAACTAATTAGGGTCGGCATAGCAAATATTTATGTTGCTACGCCTGTCAAGCTGTCTATTTTAGCACAGCACTAATGCTCTTTATAATGATAACATTTGCTGATTTGATTTTGAAACAATGGGTACTTTATTTCAGAAAGAAGTTACTAGCAGATTGAGTCAGCTGTAGCTAGCCAGTGAAAGTTACCTCTGTGAGTCTCTCTGTACCTCTTACTTGTTTGAAAATGAGATCTCTTAAATACACATACATGATACCATAATGACTCAGCATTGTGTAATGATGCTGGAGATGCTAATGACTGAGGCTAAAGCTTACACGTCCCAGACAAAATGTTGGCATCCTCACCAGTATGTGATCCATGTAAAAGATGTGGAAATAAATAAATAAAGAAGGGGCTCTTGTTGTTGCTTTTGCAGGATAGAGTGAGTTAGTTAGTTATTGCATCATGCACATACGAGTTCCCAGCCCACATTGACCAAAATATAGATGTAGTGTAGAAACATTTGTCAATCATGGACAAGAACAAAACTTATTAATAGAACATAGAACTTGTCCGTCTCTACCAGGCTCTACAAATAAAATCAGCCACACAAAAGGTTCCCTTCCTGAAACACAGCTCATGTTTCTTATAATCATTCATCCAGAAAAAATCATCAGACATTAAGGACATCTTACTAAATTAATCATTTTTTACTAAAAAACGATATAGACTCATACAAAAGTAATCCCTCTCAATCATTACTTAGGAGCCACTAGACGTGTGTGGCAGTGTCTTTATCTGTAGAGACTCTGCCCTCTCTCTTATTTTGCTGTGTTCAGGACGTTTCTGGGTGTCAATTTTTTGGGTATTGGGCGCGTAGCCGATAACGGCATACAGGGTGTGAGGTCGGGACTTGTACCATGGTGACCAAGTTACATTGCTGTCTCTGTTTCTCCGCTCCGCTCTCTGTCTCTGTGTCATTGACGTATAAAGAGCTGCAGGTCTGTGTGTCTGCTTGACTGAAGGCGGGGCTGAGCTACACACGCACAGAGCAGAGAAGCCACAGCGGACAGGATGAAGCTTCGCATTCACACAAAATCCGGCAATGCGGCACCTTCCCGAAGGGTTGTACGGAGGTGTGGTCGTGTTTATTTGTGCTTTAGAACATAACCGCCTCAAAACAATCAGAAAGTAATGTTTTATTTATCTGGTTCACAGCTTTGTTCTTGGCAGCGCTGCTCACTCTCGTCATTCCCACTGCTCTCTCTGTCTCTGTCTCTCTCTCTCTCTCTCTCTCTCTCTCTCTGTTACCAACCGACAAACCCTGCATAGTATACCTTTTTAAATCATCACATATGAGCAATAAAACATAAAATGGGCTTGGTCTTCAGTCTCACTTAAATCACATGGCAGACAAAGTCAACAAAGTCTCTTCTCTTCAGGGAGTCCAGTAAAACCTGCCTGTTTGTACTGCTAATGGTGCCGTACCTGAACGTAACTGTGCACAGATCTTTAACTTTTGGATAAATTCTGTGTCATGTAAGGCTCCAGACTGTAGTTGTTTTTAATTAGACAATATGTTCTTAATTTAGCCCTTCTTCAGTATTATATGAAAATGTAAGATCAGCCTGTTATTTCTCTCTCACATAACCCTGCTCAGACGCTTATTATAAAAAAGTTTACCTGGACAGCAACACAATGGTTATATTTACTGGTGCTTACTGGTCAGTGGCACTGTTGAATGTGAGGATTTATTCACCATGAATGGGAAACTGACCACAACTCAGGAGAGACTCAGCCAGACATTTCTCCACTCTCTGTCTAGAAACAGCTAAGATTGTTTAGATTGACACTAAAATGAGAATAGCTGGTCCATCCTAAGTGAGTGTGGTCAGGTTAAGCTAACTTTGGGGCTAACCCTGTTTTCCAGCAGTTGGGGAAACAACAGACAAGACTTGTCTTGGTCTTGCAAAGATTGCAAATATTGTACATTTACTGCCAGATTGACAACTTACTGCTAACCTTTTCCTCTGCTGCACTTGAATTCACTGTCACTTTTCTGCTGCTCGCTCTCATTCAACCACACACTCGCTATGCACACACATTAAACTCTGCTCTATTCCTTAAAGGAGCTATGCTACCAAGAGTTTCCCAGGCAACGACACAAAGGTTGACTCATGTTTAGGAACAGTGCTGCACAAAAACTCCCAAATGCTATTGATTTCCAAATGAATAGATATTTGGAGTTATTTTGGCCTTAAAAACCCTGTTGTGTTTCTGCCATCGATGACAAACGAGAGACCCATAACGCTGACCCAACACTACTATTAAAATGTGCCCTGCCATCTCTGTAGTGAAGCGATACCACATCTCCCCGTCCCCATCTGCTCTATGTGACGTCTCTCCGTCTCCATTGTGACTCTTGGCTTTTCACTCTGCCTTTGAGTGAAGCCGTTCAGAACAACGATAAATACATTTGATTTCAGATGGCACGTCGTACGAAGCAGACAAAAAAAAAAAAAAAAAAAAAAAAAAAAAAAAAAAAAAAAAAATATATATAAATATATATATATATATATATATATATATATATATATATATATATATATATATATATATATATATATATATATATATATATATATATATATATATTATAGCAGAAAGTCTCTTGAGATTGAAATCTCTTTTACAAGGGAGACCTTGCCAAGACAGCACACCAGTTACAGTTTAAGTAGGAATAAAAGAACAGAAAGGGAATACAAACAAACACACAAGACACAGACTAAATCCACCTCAAATAAGGCAGTTGCAATTCTCAGTTACATGGACTAGGCATTTTCCATATATTATATTTATTATTATATGACATCATTAGGTTATTAACACTGAAGCATCAGTGTTAGATCAGCATGTTGCTGTGTTAGCTGCTGGAGGTGGAGCTAGTTTCAACTACTTTATATACATTTAGACCCTAAATCAGCATAAAACAGCTGTCAGCAGCTGTCCTGACTCCTTATAGGAAACAAAGTTTTCTTTTTTTCACTAAACTGTTTCAGTAATAGTATTGACCAGTGAGCCATTGTTGGATTTTTACATTTTGCAAAATCAGACCAAAATATTATTTTCTACTTTTTTCTTTTTTTTTTCTTCTGCTGCACTGAAATCATACCCAACCTTGAGCCCAAAACACAGGTACATACCCAACCCTACTGTACATCAACTGACGGTTTCCTTGTACCCACCTCTGGCTCAGATGTTCCAGTGAAGCAAATTCTCCATTGTCCCTGTGTCTCTAAAGGTGGGAGGGGAGGTTTGAATCTCTTGGATGCTTGATGACTGTTCTTTTTTTCCTATCCTGTTAAACTGTAAAACAGCAGTCAGCTTAAACTGAACTGTCAGCTGAACAACAAACATACAACTCCTTCAGGAGCAACCATAGCTTCATACGATTCAAGAGACATGTGCCAGTAAAAGACAAGAATCTTGGAAAAATGAGGAAACACAATACATAGCTACTACATGAATTATTATAACCAGAGATATTGCGGGATGGCTACTGTGGTATTAATGGTATGGCAAATCTCTACATGTTGACAGATATTTTTGACAAATGTCTTATATGGTGAGGCCCAAAATTCAGTTATAGGTATTTATCTGGTTCTTCTCTCAGGTTTACCAGGGAAAATATACCACATACTCCCAATTTACCATTTCATTCCTTCATATTTCACACCCTCTTCCTGAGCTCTTAGCTCTCTCAGCTGAGCAGAAATGCCAGGATGCTTACCTCATTTCCTCCCCTCTCAAGTGAAGTGAGGGAGGAAAGAGGGGAAGTCTGGGAGGAGGAGGAGGAGGAGTGGGGGGGGGCAGCTGGAGACTGTACTGGCTTTGTTGGGGTTGGAAACTTTTCCTTTTCTTCTCCCTGTCGGCCTGCCTTGCCTCTCTTTGTACATTCAACAATGGCTTCCCTGTTAACACTGCTATTGTGGTTGCTGTTTGCACCGTTTTTTTTTCTTTGTCTGTTGTAGTGTCAGATCCAAAACATATTGCATGACCAGATTTTTGATGATTTGTTAACCTATAGCCCAACAATCTGAACACTAGTGCAAGGTTAAACCTGTCATTTAAATGCAGCCATTGACCACACCCTCAGTTTTCAGCTTGCTCCACACTTTAGTGGAGAGAGAGAGAGAGAGAGAGAGAGAGAGAGAGAGAGAGAGAGAAGGGAGAGACACTGTTTGACTTTCATCCCACATCAGTCAATAGCTGCTCAGCTTGCCCGCCAGGAGGTTGCTCTGTGTCTGTTCATGATGCAGTGGAAGCCTCACTAATGCATTGACTGTCCCCAGCCCCATAGAAGCCCAGGAATGTGCATAGAGGCAGCATTACACAGGAGACAGGCAGGCCAGGAATGCAGCTGGAGTGATACTGACTAGATGACTACACCGGCTCAGCTGCTGCATGTTTCACTGTTTCACATTCGTCTTTCTGTCTGTCTGTTTCATTCTAGCCTGTCACCACTGTTTGTATCACTGTCTTGATCTGTCTATCTGTCCATCTATCAGTCCCTTTTTGAACCTATTATGTCTTTGCTTGTCCCCTACGTGTATCTCCTTGTGTATCTGTGTCCTTTTGTTTGATTTGTGCCGCTTCTATATGTGTTCCAACAATGTGTAACAGGATAACAAATCTCACGTTGTGTCGCTGCACCATTACCATGGCAGACAGTAGTAATACAGACCTCACATTCTCTTTGTGGGTGGTTTCCTTTGCCCCAGTCATATGTAACTCCATACACACACACACACACACACACACTGCTTACCACTTATAGAAACACAGCTCACTAGTGAGTCTCTGCTAGCTAAGTTTAGACTCAGTAGAATCCCTAGTCTAATTATCAACTGAAGGGAATGGCAGGCATTCTTCTGCACTGCTGAGTCACCCAGGGTGGTCCTCTCCTTTCTGTTAGACTAAAGAAAGGTGCTGCTTTTACCTTCCTTAGCTTAGAACAAGACAAGGATTGGATATGGAAAGATTTGCCCTTTACAATTTGCCTTTGAGAGTTGGTCTAACCAGGCTTATCTTTAACCAGTGAGTCAACATAGCTGGAAAAATAACTCAATGGGAACTTTTAAAGGTCCTTAAACTGATTGTTTGTTTAGTAGGTTTGTTTTATGTGTGTGTGTGTGTGTGTTGAATGAGTGAATGAGCCTTTTTCAAAGTGTAGGATTTCATTTTTAGTGGGCCACTTAACTCTTTTGCAACATATAGGTTGTTGAAATGTGGTTTTGTTTGCCAAAGCTGATAGTATAGAAACTGTCACAGAGAAGACCGTGATGATTCAATGACCTCATAGGCCTGTTTTAGTTGTGGTGGTGTTCAAGGTGTATCACATAAAGTATAGCCATTTTTTAAGGATTAAAGATTAAAATAGACCACTAAAACTAAAGACCATGAAGTTGTCAGACCACATTTTGCCATGATAAGTGGCATCATTGTTACAAAGTTGCTGATTTTTCAAAATGTATATACCTGGTGTACTTTGTCCTTCAGTTACACCGCTGTCATCAAAATCTTACACATTTGAAATACTTATTGTATGCTCTGCAGCTTCACCGCTCTTTAAGTAGTTTGGGGTTAAATCCTTTTATAACATGAACCTGTCCTGAATATTTCTCCATATTCATGTTAGCTGGATTTCAGTAGATATTTAATACAGGGAAAAAAAATCACAGATCTATATAAAATCTGTGCCGTGTGTAAAAGTTGAGCGTACCAATGGTTCTCGGCGTGTGCTCAGTGAGGGTTGTACTCTCCCAGGCTGCAGTAGGTCAGCTGAGGTCAGTACTGGATCTGTTCGTCTCTGGAATGCCTAATGAACTCTGTCCCCAAGGAAAGCTCTGGCACGTCTACCAGCTCTCATCTTTCTATCTGCTTTCTCACTTTGTTGTTCTTGATGATGCACACGCTTACGCACACAGAAATTCTCACTGCGCTCTTATCTACAGTGTTCTGTATTACTCATTTGTGCCATAGCCCAGACTGACTCATGTCAGCATAGAATTGGTGATTACCAGAGATTACTGATAGCATTTTTCTAATTAAGTAGTTTGGGCGTTGTATTAGTCAAACTCTGTGTCTAGCGGTCTCGCACTTCTGTGCTTTATCAGACCAGCTCTGCTGCCGTGTTGATATTTTTTCCTCATCACACAAAATTCGCAGGCCATTCAAACCATTGCGGTAACCGCCATAATAAAGTACATTTATATGTGCACTGAGAGATTTAAAATGTTTACTTTTGCATTCAAGTGACTTCCTGTGTCCCCTTTATGGAGTGCCATCACTACACTGTTTTATGGTGGGAAACTTCCATTGACCCTTTGCTTTCCAGTTTCCCTTCATTACAGTATGAACCTTGCTTTAATCTGTCACAGTGTACATGTCATCACCTTTAGTTTGGTCAAAGTTATATTGTTTGGTACAACTATGAGTAGAAACTGTTTTGAATACTGTTGTATTTGGATTGACTTAGCATACACAATAAGAACTGTAAAAAAAAAAACACAGTTGTTTCTTTTAAAGCAAGACAATTAATAGATGGCTTTTTACAGGGAGATTGTGATCTCACCTATGACCTCAAATGAGATCAAGAATTTCACTGTTTTTCCACAACACAAATGTTTTGTTCCTTGAAACCTCATGTGGTTCTCACTAATCGGTTTTAGACAGTTTTTTTTTTTTACAGCAGCTAAGGACAGCTTGTCAAATGTGGGTACTTTGTCTTGCATCAGGTGTAAACAAAGTCCTTATTGATATTTTGGGGGCTGTGTAGTCAGAGCAGGATGGTGTGTGTGTGTGTTACACACTTGTTTACACAGGTACATGTACACATGTATGTTTAGCTGCGAATGGGTGTGAATGGCAGATGCTGATCATCCTCGAAAGCCAGTTTTAATTATTAGCGGCTGGGCTGGCTTTACTCTGTGTTCAGATTCATATTTTCCTTTCCAATGTTTATGCAATGTTCTCTGATTGAGGTTATCCATCCTGCTGTAACAAACAGTATTATTGAGTAGACTTTACAACAGTCCACAGCTGGGACAAACCTCAGAACACCATGCACACGTCCTTTTTGTTTCTTTGCTTTTCACAATATTATGCACGAGTTCTCTGCTTCTTGTCACGTTTCAGATTTGTCACCATCATTTTATTCTCATGTCATAATCATACTGTGGAGTGTGTCTGTTGTACTACTGCAGGGGCATTGGTAGTTTCCACAGCTACAAAAATGTACATTCGTGAGCATTTCACCATCCAGTTTGATCTTGGCACAGGTATCACTCATATCTGTCAGAAAATGTACGGTGGAAACTGATCCCGAGCCTTTCCTCTAGAAGCACTCACCTTTTCAACAAGGAGTTTTCTTATAAACCCTAAAAGTATGTTGTGTAGTTCTTAGTGCGCAGCTACATTAGTGAGCCAATACTTATGGGTGATGAAACATAATCTGTTATTTCAGAGGTTTTGGAAATGTTAAGTTATTGAGACTACTCTGTTTTCGCTCCCTCGTCTTTCTGCCCATTCTTTTTCTCTTTAAAGTCTTTGCTAGCTTCCTCTTAAACACTGTCACTTAATTTATGAGGAGAAATGTTCTGTAGCTGTGAAAAAAAAAAGCTGCCAAATGACAGAGCAGGATTTTGTTCGGCGAGAGCTAACAATCCTTCACCTCTCAGCACCTTATGGCCATTTTTCCTGACCCCCCTCCATTATTAATTCATCTCTCCATCCTTTTTTATGTCTTACTCTTTCTGTTAACTTCTCTTTCCAGCCTGTTCTCTTACCTTTTCCTTTTGTCTTTCTCTTCACTCTTTCCACCTCTCTGAGCTCTCTCTCTCTCTCTCTCTCTCTCACTCTCTCTCTCACTGAGTTCAGGCCGACTGGACAGATTTGGATTGTGTTAATGTACTTAAATCAGCACGCTGAATGCGAAAAGCCTTTACTGCTGACCACAGCCCGCCAGCCAATGAGCTGACATAGGTGTTTCATTTAGTGAGTGAGACCTAGCCAGAGCCTTCAGATCAGACAGCTGGCGTAGTCTACTTGCATCATCACTCCTCTCATCGCACGCACACACACACATACATACACACACGCACAAAGCTATCTGCTCAACAGCGATAAGCCCAGACAGTCACTTCTTGGCAGATTTTTAGATGCAGTGGTAGCCTTGTGACAGACATCAAGGTCAGAATAAAGCACCTGCCCTGCAATCATCTTTTCATGGTTGAATGAATACTATTAGGCTTTTACATTCTGTTTCCTACACACTTCACCCCTATTTCTGCAGAGTTCCAGCTGTTGTCCTTAGCTTTTTTTTTTTTTTTTGCATCCCTGTACTTTGTAGCAATAATGTATGGAACTTTGACAAACTGTATCTACCATGTTGGGAGCATACTCAAATCTATAGGAGAATACTGAGTGTTGACTTGTATGTGTTTACCCCATAACAAGAGAGGAAAAGTCACGTGTGTGTCTTATGGGAGAGACGTTGTTCTTTTAGTCCTGTGCCTCCTTCCATATGTGCTGGAGATGCTAAGGCCTGCCCTGCCCACCACATCAGAGTTTCCTGTTTTCATTGCTGGTCAAAGGGGGGAGTCAGGGCTGTGGAACAGGGAGGGGATAACTGTCTCTCGCCCTCGTGTGTGTGTGTGTGTGTGTGTGTGTGTGTGTGTGTGTGTGTGTGTGTGTGTGTGTGAATGAGAGGGAGAGAGAAAGAAAGAGGGAGGTTGTCTGGAGAAAGAACAGCATGTGTTTCAGAAAAGCAGAGAAGCGTGGTGCTGGTAGTGTCAGTGGTTTGGTTGCAGCTGCTGCGCTCAATGCCGAGTGCTGCTTTTCTGCTTTTGATCTCTCGGTATAGTGGTGCAGATTGAAAGATTTCTGCCCGTTCTGTTTCACTGCGTTTACTGATATAGTACGCACATATACAGTATGTGTGAGAGAGCATGCTCTGAACTGCCTCTATAGCTGGTGTGGGTAGTTTCTGGGTGTGTGTGTGTATGTCCTGTGGCACTATTCTGTGTGTGTTTCCACAGCATGGTTCATTGCCAAGGTGTAATCAAAGACACAGATAAACACACACATACTCATTCAGGGATGGACACCCATCGTGCAAGCTGGACCTCGGTAGCAACACTCTCCTAAAATAACAGACATTCTTTCTCTGCCTCCCTCATCACCACTTCCAGAAACGCTAAGCACGACATTGTAGGATCAGAGAGTACAGTGGTGTAGCAAGCAGTGGTACAAACCAGTGTTTTACCACCTCCTGAACAGTGTCATTGTTGAACTAATAATGGTTTTCAGTGCTTCTCTCTGGCCTGAGTGTAGATGATCTTCCCTCTCAGATGCAGTTTTGCATTGCTCTGTGGGTTTGTTGAAGGGGTGGCTGCCGAAGACAATCAGTGTTTATTGTCTCATGATTTCCTCACAAAACCGTTCATGTTCCTCCTCCTTCCTTCTGGACGAATTTCTCAAAGCAAATCTCCAGAAGGCCGTGTAGGAGACAGAATTATCTGCTCATTATAGGTGTTCATTTCAAATCCAATCTTTTTTTTGCATACAAAGAGCAGCCTAGCACAGTTTCTATAGTCTCTCTAGTAGAAAAAGGCATCAAGGTGATCTTGAAACAGTGTCATCATTTTATAGATTGTTCTGAAGGCCTCATTGATTAGATTTCTATGTGAGTCATTCTGTGTTAAATCACACAGAATCCAGGAAAGTGGTTGCAGTACTGTTTCAGACTCGGTTCAGAGTTTGTCTGTATAATGTTTGGCTCCCAAAACTAAAGCCTGTAAAATATTTTTTTTCAATTCCAATGTTTTTAACACTCTCAAAACCCCTTTGTCTGGGAAGCCATGTCTGGGCATTAATATCTTGAAAAGTATTATTCTTAGCATCACCAAACATTTGTAGGCATTTTGTACACTAAATGAACATACATAATGGAGTTATTTCCATGTGTATGTTATGTTCCTACTAGCTACCCCATATACCATTTTGGTCCTATGAAAATGACCAAATCTGCTACCACGCCTTGTTTTGTTCATAATATCTAAATGTCCATTGGTGGTAGAGACCTCAAATATTATTAATGAATAAAAGGAAAAATAATGTTTGATATCATATTGGTGCAACAATGTGGTTTGTATTGCTCTTCTTAAGGAATTTGGCACTTTTTTCCCCAAATCTAGGGCCTTATAAAAAAAAATAATATAGCATGCAGTACAGGTGTTTAATGCATTTAATTTTTGGCTTACAGAACATATATTTAATTTCTTCAGTCCTACAAAGTTTGGTGAGGCTAGGAACAATACTTGTCAAGACATTAATGCTCAAACATGGCTTCCCAGATAAGTTGTTTTTGAGGCAGTAAAAATGATAAATAGGAAAACATAGGATTTGAACAGAAATAATTTACAGGCCTTGGTTTTGCATGATAGAGACAAAGTTTGAGCTGAGACGATGCCGCACCAACCTTATCTGATTTGACACATGAATGACGCATGCAGGGTTTGAGTTAGCTAATCACAAATGAGTAAACAATAGTGCAGTCGATTAGGGCAGCGCGATATGATGATATCGTTTGGCGGTAGAAAAATATCTACGGTTTCATATTATGCTCTATTGTTTATTTTGTTGTGCCACAAATCACACTCTGTACGAGAATATCTTTTGTGATTTGGATAATGCTTTGTGTTCTTCCGCACCGCACGAATGCAGGCAGGAAATTATGATGTTCATTATGTTCCTATTTACCTTTTTGTATTTTCTATATCAATAATTAGTATTTTGTTACATGCTTCATTGAAATGGTTCTAAACAAAAGGAGAAAAATAGTCAAATATGAGTAAGCACCTTTTTATTTGTCGAGTATATAATTCAAATATAATTCAAATATGTTGTAATTTTATATGAACTATTTATTCATTGCATTTACAGAATATGTGCTCTATAGTGATATGCATCGTTGTCTAGATATGAAATGACTTGCATCAGGAGAGATTTTGTTCATATTGCACAGCCCTACAGTCAATAATGTGTTCTGTGATGTTTTGTTTTTGAGCTTTTTAGCAGTCATGTGAAGAATGTATGCATTATTCAAATGAAAACAATAGCCCTATCCCCCAAAATCTGGTATTAGACAGGCTGTAGCTTCTTTTGCCTCTGCAGCTGTACACTGTTGCAGTTCACACAGCCTCTCTCTGTTTCCCTCTCTTTAGCTCTTTGTTTCTTTCACCCTCTCAAATGTGTGAAATTCTCAAGTGGACAGAACACTCGTCAGATTGGCTCAGAAGCCATCTGACCTGATATCATTTTGTGGAGTGACTAGACGCATAAATGCACACATACCCACTTAAACAAGTAATTATGTTTTGTCATACAGGACATTTTGAAATTACCTCATCTGCTCAACAATGTTCTGTTGAAATTCAGATGCAGAAGATGCTCGCCTTTTTACGAGCTCTTTAAGGATACGAAATCTAGTCCTCATTGTTGGGAATTGTCTTTGTCTTTTTCTGTAAATAGTTTGTCAAAGATGTGATCCTGTATTGGCAATCATGTCAATACCTGCCACAAAAAAACCTCCTTAATTATCTCATACTGGCCTTTTATTCCTCTCAGTTGAGCCTCTGTCTCTTTAAGGCCCCCCCTCCTGAAAGCTGTATCAGTCGTGTTATTTTACCGCTAATGAAAACCCAACATTTCCTGCTTTGCTGCTTTGTATTAAATTACTAAATAATGGGAGACTTATATTGTGAAGAATTTACAGGAAATGAAACATGTTCCTCACCGCATTAGCAGAGCTTTGTTAGGTACGCTAAAAACCAGAGAGTAGAGTAGAGTCGGGCAGCAGGATGACCGCCTGCTGGACCCGCCCCTAATCTTGACTGACAGCTGTCCCGCTGCCGATAGCAAAATGAACCCAGGAGCTGTGATGGAGGCAAACCAGCCAAAACCAGACAGTAACTAACAGCTACAGCTGGTAGTGAAATGTGCATTAGTGTCTTCTACCAGAAACTGCTGCAGTTACCCAGCTCATCTGGCGGAAGTTTGAGAGTGGCTGTCAATCACAGCTGTCAGTCATGATATCACACACCATTTTTATATTGCCAAATAACTTAAAACAAACTTATCAGAAAAATGCAAGCACCCTAAAATAAAATGACAGAAACTATCTTTTGGAAAAATCTATTTAATGTGCGCTTAGATTTTTTTGTTTGGCTCACATCCCATCTGCTAACATGGAGGGGGCGGGACTTATGACCTGTATGTCAACTAGCCACCAGGGGCAATCGAGATGTTTTGGCTTCACTTTTGGGGAGCTGTCATGTCGTCCATCTTTATAAGCAGTCTATATCTCTATCTCTATCTAATATGATCCATTCAAACAGCCGACTGTGATTTACAGTTGTTACATCATGAACTGCTGGTGCATCAGAAACCCATCCACCAAAGGCAAACCCTTGCTCAACTCTTGACATGCGTTATCTCCCATCTCCTGCCGTTTCTCACTATCAGCGGAGGACGGTCTGGAACCAGTCCTTGTCACTGTTGATCTTGCAGACAGATCAGTGCGCTGTCTCTCTGCGTCAATACAGTCCAAGGTTGTCAACCTTCTGTCCTCTGTTCCCAGATCTGTCACTGACTGACTGACTGATGGCTATGCAAACTTGCGCTTTGCCAGCTGTGATACTGACTGAGCGAAGAGTGTCAAGAAGTAGCGAGTCCATTAGAATAATGCCGTGTGTATTGAAGCATTGCAAGGCTCAGCTAAAGGAGTTAAACAAATGGCATTAATGTGCCCTCATTTCGTCAACAGTGTGATAACTGATTAAGATGAAAATAAGATTTAAAATTATTATTAATTATTTTCATTAGGGAGTTTGATCATGTGACTTATTTGCATTGGACTAGACTTTAAGTTTTACCACTTAAATGAGATGTCATGACTAAATTGTTTGGTTGGAAGTGGAAAAAGGATGTAAGGTGTAGACTGATATGGACAGACACCCACATGCATCTCCTCAAGTGTAATACACCATTATTAACTCAGCTAAACACACATATGCTTGACAGAATGGTGCACCTGCAGCTGAGAAAATTATAAGACTCCTATCCTCGTCTCTCCTCTCCTCTCCCTCCTCCATATGTTTTAGAGAAAGTGATGCCATGTACCAAACTGTCAGACGCAATGAATAATGTTCCTCCTCCTTCAGAACTGCAGGATGTGATTTGATTTATTGTCCTCAGTCAACTTTGATGAAAAAGAAGATGAAGTTGTTGTTGTTGTCCTCCACTGAAATGTTTGTTTTTTAGTTCACTACACTTTGAGTTCTTTCTTTTAACCTTTTAACAATGTCTGAATGAAAAATGACTGCGTTTCTGATTTTGTCATATTCTCATATTGAAATTGAATATTAGTTTGTATTAACATCTTTTCACTTTGTCTCCCCCCCCCTACTCTTTTTTTCTCTCTTACCTTTTCTACAACTCTTTTCTCTTTCTCTCTCCAGGTTCTGTTGCCTCAGTTTCACAGCAGGTGACCCCCACCCCTCCGCCAAAATCCGGCTATTAGATGTGACCACGAGGTTGATCAGGAGAAGCCACCATGTCTTAAACACAGACGGGCCCTCCGGAGCCCTGTCCCCCCACCCTGGACCACCCTCCCCCTCCCCCATCCACCACCTTACCCCTTCTCCCAGCCCTATCCCACTCCCAGACCTCCCTGCACATGTGAGGGACAGGCTACCCAGCCCTGGCTCCCCGCTGGCACACCCCTCCCCTCCCTCCGGAGAGATGAGCTTGCAGAAGCACCAGCAGTTGGGTGGTGGTAGTGGTGGGGTGATGGGCTCTGACAGGGACCTGCAGTCCACCGCCTCCTCCATTTCCCTGCCCTCTGTGAAGAAGGCCCCCAAGAAGAGACGCCTCTCCCTGGCCTCTCTTTTCAGACGGCGAGGACGGGAGCCCAAATCAGGGCGCCAAAGGTCTCGAGAGCTCCAGTACCCTGGACCCGGAGGGCTCGGAGGGGTGGATGGCATCGCCAGCATCGAGAGCATCCACTCTGAGATGTGTAATGATAAGAACTCTGCCTTCTTTTCTGTGGCTGGGACCGGAGCTGCCTCCGCCACCTCCGCCGCTGCCGCTGCTGCTGCTACTGCTGCTGCCTCCACCTCATCTGCCTCGGGGCCTTCTTTCTCTACCTCCTCCTCCTCCTCCAAGGCGGGGGGTGGGGTGGGGACAGAGCTACTGGAGTGCCCGCTGTGCCTTCTGCACCACTCCAGGGAGAGCTTCCCTGACATCATGACCTGTCACCACCGCTCCTGCATCGATTGCCTGCGCCAGTACCTGCGCATCGAGATCTCAGAGTCACGTGTCAACATCAGTTGCCCCGAGTGCTCGGAGCGCTTCAACCCGCACGACATCCGCATGATCCTGGGTGACCGGGCGCTCATGGAGAAATACGAGGAGTTCATGCTGAGGAGGTGGCTGGTGGCTGACCCTGACTGCCGCTGGTGCCCTGCGCCGGACTGTGGGTAAGAAGTGAAAATAAATAAGAGCACATGAACGCAGCGGCGATGACGTACACTCTGATTATACTGACCTTGTCATTTAAACCCTGAATATTACATACAGTATTTTCCCCATCAGATGTGTCCTTGTGTGTTCAGGGTGTCTCAGGTTTTCCATGTTAAGGGAGTTGAATGCGGCGGCCTGTCTTGATTCAGTCTTGTCTGATTCCCATTCTATATAAATAACAAGAAGATAGCCTCTTACATGTGTACTGTTGTTACTGTTGAGCAGCTAATACTGAGTGCTTTCCCTGAGTAAATTAAGATGAAAGCAATTTTCTTTAATAAAATGCTCATGTCTACGTAAGTATTACTGCTGCAAGAGCCATCTGTGGTTGCTAATGCTGCTGTTTTCATTATGATGAAAGAGCGTGCAGTCAGCTGTCAAGTAAACTGATAATTGCTTTGACTAATTACACGCAGTATCTTCCATGTACTGTGATCTGCAATGGTAAATCAATACATTGCAGTAAATGGTAAATCAATATGTTAAAACTCCAAAGATGGAGGGGAAGTCTGTAAGGGACAGCATGCTGCAACAGCAGAAGAAGAAACAGCTCTTGCCTCGCAGGCCCCAGATGGTGCAGAAAGAGAAAGATTGACCCTCTCATGTACTGAGCAGCAGAAGAGAGAAATGTTCAGCCAGAGATCCTGCAGGGATTTGGATTGTTGTTGTTTACAGTAATATCCTCAGCTGAACCCCCTTCTAGTTGAGCCCCCTATCTTTCACCGTCATGTGCCCGATACTATTGGTGTTTATGTATGAAGAATGGATGATGGCTTCTTCTCAGCTTGACCTATATTGTTTGCTCTGAATGCTTGCCTTTTGGGGGTTTGGCCACGGCTCAAGAGATGCCTGTTAAATAGTGCAATCATGGTCATTGTTGCTGAATGGCTCACTGCTGGTGACCTGAACAAGTGGTTGAAGGAAGGAATGAGGTATAAATGGAGGAAAATGAGCACAGAAAGGGCAAGTGAAAGGACGTAAAACAGAAATAAATATTTCAGATTTTCTGTTAATTGACTGTTTGCTCGGTGTGTAAGGCCGTGCTCAGATGGAAAACAGCCCTGTGTTGAAACACTGCATGGGTCTGTGGTGGTGGGGGCGTGTTGTTTGAGGTGCCTGTGAGACAATGAAATACAGGAAGCCGAGTTTGAGCTACAGATTAATGTGTTTAAATGGTTATCAGAAGCTCAAACACCACACAGCGGTTTGTAATACTCACAGACAGCATGTTGCAACTCTGGGAAGTTATCATTGCCGCAACTGTTTCGTCTTTTGTCGAGACGATCGATCACGAGGTAAACAGTTGAATACGGTGTCCACATTATAGTAGCAGTCATCCATGAGGAATATGCACCTGGCATGTGATCAGCCAATGCAGTGCCTTGGCGGATAACATCAGGTTGCGGTGTGGCACCCCTCCCCCCCCCAAAACTCCCCCCACTCCGTGGTCGCACTGCCCTTATTAAAATGAAAGGCAGGGCTGCGTCTTTTCACACGGAGCTGATATAGGTCTGAAGTGTTGTAACAGTGTTGTAACATCAAATAATAGTGTATTACGCCACAGGAACACTCACAGACTCACAGTTCATCTTCAGTCCTCTCTGTAGTCTTATCTTCCTACCTGCCTTCCTTCCTTTCTTGCTGTATTTGTTTCAGTTCTGTCTGTCTGACTGGCTGCGTGCCCCTTTAAACAGCAGACCAGTTTTACCGGACTGTTCTGCTGATGGCTTGTTGGCTTGCTTCCACTCAGTCCCCCCACGCTGTCAAGTCCTGTAGGGTCAAATGGTGGCTCCAACGCACTGACAAATCAAATCAGCAGCTCATTTCTACTGGGTTGAGTTGACATCTGTCACACAGGCTCTCACAAAAGTAAGGAGGCAGCCAGATTTTACATTCAAATGAACTATTGTTTACTACGTGGTTGAATATGATGATAATGGAAGGAATGATGGGATATTTTTATGTTGGAAAACGGGACCGCATTTTTGTATGTCAAAAATGTAAACTATTTTGCCGCCGCACCAGAGCAGTCAACTTGGGGGGAAACACTACTAATAAGCTGATTCTTCTTCTCTTTGCTCTTTCTCGCAGCCATTTCCTTTTCTTCCAGGAATTGTTTGAGGTCAGGTAGCTATAAAGACCCCCTCCCCACCCCATTACACTTTCTTAAAGTACTGTTTGTACTTCATGCTAAGGCAATAGTAACCTTGAATACCTTGGTCAGCGGGATGTTTTGTTTTGTTTAGTGGGGATGTCCTGTTTTGACCAGAATAGTAGCAGATGTATTTTAAGGGTAAGAATTGTAGGAGGTATTACATGTGTGATTGTGCTTTCAGAACAGTGAAAATGAAACAATGATAGATTCGGTGCTTTCCTGCTCTGCTGGGAGGGAGATGGTAAATGCCCGCAGTCTGATGAAGATACCCAAGGGCTGATTGGTTCCGTTTAGGTATGCAGAGTGAGATGGTTACCATTACAGTGTAAGTATATCAGGGTGAGAGCCAATCAGAGGCAGAGTAGGAGCGGGTCTACTCAGAAAGCACACTGGATAATCACGCATGACTGGGGCATTTAGTAGCACGTCCATCCTACTGGGCACTCTAATATTTTTGACAGAATTTTTAGAAATTACAATACAGGATACATTCATATGTAGATGTTCACATAATGGTTTAGGCCTCATCTAATGTTGTTTTGTCTACATTTCCAGTTCTGCTAACACTCCATTCAGTCTCTAGGGCCCTCACATCAGTCTAACATCTGGATATCAGAGTACTTTTGCCCTTCTTCGAGCAGTGTGACAGACCATTGTGCTGTGTTTAACCACCATTGGCACTAGTTGACCCTTTATTGATGGCTATTTTGCCTGTTGAGTGGGTTGAATTGGTGGCAGCAGTCAGTGAGACAGATCGCTGCCTTTTCTCTTTTTTTTTTTTTCCCCCCCACAAGCAAATGATGTCAGGTTGACAAAGCCAAAACAAAGTCAAATGAAACTGCAGCAGTAAGTGCAACTTATTGTCAGTGTGTATACAGGTTAGTGGACGGCTATTTCCTCTCAGACACAGAACGTATACGCGTACAGGTTGTTGGCAGTAGCATTTGCAGTACACAGTGTTATATCAGCCAAGTTCTTTGAGTTCAGCTCGATGTGTCATTCTCCTTTTAGTTTGAGTCCTTCCTTCCTCTCTTGTGTGTCAGAGTGAGACAGCAAATGTCTATCTCTTGTACTGAGAGACTAGATTTTTATTTTTGCACTGCAGAGTGGCTCAGAGGAAACTACATTGTCCTTCCATTTTAGTTTTTCCATGTCTCTGCAGCTTCACTCCACTCTGTCCTTTCCTCTTGCGTGTTCCTCTTTCCTGCAGCTCTGAGGCTCCTGCCAGTTTTAATATTCCAGTTTATCACGCAGTTTGCTAAGTGCATTGTTTCAGAGAAGTTTGAGAAATGCACAGAACCAATTACCTCCTCCTGGAAACAATGACTTTAGCCTGCTGTAATCTGGCTCATACAGTCAAATGCACCCTGTGCACGGATCAGAGAGGCTGTGGGCCTGAAACCACTCATCCATCTGGCCATCTGAAGCAGATTTCTGACAAACGTTGTCGGGATTTTACCCCTCAGCAGCATTATTGATTAGAACTTAGAATATAGTATTGTTATGGATAATGTAGTGCTTTCTCAGGTTCTTCATGAACCCAAACACAGGTAGAGGTAGAGAGCGTAGGCATCAGGAAATTTCAAAATACATCTCTTTTATTTATAAGAGATAGCTATTATTTTTTACTCAGTCCTTTTATTTCTGATTTTCTAGGGAGAATATGTAGTATACAACAAACAGGACACTGGCGTAACAGTCACAGTTTTTGTTGTGATTTTAAAATGTGTAAAATAGTTTTTCAGAGGAAATGATTGTGCAGAAATTGCCTTGATCTAAATTCATCTTTTGCTTTTGGCTTGACTTCACCACAACCTTGTTCTTTTAGGGGATTTTGGCACTGAAGTCATGTGCTGTGGTGGTTGATGCCACAGGAAGGCTTTAAATTGGTCAGTTTCATTTGCACGATGGGAAATTTCTGTACGTCAGGTCACTTCTGGCAGCATTTTTTATAGCAGTTGTGTGGTAAAATCCATATACTCACATTGCAGTGCTGAAGCCACGGTCCTCTCATTTCCTAATATTTCTACAGTCCATAGTCTGCATAGAGTTCAGTGCTGGTGGTATCCAGAGGAGGATTTTTAAAAAGGACCGACCTGTCTTTGCTTTCTCTTGCTGCCTGTCTGCATCGTAGACACAGTCCTCAGTAGAGTAAAATGATCCTTCCACAACGAAGGAAGTCTCCCAGGCTCTCCACGGCTCTGTGATTGAAACCTAATCCTCAGGTCAGTCACAGAGGGACCGAGAGGCTTCTGATACAACTACGTCACGCGCTCCAGGGTTTCCCCTCAGGAAATCAGCTTGTCACTGTTTTGCGGCTGTCATCTTTGAACAGATTAACTGTTTTTGAACATGGTTTCTTTGTCAGCACTTAACTGCTTTTCTCTCCTGTCTGTCAGCTGAAAGCATCACACATCACTTCACCTCTGCTCAGCTCAGCTCAGCTGTCACTCTGTCAGAGATGATTTGCTGCGCTCTCTTATGTTATGTAAACGCACCTGCCATTGCTGGGAGACACGGCAACTAGAGGAACGAGGCACACTGACGACAGCTTAATATATCCCATCCGCATTAACATCTCACTTTTGGTATTTAATCAACAGATGATTCCCTTTTTAAATCCAGAAAGTGATCATTTACGAGAAGTCTAGTAATGTTCAGAAATGAAAGGCCTTCACTGTGCTTGTGAGATTTGTGGTGTTCCGCAGTGCAAGCAGCAGGTTTTTTTTTTATGTGTGTGTGAAAAAGGTGTTAAGGTGAGAGGAGATAAATCTTTATTTAGAACATGCTCTCTTGTTATCGGTCAATCAAGGCTGAAGTTCTCTCTGAGGAGCTTTCGAGTCTCAAGATATCAGCTGGTTTATTGGGAACCTAAAGTCCATTGAGGGACATTTTTACAGGGTCGGAGGCATAGATCAACAGACATATTTAACTTTGGCATTTACTGGACATGCACACTCCTACAGCCAACAGAATGATTGAGGATGGACAAAGCATCATTAATCATGTCAGGAGTTTTCCGCAGTCTGGAGATGGATCACAACGCCAGTGAACACAGGGAGACAAAGTGGTTGTCTAATTTGCCATTTTAGAAGCTTCGGAATATAAATTGTGAGATGAATTAAGCCAGTGTTTTAATGTTAAGATAGGTCCCTGCCGTATTAAATGAATTGTTATAAAAAAAGAGCAAAGTTCTGCACTGCTTCTTCCCAAATGTCAGCTCTTAATTTGTCATTTTATATGAATTACTTTTACATGGATTTGCACCATTTGCAGCAATGTTCTCTTCATTTGTACTGCACCCTGTGACCTTGGTGCATTTAGACAAAGCTCATTCTGTGATATCGCTATGAGTGTATTAAATATTAAATATTAATTTTTTTTTGTCTGGAATGTGTTATGTTTGTTCTCTGCTAGGTATGCGGTGATCGCCTTCGGGTGCGCCAGCTGTCCCAAGATCACGTGCGGCAGGGAGGGCTGCGGTACGGAGTTCTGTTACCACTGTAAGCAGCTGTGGCATCCCAACCAGACCTGTGATGCAGCACGACAGCAGAGAGCCCAGAGCCTCCGCCTGAGGACCGTTCGCTCATCCTCCCTCAGCTACAGCCAAGAGAGCGGAGCTGCAGGTTGGCTGACTGAACACAAACACACACACACTAAAGCATGCGTAGCTGCATGGCTGCTCATTTAATCTTCCGTATGCCATGCTCAGTGCATGCTGGTCAGATCACTCACACATCTTTAAACATGAGCGCAGATTATGTCCAGTATATCGCCACGAATGTAATGCTGAGAGGAGGATTATGGGAATTGTAGGGAATTTTTCTACATGCCATGATGTTACCTGACAGATCAACAGCGGTCTACATCTATAGTAGTAAGGGAGACTAAGTTATTCTCCTTTCATTCCTCTGCTTCTCAGCTGATGACATCAAACCATGTCCACGCTGCGCTGCTTACATCATCAAGATGAATGACGGCAGCTGTAACCACATGACCTGCGCTGTCTGTGGGTGTGAGTTCTGCTGGCTGTGCATGAAGGAGATCTCAGACCTGCACTACCTGAGGTCAGTATATGCACACAAATGACCCAATACACACACACACACACAGTTTAGAAGGTTTTTGTCATTGAACATGTGGACATCAGTATTTTGGATACGCTTAAGATAACAATATTCAACAAAGCTGAATAAACAAATTTATGTCTTTTCATGTCCTCATCACTACTGTCATCACTGTGATTGTGATTCAAACAAGGCCCAAGTCAATATAATGATATTTGCCATTATGAACGCATGTCAGCCACTTTTATTTGTGAGAGTTTACAACTTTTAGTCAGTTTTACAAATGTAAAATATAATTTTTATCGCCTGAGTAGTGCCTGAGAATATGAACCTATTCAGCAAGTTTGGTTTTTCTACCTCTTAAAGTTTCTGACCTGCCCGGCTAAATTAAAATGAAGTATTTTTGGAACAGCCATAAAGCTAGTCAGCACTCTAGAAGGTCTTCATCACCACAGAGAGTACTTTTTTTTCCCCCCCTCGGTTTTGTGTCAAGAAATGAAAAAGCTGAAGACCTACAACAAAGTATGAATGATGTAGGTATAGATCCCTTTCACCATTACTTTTCTTTTAATCTTTCCCCTTAATCTTTTCACAGTCCGTCAGGTTGTACTTTCTGGGGGAAGAAGCCATGGAGCAGGAAGAAGAAGATTCTGTGGCAACTGGGAACACTCGTGGGTGCCCCTGTTGGCATCGCGCTCATCGCCGGCATAGCTATCCCCGCCATGATTATCGGCATCCCTGTATATGTGGGAAGGAAGGTGAGACTCTGGAGAGCATTTCATATAGTGGGAAGGAAGGTCTTGGCACATGTTGAAGTTTCTCTGCTTACAGTTTTCACTACATGGGGTCAAGCAGAACATTGGCTCGCACTGACAGCCACTTCAGACTTGAGGATCTGTCACTGTTTAGATTTATTGCTCAAACACTTTGACTGCATTGAGCTGTGTGGATTATTATAAACACATGTGGTTTCTGAGTATTTCCTTGAATAGCTCCCTTGCATTAGAGCTCTGCCTTCTCACACGGCACATTATCTGTTCACCTGTAAACATAATCAGTGTTACATAACCGTCCAGAAAGCGGCACTACACGTCAATCAGTAACTAACCGCTGATATTGAAAAATCAGCACACATGCTGTCATGTATCTTTCTCACGCTCTGAAGTTATCCTGAGCCAGCTGAGTTTATTTCTCAATAACCTGCCCTGTGTGTTGTGCGTCTGTGTATATACTCTTGCGTTGTTTTGTGTCTCTCATCAGTCTAGTTCTGTTTAATACGAACTTGACAGTCCAATAAAATGAAAGGATTCAGACTTTCCAGAATTCCCCTCTTAAGCCTGCCAAGGAGAACCGAGAGCCAACAAACTTTTTTTTTTTTTTTTTTTCCTCTCTCACAGAACCAGACCGCATTGAGTAGTGATCACATGACAGAGCGTCTGAGCATGAATCACCTGCATTCCACATGCAGTGGATGAATGTAGCTGTTCAGTCTTGATGTTAAATTTGCGTCCTGGTGACTCATTGCACCAGGGCTGTGGCTCTTTACTTGATAGATGGTCACATGTTATTTTTTCTAATTGTCAGTATGAGCTCTACTGTGTTACTGTTGACTGATTAATAAAGCAGAAATGTTATAATAATAGTAAAAAGCAGTCCATACCATACTTATCAGTGTCTTGGATATTTACACTGTTTATTCAGACCTTTCAAACAGTGTACACATCACCTCAGCAACTATCTTTTACAAGCGTTTATCTATTCCCCAAATCTAGCTCGGCTTTCACATAATGACTAATCACTGCAGACTCATGAATTAGTTTCCCACCCTTCATCGCTGGCTCCAGTGAGAGAATATTTATAATAAATTGTTAATAACACTGTACTGGTCTGATCTTCTCTCCCCTGAGTCATTAAAGCCACAACACTCGGGATGTGTCAGTAGTTGGTTTGGATAACAGTTGTGAGAACTTGACTTCTCGGGTGTGTTTTCTGACTTTGTGACTCATCGCTCCCCTTATCTCTGTCAGATCCATAACCGCTATGAGGGCAAAGATATCTCAAACCACAAGAGGAATTTGGTGATTGCTGGTGGAGTGACACTCTCTGTCATCGTGTCTCCAGTGGTGGCTGCAGTCACTGTCGGTCAGTCTACTCTCTTCTACCTCTTCTCCTTCTCTTTTGCTCTTCTCCTTCTCTTTTGCTCTCTCTCTCTCTCTCTCTCTCTCTCTCTCTCTCTCTCTCTCTCTCTCTCTCTCTCTCTCTCTCTCTCCAGCACATCTTTATTGACATTTCCTTGTTGGACTTAGCTAGCTCCACTAATTTCTTTTGTTTAAATTTTGAGTTCATATTATGCAAAAGTTTGTTTTCAAAGTCAATTATGAGCTGTTGCATAAAGATGGGAAAGCTGAAAGAGATTTGGACTGTTTTGATTGCTGTGCGTCAGCACAGTGGCCTCCACGTGTTTTTTTTCCAGTGCTTTTGGCTAACCTGTCGCTGGTCTCTGTGTGACTTTTTGTCTCTTCCTTTCTTTCCTTCTTCAGGCATTGGAGTTCCCATCATGCTGGCTTATGTCTACGGCGTGGTGCCCATCTCGCTGTGCCGTAGTGGAGGTTGTGGTGTCTCAGCTGGGAATGGCAAAGGAGTTCGCATAGAGTTTGATGACGAGAATGACATGAATGCTGGCAGTGGGGCAGCTGCCACTGGTAAGCTTCAGCACCCCCACAACCCATGCTGACACCCAGCAACCTTGTGTTTATGCCCAAGTCAGCAAACAACACAATTTGCTTTTTGCTGACTGATACACTACTCTGTCCAAATGAAATTTGCTGTCAGTTTCACAGATGTCAAGTGTTCTTTCATAGGAAAAAAATCTTTCTTTTTTTTTTTTTTTTGGCCTCTTTTGTGAGACTAAAAGTCACTGCCGTTACTCTACCATTACCAGTTCAGAATTTCATCAGAAACATCTCATTTTTAGACGCAGTGCTTCCTTTTGTCTCTGCAAAAGGTTATATCTTTATTCCTTATTTCTATATTTTCAAAATGTATTTCATGGTTTTCTGCAGATACTACATCAGTGGCAGACACCAGGAACAACCCCAGTATAGGTGAAGGCAGTGTTGGGGGTCTGACAGGCAGTCTTAGTGCCAGTGGCAGCCACATGGACCGACTGGGGGCCATCAGGGACAACCTGAGTGAAACAGCCTCCACCATGGCCCTGGCTGGAGCCAGCATCACCGGCAGCCTGTCTGGCAGTGCTATGGTCAATTACCTAAACAGGTATTTTGACATAAACACATGCTGTGAGAGATTAATGATGCAACCTTGGACTTCACAGTCCTTTTTTTTTGTATTGTCTGAATCTCTCTCCCCTCACATGTTGTCAGGCTGGAGGTGCAGGCTGATGTGCAGAAGGAGCGTTGCAGTCTCAGTGGTGAGTCTGGCACTGTCAGCCTGGGTACAATCAGCGACAACGCTAGCACCAAAGCAATGGCTGGATCCATTCTTAACGCCTACATGCCTCTCGACAGGTAAGAAATCACCTCCATGCTGGCTGGATGAAGCAGTGCAGGAAGGAATCACTTCATGTCAGCATTTTCTAGTCCTGTGTCCTTGTAGACAAAATATGAAACAGATTGTTGTGAAATACCTTGTAAATCAACACTGCTGTAAATCATGTAAATACATATTTACACATAATGTAAACACTAAACACCACCAGAAGAAAAACATTAAATTGTTTTTATTTGATTGTTATTGGAAGAGGAAATACTCATTGAGCATATGTGCTTTCTGTTTTTATCGATGATGAGAATCCAGTTATTGTTATGGAAGCATTAACTAGAAAGTGATGTTAGAACAGAGCAGAATATTTCACTATGATGTCGTTATGTCTAATGATGCCTCTTAGCAGTTGCAGACTCATTTAGGCACTTCATAGCACTAAAGACCTGTTGCAGGAAGTACCCTTTTTTTATTGTGTCCACACTGCAGGAACTGTGAACGATTGTAGTTCTTAGAACGTTGTTTTGAGCGACTTTTTTTTAGCTGTAATTTCAGGGTAGCCACTATCTGAGCCCTCTGATATTCTTACACTAACCATTTTGAAAAAATCAGTCGATGTTCTGTGAAGTGTGTTCTTTCATTTGGTAGAGGCATTTCTTCATCAAAGGTCATACAGTGTAGATATGTTGGGTTTTAATGGGCTTGTCCAGGCATCTCACATAGACTTAAATAGAACTGGCACCAAGCAGAGCATTAAAGCATTGGTATTATGATGTAATGACCCTTCCTTCTTTTATAGTCTAGCCTTGATGCAGCACCGACAAGCTGCCGTTTTTAAAACAACCGCGTAGTTTAAATTCACGTCTCCTTAACGGTTCTGTTATTATCATGAAAGCCACAACACACAACAAACACAGAGCTCTGATCACGACGTCCTCCATCTTGTTGTTGTTGATCTTGTGCAGAAATAAATTGCTATACCAACCACTGGTCACTTCAGTGTTCCTATTGGCTGTGTGGATGTTAACAGAACAACCCCTTGAAGACATGTAGTTCTCAGAGCTGTGTAGTTCTCTCAGGGAGTCGCCAAACTCCATAAAGCGCAGATTGTAAAACAGCCTTCTGAGGCTTATTGCTTAATCACACACACACACACACACACACACACACACACACACACACACACACACACACACAATGTACTTTTCTTAAATGTCTTATTTCTTTGTTTCTTTGCTTCCCTCGTCATCCCGCCTTCCAGAGATGGGAACAGTATGGAAGTCCAGGTTGACATTGAATCCAAACCCGGTAAACTACGGCATCACAGTGGTGGCAGCAGCGTGGACGACGGCAGCCATGTAGGCCGTTGCGGCTGGACCTGCCCCTCCAACGGTTGCACCTCCTCAGAGGGCAAAGGAACCTCCGCCAAGTGGGCCAAAGAGGCATCCTGCTCATCCTCCTCAAGCTCGGGGGGCAAAAAGAGCAAAGGCAAACTGCGCAAGAAAGGCGGCGGAGGCACCAAGATCAATGAGACACGGGAGGACATGGATGCTCAGCTGCTGGAGCAGCGCAGCACCAACTCCTCAGAGTTCGACTCTCCTTCTCTGAGCGGCAGCCTGCCCTCGGTGGCTGACTCCCACTCCAGCCACTTCTCCGAGTTCAGCTGCTCCGATCTGGAGAGCATGAAGACGTCCTGTAGCCACGGCTCCGGTGGAGGTGACTACCACACCCGCTTCGCCACCGTCAGCCCTTTACCCGAGGTGGAGAACGACCGCCTTGAGACCTGCCCGGCTTCTTCGTCCTCCTCCCAGGGACAAGGAGCCGTGATCACCCCCCACTCCCCCACCTCCACCACCTCCTCCCTGGGCCACGGCGCAGAGCTCTCCCCTCTCTGCTTCATCACAGAGGAGAATGTCAACCTGGTGTGCCCTGCCGACCTGGACTCTCACAGCAACACCGGAGAGCTGCTAAAAGAAACCAACAACAACCACCATCAACCACACCACCCGACCCAAACCCAGCAGCAACCCAAGAACTCCTGTATACAGACTGACATATAAAAATCTCAATACCTTAAGTGCTGCACAGACGCTCTGTTTTTATTTAACATCTTTTCCTCCACGAAACTAACAATCCTAGTTTACAGTTTAACCTGCATTATCTGTTATTCCCCTTGTAAAGGGGACATGTTATTTTGGGATCAATGTCTTCATAAAAAAAGCAACCTTTCGAGTAAAGAAGAGGACCTGTGTGTCCGCTGACTGTCAGTAAGCTTGTTAGAAGTATTGAGAGGATTTCACAACGCAGCCACGTGAGAAATGTTAAGGTTGTGAATGCTGGTGTTTTTTCCGCCGTGCGACCCGCAGACTGCTGACACACTTTCGATAGTTCGCCGCCACTCGGAACGGAAAGCAGCCCCGCCTGATTCGGTCGCCGTCATATTAATCTGTATAGGTTTAAATAAAACCACTGTGCCAGTTTTTTTTTTTTTTTTTTTTGCAAGTATTTGATTTTTGGCTCTTCAATGCAGATGCAACACCATGCAGGAATCTTAATGTTACAGCTTTCCAAAAGTGAACTCAAACAGGGACCAGGCAATATGATATCACAATGTCCTTTTTTTCCCCCCCAAATTGACTTATTAGTAACAGAGGAACCTTGTGTTCTTCTCTGTAATTATTATTATTAGATTTATTTTTTCGTGTGAGTTTGAAAAGGAACCCTCTAATGTATAATTTTGAGGCCCAGGCTCAACATCCAAAATCACTTTAGCACTAAAATCAACCTGTAACACAACAGAGATTCTCTTGAGATCAATGCCCACAGCTGTGTATTCCCATTGTGAGAGATGGTGTTGGCAACTTGGTGACCACTGAGTTTAGACCTCTAGCCCCAAAACTATCAGCGTGCTTTCAGTGCTAAGATGGCTTTGGAAGCTGCGGCCTTTTTGCTCATTTTGTTCTGTGGAAAGCTTGTGATGATATGTTGGGGGTGGGGGGGTTGAGGGGGAGGTTGATGGAAGCAGATTTGAGAAAGAGGTCTCTGGAAGGCCACGGTTGTTAAGATAATGCTGAAAGTCATTATAATACCATTAACCAATGGGTTGGTCAATTCTGTGAAATTGTATAAAGAAAATGTTTTGTCCTGTTCAAAGGTGATTTATTCAGGCTGATGGTCTCGCCTCACTGAGTAAGAGAGAGCTTTGATATCTTTCTTTGTTAACTCATGGTGCCTTCAAGAAGCTGTTTGTGTTCTGTTTGTCTCTCTCTCTCTTTCTCTCTCTCTCTCTCTCTCTCTCTCTCCACTGTGTCTTCAAGACTTCAAACAAAAACAACAGCAACTCATTCTAGATAGCAGAATGTCTGTCTGTGTAGGAGGGACCGCTCTCATGGTATTCATTCACATACACATCATACTGTGGTAGACATGGTAAATGAAGACTTTTCAATTGCCTACCAAAGACAGCACTCAGGCTCTTGTTAAATCTTATACCTTTGACTTGTCACCTGTAAAAAAAAAACAAAACAAAAAAAAACAAAACGTATGGTGCATCCTTTTTACACCACAGGGATGAATGAAGACAAGACCCAGGATGATACAGACATACAGACTGCTGTTTCGTACATGCTTCACAAACGCTACGCAAATAACCGAGGCCGCAGAACGGCTCGAGGCACCTGCACTGTTATCTGTATTTCTTATTACATTGATGCTCTGCAATGCACAAGGTTAATAGGGATGCATAGGTATGTTATGGGTTTATCTTCCCTATTGATTTGTCCTGCGATTCCTGTTTGTGTTGCCAATCGGTGCTGCTGAGCAGACTTGAAGTCAAATTCTGTTTTTTCAAGTGTTTGCTTAAGCCTGTCTTTACTGCTCAGTGGTCCGCTTTATTGAGGCCACTGAGTCAGCTCAGGTGAACCTCTACCAGGTAGGTAAAAGCATCTTGAATGGTAATTTCACCCAGGTCTGTTACTGAATGAACACTCAATTTGGTTCAGTGGATAAGGCTAAATGCTGCAGTCCTCCCCTGCATTAAAAGCAAATGTCATTTTTGTTCTTCCTCCCTGGTTCTGTTTCTCATTCATCACCAAAACTCCAGTTTCTTGATCCTAATTTGAACACTAGTGCCAGATATAAATGCAGAATGGCATAAGGTATTTGTATATTTGTTTGGTAATTTGCTTTACTATATGCGTGTAAATGCATATCAGAAAAATAAAAAAAATATATGAAATCTTTGTCATCTTTGTTTTTTCAAGTTTCTCAATGGTTTCATTTCATCATAGCATAAAGAAGAGAACCTTTTATATTTTTCCAGTTTATTGAATAGCCCACTGTGAATATTGAACACTTTTCTTTTTTACATCTCTACTGAAATATAATATTAAAACCACAGTGAAGAGAAACTGTGGAACATGTGAAATTATTGCCTCTTGTGCCCAAACTTGTCTCCCTGAACTAAATTTGGTACATTCATGTAGAACTGATAAAACATTTGAAAACAGAATGGTTTGGATTCAGGCAGTCAAAATCGGGTGACTGTAATATTCAATAATTAAATACATGAATATAAGATCTTTTTAAATTAGCAAATAAATGATACATTTGAAACAATTATGTGCATGGAGTTAAGTCACAAATATACTCTCTCTTGAGGAGTCTCTACACTCCTCAAACTAAATTAACCCCTACTCTGAAATCCAAGGCACACATCTCATAAAGATGCTGCTGCTTCTCTCTGGTGCGTCACACATCTGCATGTCTGAACTGCTGAAGATGAATGTGAAGATGTGCGTTGGCTGGCAGGCTAATTTGGTAAACAAATTGGGTGAATGACTTCATGTCACTCCTTATGGAAAAGACACAATCACCAGCCTTTAAGAGTTTACACTAGAATGCAGATCTAATTGCATAGCTGAAAAACAAAAAAAAAGAGCATCTGAGTCTTGTAAGGTTACAAATGATATTTTTTTCCTACAACACTGTCAGTAGATATCAGTTATACTGCACAGAACAGCAATAATATCATGCAGGCCTATGTCTTCCATAAAGATGATTCAGTACATACAGTCATAATAAAACTGTAACTGTATCTCATGGTTTTGTCCTGCAGTAAGGGCTGAGTAGCTGAGTAGCAAATTACCTCACTTGCTTCTTTCCTAGTTAATATTCAGCATGCACTGAATATAATTTCTGATCTTGGCTGGTGTTCGCCGAGTAGCTCTGACAGCAGCTCATTTATCAAATGACTGCTATCAAAGGACTGACAGGGTTCAAGGACCAGAAGAACTGAGCTCAGTGCAGAGAGTATAAGCCTTTCCTGAGCAAACACAACTGCCTGTAGGGGAAACACTTGCCCGTAGCCTTATGTAACAATGTACATTGGACCTTACTTATCAACACACTAAAGTGAAAGGTCCATAGTGTCCAATTGTCTGCCTGTTGTACAATGCAAATGTTTAGTGGTGGTACAAAAGTAAATCTGCATAGCAAAATGTTCTGGAGAGAAAAAATATATTCCATATACAGTCAGTCAAACATACAGTGTCAGATCATTTACAGCACAGACCAGTAAAGTGAATGTGACTCAGTTCCATTGTATTGCTCTGGGGCACATTCTGCAGCTTCCTGCCTTTGTGTACTCAGTTCTTGTGCAGTGTTTTGCATAGATCCAAGAGTTGTAGTGGTGCAGCAGCTCATGCAGCAGGGAGCAGGGACAGGAGGGTCAGATGTATTTGTTGGCCAGGTTCTGAACATCGTTCTTTGTGAACTCTGTGCTCTCTACAGCTGACAGATGCTCGAACAGCTGAGTCATGTGGCGACGCTCGTCCTTCTCCAGCAGCGTCAGTGCAACCTGCAGAAACAGCATATCATCATTTATCACTGAAACCTCAGCTGCTGTGGACAAAAAGGACAGATTACCTATAAAATGACATGATCATTTCCTAGATGTAGTCTTTTACATACTGGCTTGTAAATAAAATCTAAATATTTTTTTAGATTGAAGGTTTTTGTTAGTTTGAATGGAATGTAAACTCTCTTACCGAGAACCTGTCAGCAGTGTGCAGATGGTTGAGGTGTTTGTAGACCTGGTTGGGGTCTTTCTCCAGGAGGTGGGAGTCCAGCGCTTGCATGATGAAACTGAGCGTGTGTCCGTCCAGCTGAGTGCTCAGGAACTGTGGAAGAACCTCTGGATTCGTGGAGGCCAGCAGCTCGGCGCAGGCCGCCGTGTTCCCGCCGGTGCGAGTTGCGTTCAAAGCCTGGCCGAACTCATACGCGTTGGTCGGGTGGAGGTTGATGGTGACGTCTTCTCTGCAGCTGCTGTCTGGGTTAGGAACCGCTGCCGTTTCCTCGTCGCCCTCCACCTGAGGAAGAAGATAAACAGGTTATAAATGTGGATTTACAGAGAAAAAGTGAATTATCATTACAAACATTGATTGTCACACATCCATCAGCCACAGACCCATGGAAGGTGTATTTCTGGGTAAGTGATACATTTATGTCTAATATTTTCACAAGATCCTGATGCTCAACTTTCTTCACTTGTATAGAAATAGTTGAATAGTGAATGCACACTGGGTGCTGGTCATGGTGGTGGCATATACTGAAGGGAAGACTTTCTTAACAAGAAGTGTATAATTGACTTCTGATTGATGTCTGAGCTTATTTGCTGGAAATGGATGTTTCATATGTGAGGTTGATGAAAGCAGAGAAACAAATCATTCAGTCTATTATATGTTCCTGCTGTTGGAAAACTAAAATAATCTCAGAGTGGTTGAAAGCTGCTAAAACATGTAGAGCGGGGTGTTAATTGTCAGTGGGTTCTTCCAACCCTCTCACAATACACTTAGTGCTTTCATTTAGTTTTAAAATATATTCCTAATATTTACTTTGTCAAACAAAAGAGTCTGAATCTCAGTTTAACAGCCACTCCTTTTGCAACAGACGGATAATACAAGTCAACTTCAAGTCAGTGTTTCTCACTATGACCACTAAACCAGTGCTGTTCAGGGCGTTGATATCAGCCTGTCTGCCCCTGGTTGAAATATTCATCAAAAAATAACATGTGCATTTACCTCTGTGATGGGGACAGTCTTCCTGGCTTTGCCTGGTGAGGCATTGGCCAGACTCTGTCTGAGCAGCACTGTGACCTCCTCCAGCTCCTTCTCAGCCTCCTGCACGTTAGGGTCCTGCTGCAGCACCTCCTGCAGGTCAGAGCTGCACGCCAAGTAGTCCTGTTGCAGAGAATATCAAACAATACAGAAGCTGACACAACCACTAAACCTCCGTGTGCGTAAAGGACCGTTTCCAGTCATTTCATTGAAAAAAAGAAAATTTGTGTGAGGGCTCGCCTAATATGTGAATTCTACAGAGAAATAATGCCTTCATCTATGAACTCAATGTGTGCAACTGACATTTTTACACAGAGAAGAATTCTTTTAAAGGTGTTTGACAAGTTCATTTTAATTCCTCTTTGACACAAAACAGCTGTTAACTGAACAGATTCCTCCGAGGCTTTAGTGTTTAACAGTCAGCTCTCTTCACCTTGAGGCCTTTATTGGCCAGTGCTCGTCTGTAGAAGGCTTTCTTATTGGTTGGCTCCAGTTTCAGTGCTGCATCACAGTCCTGCTTGGCCTCAGTAAACCTCTCCAGCTTCAAGTAGCACAGGGCTCTGCAAACACAAATACACACACGTCACTTGTGATTTTTATTTTTGTCACCAGCAGCTAATCTTATTGGAGGCATGACTAAAAAGTATCATGAGTTTGTGACTCATCGCCTGTGAATCAGACTTGGTAATAAAGGCTGAAGGCAGGAAAATGATTATTTTTCTATTTCATATTTTCATTCATATGAAATAAATGAGAAAAGAGACAGAATTAACATATCTGAAATTCGCTCTAATAGCTTTTCCTCTTGTTTTTCATTCACTGTCAGTTTTGCTTGCTTGATGGGTCTCGGCAGCTGTGTGGTGGTAGCATACAGGTGTTTGCTCTGGTGTGGCTGTACATACAAGCTCTTTCCATAGCAGAGCTCAACATACACAATAGGAAATGATTCATGTTAGCATCACAGTTTCCTCTGCAACATGATCAACAATCTACCTACTATTGTGAGGAGAAAGCAGGGGAGGGCAGCGGGACACGTGAGAATGAAGTCAGACCTGCCTGCTGCGTGTGCTGTGCTCGCTGTATTTCACTCTGGATGGAAGATAATATGGTGGAGGCTATAAGTGGAGCGGTGATAAACAGTGCCGAAGCAGGCAGCTGTTTCCTGAGTCTCTCTGTTCCAACTTACCAACAATACAAACTAATTTACTGCCACTGACAGACAGACGACTGGTTGGGATTAGCTACAGAGCTCAATGTGCTGCCTGACAGATGACAGCTGGAGATAATTGATCAGTCCGTCTTAATTTAACCAAATGAATGGCTGGATTTTCTCTGTTATCTGACATTCCTGCTTTGTAAGGCGACAAATCATGATAAGTGACAGGGAATGTAGAGTATCAGTCTCAAAACGGAGAGGAACAGAAAGTGAAAGACCGCAGCAGTGTATGTGTTTGTTCAAGCTGGGCTGAGTGTCTAACCTGTTGGTGTAGATAGGACACTCTTCTGGCTTTAGCTTAAGGCATTCTGTATACTTTCCCAGAGCATCCTGGTATTGGCCCTTCTTCACAAACTCATTCCCTTCTTGCTTCAGAGCTGTAAAACGGACTTCTGCTTTCCTTTCTGGAAGACAAAATAAAATGATTACTTGTTATTGCTTATTCACAAAAAGAGCAATTCAGCTCTTGCCTTTCTGTTTAAATAATGAATCCACACTCAGTCTACACATTTGCAATGTAGTTTAATTGACTTCCTTTACGTCTGAGAAAACGTCACACGAGGAATTATGCCAGTGCTGTAATGCTCGGGGGTTTAAATCCTCAAAATGAATGCTGGGCTTACTGGACGTGAGGCACGAAAGTTTAAGTCAGCAATCAGTCACGGTGTGGACTAAGGGCCAATCAATCTGCTGCACAGTGTCTTCTGGGAGGAAAAACTGTGCCAGTCTATCTGTTCATTAGAGTTTAAAAATAACAGCTGTAACACAGCCATGGGAATAGAGAAACTGCATGGTCAGCGAACAGAGGGGACACGTTCACTTATATAAAAATGAGGCCTTTAACATCTCATCCTTCATTTCTCAGGGGGCAGAGACAGAAACCAGAACAGTGAACGTTTTAGTGGTCAAAGTTTAGAGCTGATTCTAATCTATGTTGATGTCCAGCAGTGGTAGAAGAAATATCCCGATACTTCATTTATGTTACTTATCATCAACAGTTAAAGTGCTCAATGCAGAAAAACAGTTCCTGTGAGTGTTATACTCTTATATAATATATTATTGGATAATTATTACTGATGCATTTATGTTTACATATCATTTTGCTGTTGGTCAAGTGGGAGCTAATTTTAAGAATTTCTAATACTGTTGTGTAGTCTTTATGGAGACACACTTCTGTCATTGAGGCTTTTCACACAGGTGTAACGTGGGCTTTAGAGAGCACAGGGTTATCTTACCCTGATGTCTCACCTCTATTCATTAATCAAGAAGTTTCACTAAAATCAAGCTTAAAGATTTGTACAGGAGACACACGGTCGCATGTTGAGATTTAATTGCACAAATATTTCAATCCCCAACTCACACCATGAGTAATCATGTATTTTTCAGGACAACCTAGAAGACGTTCTTATGATTTAAAAAAAAAAATCACAAACCAGCATCCCTGGCGGCCTTCTCCGCTCGAGCCTGGAGGACCTCAGCGCTGGGTGGCTCCTCTCTGCGGTGCTGCTGAGCTGACAGAGGCACCAGGGGAATCTCCGGAAGCTTCTCCCTCCACTCGGGACCGTCCTGATCAATCAGCAGCCGGGTGATCCTGGAGAGGTATAGAGATCACTTAATATATTACATATTGACACACACGCACATACACACATAGACAAGTGAGATATGAGAAAAAAAATGCTCTTAGAGATTTATGCATTTAAGACTTTTCAACTGCTTGTTTTATTATTGTACACAAACATCTAATTTTAGTTTTGTAGATACTTTTTAAGGTCAAACACTGATTCTGCTCCTGGACACAAAGCAGCCAGGTGAGTTTCCGTATTGCGTAACAGAGAGAGGACATGCAGTCTGAGAGCCATAATTAGCCTCTAGCTGGAGCTGCTTTTCAACAGCAGCTAAATCTGTTAACTGCTAATCAGACTTTGTGTGTTTGTACATTTGATTCGTTTTCTCTGGATTCTGTTGGGTTGATTTTCAATATAGAAAAAGATTCAAACTATGGAAAAAAATTTGTGTAAATAGATACAGAAACAAAATCTCCTCTCATTTCTCTTATTTCCTTATCTTAAATCATCTAATAATATTATGTGTCACTCATTTGTAAAGTTGATACTTTCATAGTAACTGATTCATTCCAGTACAAATAAAAGGCAGTCACAGTCATTAACGCTGTCATGACCAGTGTAATCAGCCACATGTTGGCTTTGTGCTGCTTATCAGAATATTCAAAATGTGAGCGTGAAAGTTTGAGCCGCTCAGTCTCAGTCACTGTGTTTCAGTGCCGTCATCACCCTGCTCCTCTGCAGCCTCTCAGCTGAAGTGAGAGGTGAAGACCAATACCTGTTGACGCTGTCTTGTGCTGCCAGCACGCTGATGTCTATCTGCAGGACAGTCTTATAATCCACGTAGGCCTTACGGTAGCGCTCCAAGGACTCATAAGCCATGGCCCGGCGCAGGAGGGGCTTGAGAGAGAATGGCTGCAGCTCCAGGGCTCTGGTTGGTATAAATAGATGTAATGAGATGGGAGCAAAGGATCAAGTCTGGGTCCTTTGCTATAGATTCTGGTGTCCTTCTGTATCGAGCAATATATACGTGATAAATTTCCATGTGGCTGCGGCCTTGTGCTGTTGTGTAAGTATGTAAATGAGTGTAAAAGTCTTATGCTGAATCTGAAGCTTTCACATGGTAGATTCCTTCAGGTTATACTGACTTTGCTGCTTATAAAACCACTTCTAAAGAGATTAATCTAAAATCCCTTGCAGCACACCCCAGTGCAAATCCCCTCATAAACTGATAGGGATCAGCTACTGAGGTATGTTGAATGATAATGCTGGAAAAAAAAAACAGGAAACTACACAAGGTTTTTGTTGTAATTGTGAAACTGGGGTCGCAGCTAACGTTCTCACTCCACTTACACAGAAATAACTACATGGTCAGTATACAAATGCTCTCACCTTGTGCAGTCCTGTATGCAGTCTTGACTGTTGCCATCTTTCAGGTAGCAAGCTGCTCTGTTAGAATACAGGATACATAGATCCTCTGGACTATCAATCCCTGCATAAAAAGAGACAAATATCACAAATATAACATAAATCACACTTTCAAAACTTAGAAACAGTACATGTGGCTTATTCTGTTACATGGAATAACTGTAAAAGTGGCATCATTTTAAACAGACTTTAAAGACCCTCTTAGCTGGCTGAAGTTGGGCTTTAAAAAAGTGCTTATTTATCATATGAAACCATTTATAATATTGAAAGGTTGCTGCTGACATTTAACATGTTCAGACGTGATGCAGACGCTCTGCTCAGTAAGGACACGGCTTATAGTGGTAGGTGCGGTATGTGTTGCAATAATTGGTTTCTGTAATTACTAAATAAAGAACTGTTTTTGTTTGCATAAGCGCGGTAAGCATGACTTTCAAAACCACTTAATAACGGAAAGTGTAGTAAAAGTCCTTCTTGCACTTCAGACTGATAAACTGAATCATTTTAAAATTGCATTCATACATACAGAACATTTACAATGCAACAATTCAATGCAATGTGCTCACTGATCTAATTAGTTCACTCGCATGTTTTCAACTGTACTTATTGCCTGAGGTATGAGTCACACACAGGTTAAACCAAAGATGCATCACTGTATTCTTGTGTTGCTATTTTACCATGGTGACAGTATGATTTGTTATCATGAGATAAAATGTCTCATTAGCTTCGAGGGCTGACCGGTTGGAACGCACACAGAAAAGGAGGAAAAGCTTGTCAAACCACCTCCAAGATATTTCCTCTCCTGAAAGTTCAATAACTGGCTCCCACAGTAAACACACAGTATATTTGCTATTTGCTCTCCACTTGCCAAACAGGAAGTTCACTCCAATTTCCATTATCAGTGTACTGTAACTGAGGCCCGCTGAGGCCTACAGTATATATTACATACAGAGCAACATTCTTCCACTACGCTAAACACTGTCAGCTTAGCATGCCACCTCATCAGATGAAATTAGATTATGGATGATGACACAGTAAAGTGCTCGTGATGATGTCTCAGCAGCTTCTCAAGTGAGGTTACTGTGACAGTGGAGCATGTACAGTGTGTTACAGGTCTACACAACACAACGTGACTTATAGACGCTGTAAAAGACAGTCAGAATGAGTCCGAAATGTGACTTTTTTGACACGCTGCATGTTGTTGTGGGTTTAAAAGGGTTCGCAGTGTATCCTCATCTCTGTCTGTCTGTCTGTATTACACACAGCTTTCGCTACACCAGTCATATGGCGGACCTTGGATGATGCCCAGTCAATTAAATATCCAGCAGCACAGTGGGCAGTGAGTACATCATGGCAGTCCACAGAGAAGACAGAGAGGGTGTGTGTGTGTGTGTGTGTGTGTGATGGCGGGTTGAGCCTGACAGCAGCAGTTTCTCTCCCTCCGTCCATCGATCAATCCCTCACTCTCTCCCTCCATGTGAGAATTATAGCTGCGGTCCCACAGATTCAATTTCACAGTGAGTGGTTAGCAGTCATGTGACCTGGACAGACCTGAGCTGAGAGGCTTAGCGCCAGGCTGAAGCTAAAACAGAAACACTGTGCATGTACACCACAAGAGCTACATTGTGACGCATTGCTCTAGGGACAAAGTCACTAAATACACCAAAAAAACAACATTCCAACATTTTAACTCCTGTACAGCTCTTATTAAAATCTTTGGAACCTTTTCTAGACTGTATGTGCACTAATGTGGGCTGCTGATGGAAGAGATCTTTCTGCTGATTGGGTATCCACATTTAATATTAAGTGCTGATTTGTAATATCCTGCAGTGTGATAAGGCAACAAGAAATAAATGGAAGACCTGCTATTGTAGCTGCAAGGTCATGACCTTTGATGTACATTTGTATCAGCCAGGTACAGGACACACCGTGAAGCTAAATTTATTCCAAAATTTAGAAAGACAGATTATGAATCGTCAGTCAGTTAAACTACAAGCCCTTTGCTTCTTGTCACAGCATGTTTATAGCACACTACTGTCAGCATAAATGTTTTGGCACACGCTTTACTTTTCTCCAATGCAATATGTTCACCCATTCTTTGTACACCATGTGACTGAGCTACCTCCAACCACCTCAGACTAAAATGATAACATCAGCATCAAACATGGGCGCTCTTTAACCCTACCTGATTCTGTATAGCCTTGAATGGCTTGTGAGTATTTCTCCAGTGCATCGGCAAACTGTCCGTTTTTAAACAGCAGGTTCCCTTCATTCTTTAGCCGGGCCAGAGGTAGGGGCAGGGCTCCACATGGGGCATCAAGGTTGACAGATTCTCCTGCATATCCTCCAACAGTATTTCCCTTGCTGCTGCCGCTTTGGTCAGCCTGTACCGAAGCTGTCGAGCCCCTCTTGCCCGTTCCATTGGCTACCTTTTCCTTAGACTCCGGCGTGACTTTGTACTTGTCCGAGCTGCCTCCCTTGCTCCTCCAATGTCCGTGGTGGGAGTTGCTGGACTCGCTTTGTGGACCCCCGTCCCCTCTGCTGTGGGGCTTCTTTTGCGCGTTACCCATGTCTCCCCTTTCGGCAGGAGCAGCTGAGCTCTCCTCCCCTCCCACAGGCTGGCTGTGTTGAACCGGACAAGCTAGAAAGGAGAGGGAGGGAGGGAGAGAGAGAGAGAGAGAGAGATAGTGAGAAAGAGAGAGACTGAGTGGGGGAAAACACACCCACAGGAAGCAGTCAGTGTTACATCACAGTGGGGGAGGGTTGGGACACGCATGACACAGAGCCACTTAAAAGAGGGAGTTCCAGGAAGCAGCCACTCTCAACAGTGAATTATGAAAGTACTGGGTGGGGGTAGGGTGGATAACAGACACGCACACATAGTATGTCACGTTACCCAGAGGGACAAGGGGTTTTTCCTCTATCTATAGCACAGCAGAAAGAGTGGTTTGTGAGCAAAATGACTTCCCTTCTATTACCAGAAATGCTAAAGCTATGATGTTTTTTTGTTTTTTTTTATAAATCAAGAGTGGATTAGAGAGCAAATCCATAGCCAAGCATCTACAATGGGGACTAAATCAAGCACAAATATATGGATAGATTACAGTGTGGTGTAAACATACAGATTAGATCACAAAGCACTGTATATTAAGTGCGTGTTCAGCAAGCTCTTATATATTTAACTGACTGAAACTGCTCTTTTGATTCTGTATAATCCAGTCAGTTTACCCATCACAGACCTACAGATTTGCTACTCTTAGTTATTACTTTTGTTTTAAGTTTTTAATTTTAAATCAATTCTTACAATTGGTTATTAAGGGCTCATTACTCAAAGCACTGCACTGATGTAACAAAACCATTTTCAGACTTAATGTGTTGAAACACAAAAATGCAGAGTTATACATTGATTTCAGTGAAAAGAGAATGTTAAATGTGGCTTAATATAATTGAAGTTCATTTAAATTTAACATAGATTTCTGGCTGCATTCAGGGAATTATGAATGAGTACTGGTTTGTTTATAGTCTGTGTGTGTGTGTGTGTGTGTGTGTGTGTGTAAATCAATTATTGATATTGATTTTGGAGGCGTTCAAATTAATCTCACCCGTCTGCCCTGCTTTTGGCTCGTCGTTAGCGTTGTCCTCTTCCTCTTCTACTTCTTGGATGAGGATTTTTTTGCCTTTGCTTTGCTGTCCTGGTTGATTTTCCTTCATCTTCTTGTCAGTTTCAGACAAAAGTTGCTGAAAAAATTCACACATAAAAAATTGCAAACAGTAGGAATTTCTTTTGACATCAAACGTAAGTCAGCAAAGGTGACACACAAACCGATACCACAATCATCTATAGATAACTGAGCTAAAGTGAATGGCCTGTGTGTGACTGTTAGAGGAACACCTTTTCCTTATTTACCTACATTACAATTCCTAATCCATAATTAAAAGACATACTGTGTAAAACAATGTTGTGAAACATGTTGACTTAATAAAATCCATCCTGAGCCCACCTTCTAACACAGGACTTCTGAAGAGCTGCATGATTTTCTATTTACAGCGATGACAGACTGCACATGATTTTATTAATACCTGTCGCAGCTGCAATCTGTTTTCTCTGTTCCTGATCTCACACAAACACAGTGACACCTAGTGGGCATGCGTCAGTACTTAAGTTACCTACAGTGGCTGCAGCATTGTGCGGCTCTTCCTTCAGCACCATCCTCAGATCTTCGGCAGCCATTTGGAAGTTGCCCATGTGCTTATGGACAGTGGCACGACGTAGCAGGGCTGAGGACGAGGAAATAAATTACAGACATACCCTGACACACGTTGATGCTACTGTTTACAACTGTAAAGTTAGAGATGTACTATGTGACAAGACAATATCCAAAATCATATTTCTGTTTCATCTTTGATAAATGCTCTGTAAAAAAAAAAAAAAAAGCACCTTTCATGTTGCCAGGTTCCAGTTCCAGTACTTTCTGGCAGTCCTTCATGGCATTGTGCCAGTGCTTGAGGTTGATTTCCGCTTGGGCTCTGTTGTTATACGCAGCCACGGTTGACATAATGGAAAGGCTCCTGTAATGGAAGGTCAAAAAATAAAAAACAGACCTTTATTTACAATGAGGTTAATGGATAAACACTCGGAGGCATGTTAAATGGGAATGAAATTGGACTTAAATGAAAGACAGCAGTCTAATAAAATGCCAGACATGAAGATATAATCTGCTTCAGAGATATAAAATGCTTTGTATAATCAATGAGTTGTTTTAAGAGTCTGACCTGGAATAGTACGCCACTGCCTCCTCGTAATCGTTTGCTCTGAAAGCTTCATTGCCTTTGTCCTTTTCACGGTTCGCCAGGATGAGTTTCTCCTGTTGTGTCAGCACTGGATGTATTAGATGAAGAGAGAGCACATGTTTTACACATACACTATATCCCACACAACTAAACTACACCCTTTACTTGTAACTGACAAAATAAACACAAGATACTATATATAATGCATTACATGAGGCATCCACTTTAGTCTTGACTTTGGGATATCCCGTGTTTACAATGGCAGGTGGATCATTTCTCACAATGTCGCCATCAATACTTTCACATTCTTTGTCCACGTCAAACCTGGAAATAGAGTGCAAGATATTTAGCTAAAAGATGCTGTAGAGGCTTTGACAATTCAACTGCGGGATAAGTAAAGAAGCTTAGCAGAGGCCAAAGTAACATGCTTGGAGGAATCTGTCAGATACAGTGCCTGCAGCTGCTCAAACAGTGTGTTCTTTCTTCTGAGTATAATAGACAAATGTGGAGACAAAATGACTCACTTGTCCCATTCTTCATAATCTCGTGGGAGAGCGCGTTTTGAGGGATTCCTCTTTTCTTTTGGATCTGAATTCTGTGATTTAAAAAGACTGAATTTTTAGTGATCTTCCATACATTGATATACAGTAACTAGTTATGTACATGATGGGAGGCAAGTTTTACCTGAATAAGTGGAACAGAGCAATTTGACCCTCTTACAGGTGGCACATTTTCTTTCGTACAATCATCAAACACTGACTGCTGTTTTAGCGAATTCTCTGTCTTTCTGGTTTCTTCTTCCCAAGTCTGTAAAGAGGAAAATATATAATATAAAAATGTTTCTGATGAATTTTTAAAGAACAGAGGACAGTGAGCAGGATTTATAAAATAAATACACTACAATGTGTAGCATACCTTCAACTCATCAACAATTTGGCCCCACTCCTCTGCAGAGATGCTGGCTGCCGTGGCCACAGGGTTTTCCTTCCTAAGAGCCCGGCTCCTGGGGTCCAGTTTCTCCAGGTGACTCTCACAGAACTCGATCAGATGAGGATAAATACCCTCATCACCAGACCTTTACATGAAATAAGACAATATCTTCTGAGAGCCTGAATTCCTAGAAATATTTTCAGTCAAGCTCATCAGGCTGTATTGTGATATTGTGCTCTAATTACTGTATGTACTCTATTTCTAGTATTGCATATACATTTTGCCATGATGATTGAATGATGGATTAATTAACCTGATGTGTGGGAAAGTGACTTATTTAAGTAAAGGGATCATTTTATACACATCAAAACAGTTTTGTCACATCTCATCTACAGCTCACACAACTTTTACCTCAGTCGTCTCAAGATCTTCTCCAGGTATTTCACATCTTTGCATTTTTTAATGTAATCATAGTCCAGGTGCTCCACAGGAACCTTTCCACTGTAGTCAACGGAGGTAGACTGGCTTTCAAGGGAGAAAAGTGCCTCTGCACTCATGGCTGAGTGGAAAGATTTCAGTTTATTAAGTTATGTCAAAGATTATTATGTCAATAGTTGGCTTCGTTGCTCTGAATGATATATAGCTTTTTCAAGGCAAATAAAGTTAGCTGATGGTAATGGTTAATGGTATATTAATTTAGCTAGCGTTAACGCTATCTTTAAGAGAGTGACTGTGATGAAACGTTATATCATATTATATTCAACGGAACATAATAATTTTCGTGTAAGAAATTGCACTGTTCCTCTCAGCTCACAACGGTGATATTCGCCTAACTAAATGTTAATTATGTAAACTTAAGGGAAACCTTACCTGCTGCTGTTTGACTCTGCACACTCGGTAAAGCTGGGACTGTTACTATGGTAACTACACACGGAAGACCAGCGCCACGCCGAAGCGGAAACACGTGACACACTTAACGGTGGGCTCCAAATTTGAAAACGTGGCCAGTAAATGAGCATGTAGCGGACACAAACAACGACGAGGGCCGCAAGCTGAGGCCTAACAACACTGCAGACAGTCCACGCCATTAGCCCCGTGTTTTCTTGAAGTAAGTTTTTTTCAATTACTTGTTTCATGTCAAATACTTTGGTTTTATATAATTTATGACACAGCTAGTTGGGGACTATCTTATTTAACGTTATTGCTTGGAGACAGTTCAAAACTGAGCTAATTAACGATGTATCTCACAAGCCACCACCAATGCACTTTAACTCGACATTAACTCGTCAATTAAAACGTGAACATAATAATGACATGTATGTATATAAGTGTAAAAATAAGGAATATTATAATTATTAGGTAGACGAATCTCTCCGTGCAGTAAACTAGACTACCCAACCAGTTGACACAGGTGTTTTCACATCATGCTAATTGCTCAAACAAAGATGAGTTTGCTTCGTATCTAAAATGAAGACCTTTGGCGTTAGCTTAGTCTAAAGTGTAGCTGATATAGTACTTTTTAAATTCATATGGGTTACATCTTGTGCTTTGTATGTGCACGTTAACATGGTTGTTTTCTGCCTCCTGACTTAGTCAAGCCTATAAAACCAAACCTGTAAATAAACCTTCACTTATCTCCACTAGCTTTCATTTGTTAACCGTTTAGGGAGTAGCATACATGAACCTTGGGGGTGAGCAGAGGGTGGGCTCGCTTGTTTTGGCGGCTACAGCTCGCTTTGTAGCGGCATCACGCGTTCTCATAGCAACGCTCATGAAACAGCTGAGAATGTTTGGTGTTGAACCAGCTGACTCCTTTTACAAACCGCTAAGCTTCACTGAGCACCACTACCAGACGCCCTTACACCCATCACCTGCCTCACCTTTTTATTACAAAGTGAGTCCAACTTGACTGCACCTAGAAATAAGACTTAGCGAGGACGGGTCACATTTAGATAGCTTAGCTAGTGTGGTCTGGTGTAATATTGTTTGTTCTCTGTTTAGTGAATTTAAGCTTTGATTAGATAATTTAATGCTCCACTCAATTTTTAAACGTTTTTATTATTAATTGACACAGAAAATACAAACGGAAAAACAAAAGATAGACTCCAAACCCATTTACAAATCCACATCTAATGCGGTTATGGATACTCAAATGCCATTTTTGTTAGTTTTCTTTGAGGAGATTTATTTACTGTTTTTCTGTTGTCCACAGGTCAGTTGACATCGTCAGGAAAATGCAGTGCACTCCTGAATCAAATGTTTACCATGGCAACTGCAAAGGCCAGCACTGTTACGACTGTTCTGACAGTGGTTACTCAGGTTTGTTCCACACTCCGCAGAGCATCAGTAGAGCAGACTCTTTGTCTTCAGTAGACTTCAATGAAACACCTAAAGAGAACATCAGGCTCTCTGTCACCCCTAAGGAGAGGACCAGAGAGTCAGTCAGGTATTTGGGCAAAGACTCCAGGGAGGCACAGTGGCCATCAGCAGTTAGCTGGTGTGAAACTCCTAAAGGATACAAGAGAGATGCTTCCCTGCGACACAGACATCTCATGTTCAAACCCGCTGTAGATGTCAAAACTGACAAAACAAGATCACCATGCACCAGAAGGACTGAATCTTCCACTAGTGCGAGGTCTGAACACTGGCTCAGTGTGTCATTTGACTCTCTAGACACTGTGACAGGGGCTTTGGCATCGAGCACTTCGAAATTGGAGCAGGACCTGCAATTATCTGGCAGAAAACGTCGTCTCCTCTTCTCTCAGGTGAGGACCTCCACCCTTGAAGACGGTAAACTCAACACCGCTCACCTTTCCAATTTAGCGAGACAAGTTTCACTCTCAGATGCAGATTTCAGTGCGAGCATTTCTGCCTCTGATCAACCTAATGTCGAGACTCCGCGTTTAAACAAATTCAAGCCTGCCTCATCCAAGGAGAACTCTCAATCCCCAGTCAGCAGTGTGACGAATGACCTTTATGACAGCTCAAGTGTCTTGTGCACACCGTCATCTTCACATACACCCAAATACATCAGGTATGGCCTTTTTTTTTTTTTGATTTTAGTAGTACATTTTCCCAACTGATGAATAAACAATGTTCCCTCGATTTTTAATTGTTTTAATTAACTCCCTCCTAACCCCCCCTACAGGTCTGTGTGTGAAGACAGTGGTTTCAGTTCTCTGGCCCTCGATAAATCCCAAGACTCCTCGGTGGACCATGACGGCTCTTTCCAGGAGCTGCTGCTTTCTGCCTCCAGAGGAAACTGTAAAACCCCGAATCTGGCAGAAGCAAAACGGCGCTCCCTTCTACAGCGCCAGAACAGGCTTTCTACACTTAAAGAAGGGGGCTCTCAGTCTGAGGATGACCTGACGGACAGAAAGCATGAACGTCAACACCGCAGCTGTTCTAAAGAAGATGAGGTGTTTGCTGATGGTGCCACCCCTTGCAGGGTCCTCTCTATTAAATGTGGCAACACCTTTACCTCTGATGGTTTGGCATCTGCAAAACAAGACTATGCCACCCCGCTAAGAGCGACTACAACCAAGCCAGAAAACATGACACCTTTTAGTACAGGCCCTGCTAATCCAGATGCAACTCCTCTCAGGACCACCCCAGTAAATCTCTCTCTGACACCAGCCCTGCAGCTGGTTCATGCTATGTGCCAGCAGAAGGCCCAGATGTTTATTGGCCAAAGCCCGAGCCTGAAGGAGCAGCTGAAGTCCACAGCAGCACTTGCTGAGACCCCAGTGATGTTTAGGACCACTATGCCATTGGCAGGGCTGATCGGTAGGAAGATGGGTCTGGGGAATGTCGACATACTCACAGAACTGAGGAAGAGGAACCTCAGGCATATCCTGTCTGTCATACTCGGCCACCTGACAGCCGAGTGCGTCTACAGGTGAGCTGATGTTTTCACAAATCAATACTTGTGTACAAATTCATCAAATTTTGCATCTAAAATTCAGCTCACATCCCAGAGATTTAAATTTGTCATTCATTAAATGAAAAATCATATCTAACAGTGCAATTCTAATTAACAAGCAGAACATTCTATTTATTATCAAAAACTTGTATACATTTCCATTTTGTATGAGCCTGACTATTAGAGATCAGACGAGTCCAGACTTGATAAGTAGTTGAGGACACATGGGGAATATTAACAGTACAATGCAGGCTAGTAAGTATTTATCTCATGCATGCATTTGTTTGTTTGACAGGTGTGGTCAGGTGTGCAAGAGCTGGAATGAAATCATCCAGCAGGACAAACGAGCAAGCTTTAGGAGAAGAGCTCACCTGAGTGAAGTGGAGGCTGCTCTTGAGGTAGGAGATTTTCTGGCCAATGGCATGCGTCTCATGTCAGTATATGGCTATTGGGTACAGCGCTGTTGCCTTCATTCAATTGTTGTTAACTTTGTGCTGTTGTCCTGTAGCTTGGTGGTGCTGTCCATGTCCCTGATGCTGAGACCAGACTGACCGTGCTCAAGAGGTCGGCCCTCAAGACTGTTCAGGCCCAGTCCAGGACCTCCAGCTACTGCACCCCACAGTCAGGAAATAGCACTTTAACCCCATTACAGCACAGCACTTTACATTCAGGCAGCAGCAGCAAACGTGAAAAGTTTCTAGAAGTGAGTTTCAAAACCGTATTTTAAATATTGCTGATTGGAGGGTGGAAGGGATTCTTATTAACCTTATTGAAGGAAATGCTGACATTTACTTGATATCGTTCCAATTAGTTTTGTGCTTTCCTTTCAGGTTGCCAAAACCCTCTTCAGTGATGAGAGCCTCAAACCTTGCCCTCGATGTCAGCATCCTGCAAGGTGTCACCCAGTGAAAGGGGAGGGTGTGTGCAGCAGCGCTGACTGCAGCTTCCAGTTCTGCACAGCCTGCTTGTGCGCTTTCCACGGCTCTAGAGAGTGTGGCAGCAAGTCTATTGGTCGTCACAGGAAGGACATACTACTTCCAGGAAGCGCCCAAAGCAAGCGAAACATTAGGAGGCTATGAGTCCAGATTGGACCGTGTTCCTGTTTGCATGCCAAAGTCACTTTTGTATTTTTGCTGCTGAATGGTGAAGACTAGGCTTACCAACGAAGAATCTTATTAGTAGCCAGTACATGAGAGCAACTTTTGTACTCATCCATGTGTCTTCATTCCTTTTGTATCTATCTATGTACTGTATTTTTCCAACTTTGTCAACACAAATCTTACTTGTGTGTTTTTAATTATGAATGTGGAGGAAGTCTTACCAGCAGATAACAATGACTGAACGTTGCTGCTGGTGTCCTTTTCCGTACACATTGATGTGCTGTACAGTATTTTTTTTCTTTTTTTCTTTTTTTGAATTCCTGTATGAGATCCTCAACTTTTACCGATGTTCTTTCAGATCAGTTTTAAAATAAATTAGATTTTTTTTATATACATGTGTCATTGTCTTTCTCATTTGTGATACAGTCATTTGGTCTTTTTTTGACTGTCTCTGTTGGTCCATAAAAATTTGTAAGTGTTTGGCGCCATCCAGTGGTATGACCTGACCCTGTTTGACTGCAACAGCAAAGTCATTCTCTCATTTAACTTTACTACACACAGGAAATCTTAGATGGTTACAGTAATGTAAATTCTGTTTTTTTTTTTTTTTTTTTTTTTTTTTTTTTTTTTTTTTTAAAAAAAAAGGGGGTAAGTGTAGTTCTCAGTTCTGGAACATCAAGAGGCACGTTACTCTACGGTCTTCTCTGGTTAAACTTTTACCGCCCCCCCTGTGTTTTGAAAATGAGTCCACTTCCATAGCAACCTGCAGTGTGTCTGTAATTACACTGAGAGGTTTGCGGCTGACTTTGCCTGGCTTAACGTGTTGAAATGTGATTGCCTTGCTCGACTTTCTAGGCCAGCAGTTTGAAAATACTGTACAGGAATTTGTATTCTTGAGGTGAACGATGTGTGGAGTAATTTCAACTGGTAAGTAATACCTTAAGTAATTTATTTTACTTTTTGGAATTGATGTTGAGTTTTCTAACATGTTTCACTTTCTATATTTAAGAGTTTCCACATCTTACATCTGGCAATTTTGTGAGTACAAGTTTTGATTATTGACATTTCATAATTCTTCAGACTGTGACTGGAGTTTGGTTTTAGCAGAATTCAATAATTTGCCTCCTTAAATGGATCCCCCTTAGACTAATCATGTCATTGTCTACATGCAGGAGAATTTCCTGGCCTCTGATGATGTGTTGGCTCACTTCTTCAATGATTTCTTAAGTCTGCCGGTAAAGTAGAACTAACATATAGATATAGCATATTATTGACAAAACCAGCTGCTAGTTATTTGTCACACTGTGCTTCATAGGTCTGTCTATACATGTATTAAAAAAAACATCAGTAAAATGTAATGTACCCTAGTTTTTATGCTGTCATATGTCCCTTCAGTCTTTCCCAGAGGTTTTGCTGTATAAACAAGAGACTGGACAGTTTGAGGTGGTGAACGGAGCAGCTGAGTTTGTCTCAAGAAGAATCAGATCAATACTGCACCACAGCAAATCACAACTCCTTACTCATGACCCCACAGCGTTGGCCAAAAGCGCTCTGATAGACAACCATTACACTGTCTGTGTAAGTAGTGAATAATATGTTTATTTGGAAATCAAAAGTTGAACTAATTTCTTTTTGGATATGAGGAGATATGTACTGTAGCTTCACAGAGTTGTTTTGAGGAATGTGTGTCTGACGTTTGCAGTGCCTGGACAGAGAGGAAGGAATTCAGTGGATCATGAAGGAAAGATTACCCTTTTTCCTTCAAAGTGATTGCTACTATGAATACAGGTACAGTGCCACAGGTGCATGTACTACTTTACACACAAACACACACAAAGCAAATGTTATTTACCTCAAGACTTTCCATTGTGATTATATCATCCCTGCTACATCCATGCTTGCATACTAACATAGATTTTCAAGAATTGCTTCAATGAGTTGTGACTATATCACATGATAATATGTATAATTTTGATAGTAATGATACAGTATTAACTTCTTGCAGTATGATGCAGTATATGGTGGTTATTGTCTAGTTACTAGGAATCCTTGTGATTGTGTTAAAGACCTTTGACCTACTTCCCTCTTGCTTAATCTGCCTAATATCTTATGCATCTTGTGAGAAACCTCAGGGCCACATCACAGTACAGATCAGATAATGGACTGACCCACACTAACTTGTAACCTTCACATACCGTAGAAACATTGATAGAGAGATGATAGTTTTTTTAATTTGTTTTTTTGTTTTGTTTTTATAGTTTGATGAGCTATGGACAATTTAAATTTCCCTATTTAATAAAGGAGTAATAAAGTAATATCAACAATCACTCAATAAGCATTTAATTATAGTTTAAGCGTTAATACTTAAAAAAAACCCAAAACACTTGCTTATGTATACTGTGACTGGTGGTGTATCAGTTCTTTCTGATCTCTTCCAGACTATCCAAGTTGTTGTTTCAGTGGGACCCAAACTTCATTATCCAGAGGAGGACATGCAGCTCAGGTCAAACCACACTGTCAGCCACACAACTGTGTTTTTCCTCCCAGTTTGACAAGGAAAATAACTCTGCCCTGAAGGCCCAAACATGCTTACATGCTCAAGAGAATATTTCAGCAAAACAAGGTATATACCTACATTTTTCATTGGCATGAACTGTATGTGTCCATATATGTGTACTGTTTGCTTGCATCTTGTTATGTAATTAAGTGTTTCTTTCATGCGTTTACAGGTTGTTTGAGAATGCGTAATGTTACATGTCTACCCACTGGTCAGATGGGACATATCAACACAAGTCACAGTGAATCATCCAGGTGTTCCTCCAGCTGGTCTGAGCCAGAGAACTCCTCTCCCTCTTTGTCCTCTGCTTCCTCCTCCTCTCACCTTAAATGTGAGAAAACTCAGGATCTCCGGAGCCCAAAAGCAGAGTTGAGCCTCTACTTCACAGACTCATCAGCTGCTGCTGCAGAGGAGCAACATCTCAAAGAGTCCAGTAGTCTGAATTATGAGTCTTCTGAACTACAGCTGGAGTACTTGGCCGCCAAAGTGGTTAAACAGGCACTTAAAGACGCAGTGGTCACGGTGGATGGACAGAGACTAGAGGCAAACACTAGAGACCTGACAAATTGTACCAGCACAGACAGATCCTGTGAATGTAAAGTCTGTCAGCATTCAGCTGATGAAGACAGAGAAAGATTGGAGGGGAAGAAAGAGAAAGTTCAAGAAGCCAAGAGGGGGAGTGGATGGAAAGAAAAGACAGAATGGGATAAGAAGAATAGGGAGGTGGGGAGCAGGGGCACCGACCAGGAAACTCTGCTTGATATGCGTTGCCATGGTGCCTGTTGCCATGACAATAGACCAGGCTTGGATGAGTTCAAGGAGTTTTTGCGAGGAACACCAGGAGAGAAGCTGCTGAATCTCTGGATGGATATAGAGAGACTGAAAGCTACACAGCATAGAGAGCGGAAGAACAGGTGAACATATTAACACTATGAGACATACTTATTCTTATCGTATGATTATTATATCATATATGTAAGAGCGAAATGAACTAAACTGTCTTATTGTTAGTGGTCAGAAGCAGAGCAGAAATGGTTTGATACAGAGTTCAGGGAAGAAAAAAATGACAGTGCTTGTCTTTTGGAAATGTAATGAATGTAGAAGTATCAGATGTGATGTAATATGGTATGTGGATCAGATATTTGGTCCTGATGAGGAGCCGGTACCTGCTGAGCAGCAGCCACAGCTGTCTGAACGGTGAGCTGCTTTCCAGACTGGGACTGACTACCTCCCCCTGCTGGACAGAAGATAAACTGCACTCAGTTCAGCCCTGCCTCACTGAGTCTCTGCTGCACTACTGGTGAGACACACAATTCACATAGTGTTCAACTTCCTTATCAATGATAGACTGTATTTGTGTATTTATCTCTGTGTGTACATACATATTACTGACTACATTTACCAATAAAGAAGGCTACATCTAGACATTAGCATGAACTGAATGTAAAAAATATCAGAGAGTAATTTTTGCCTAAACAGTTATAAGTCCTGTCTCTCTCTCTCTCTCTCTCTCTCTCTCTCTCTCTCTCTCTCCCCCCCCACAGGGCTCCTCGGTTCTGGACATCCCAGTATGTTCAGGCAGACCGTGATGACTCTCCTCATATGGGGCTGTGGACAGAGTGTTGCGTCAGCCCTCCACCACACATACAGCCTCACTGTGGCTCAATGACCCTGCCTACCCTCTGCTCTGATATCTGGCTGACCCGATCCCTCCGTACTGCCAGCACACAGGTAGGAGCATCAGGATATGATGCCATAAATAGCCCTCTGAAGCTACATGTGACATGAAATCAGAAGACAGAAGCCAGCAGAGATGGAGCCATTTCTGTCTGGGTTGTGCAGTGTATTTAGTGGTGTGAGGTTAATTTTCCCTTTCTCATGAGTATGGAGGTGGTTATAGTTTATTATTTGTTATTTGTTGTAGTTTTTTTTCTTGATGGTACTTAAATTTTCTTCTAAATGTGTGTGTGTCATCAGTTATACTCCAGCAGAAGACCACTGCTGGGCAGCAGAGGAATTGAAAAGATGTTACTAGCTCTCTGTGCAGACTCACGTGCTGGTTTATACTTCACACACTACTGTGAACAATCTGGAAACCAGGTACAACAGCAGCTATTTCATTTCAGTATTTGCATTTTTAGTCTGCATAGTCCATCATATTATGGATGTTATACATATAAATAGTAGATTACATTTAAAATATCATTTATATCATAATGTGGAGCAATAATGTCCATTTTAGTTTAAATTACACAGTCTATGATGATGATAACAGTGATTCTTGTATCTTGTGTCAGCTTTGGGAGAATGCAGTTTATTTCTGGACTGACCTGCAGCATTACCATGAGTTGTTCTATCAGGACGGATTGGACCCCTACAGAATACAGAGAGAGGCCCAGGTCAGCAAACACACACACACACACACACACACACACACACACAAATACAGCATGTACACTATAATCTGAAAACAAATGCCAGGAGCCATTTAACACAATCACTAGCCCTGCAGTTAACAAGCATCAAGCAAAGCAATAACATCTGTACATCAAAATAAAGGTGAAAGAGACGTGTCTATAAGTCAGAAACCCAAACATTTCTTTACAGATGAATAAAATCCATAGTGTTTTTGAGAGATATTTTGTATCTCTTTGCTGTTTTAGAAAGCATTTGCTAAGACATTCCTACTTAGAGTCGAGTTCAGGCCGGTTCTGCAGGCAGTCTGTTACCTTAGTGATATGTTAGTTTTTTTCCTGTCACATAACACTCCTCTGAGAATAACTTAATTTTCCTTGCACCTAAAAAAATAGCAACACACTATTCCAGATAATAAATAGTTTGATTTTATAATTTTCCTTATTTATCATCAAAGTCATTGTTGCCAAGACAAACTGTGCAACATCAAACTAATTTCAAGTAATGAAAATATGGGTACATTTATGTGACTCATGTTTTCTGTGGTAAAAATAAGTTATGGCTAATTTCAAACTCTGAAATGAAGATACAAAGGAATATAATACCCAGAGAGATAAAGGCCTCCTCGGGAGGAATTACCCTGAAAAATAAATCACAATAAATGAAAGTTGCAGAGAACTGGTGTCTAAAAATGTATAAAAAGTGATCTGTAATCAAATACAAAGTCTTAAAAAGGCAATAAAACAGAGAATGTTTAACGTTTTCTTTCCCCTCCCTTTTACTCTCTCTCTCTCACACACACACACACACACACACACACACACACACACAGGCACACCTGCTCTTGTTTGCATACTCTCTTGGCTTGCCACTCTCCGCTTCTCTCTACCCTCTTTACCCCTCAATAAGTGGAGAGATTTAAACGCCCATAAAAACAAGTGAGTCAGACCCCCCCAGCTCTGCGCCAGTCCAGTAACCCAGAACCACCCTGTCTGGCTACAGTTGGACCAGCGAAGAAAGCAGAGCGGTCCGATCCAGAAAACCTCCCAGTGAAATCTATTTTCCTTCAGTTAACCTTTAGTTCACCAGAGGAATGACATGAAGCTGATCTTTCCATCGTGTCATGGCCAAGAGGGTTAAATGAGTGACATTTATGTGGTGTGATGGCAACAGTGATGAGAGATAGTGAATATTGTGTATGAGCGCACTGAACAATCGGGATGATGAAAGTGATGGCGGTTGTGAAGAGAAATGTTTCTGAAGTGATGACATTTTTATGATCTTCTCTCCTCTCTTCTCCTCTGACATCCTGCATCTCACTCCCTGCATCTCCTCTCCTCCCATCTCCTCTCCTCTCCTCTGCACCCCTCCCTTCCCCTCCTCTCTCCTCTGTTCTCCTCTTCTCCTCTGCAGCTCCTTTACTCCACATATCTTTTCAGCTCTGCCAGGAGGAGCATTGATGTTGATGAGGAGATCCGAAGGGAGGTGTATAACCGACTGATGCCTGCTTTTGAGGAGCTGTTTGATGAGGTTGAGGAGCACACTCTGGACATCCTGCTGGAGCCCTGGACACTGCTGGTGGGCAGGGACAAAGAGTCCTTCCAGCAGGTAACCACAATACACCCACAAACCTGTCCACGTCCCTCTTATCCACTCGAGGAAGTGGATTTCCTTAAATAGTTTACAGATTAGCAGCATATTTTGCCTGAAACTCATTAAATTATTATTGTACCAAAACTTACTATTAGGCTATTGTATGTACTGAATGTCTCTGGTTGCCAACAACAAAAAAAAAGGACACAGGCTGAACCCACCCTCTTTGCGTGGTTCAGGGCCAGCCCTCTACAATCCTATTCTCTTGTTGCCAACCATTGCCAAGTCGTTTTTCATCAGAATTGAGGGTCTGAGGTTCAAGGGTGTTGTTTGGTGTGCAGACTATAAAGCCCTCAAAGATAAATTTGTGATTTTTAGTGATTTTTATATTACTAAAACTAACTTGACCTGACAGTGGCCTAGTGTTTGGAAAGTTGAGGAGGAGGTGACTCCTCCACAAAAAGTTTATGTAAACAAAAGTTTATAGAAAAGTCTTAAAATGTTTCTGTTGAAATTAATTTGATTAGACTTATTCATTTGAATTCAAGATTTACTTTGGCTTTATGCGTGTGTGTGTGTGCGCATGTTTGTGTCCAGGTGTGTGTGCGGGAGGAGGTGCGCTGCATCGACAGTCCGGAGTACAGGGAACTCCAGAGTCTGTACGAGGAATCAGAGCGACGACTGAATCAGGTCAGCCAGCATTCACTACTGCCACACATTTATAAAATGCTGGTGTTCAGTTAATAGCCAATAAACACACACCTGTGAGCATAAAACAGCTAATGTAAATATGAAAGTGAAAATGATGACTTTCCAGTATTTATGCTTCACTTAGTAACAATGTTGGTTATCTGCTGTTCCAAGACTATATTACTTGGCATGAACGTGCCATTTACAATGGTGTGTTACTGCTGTTATATAGAAGAAATGATCCATGTGACTCTGTGCTTTACAGTGACTTTAGAACATCTAAAAGGCAGCGCTGGGCATGATGTGATGTGGAAAAATCCCTGTTAAGACTTTTTGCACCACACCTTATTTTTCTCTCTTTCTTGCCGTCTCTTTTCTCTCTCTGTCCGTTATTCTCTCCTCTCTCCTGCTGTATCTCCTCAGCAGGTGGAGCAATGTGGCCTCATGTTGCCTCCGTCTTCTGTTTCTCCATCTATTCCCTTCTCAAAGGGCCCCCGGCTGCCTGACTCTTGGTCCAATGTGTCTACACATTTCCAAGGTTACCGTCTAGGTTCTTTACTTCGCCACCGTCACGAGATCGGTCACTTTATGTCCTTCCTCCAGGATCATGATGCCAGGTGAGCTGTGCTGATATAAATGCTTTTATATCAGACATTAAACTGAGCTAAAAGCCAAATGCAAAGGCGCACATTATTTTGTAGGATCTATACAATGCACTGAAGTTTATGTGGAAGTAACATGGATGCTCTCAATGTATGTGTCCCTGCTCAGTATCCATCTGGCGTGCTGGCTCGATCTGGAGCAGTACAGGAGGACTCCTCAGAGGGACAAGGCTGTCAGACAGGAGAGGTCATCTCACATCGCCATCAAATACCTCGGCAGGAAGTACTTCTTTGGCTCCGAAAGCCCCGCCTCAGCAGAACAGCAGAATGATGTCAGTCGTTCACATTTTAAAAGACAGCGTGTTCAATTTTCTTGCACTTCTTTCAAATCCACAAGACAAACACACCCATTTCGGCTTAGTCACAACTCCAGTGAGTTTAAATTATTGTCAGCTTCCTGGGAAAGCATTTGGGGCAGAAACATGGTGCCCGTGACATGTCAATCCCATGATGGGATGAACTCCAGCTGAGGCTCAACATCCAGATTTGATAAACAGAGGCCGCTGTGGCTCTCACACAATTTCCCATCTCCCTTCTTCTGGCATCCTGCAGACTTCATGTTGACAGCTCTGACAGCAGGGTGTCGTTGGGGACCAGAGGATGAGAGGACATGGTTAGAATTAAAAACAAGGAGGAGGAGAGGAGTGTGGTTTGGATCCGGAAGACAAAGAAGATCAGCTCCAGTAACAATGACAGAAGAATGAAATCTCTCCTGACATTTATAGTCTGAGATTAGGTTTCTGGATTCTAGGATTACTGCAGGAGGGCATGATATGTAGAGTTAGGATGAGTAGATGGGACATGGTTTTCTTTTTTAGGACACCAGAGAGCTGGAGTGTTTAAAATAACAGTTATTTATGTGTTTATATGACATACTAAAGTCTCTGCCAGTATGTCATAATCCTCATATCAGGGTGTTTTTTGTAGCTTCCTGGTTTAAGAAGAGAAACATATATTGAACTTGTTGATATAGATTCAACTCTGGTGTGTGACCTTTGTCATCTGTCATCCGCATCTCATAAATACCATCAAACTGATCGTTAGAGCTGTGCATTCGAACGAGGATGCCAATTCTAGTGCTTCTAACTCTGTAGGATTGGCTCTGGCTGCCGCTCTTGCATCTCAGCGTTGGTTCTCGTCTGCGTGAGCGATGTAGAGAGACTGACAGCTTTACTGCTTTGGCCCCTCACTCTTTCAATCACTCAGTCATCCAGTCACAGATTGGCCTCCTTTCATCTACTGACTCCCACTCCAGTGCCACGACTGGTTCTCATTTCTGAAGCCTGTGTGTGTGAGAGTGAATGCGTGCATGCTTTTGCCTGTGTGCATGCGGAAAGAGATGAGAGAAAAATATAAAGGAGATATAAATAAGGAGACGCGGCCAGATCGATGCAAGAAGACAGAAAGCAGACAGGGGAGATGAAGAGAACAGAGGGATTATGGGAATGATGGAGAGCACAGTGGGAGTCAGGAAGGAGAGAAGTTTTCAGTCGGGTTACCCCACTGTGGGCAGTTTTTCTCGGAGTTAGTCCACCTCATATGTTCTTCATGTGGTTTTATAGAAATCTACAGACATGTACAGTCAAACATCTTTAGCATTCATATCGAACATATGAACACACACACACGCAACCATGTGCTTCTACTGTGTCTTCAACTTTGTCTTCCTTACATTCTGTTTCTGTGTGTGTGTGTGTGTGTGTGTGTGTGTGTGTGTAGATATTGCGTCTTGCAGGTGGACTGGAGCGTCTGAAACTAGAGTGTCTCTCAAACCCGGTCGTTACGGAGATCCAGGACATCGTCAGGAGTCACATTGAGAAAACGTGGCTGCCTGTGTTTCTGGCCACGACAGAGTTCACAGAGAGACAGAAACACACACCAAAGGTAGACATCCTGCTTTTTAACATTTTCCTTGTATTTATAGAGCTGATAACACACACACTGCTTTTCATATTGGAGGTGTATAGTTCTTGGATAATGATTACATTTAAAAAATTGGTTGTCTTGGAATAAAAATTTAAGGGGTTCTCCAGTGATTTACTAATCCATAACATTGAGGTCCTGACTTTTAGTTCCTGTTATGGTTCAAACACCAAGACGCCATCACCCCGTCATGCTACAAAACTACAACTTGATAGAATCTTTTATCGGACCCTCCCTGCCCATTAAATACTCCACAATCCTGGTATGTATCACCAGCTTTTTGTTAAAGTGACGGTCTCCAGCTTTCCAACCTGAGATAAACCTGGTGATGTCATCTAGAAACAGACCAGAGCAGGGACTTTCAAACTGTAAATGTGACAAAAGAAAGTAAATTAAAAACAGTCAGTATGACGAATAAAAAAACCTGGACGCTGTTCTCCCACCATGCAAGACTCAACAGAAATAGAGGAGCTGCAAAAAAATTGAATGGCGGTGAAACAGTTCCAGTCCAGCTGCAAATTTTGGTTCAATCTCAGCGCTCTCATAGCATAATTTTCGGCCACAGCAGGCAGCTGTTTTCAGAGAAAAAACTCTAAAAACCCACTGTACACCACTTGCTCAGCACCAAATGGCAAACAGACGCAGTTATCTGTAGACTAGCTGGTGAACATAGTGGAGCATTTAGCAGCTAAAGAGCCAGATATTTCTCTCAGGAATTGGTAGAGAGTAAAAACAGAGCTAAAAGAGAGTGAATATTGGATGTTACATTCACCAGATGGACAGAAACACGACTCCAAATGAATGATAGTGTTGCTCCATAACTGCTGGATGTGGAAATAAGCAACTGTTTGCTAACGAGTTCAACATATCACCTTAAAAGGTGATGATATGTCAGTGCTGTGCTCACAGTTTGTTTCCGCGGCCCCCAAGTGGCAAAAAATGCAAGTTAATGCAGATTTACACAGAAATGTTCTTCAGGATTTTAAGTTTAGTGTCATAACGAATGGATACGTATGAAGTTCATGTGAAGGTTAAATACAACAACTGACCTTTAATTTAAATTAAAACACTTTTAATGGATCATTACTGAACGGATCTACACCTGAAGCACACAAGTCAACAACAAGCCATTATTTAGTCATTGTTCAAACACATCCATGTATCTAATGGAGCTCCATGATGGTGTCAGCAGTGGATGCTGGGAGATTTTAACTGAGGTTAAAATGAGTGAAGAAGTCATGTAAGGTTGTGAACATGATTTCTATGATGACGTCATTTCAATTTGGAAAAGCATATAAACCAGCTGACTATTAAAAGCAATGACCTTGAAGTTCTGACATGTTCCAACTTTAAGACCATAAATAATAGTTGTTGCTACTTATTAACTACTCATTTATACACACACACACACACACACACACACACACATCCATTTACTGAGCAGGATGTTTGGCACATGCAGAAATGCAAATATCATTTCTTACACCGGGCTCCATGTCTTTGTTTATCATCACAGAATTCAAAAAAGCGGAGGTAATTTAAACACCTAGCCAGCCTCGAGTTCCTGACATGTATAAATTGTTACTCTCATTAATATCATGTAACCTTAAAGCCTTTGATTCCTGTTGAACAATGACCTCGAGACGAGAGCAGACAGAGATAAGAAGTCAGATGCGCGTTAGTGACTCCGCATTGTGAGAAACCATTGAAACGATGTCACCGTCCAGTCGCTCTCTCAGGTTGCCTCATCAGGCGGTAACACATAAACCGTAGATTGCACTGCTCTGCCTCATTATGTTATCAAGTTTACTATGTTTGGTCACATGAATCCTCTCATTAAGTAATGAGAGGTAGACGCAGTTTAGCGTTACACACTGGAGGAGCAGATGAGTGGAAGGCTGGAAAAAAATAGTTCAGAGGTGAAGAGGAGGACGGACGAGGTCACGGGTGGGAGACAGATCGCATCAGGGGGTAAGAATCTCTCGAAGAGGAGATTGGAGGAATTAGAATACAGGAAATAAATAGTGAGGGGAGGTGAAAGGTAAAAAAAAAAAAAAAAGAGAGAGAGTTTCAGTTACTGCCAGTGACAAAGAGCAGGAGAGTGCAGAGCAGAGAGGTGTTCAGTGTCCCTGTTTATCCTAGTTTACTCAGTTTCTGACTTTTGACCCCTATGTGTGTGTGTGTGTGTGTGTGTGTGTGTGTGTGTGTGTGTGTGTGTGTGGTAGCCCCAAGCAGCAGAAAGGCTCTTGCAGAACGCCTACCGTCGACGCAAGACGAGGAGAGAAGCCTGGAAGGTAAGGAGAAATCCTCTGGGGAAGCTGGATATTTTGAATGGAGAGAAATAAGGCATTTCCTGGCCTGAAAGCATGTGTGATTTAGTTCATGACTTGGCTTCAAGCACTGGCTTTGTCAAACACCATTTTGGCCCTGTGGTTAGTTTTCCCAAATTGGATCCAGGATAAATAAGATTAAAGCATCAGCCTTACTAACCTTCCTTTAATAGTCTTTGGAGTGTTTTCCATGCAGCTCTGTTCCCGTCCTCTCATCTCAGCTTCACAGCACAACACAGATATAAAACATGAACATTTCACATTATCAGCAGGATGATTACAGGAAGGAGTTTTCATACGTGATTGTAACTATCATCTTTATGATCATTATCTCATCACTGGCAAAGCCCAGATTCTCTGAATAAAGAGAGTATCATTATCTCAGTTTTCTGTGAGCTAAGACTGCAGCTCAGTCTGTAGGTCACAGATCATCTTTACCGCTGTCGTTCAGGAGCATACTGTATCTTCTACTGCTGTGCAAAATTAATGTTTTCTGCTGTGAAAATGTTCACACATAAGTAGGTGATGATGACTTTTATTGATCCTTGGGAATCTTTTGTTTCTCCTGGAGGAGTTTACCTACAGCTTTACAGTGTTGATTTTCCTTCCTTGCAGGCTGAGGGCTTGTGGATGAGTTCCTCCAAAGAGATCCTGCTGTTTCGACGGATCCTCCTCAACCCCGTCACATGCATGCAGTTCCAGCACTTTGTTTCTCTGAAGGGAGACTACCTGGAGAATGATGTGCTCTTTTGGCTGGAAGTGCAGCGCTACAAGGTACAAGAAGCTACAATACTTACAGTGTGGTGTGCTGGTGGGTCTCAGCCATCTTTTGCTCTATGCTTTACACTTCAACATCTTTCCCGTCTCCCTCGCCCAAATAAAACTGGATTTTTGAGGCCAATACCAATATTTGAGTTGATGATTATTTTGGATTTGGACCATATATATATATGTACATATAGCAAGACGTTTTACAGTTGAAAAAATAAACCCATCAGTGCTCTCTGGTGGACAAACTATGTAATGGAGAAAATGTTTCCAGTGACCACAATCATATCTGTAATTTATTGGTCAATATACTAATATATTTATTAGTGATAAGATAATACCAGCTGATTTATTGGTCTAGCCCTACTAATAAATATAAAAGGAAACAGTTGAGGACGTGACACATAGTTTAGTGTGAAGGTATTAAGAATATCTCAACCTCTGTAGTTGTCTTATCTCAAAAATTCTCCCTTTTCTCTCCTCTCTATTTCAGTAATATTCCAAATATTTCAGGAGCAGTGCTAACTTGGAAATGGTTCCTATGCTGCCGTTAATTCCTCCTCTGCTCCCTCTCTGCAGGACCTCTGTCACTCTCACAGTGATGAGGCCACAATCCAGCGAAAGATCTCCACCATCATCAACTGTTTTATCAACTCATCCATGCCACCTGCCCTGCAGATAGACATCCCTCCTGAGCAGGCTCAGCACATTCTGGAGAAACGCCACGAGCTGGGCCCTTACATCTTCAGAGAGGCACAGGTAGTGTGTGTGTGTGTGTCTAACAGTAGGGTTTGTGTTTTTTGTTTTTTTTTACTGCATGTGTGTGATTGTTCTCTTTGAATATAGATGTCAGTGTTCAGTGAATTGCTGAAGGTTTGGCCTGAGTTTCAAGAGCTCAGGTGCAACGTCCAAGAGGAGCAACTCCTTCCTCTCCTGGAGGAGAAACGAGTCAAACACAGAGCCAGGGTACGGAGACAGAGGAGAAAAGAGGAGGAGGAAGAAGAGGAAGAAGATGGGAGGACAAGAGCCCAGGTGAGGAAAGAAAGGATAGAAAGACTGACAAGAATATGGCGATAGAACTTCTAATATTTCTGCAATACTCATAAGTAAAAGAAAATCTGTGTTTAAAACAAATTAATTTTAATCCGACCTCTTTTGCGCAGGCAGAGCTGGAGAGGCAAGATTTCAGTTTTAGGGAGGAGGAAGAGACGGATGAAGATGATATAGAAGAAGAACAAGAGAGAAGAAGTGAAAAGAAGCTGTCAGGGACACAGAGCAGAGCGCTGCTGACTCCTGCACAGCCGGTAAGAAGCTGTCTGATGTTTTTTTTTAACGTTAGAACATTAAGAAGGTTGAGCTGAAAGATATGTTTGCGTAGAACGTATCCTGTAAAAGAAGCCAAACTAAATTATTCTTTGATAAGTATCTGAAAGCACAACATATTAAAATAAAGACTGCAGTGATAAAGAAAAACTCAATTACATCATGAAGTCCAAACAAGCCATCGTCGAGACAAACCACAGACTATAAAGAAGAAACTCTATCCTCTAATTGAACCGTTTTTCTAATCATGTTTGATTTGACTAGATTTCTGGAAATGTTCCCTCAGTTGTCGTGGTCCTACTCCAAGTATATGGCAGCTCTGAAGAGAGAGGAGGTGCTGCTGAGGAGACAGAGTCAGCTGGAAGCCTCGTTCTCTGCAGTCTCAGGTGTACACACACAGACACATGCACACACACACACACACACACACACATCCCCTTGTCTCTGAGGGCTCAGTAAAACTCCCACACCCAGCGCTTTTGACCACTCTCTGCTACTAGCCAGACTAAATGCAGGAAACCATAACACTGCAATGACATTTAGCCATTCCCACGGTAAAATCCAAGCTAAATTTCCAAGGGTCTGATATTACCTGGCACTGGAAGCCAAAGCATTTTAAAGCCGACCCCCTCCACATGTCAGAACTGTCTCATTATGTAGAACTCTGGCCAAAGCAGCCACTTCAGGCTGTCCATTAAGTGTCAATGTTCTGTGCAGGAGTTAGTCCGAGCCCACACTGTATGGACGTGTAAATGAAGCATGATGCTAATGCAGAAGTTAGTTCCAGCCCATAGTGAATGAGGATGAAAGGAAATGAAGCAGAGTGCAAATAGTGTTTTAATGGGATAGTATAGAGGAGAAACACTGTTAAAGACACAGATGGAGATCATCACTGACTCCTACATGGTGGAGACAAGCTGAGCACAAAGACCCGAGAGCTCATTTGTGATGATTATGGAGACGGTGTCAGCAGTCTTTAAGGCATTAATAAGCCTTCTTATTCTCTGTAAAAAAGAGCATCCATCAATATATTCAGAGCCCGTTCAAGCAGGTGCTTAACACTGTCATTCAACTGTCTCCCTTCCCTCCAGACTCCTCCTCTGACTGCAGTGTGAAGTCAGCGGGCAGTAAGCACAGCTACTGGCAGCCTTCACGTCGCTCCTCCAGAACAGACAGTAAACAGTGTAACAGATACAACAGTAAGTGAACAGCAAAACAGAAAGATGGAAACACACTCAGAACACTCATTTTGCCTCTCAAACATAATTTGCTCTCATATTTTACTGCAGGGGGTGTAAGAGTCTGCAACATGAAATGAAACCAAAGTGTAAGAAATCACAACTTTGACACAAACAAATGAGTGTGACTGACGTTATTGGAGCAGAGCGAGTGAAAACTGAGAGCTGCTACTGATATCTTGATGATGAAGCAGAAGTTTGAAGCTGGGTTTCAACATGATGTGATAAAGATCTAATAACATCTGTTGAACTGCTTCTCTATGGATATCACATTATAATGATACCTGGCTGCAGGACTGGTGTATATTCATATTTCATATATATATATAGACAATGAATGAATAACACTTCAGATCATTTTTAATATTTTTTTTATTAAAATGTTTCTCTATTAATATATTATCCATTTACAATAAATGCATTGGACTTAAATCTTACACAGAGCTCAGTGATACAACAATATAAAAGGCAACAATAACAATATGTTTGCATCATGAGGGTTGGCATCAATATAAGGTTACAAAGAACAGTGTTATTGTGAAACAAGTATGTTACATCATCTATAAAAACATTTTGGTTGACAGCTGGTATCTCTAGCGTCCATCAACATGTATATAATATTGCACTTAACACTGGGATGAGACACACTCACTACATGGATAATGTAAACACTGAGAGCTTATTCTGCAAAGTGAAACATTACAGACTGTTGTGAAATGTAACTCCTGTTGGTTCTGTTCTTTGTATTTCTGTCTGCAACAAAATGTTTCACAGTGACTGAATGAACCCTCGTTTTAAGTTAAAAGAGGAAACACTTGGTCCAAGTAGGTTTAAGTTGACACAACTCTTGCGTGTTTAGTGTTCACTACAGTATGCGCTAACTGAAATGTATAAACTTGCATGTGTTCCTATGATTAAAATTAATTCTTATCTCTGTTCTATGATGAGTTTGTTGTTTCAGTAGAAAATATATCTTTCAAAGGCAGTTCATAAGAATTCTCTACATCCCTAAGGCATGGATGACTTAAATATATGAAATTGCTCTTTCACCTTAATGTTTTGCATAAAACTGGTATTTTTTTTAAAAGCCAGAGTTCAGTGTATCCCAAGATTTTTTTAAGGCTTAATTTAAATTGGAACAACTTTGTTTTTTTGTAACATAAAGCTGATCTATCCATCAGCTGTCATATCTATCAGTCTCAGAGCCACAGATGTGTGTTACTGTGTATCAGTGGAATCCGATGCGTAAGGCTTTATTCTTCACCATTATGAACTTGCTGACGAACACCTTGGCGAAGGCGGGATCTACCAGGTAGCGGTAAGACTTGGTGACAGAGGGTGGTGGCTCGGCTAGCGTCACTGGGGGCTGCAGCTGGAGAGAAGGGGCAGAGGGGGAAAGAAACTGGGAGGCTCTCATCACGTAATCCACCAGCCGCCTATACTGCTGCTCCGACAGACGCTCTCGAACACCGTCACCCTGAAGGGAGGACAGACACATGATTACAGTCCTCTGAACCAGACTCTGCTAGTTAACTCTGCTGCAGGTGGTGTCCAATCATGTGCCATCAAGGACACATGATGGAGTGTTTTGTTAAAGTATGTTGTCATGCCAACCAAACAAAACAGCAGCTGCTCCAAACCAGGGAATTGGTAGATTTCATCAATATTATAATTCCTCATCGGTCAAGCTCACTGCCACTTTTAAGATTCAGTTATTCAAGGTTGAGAACACAATGAACTGCTTAGCAAACTTATTAAACCAACAAACCAAACATATTTTCATCATATTCACTAAATCAAATCGTAATTGGTATCAGAAAAATACTGAAAAATTCTACAACATCTGTCCCTTTTAACTGTAGATGTGGCAAATAATTTACTGACAGACTAGTCAGCCTGTCCAATCAGCATATAAATTAGACACTGTGTAATTCGTCTTTGATTTCTGCCATGTGATCCCTGCGTGGCTCCATTACTTGCAGTTTCAGAGTCTCACCTCGGTGTCGCTGGCTACTGTCTGCTGCTGTAAGGTGAGGGTGAGGTGGCCCTGCTGTTCCGGCTCCTGCTGACACTCCACCTGCACAAGACACAAAGTTTAACATTCACTCTACTGTCTGCAAAGCAAGCACAGCTAAAGAGACGTTGACTGGGACTGTCACAGGAACTGTTTTTCAGTCTGCTGATGAGCTTTCCTCTGTGTGGAGTGCCTTTCTCTTTTCTTCCAGACTGTCAGTTACCTCTGTGATGGGGAAGGCCTGCTGCTGGGTGTCCTCACTGAGGCTGACCACGAACAGCACTTCAGAGGTGAGCAGCAGACATCCGGCGTGCTCCTGACCCGACCCACTCACTATGGTCACCTCCAGGGCCATGTGGAGCTCTGGCCGTCCCAGAGACTGGAGCATCTTCCTGTGGTCAGAGAGGAGAGCGAGCAGGGATAATGTACATTTTAAACAAGTTATCAAAACACATTTCTAATTGTGCCATTGATTTAGAGGAACAGAATTAGGAAATTTACATATCAGATTAAAAAAAGGTTTTTTTTATGCTTAATCAACACATGTACTGTAGGTCAGATACATACCCCTTTCTTTCTGTGTGCATGGATTATGTGCATATTACACTTCCTGTAAACACAGGACCACACAAAGTGCCCGACTAACCTCAACACACACAAACAAATGACCATACGTGTCTGCATACATCCTGTAATTTACATTTCTACGTGTTTCTGTGTGGTTCCTATTACACACATGTTTGACGGGGAAATATGTGTGCATGAACTGAAGCGTTCAGTCATGTTTCTCTGACGGTGTGTTTACTTTGGAAGGCAGGTGTTCAAATTGCAGAGCAGATGTTGAAGCAGCAGCAGTAGGGACAGTTTGGTTCTGTTCAGTGTTACTCTGCTCAAACAGTCTGACCCCTCAAGTGTCTGGGCTACCTGTAGTAGTAAAAATAATTGATGGACGCCTGATGGAAACCAGTTTGACTGCAATGCAGCGAGAATAAAACCACAAGGGAGCATTATCTCAGCATTCATGTATTTTTATCCTTTTTTTCATCTTCCTCTAACATTAGGACAGCATACTGCTAACCCCTCGGGTGATGACAACTAAAGTGGAATGTCTTAAAGAAATATTGTATTTAAAATTTGGCCTTTTTCCTCATGGCAGTTGACAGTCGACACTGACTGCTATTAGAAGTAAATGTTTCATAACTATGGAAACCAAACTAGATTGCGGAAAATTCATTATACAATGCCATAAATGCCTTTTCTACAGCTCTTGATAACCTTCTGGAGACACAGGCCTCTTATAAATTTTTATGATAATATTAAGTGTTCCACTGAGAGAGCATACTGGAATCTCTGGGAACACTAAGATCTGATGCTGTGCTGTAGATGCAGCTGCGCTTCTAGCTATATTTTTACGACACAGGACCCAAAGGTAACCTTCTGCTTGGCGCAACATGCAACCTTTGTAAACTCAAGTCTCTCACAAGCTCCAAACCATTCCAGCACACAAAGGAAGGTGTTCCTCCTCCATCTGATGGCACAGAGAAACATCTCTGGATAGACTCAGAGTTAAACAACAAGAACAATTTCTAGCTGGCGGCTTTGGCAGAGTGCTTATAAAAACCTTTTACCATGGCTCGATGAGAACAAGGGAGGGCAGGCTGGCTACCATGTGTGTGATCAAGGTCAAACATCTTTCCAGACTTTTTTTTTTTTTTTTTTGGGAAAGTGGCTAATGAACCCTCCAAGGTTTTTTTTTTTTTTAAACAAGACAGCAAAAATGATGAGAGCTAAGGGAGAGAAAAAGAACAGCAGATCCTGGAGAAAGTCCAAGAAAAGCAAAGGCGAGAACACATGTCCCACTTCTAAGGAAGAGCTTGATGAACTATGAAAGGTTTTAGGGTCATACCAGACATATTTAAGGTGGCTGTTGAGGGCCTGAGCAGACTTCTCCTCTGTAGGCAGGTACAGTTGTTTAGGAAGCTGCCACAGTCCTGCTCCATGGAGGATCCCTGTTAGAAGAGATACAATCATAAACATCAGCTAACTTTCATCTTGATCTTACATTTATTCATATAAGTACTACATGCATTGATTTGATAATGCAGATAGGTACTATTCTAACTTAAATCTTTAATCATCTTAAACATTCCTTTCTCTGTCTGGTCACTACATGGACTTGGGGGGAAAAAAAAGCCGATTAGGATGGTTCAGCGTACATGTCAGAGTGAGTTCATAACCCGTGTGCGTGTGGTCAGTTTTCCCTCATCCCAGTCTTGCTGTCAGCAGAGCGGCAGCAGCAGCGAGCCAGTGAAGTCATCAAGTAGTTAAACCAGAGTCATAAAGAACACAGTGAGCTCCATTAATGATGTCACTGCAGTGGTGCTCAACGCTGCTCAGCTCTGAGTGAGTGTTTGAAAGTGTGTGTGTAGATACAGTATATCCATGTGTTTTATATGAGAGGATGGAGTGTGACAGAATTATGACACAAATCAATGCAGTTGATCTCCCGATATTACCAGCAGATTGAATTTTTTTTTTTTTTGGGTGTATGTTGTCAGTGTGAGGGTTGATGTGTGTATGCTGTTGAGTGTGTCTCTCTGTTGCTCACGTGGATCCACGTGCATATGCAGACGTTAGTGTGTTTGTGTTCTGCAGAGCCTAAGGTTCTACGGAGGGTCAGGTAGACACATACACCACCGTCTGACCCACTCCTCACCCTCAACTTTATCTACGGGCCACAATAAAACAAAGTAGCTCCACACACCTAAACAGCCTGTATGTTCATGTTGTCTGTGTATGTATGATTAGGCATATGAGAGTGTGTGTGTGTGTCAGGGGCTCTTTCAGCAGCTCTGTCCTGGGTCCTGCACTACTGAAAGTTGGCCTAGTAAACACTTGGCTGCTGCCTGGAGTCACAAGGAGAGAAGGGGACAGACTGTCCATCCATTGATGGATTTACAATGTTTCAGACACACTAACTCTGATTCATGTATGTGTTTATTACAATATAGTTGCCTGAGGCTGCTTGGAAAGTTTTACACAAGTCTTATTTGTTGAGTTGTCCTGAATAAATCTGAGACCTTTCAGCTTATTATTTGTGCGTGGCCTCTCGTCACCCTTAAGTTTACTGCTGTGTCGCAGTGATAGTGCGTACATGTGTGTTAGAGGAAAATTCTGATTTATTTGAACCTGATGTATTTCCCATAAATGTGGCGGTTGCGGGTCTATGTTTCATACTAACTTCGCTCTCTGCAGCAGTTATTGCGATTCCGGAGATTCAGACTGAGATTCGGGTGAACGAGGGCTCGCGTACAATGATGGTTATCGGGGCAACCTCTGTCAGCCTCCTACTGCTTTTGAAATAAACATTATTTGCTTCAAAAGTTTGTTGCCGAGTCTGAATGAAAGTAAACACAGGAACTAGCTGCATGTAGTTTGCATCTCTACGTGACTTTGCAAATATAATTATTTCAGGTTATCTAAACACACTGATCAGTTCCTTGCCAGACAAAACAAATAAGAGACTATTACAGACTATTAAAAAGCTATTAGCTTTCTACAGTTCCTGGAGTCACATTACATTTTACATTTATTCCTTTGGTGGATGTTTTTTGTCCAAAGGGATGTGCAGTTCTTAAACACTTGGTATCCAGAATGGCTTGGTCCTTGTGTTCGTGTTGTTCACTGTGGGGGATGTACTCTTAACTTTTCTGTTTTGTTTGTGAACAATCATGTTTAAAAGTTTTCTGAAAGTGCCATAAAAAAGGAAACAATGAATTTATTGATCATCTTATTTTCTTCAAACCACCCTGAACTCACCGTATCCAGTTTGGGACACCAGTTCGGCTGCTCCTCCGATGGGCTTAGTGAAAACCCCCACGATGCCTTTCCCCACTCCAGAGATGACACCTTTGGCTTTGCTGCCAGCAGAGCTCTGCAAGTCCCAGTTCCTTTGGAAGTTCTGCATGGGCTGGTCCACAATGCCTGCTATCGCTCCTGCAAGAACAAGAAAGTCTTGACTTTCATAACTGATATGCTTTTTTTAAAAATATACCAGATAAGAAACTTACAATGGAAAAACACAAATTAAAAATATAGTTCAAGACATCATTTTTCATTTCAGTGAGACATGGGAAACGGACTTACAGCATCCAAAATTCCATAAATGGGAATGACACAGATTCAGACATGCTTTTGCCTTACAGAAAATATCTAAACATTAATTTTACATATGACACAGATGTTGTGATCAACAGGGTATCTCAGGAATTATAATCCGCTGTAACCCAGAGAGATGCAAGCAGCTGTTTGGTTTCAATGACGATATGCTCTGTGTGTCTTTGAGTCTGATTTGAGACAGACTTGAGTTTTACTGCCCTGGGGGTGTTTATTGAGTCCCTGCTGTGCTGTCTCCACTGCTCGCTCTCATGGCTTTCTGTGTGATTGTGCACAGCATAGTGTGTGCGTGTGTGCGCCTCTTTGACAGTGTGCCAACGGAAGGCAGATGAAAAAGTGTGTGAGCAGTCTCTGTTTCCATACATATCGGGTGACCTGATGTTGAGGCAAGAAGGATCCTTTATTGGGCTTGATGATGAAAACTTATTTAAAAAAAACAAACAAATAAAAAACTCCATAATTACAGCTAAAATCAAACATAAAATGATTAGTAAGTGTCCTACTTGTAAAGACACTTTTTGCTGTAACCCCAAAATTGTTGTTGTGTCCCTTCATGACTTTCAAAATCTGGCTAAGTGACTAAAAACACAACAGTATTGATGTCAATTGTTCCTGTCATTTGTACCATTCCTCATCTAAAACCACTGATTCTGGTGTTGAGAATATGACTATTTATGTTGACAGTGAGTTGCAAGAATCAGGAATAGATTTTGGATAATTCGACTAAAGTCTAATATTTTGAGCTGTGATGACAAAGATGAGGAAAATATTACTAGAATGTGCAGCCATATTATTGATCAGCAATCATGAATGCAAAACTAGATTTAAAATGTAAAATGCAAGTGTAACAATGATGGTTACATGAGATGTGTGTGTGTGTGTGTGTGTGTGTGTGTGCGTGTGTTTATGAGCATATCCTCACGTACCCAACAAGCTGATGCCGAGTCGTGACAGCCCCTGCCTCAGTCCGTCCCCGAGGCTCTCTGGTAGCTGCCGTCTCCACTCCTCCTGCCTGGTGTAGTGCTCCTCATCCAGAGACAGACGGTCCATGTTCCTGGCCAGACTTGTTGCTAAGTTGGTGATGGATGTCAGGGTGCCTGAACACAGATGGCTATGTTTTAATGATATACAGTTTTCAATAACACCTTTAAACTATTACTTCATATTTGAGTCCACAAAGTGTAAAAAAAAGACAAATGAACATTGTGCAAAAAGACAAATGAACATTTTTGTGCTGTGAAGAAATTAACAAAAACATTCTGAACATCTGTGTCACCTTTCGAGATATGTTTGACAAAGGAGGTGGTCCCTCTGGAGACCCCACTGACGAAGGCTCCGGGCCCACGGGTCAGACCCTCATACGGCAGGCGGAAGAAGTCGGATACGCCGTTACCGATGCTCCGCACCAAGCTGGCAGGACTGCCCAGAATCTCTAAAGACCCCACCACCCAGCCTGAGATGGAGAAAAACAAACAAACACAGGATGGTTATATTTTGGAATGTGACAGAGATGTGCTGTGTAATAACTCTCACTAGTGTCAGATTTTTTCTGAGAATAAAGATTTTCTAAACTATTTTGGAATACCTCGGATGTGATTTATTTCAATGCTACAAAGAGGTCTCAGCCTAACCGGCCTTCTCTCTGACTTTCTAAAGAGAATTTTGTCTTTCTTTCAGTTTAGCTTCATAAGAAAATCTTGGACTGGATGCAACATTTAAATAAGCAAAACTTTATTTCTATTATCTTTGGAGGTTGCCACAATGGTGTTGTGAAACATAACTTGCAGAACATTTTGTATAATCCCACAGTCATTTGTTAAACTGCTAAAATGAGTTTTGTACTCAACAGAAATAAAAAGGAATACATCTGGAGCACCTGCTCTTAGGAGGAACATTCCATATACAAGCCCTTTGAGTAAACTCACTTTCTCAAGCTTCTACTTGCCAAAAGCAGTTTAGAGTGGGAGGCTCTCCCAATAAAAACAACTTACAAAATGTTTTACATCACAATTATGTTTAACATTGTGTTAATTCCATCAGATTCCTTTCTCTAAAATACAACACAAGAACACATACACATATACATTCATGCACACAGACGTACACACTCCTAGTATGAAATCATACATGTGCCACAGCTAGATTTACAGCCTCCTACTATCTCACCTCTCTCATTCAACCATAGAGTCCCCTTCAGATGGCATGGCTCATTGATATTTATGCCCTGACAATTGCATCACAAAAATCAAATAGCCATTTCTCAAGACGCCAGACCCAGCTCTGCTCTTATTCTCCGTCAATTTGCACTTGAGTGATGGACTTTAATGGTAGAAAATCAACTCCAGTGGGGCCTAGTGGTCGTTTCTGCGTTACATGGTCTCCTAGTTGTGGTTTTGGTAAAGCATAAAGTCCTGACAGGAGCTGATGTTTACAGGGCTGAGTCATGCTTTTAAACACACACACACACACACACACGCACACACACACACACACACACACACACACACACGCACGCACGCACACGCACACACACGCACACGCACACACACACAGCATATGCATAAATAGTGTATGCCTTTTAATATCCATAAGTCTGTGTGTAAATGTGGTTCTGTACATCCTGAAGCTAATCAGTCCCAGAATGCAACGCTTCCCCCAAACTCCACGATGAGTCAGGAAGAGGAGAGTGCGGCGAGGTGACGTGTTGAAATACGAGCAGAAATGAGGGCTCTAACGAGAGACAGCGGGGAGGAAGCGTCCGGCCAGAACGGTGATTTCTGATGTGGAAATGACTGGGTTAAATCAGACCATGTGTGCAGGCTTTGACTAGACAGCAGGACAGTACAGGACAGAGGCAGGGAGGCTTTAGGGCCCGATAAGTCAGACTTAGACCTGGTGACCGTTCACAGACTAACCATAATGTCCTGCCTACACAAAGACTGTGAGCCATCAGTCAAACCTTATGATAAAACAATAAACTCCGTCAATGAGAGAATCTAAATCTTTTCAGGCCTCCAGTGATTCAATCTTTTGCTTCCTGCAGCTTCATAGTTTTACTGCACTTTCTGCCACAAAGCTTTGGGAGCCCCTGGGTGCAATCATTTGGAGGGCTCAACCCTAGATTTAGTGAAAATAAATCATGGAATTTCTCACTCGAGCACACACCCGGCTATTTTCCTGTCCATATCTGCCACAATTGTGACATGAAACCTACCACATACAAATTGTGAATATGTGTCCCTGTGGTGTGAAAAGAAAAAGAAAAAGTGTGTGCATTATCAGTCAGGTGTGAATATGTGCAACACAACTCTCTCCGTCCACTGCGTACCTGCTCTGAAGAGGGCTCCAGCGGCGTAGTGCATGGCCAGAGCGTGCACCAGTTGTCTGGCTGTGGTGCAGAGTGGGCCTCTCTCGAACAGGGAGAAAGCGAGGGGAGTGTGGTCTGAGGCGATGTACAGCTTCAGGGAGGCGTGGATGCTGACCAGCAAGTTGACCGGCTGGATGGTCAACCTCTGCAGCCTCACAGGGTGGACCAACGCCTGTATGGACTGAAGCACCTGGATAACATTTAAAAGATTGTTATGATAAGAGAGGAATGCAAAAAAAAATAATACTAATAATGTTTAATACTTCATCCTGTGCCTTTAATAATACACACAGCACAGACATATGATGCTTTATAAGTCATAGAGATAATGGCTAAATTAACACCAGGATTATCATGTATCTCACACGTTATTTTCTAACATAACAATATGAGCTTAACATGTGACAAATCAGCAACAGTATTTGCTTTTTTGTATCACATCGTCCATTTCTCTTCTCATCATTAGAAATATTACAAAGACGTGAAGGATCTGCTAAATTAAAGCAGTAGTTTAAACATTTTTACAGCAACAGAACAAGACTGCTGGAAATGATTTGTAGGCATGCTGTTAGACATAATGAGGTTGAATGGTACTTCCTGTATGTCTGGCCTGAGTTGAATGTACCACTGTGGTAATAATACACTGAGAATGCTGTGACTAAACTAGAGAACATTCAGCTTCTTTGGTGCCTAAATTAAAACATTATGTAATGAACAGTGCACCTGCTCAGGGAGAATGGGAGCTGATCCAGGCTCTCTACTCCTCTGGGTCTCTGCTGTGGCTGAGGCCAGCGCGGTGTCAGGGATGTAGGTGTGGAACAGGGTCTTAATGTAGTAAACAAAGGTGTCTTCGAGGTAGACTCTGGCAGGCTGGAGCTGGAAGCTGACCTAAGGAGAAAGCACACAAAGCTGTTACGAGAAACTGCTGATTCATGATTGCTTTCAGGTGGCTAAGGGATTAAACCTTTTATTTTTTTTTTTCGCAAACAGCAAACATCAAGCTGTGTAAGAATCTACAGCTAAATTACGGCACAGGGTTACATAAAACTTTAGTAGCCCCTGAAATGATCCTATCCCAGCAGCAATACAACTAGGTACCGAGAAGATAAATTACACAATAATCTAACAAAGACTAAATTCTCTAAAGTATATTTATGTCCCTGAGCAAACTTTGCTTGCGCTAGGTCACTCTGTCAATAAGTTGTTGCTAGGTGGTTATGAGGTTATGAGGTTTTAGGTAGTCGCTACAGTATAGTAGTTGCATGGTTGCTAGGATGTACGAGCAAACAGTCATAAAGGTAGTTCCTAAAGTGCTCGTAGTAGAAGTGCATCAATAAAAGCTGAAGAAACAGGAAAAAATTAAAATTTCAGCAAATGTGCAGGATTTTAAAAGTGACAGCGGCAGAGCCAACAGCAACAAGGAAAATGAAATTAAATGAAACGGGACTGAATCCAACCTCCTCCACAGTGCATCTGTCTCCAGCCAGTGTTATCCTCAGCTGGAGGAAACAAGAGTGTTTAAACTCTTCCAGGAGTTCAGGAGACTCGGAGGGGTTGGCATCGCTGCTCCACTGAACCCCAGGCTCAGCTCCTCCTCTCTGCTCCTGGCACAGCAGCACAGGGAAGTGGAAGCTGGCTCGGTTATACAGCTGGTTGTCCACTTGCAGACTGGAGCAGTATACTTCGATCAGGGAGGCGTCGGGCATAAGCGCAGATGTGGGCGCTGCACCCACTCCGGGGTCGATGGTCAGATCCGGGGGCAGGAAGTTGGGTGCTGGAGACAGGCTGAGCAGTAGTTTGGATAATGTGAGTCTCAACAGCTCCACAGAACCAGAGGGGCTGGTGATGTCATCACTCAACACCACGCTGGCCTCGCTCAGGAGGACTCTAAAGGACAGCTTGGTAGACCTGAACACAAAACAGAAGTTATTAGTGTGAAGTATGACAGTTCGATAAATAAAGACCTGCAACGGTTTTCACTGACGCAAGCCTAGCAATTGTTTAGGCTGTTTAATTTTGTTTTCCTTTTTTGCCGTCACATCTCCGTGTCAAACATCTTAAGTCTCAACTAAGCATGTGTATCATTATTCTGATTATTTGTAGAGAATAAAAAGAGATTGAACTAATTAATCTTGTCCTGTTGATGTTTCATGAGTTTCCTACTACCAGCACACCAGAACATTAACAAAGATCATCGACTGAGGTCATTTGTTTACATTTACCTAATATATGATTATATTAATTTCCTGTTTTGCCAAAATGACAAAGCAGTTATGTGTTGATGTAATGGAATAAAGCTGTAATGCGATGTTCTACTGTACAACTAATTTCACTCATGACAACACGAGGGTTTTATTGCCCTCCTGTGGCGAAAACGATGCCTGTTTCTTCATGTTTGGAGTCTAGTAACGACTGCTGCATGAAAACATTGCTGTTAACAATAATCACAAAGCAATTTGAAGTCAACACAATAAAGGGCGCATGGGTAGATACCTCGAGGTTAGGAAGAACAACATGCACGGATGATTTCTTAAGATTCAAATATGTAGGGAGCATAAAACAACAACAATCAAACCGCTGCCTGTGCACACGTACCTGCTGTGCTGGCTGATTACTGTATCCACGCTACCCTCTGGTGCCAGAGACAGAATCAACGTTCCTTTCTCGTACACCACGTCTATGTAGAGACAGCCAAAGCCCGGCAGGAACACCACCTGAACAACAACAGAATACAGATATGTGGTGACATTGTTGATTAGCAAACTTCTTCAAATAGCTATGGACAGAGAGAACACAGTTTTCACCTGGAATAAACTTTGACGTGTTAACTTTACCCATTCATAGCTCAGTGCTCTTTCCATTGTTCTGTGTGTGTCAGTGCATGCATGTGTCTGACTTTAACCTCCACTACTCCAAGTTCAGCATGATCAGCCCCTCGTGTGACGAAAGGAAGCAGATCCCTGCTGAACACTTCGCTGAGCAGTCATAACAAGTCCCACCTTTGACCTCTCACCCCCTACCATAGAGGTCAGATGAGGACCTCACAGTAACCAGAGATATACCACCTCGGCCTCAACCCCAACCTGCAGCTGGCTAGACACAACACTAAACATTACATGCACTGCTCCTTAACATCTTGCTAACCCCACACTACTTCACTGACCAGACCAAAAATACTTACGCTGACTCTCTACTCAACCCCACTGGGCGCACACACACACACACAAAAAAAACACTGCTGAAGTAAAATGACATGAATAAGCATCATTCAAACCCCCAGAATTAATTTTACACTTCAGTTAAGATACCAAAGTGATTAGAGTCAAGATGCAATTTGTTTTTCCTAACATTAAGACAGTTTGGGGAAAATAAAAAAGGAAAATTAGGGTTCATAGTGATCACTTCCATCATCATATCTGGCTGTTATTAGTCAGTTAAAGTCCAATCACTACAAGCCGGTGATGGGACTATTCTCCTTTGCGGATAAGTGCAATGAACTCTGGCACCGTCTAACTGCCAAGTGGCTGTTTCAAGCCCTGATTTGTTATCACTGGGAGATGTGACATCAAGTTCTTGAATGTGCATCAGTTGTGAAAATCTTCCAGACAATGAAATCTCTCAATATGAGCACTCAAAGGCAAGTTGTGTGTGTTAAAATGTCAAGTCAGAAGAGATTTATCCATGCGTGAGAAGAAGGATTATGGAAATTAAGTGTTCTATCCCTGACGCTTAAGTATTAAAATCTACTAAGAAATAAATGGAAGGTAAATGTACTGTATATATCTGTATATATTGTGTTAGATTCCTGAAAAGTTCCTGACATGTTTACACCTCACCTACACACATGCTTTTACCTGAGTGCCGGGGCAGTTGATATCTATGCTGTCAGTCCAGTCTGTGGTGCTCTGGTCTGAGGTGGTTTTTAGCAGCAGCGTGGGCAGTACCTCTCTCTGCCTGCAGTCGGGGAAACTGGAAAATTGGTGGTAAAGCTCATGATGCAGGGAGCAATTAGCAGGCAGAGGACGGCAGTGCACCTCAGTCCTTGGAGTTTCTGTAAAAGATAAGATAACTGATAACTGTAACAGAGAAAAGGGAGTGAGATGTGAGGAGAGAAGTCAAGTTTTGCTGTCTCTTCCTACCTTTGACATTTTCTTTGAGCAGTAGTGGGATAGGACACTTGTTGTGGATCAGCATCCGAGGACAGGGGTCCTCATTCAGAGTGATATATGTCACCCCAAGGTGCTCCTGATATGTCAGTACAATGGCTCTGTAGAACAGAAATACAAATAAACAAAGCCATAAATATATAGTCTAAGGACAACTTATATCCCAACCTCCTTCAAACCACACACTGATAAAAGCTCACACACTCACTCACATGTCAAACATCACATTACTGATATGTCCATTTCCAAATCTGTGGGGTGCATCCATGGGTATACAGCCCTAACTGAAGCATGGGAACTGACAGACTGTTACTCTGTGTGTGTGTGTGTGTCTATATTTGTGTTTCTGTTTGTGTGTGTGTGTTTGGCTGCACATCTTTGCACACACAGTAAATTAGAATAAGCTGGCCGGTCAAACACCAGAACACAAGGGTGTATCTGCAAAGAAAAATATGAAATATACTCATTGGCCCATTTACTGTGAATACCCTCTCAATGTGTTTTTGGTAATTGGAAGATGAATTAGATTTTTACTAGCACTACTCCAGGACAGAAGATTTAGGAGTAAAATAAAGACCGAAAGAATGAAGAAAAGAAAGAGAGAAAGTAAGTAAGACAGAAAGAAAGTCATGAGAAAGGCTGAAAGGAATCAAGAGCACAAAACAAGCAGAGAAACTGACAGTGGAAATGTTGAGGGCATTTCTCCTTTTGCTTCATCGCCAGTGTTTAACAAGCTGTGACCAGTTACAGTGCCTTCTCGCTTTATGTCTTGTGCCAGCTTGGGTTTGATACCCTGCTCTAAATGGACTGTCGCTGCCAGAAAACCACAAATGCTCCAGTTCACCCACCTGCTGCTCGGGCCACCCCCAGAGTCTGGTTCCCCAGGAACCGATAAACTCTGCCTAGGGAAGTCTGGTCGGATGGGAGCAGGGAGGCTCCATGCTGTAGATCCAACTCCCGGATCAGGCCTGGGAAACGAGCTGAAGAGCATGTGTTTGAGCGGTAGAGGGAACCCCACCTTTCCCTGCTCACTGGCTTGGAGGAGGTCCCAGCATGGCACTGAGCAGGGTTTGGCCAGGGATGACTCTTCAGAGGGCACCAGGGTGAACACTGCTGTCTCTGGTATGTCACAGGTCTAGGCAAAGGAAATGATATAAACATAATAAGAAGGAATGAAAAGGAAAGAAAACAAACCAGGAGAGGAGAGGAGAGGGAAAATAATGTAAATTCCAAAAAAAATAAAGAGGGAAACAGATTAGGAGGGAAAGAATATTAAAAGGTTTTATAGGAGAAGATACAACAAAAAAAGATTTGAGGTGTGGAGAGAGAACGAGAATACGGGAGGAGACAAGAGTTGGATAAGGAAAGGATATGAGATGGGACATTGAGTGGAAAAAGCAAAGAAAGAGAGACAGCTAAGAAGATGCAAATGATTACAACAAAAGATACATGGTAAAACCACATTGTTATTGTACTCTCTTCTTTCTCCCACTGAGCTTAGTAATAAATTGGTAGCAGAGAAGCCCTGCTGTGCTGGTTTAGCAGCCAGTGAGCAATGAGTAGTAGAGGACTATAGGGATTAGGCACTAAGCATGATGAATAGTCAACTAGAAAGACATTCCTAGCCTTGTTTGTGGTCTGTGTTATTGTTAAGCTCATCGCCCACTATTTAGCTTTTTTTAAGCCCCTTTTTTAAAAGGTTTTTCAGTCAATTAGTGGCAACTGGCAAGCTCTGCCATCCTTCTTTAAGGGGATCTGAAAGCTCGTAAAATGACATCACTACATTGTTGCTCTCTTTGGGGACATGCAGCAGATGAAAGCGAGAAGGGAAACCTGCATCCAATTCTGGGTGTTTGTCTTATGTCCCTATGAAGTGCCATTGCCACATGGTGAGAACAGTGGAGGGAGAGAAGGGGGAGGGTGGAGGGGGGGCAACATGATCTGATGGAAAACGGCTTGCTACATCCCTGCAATGTGTATGTGTGGTAGTAGTGGGTTGGTTGGATGGATGTGTGTGAGTAATGTGCATAGGGAATATACAGTATGTGTGAAGCTTCAGCAGGACAGGACAGACATGATGCAGGGCCATACGCATACAGTACCAGTCAAAAGTTTGGACACACTTTCTCATCCAAGGGAACGGGAAGATGAGTCCAAACTTTTGACTGGTACTGTACATGAAACACACACACACAGAGGCCTTAGAGTTATGAGGTCGCAGTATGGAACTGAATCTATGGGTCCAGGATTTATTCTAATTTACAGTGTTTTCCCATGCGAAAAAAGAATCCAGAGTTGAACTGATTGACATTTCATTAAGTCAAAGAAGCTATCCTTTGTACTCTTGTGAAACATCCTTTGAGTCATTCTGCTGAGGTTTGCTTATTGCAGGTTTGTGTTCATTGCAGTCTGAAAACAGCGTGACTCAGAGAAAAAAAACTCAGTTCAGTCCGAAGAGAGAACTCAGCATTTACGCATATTACCTGGTCATCATTTCCCAGCGCATGGTCCGTCAGCAGAGGCCTGTATTGTATTGTGTAAGGAGTGTTGTTGACAAGAATTGTTCTGTCCTCTATCTGTAGGATCTGGATGCCATGTCTCACCACAGACGACACGCAGAACTGACACAGCTACAGAGGAAACAATAGACACTGAGATGTCAGCCATAAATGGTAAAAATGTTTTTATTACTTGACAGATCTGGATATTAGGCTCATCTGGTGAGATAAAGAGCAAATAAAAATGTTGCAGTGATCAAATACACAGTAAAAAATTATGTCTGTTTTCCATAAACCACATTGTACTGCATTGTAGTACAAAACAATTTCATGGTACCCACTATGGCCTTAATATAAAATTAAATTAATTTCAATAACTACATGTCACTGAAGTCAGAGCTAAAGTTTTATTCCTTCCTGGTCTGTTTTTTTTCAGATGAGTATACTTCTTTTGTTTGTCACTGAATATCTTATTGGCACTGAATAAAAACAACAAAACATGTTTGTTTCAATCTTTCATGCAGTCCTGTTGATAGATTCATTTGTAGTTCCTTTTCCAATGTTGCCATTTTGCGTCTTAAATGATGTATGTATGGTATTTAATGCTTGGCTTTTAGACATTTTACTAGTAGCTACTACTTCCAAGGCAGTAAACAATTTGATTTTAACTACAGTTCAAAATGTTGTAGCAAACAGCTGACTAGGGCTATACCCGACTCAGAATGTTTGTCAGTCGAATCAGATTTGGCTTTTCGATGTGAAGATTCAACTATTTGTTCATTTTTCATATAGACTATCTGGCAATCAGAAAATCCACTGGCATGAGTTTCAGTGATGATTTTGAACATATTAACAGAGTCAAATGCAACAGAGTCATGGGAACATATTTTTGACCATTTAAAATCAATAAAACACAGCTGCATATGATGCAAGATTTGAATTGCGGCCTATTTGAATTGCCGACATATAATGTTGGGCTACCATATGGATTTGTTGGAATAATGAGACAGGCAGCACACATGCATTTCTATTTAAATCAAGCTCTTATAGCCTATTTCTTTACTTTAAACATTAAAAACAACATGTAAATGAATAATAGCTTCTCTCATCAACTAACCAACAGTGCATGTTGTTTGTATTGTAGCAAGCGCACCAGCTAGTCCTACTAGAATATAAAAATATATTTATGATTCTCCTTATTTATAATTCCTCATTGAAATGTTATCCCTGTGCATTCTGATATATTGCAAAAAGGTGCCTCATTAAAAAAACCCTAATAATTCTGGACTTCCCCTGAAAATTCAATAAATACCTCACTTTCCCTGTTTGGAATACACAATTTCAAAATTCATGACATTCAATGAGCAGTAGTGAATGTACAGTATATTATATAAGTTTTAAAGTTATATAATAATCTTCTTACTTCCTATAATACTCTATATAATACTAAAACTCTTCCCCATACCTTCTGCTTGCCAGGGAAGGCTCCCAGGGTGATGTCGGCCTCGACATATCCTTCCTCATCCAGAGTGACCACCTCTGAGCCTGAGCCCTCTTTCCAGCGAGGAGAAGTCAGGTCGTGGACAAGTTTCAGTGCTGTCGACTTGTGGACGGTGTTAGTGTGAGCCCAGTAGATACCAATCTGGAAGGCTTCCTGGATGGTGGGAAACAAAAGGAACGGAGGGGAGAGAGAGGGAATAATGAGCGGGTGAGAATGGGAGAGTAGGAATGTGGAGATAGGAATCAGAGGTCAAATTATTGTCAATTACATCAGACACTATTACTATTTGATTACATTTTGGAAATGGTCACATGCTAGGGTCAGCTGTGGCTTCACTTCCAACAACTCAACTCAGTGTCCCTGCTGGTGTACACGTTCCCTACATAGAATTTCAAATAGTCTTGGCAAATGAAGAGTTTATAACTTCCATTACTGTTGACTTTGTTAGGAGAGCATAATTTAGATGCCCTACAGATGCCTAAGTGACACGCTGTTCATCTGGCTCATGAAACATGCTGATCAAACACCAGTCTTCTCCAATAAACCGATCAACTGTGAGTCCCAGCTGAGACCGAGTCTTCTCTCCACTTGTCGTGGTTTGATAAATAGCAGGGTGCTATGGAAACAATGCTTTATTTGTTTCTGTTTCACAGACTATTACACATTTACAACTTTTTATTTTGCTTTTTTGTGTTGAACCGTATCAACACTTGTTCTTTGATATGCTGCCTTCCTGCTTAGTTAGTGGCAGAGAAATCTGTGTATGTGTGTGTTATGTTCCACGGGGGAAAACCATCTGCAGACCTCTTCTTCTGATCTCAGAAGCCAGTGAGAAGACATGCTTATAGGATACAGTGACAGAGCTTGGCTGCGGATAAAGACTTAGGCAAGGAATATTGTTGTAATGCAGCTCTGGTGAATGATCTCAGGTTTTGTACTTATTAGTCAAAACTGAAATGAGAAGAGAGATGGTTTCATAATGAAGGCTATCCTGCCATGAAAAGAAAGACTTCCTGGTCTTGATCTAAAGACAAAATATATCTTCAGCGCAATAGGAAGATCACAGTAGATCATACCATGACAACAATCTGGAAAGTCTAGTCTATTAATGTCTTTCAGAATCAGAACTAGTTTTGAACTAATAGGAAACACTTGAAAGTTGACATTCTTGCAATAAGATTCCTTTGATGTAGCATATTAAATGGTGTGTAAGTAGTGTATAAAAAATGTACGTGGTATAAAAAGAAGAACGGAAAACTTCAACATATACTTGAAGTGGCACTCCACTGATTTTAAGTATAAAGTTTAGTTTAGTTTAGTTGTCATGGGGAGTACTACTCATCCTGTGATACATGTGTATTATGTCTTCTGTGGCTCTAAGGGGGGATTTCTTAAGTCAGAGAAAAATACATAAAAGCCACTTTACACACTGGAGGAAAGAGCTACGCCTGAATTCACTCCTTTAGTGTGCTATATTTACCTTCTGCCTTTTCTTTGAGTGTTTGAATTCTAGTTATGTAACTTTATCCACTGTATAGTGCCCTCAAAAATTCCACACTGGAACGAAAAAAACAGTTTTCAAAACACTTCTTCGTGCAATGCCCCACATTTTATAGATGTGAAATTTATAGCTGTGTGACTCCACAGCTGTCAGCGATGACGCTAATGATGATTAGTAAGTGTCCGAAATTTCAATTTACTGCTCATTATTGAGTAAACTGTTGAGTGTCTCTTATATTGGGAGTAGTCAATGAGTCACAAATATGGGTAATGGCAAGTATAGATGCTGTTGCATTATGGGAAACACAGGATCTGCATCTGGATATCTTGACATCTGCAGCTTTTATTATTAGCAATCTTTTTTTAGTGTTTTCTCTTCTGGGTACATGCACTGTAGATGGAATCCTACCTTGAAGTTGGGTGGCACAATAACCTTGCCAGCTGGTATCTGCAGTACGATGGTCTCTCCCTCAAAAAGCCAAAGGTCCCATTGGGAGTGGTTGGCCAGCAAGGCCCAGGGCAGCAGCTCCACCAGCAGGGTGTTCAGGCCAGACTTCCAGCAGGATAACTTCACCTGCATAGGACTGTCCCACTGGGCAAGGGGCTCCAGCACTGACCTGTAGAGGTAGAGGACACATTACTTTAGCTATCACTCTAGTAGCATCAGATTATGGGAATTTGATTTTTCTACAGTGGCTGATTGGCGGGTATAAAAGAGAGAGAGAGAGTAAAATTGATACATACATTTTTAAGTATGAATGAACTAACTGGGAATTAAACCTGCAACCCTGACAGTGTTGATGTCTTACTCTATGTAACGCACTAAACCAGATGACATGCTGATCAAATGTCTACTGTGCTGAGGTTGTTTCTTATTTAAGCCAGGGCAGTAATGCTATGGGGCTGTAAACACTTCACCCTAGACACATAGCCATAATGACATATATATAGACAGAGAGACAGACACACAGCTACCTGTAATGCAGTATTGATAAACAACTATTATTGTCAGATCAGCTTGGTAATGAACCCATTTTGCTCAATCACCAGGGTTAAGGATATTATTTCCGCTTTCTGCTTGGCTGTGGACATGTTTTACACACTGCCAAATATAGAACACCCTTAAACAGGCATTTAAATGTGTCTTATAAAAACAAACCATTCTTATACTTGTTATACTACACAGACCATTAACACACTGACAGGCTATACAAATACAAAGAAAGAAACAGTCTGCAAACAAGTTATGCAATACAAACAGATACAGAGAATAGTTGACAAGGCATCTGGGAACACACATGGGCATGTTGAGACACAGACAAACAGGCAGACAGACAGAGAAACACACAAGCATTTTTCCACCAATACACTGACACAGCAGTCATTTCACGGTAATCATGGTCTTGTGAGCCCTAAACAGCGCTGAGTGCCAGAAGAGAGCCAAACAAACAGTTCTCTCAGACTTACTCTGAAGTTCAAAGCCATCAAAAGCGACCCAGTCTTCCCTCTCCCCCAAGGCCGCCTCGACTCTCCTCAACCCACCTTAAAATATCAAACTTGTCACACACCCAGAGACTCCCGCTGTGAAACTGACCAAAAAAGAACTGGGGATAGTTATTCTTTAACATTTACTGGTGTTTGTATTTGTGTGTGTTTAAATAGGGCATTGACCTCGAGGATGAGGGCAGCTAACTGCAGAGCTCATAAATCACATTACAGAGCTCACAAAAAGGTAATTGAAAGAAATGTGCTCAGCAGCTTCTGTCAAAACCCTCCAACCTTGGAGTTAAGAGGTTTCAGAAGTGTGACTTTTGAGAGGCACATTGCTTTGAAAACACACACACACACACACACACACACACACACACAAACTCCAACCACTACAAGATGTTTGCTTAATGATTGTGGAGGTGCCCCTCTGCCATTAAAAAATCTACAGAGAAAGAAAAATAACATTTACCACTTTCAACTTCCTCTGCCACTTGAAGACACAATATTTACACACTCCCTGCCAAGAAGTTCAGTTGGTTTGGTTTCTCCACTGTGCCAGAGAGATTGAACCCTCTTTCCAAACACAAAACAGTATCACTGTTATCAATATTAAACAAAAAATATACAAATTAATCTGTGGCTTTCACTTGCTTTCCAAGTTCTGTGTGTGTTTACTATTAATTCATTAATGTCACTTTTTCCAATCTTACTATATTTCTTTTATGTTCCTTTATATAACATAGCGAGGCTTCTGGGTTACAGACAAACTACCACTTTCCATGATGGGAAATGTGCTTTGGCCTTGGGCCTTTGTTTCGCAGGGATGGATCACAGAGAAGAGAGAGCCCTGACTGACAGAGAAACCCAACACCAAACCAGTGCCTCCACTGAGATGCAGTGTGTGTGTGTGTGTGTGTGTGTGTGAGACATTTAAAGGTGAGCGATGTGTATGGCGGTGTGCGTATTTAAGTGTTATGAGTGTGTACACACATGTGCTGGGTAACAATCTGTGTGTGTGTGTGTGAGTGTGTGTTTGCGTATGTATAGAGAGCAGAGAAACCCAGGCAGAGAAACCCAGGCAACCACAGGCAGACATATGGCCCACATGTCCAGCAGATCCACTGGGACTCTTTGTAACTCGGAGCCTGTGGGAGAGCATGTGGCTACGTCTTCTACCGCTGCTATCAAGATGTGATTGCTTTGTGACAAAAGATGATTCCCAGAGTGACATTTGCGGACAGATTCACATGTGCATACTGCCCGGCAGTATACGTAAAACCCGTGCGAGAGCCACGTAAACACACATGTGCACCCATACGCATATATGCAGTATACATACTGTACGCTCTGCAAACCTGTGCCAAGTTTTAACTGGATGCAAGGCCTTGTGACTTGTGTAAGAAAGTGGGGCTGTGACAGAGTGACTAAATCTCCGGTCTGTGGGGATGGCAGTGGGATGCCTGCTAACGTCTGATGCATGGTTCTGCATTGTCTTTGCAGTTAACCGTTTTATTATTTGAACAAAGACTCAGCAATAAAGAAAAGCCTCCCTCATTAAAGACTCTCTTGCGCAATTCTGTTCTTTGAAGAGGGAGGCTGTATGAAGCTTACGATTTAAAAAAAAACACACTGGTGGGTCTTCGATGAAATTTGTGTTATGAAATACTTACAGCCAAATTTAATGCTTACCGCAAAAGTGCTATTATAAAGAGGAAAAATAATAATACATGCTGAGTTATTGTGGAAGATCATGAGGTGTCATGGTGTCTTGGGGAGATGACGGCTTGGGCACTCATCATGTTACAAGTGTGAATCGAGTGTGGCTCACAACTTGCATTATGACTCATTATTTCTCCAAGCTCTCTTGCGTCACCTTGTTTCTCCCATGGGCTCCTCAAGATTCTGTTTCAAAGAGTCCCATAAAAAGATGACCATTTCTGACTTACCACATGTGTACTTAACCTTAATAGACCTATAAACGTTTGTTGTACACCTTCCAGTAGCTTTAGCTACAAAGACACATTCTCACAGATTGAGGGCATGGAAGATGCAAAAACTAAAATGGAATACCTGTCAGTATCTTTAGAGACGTAAGGCCATGGTGGCTCAGTGGAGGTCTTCGGACCATAGAAGTCTGCCAGGATTTGTTCCACGTTGTCCTCATTTCCACTCTTGTTCACTATCTGTTTGATTAGGCTGGTGGAGATTGGTACAGCGCAGTGGGAAGCATCTTCATCCTCCCTGAGGGATGGAAAAATAACACAAAATCATTACAGATTTCTCTGGAAAGACCTGTGATCCATGTGTTCATCAGTCTATGTCAGAATTTCTACCAATTTCGTTTTGCAATAGATACTTCAGAAAAGATATATATTTTCTGGGATTCTAAACAATGTGCCATCTTGACCCAAGAATGTGCAGTTCCTCCTGCCAAGGAGGCACTGTACCAGCTGATATCACTTATCTTGATTATCTCCTCCTCTGTGGTGGATGTGTGATAAGTGATTGCTTGAAATGAAATACTCTTAGGGTCACAAAGGCATATGGTTCTTAACCACTGCTGTGTATTTTGTCAGCAAATCTGGCTTGGAGGCATGTTTACTTATTCTATGCCAGAAACAATTCAAACATATTTTTGGCTGGACCGCAATAGCGGGGCCAGTCCTATCAATGTGAATGTCTGTCCCTGACTGACTGAGTGACTGACTGATGAAGTTATGTATGGTGTAACTTCATCACTCGTCTCGGCCAAGTGTCGCCACTTCCTGTATCCTTCATTTCAGATTAAAAGCCCTCTAGCGTTTCATACATGGTCTAGCCATAACCTAGGTTTTGACCTAGTCTTGTTTATTTCAGCATAGAACAAGACATCTCTTGACAGCAGCTGACTATTCCTATTGTTCTGTTCAGTACAATTTAAGTGACCCCCAGTTAAACTTGCTTTTACCCTAAAACCTCGAAGAGCCTTGAATCTGCCTTTTGTTTTGGATTTTTTTCCTGACATGCAGCCTTGCCTTATAAACACTACTTCAAAAAGATCATAGAAAAGCTAAACAGCAGTAAATAATCCTATTGGATACCTCAGCCCCAGACACTGGTCAATTATGGCTTTGCAACATGAAGAAAAAAATAACTAAATCCAAACACTGTAATAGCTTCTTCTCTTTCTCTGGGCAGCATCCAGTTCCACTTGGCTAAAGCAAAGCAGCCCCCTTACCCCAGAGCAGCAGTTTATTAATAGAGCCCATTGTGCTATAAAAGGAACTCAGGGGCTATTGCTTATGGATCTGGGGCAAGACAGAGGAGAGGGACAAGGTGTTGACAGGAAGCTTTTCATCCAGAGCAGTTCCTGAGGGGGGAAACTGGAAGAGGCTTCTGATTGTAACCCTCAGTTTTCTAATGTGGTGGCCTATATGAGGAGAGCAGGACATAACGGTTTTGGTTAAGACTTGTCTGTGTCTCTTGTGTCGCAGACCGCAACTCTGCTCTCTACCTCGTCCATTAGAGGCCACAACTATGTGTAATTACAGGAAGGAAAGATGAGCTGTTGACCAGCGAACATTCAAGATTGGATCCGTCCTAGAGGTTTGGGGTTTGGGGGACTGGTGTGCATGTGTGCGTGTGTGTGTGTGTGTGTGTGTGTATACAGTATATGTGTATGTGTGTGAAGGTACATTTACAACTGTGGCTTGTAGTGTGTGTTTGTGAGGATGGATAGGGATGAGGGATGGATTGAGTTGGGGGGACAAGGGAGGGGGGGTATGTAAGTTTGTGCGGTGAGAAGCAGTTTAGGCAGGGGACGCATCGTAAACACAAGGAGCATTGTGGTTGCAATCCAGGCAGACAAGACACTTAGTTGATTCTGAGCTTGCTTTTTACGCACATGAAAAGGATTTATCTACAACAACAGGGGCCAAATATATTCCCAGTCACTGTATGGCCACTGTGGTTCCTTTATGGCAGCTGAAATCAAAACAAACTTTGTGACCAGATATCTAAACACACAACAGTTACAGAAAAAAAATTCTCTCAGGGGGAGTCAATTACACTCAACGTTTACTCTGTTTATTCAGATCACCACTAGTTGCTACCAAAAGCGTGATTTTTCTTCCATGGATTCGCATAAAACAACATAGATTATATATCTACAGATAACGAATACAGTAGGAACAACAACAATACAGTATGTACATGTGGTACTAATTTCCCCTGAGGCCACCCATATTGAAACATACACTCATGTTACTGAAAGACATTTTGGACCAAAGCATCTGCCATTTATGTGTACATGACATGTACAAGAGGTATTATGGCGATGCTATTCAGTGATTTTATTAGCCATATAGCCTATAGATGAATTACAGATGGATGGCATTTCTCTTAAAGGCAAATGTTGTTGCAACTGAATATTGAAAAAAAAAAAAAAAGATTCAGCTTAGTGGAACCTACTATGAGAAACTGGATAAAAGCTGTCTCTTACAGGATGATATGGACAATATGAGCAAGTGTGAACACACAATGACAAACTAGGACAGAGAAACAGGCCTAGTAATGATGTATGTGACAGACTCTGCCCATGATGAAGTGGCAACTGTCACACTTAAACTGGCACATAACTAACCAAGACAATGACAGACACGGACCACACACAGATACGAGGACACACATGCACATACTCATCTACCCACACAAACATGTGTGCATACACACATTCAGTCCTCTTTACACGCACACACACACACACGGACAAATACAGAACCAATGTGGGGCCAAAAACCTGCTCTCTGTTAGGGCATGTATCTAAATGAAGTGTAATTATGGCCAAACCTGACATGTTGGAATTGGAGCTGCGTCTCAGCAGCTGCCAAGCTGGCTTCCTGCTCTCCTGAAATGCGCCTAGATCCCCCTGGATCATGTCTTCATATTGGCTCACAGAAACCAGAATGTAGTGTGAGAGAATCTTAAGTAAGTGTCTCTCCCTCTTCGCTAAATGGAGGCATAAAAAACCCATTACAGAAGACGAGAGTCAGACTCTGTCCTTTACAGCAGTATGAGCTGGTAGCTGATGACATAATTTAGCACTGGTTTGAAAGAAGTAAATTGTCCAGTTAAAGGTAAAGTCAGCGATTCTAATCCATTACGCTTTTTGTCAAATTCAGCGAATATCTCCTCATGGTCCACTAGCTAAATTTGGTCTTCATATGCAGCGCTGGCTCTGGAAAGGGGCATGTAAACACAGTGGCTTGGAGCCAGCCACAACACACTACTCCAGCCAATCAGCAACAGTCAGGTAGCTATTGTGTCATGTCCTCACACAGCAGTTGTCTGTGTGAGGACATGACAGTCTCCCGTCTCTAGCACTTACTGGATGGTGGGAGAGGGCTGGCGAACTGGAGAGGGAGAGAGGCTGCAGCCAATTCACATAGAATGTGTTTTCTCTCACCGAACAGATACACTTCCATTTTATTAAATGTATCAATCCACACTGAATCTGACACATTCTCACTTGAGCCCCCCCCCCCCCATGCTTTTTTACTCTCCAAGTTTGTTTCTATCACATTTAATGAAGCGTAATCTGAGCAGGCAGCTGTTTAAATCACACAGATATCCTGCTGTATATGTGTTTTCAAACGCTGTCAATTTCTTACTGTGGAGCCAACATGCAAATTATTTTGGTTCAGTAAATTTCTGCTGTCTGTCAGCCTGGTGAAGGCAGTTTGGCCAGACACTGTCCTCTCAGCTCTCCAGGAGCTGAAGCTAACAGACGGCAGCTTCTGTGGACAGAAACGCTGAATGCAGGATGAGTGAGAACTGGGGAAGCTGCAGAGAGGCGGAGAGTGTGGATGGACTGTTGTGCTCATGAGATGAAATTTTTTTCCACTCGTGATAAAATGTAAGAGGAACAGAAGTGACTCTACAGCTGATGCATAACTCTGGATTCCGCTATATTTCTCTTTTGGTTGTTGCCATGGAAATGCACATCCACAAATTTGGGGGCAGAGCTTCTGAAGGATGGGGAAAGGAGGGGTGTATTTGTTGGGTGTTTATCAAATATCAACAATCTTTCTCCAAAATGACTGACTCTACCTTTAAACTGTTCAGCTGATCAGCAACCATCAAGGTTATGAACAAATAGCAAGGATGAAAACCAATGATGTGCCAAAGATGAAGAGGGAGATGAAGGTCAGTGTCAGTCTGACTTGTGTTAATATTAATATATCATGAATGTGTAGGAATGACCCGCAACAAACTAACAAGAGATCATTGAGATTTGTAAAAAAATATTTTTACAAGATCTTGGTGGGTGGTAACTTACTGTAAATTGGTCATGGGCGGTACTATGTACTAAATGGACCTAATGTACAGTATATAGTATATAGATTTTTCTATATTATATTATATTATATTATATTATATTATATTATATTATATTATATTATATTATATTATATTATATTATATTATATTATATTATATTATATATTACCTGGCCTGGAAAGTGAGGTGGTGGGTGAGGTCAGCCTCAGTGTTTAACAGGGGATCCTGGCGGCCCTGTCCTTGTATCAGCTGGCCCTCCCTTAATCCGAGGCTCCTCTTCTCTATGTGGACAATTACTGGATCTGGCAAGTGACTCCTCATGACAAACAATGGACTGAAAACCACCTGAAACAGGGAATCCATACAGACCAACCATTAAAAGAGAGAATGTACATGCTCTAAAGGTATAGGCTTAAACTGGCAAGAACAGTAGGCTGAAGGTGATGATGAAATCATGAAGAAATTCTTAGATGTTCAATAACTTGACTGCAGTGAATCCTTAACGCTTGTCTTCACATTTCGGACTAATCAGTGAATTAATAATCTTAATATGTTACACTGGGATTGAAAGTATGGCAACTCTGAGTAGCACAGAGACAAAGTGTTGAGACTAGAAATATTGTAACAATTGTATAGATCAACTACGTAATCAGGATGTTTTATTAATGTAATCCAATAGATAGATAGATAAATTCCAAATGACGAAAAATAAAGAGTGTGATTTGCAACAAAATGAAATAAATGATAGAACATAATATAAAACAATGACATGTTTCTATTGTCACACAATATATATCATCATATTGCTCAGACCTACGACTAATTTTAAGTTAAAATCCCAATTTTGTGTCAAAATGTGGAAAAAAAACACTATATAGTGTGTGTGTGTGTGTGTGTGTGTGTTTAGGACACTCACCACTCTCTGTTGTATGTGAGAATCAGGTTCAATAGTGATGAGAGTACACCACACGTACAGCAAAGACCCACTGGAACATGGCACCTGAAAAGAGACAAGCTGCTTGTTATTGGTGGTCTCATCACTTCATCACAAGACATACTGTACTTGGGCAATGTTCAGTGATTCTCATATCTTAAGTGTGCCATTATTTAAAGGGTTAACAAGAAAAAGAGTAATCAATGACACTCAAGGGCGACTTGTTTGTGTTTGTTTGTGGTTAGAAAGTAAAATATGGATATCTGATGACTTAAACGCCTTTGTATCCTTTCACTCACTGATGGCATGTTTATAGCCTCCATCAGTAATGCATTATCATGTTTTGTTCTACAAAACATTGCTTCTTGGCTTCTTCCAGTAGTTAAAAGTTAAATCTCCCAAAAGCCCTGCTACACAATATCATGGCTGAGGTGACTGACAACTATTAGTGCCAGATAATAGACCATTAAAGGCAGTTAAATCTTAGCAAGATTTAAAGGCTGAGAATGTGCCCACCGAAAGGCTGAGCACTTTTAATGTGTCACTGGTGTTTGTCCCATTTACTCCTCACTCCTCATTAGAACCTTGGGATGCCAAGGCACATTACAAGTGGTCTAGTTTATGACAGACTGGGGACTTCATTTACTGGTGGGGACAGCAAAGTGGAGAACATTCAGTTTTAATATGAAGGCTCTTGCAAAACAGCCTTGTTGGGATGAGGGAGTGAAATTTTGGCAAACAGATACTCTATAGCCCTGATCCACCAAAAACACTCACCACTGGAAAAAGGTCATGACGACCTCCTGTGCTTTGTCAAAAGTAAAGGACAAGGGCAAAAAAAAAAGATAATAAGAGTAAGGGAGGAGGAAGGTGAGATATGGAAGAGGAGTTACTTCAGATGGATTACTGATATGGAGAATCAGGAGACAGATGAGAAAAAAGGCAGACATCGACAGGGGAGAGAATTACAGTGTGGAGCAGGTGGACAAGCTGGATGCCAAAAGATGAAGTAAATAAAGAAGAGGAGTTAACTACAACAAGATAGATGAGTAAGCCAATGTGTGGGTGAGAGACTAAAAGAAAGGGAGGAAACAAGAGAGTGAAATAGCAGGAGACAGACAGAGATAGAGAGATCTAAGGACTCAGCTACTAGTCCAGGCAGCTCTCTCATTCAGAGCCAAACCTCCATATGTGTAATGAATGGCTGATCTGAGGAGAAGAGATAACAGCGGAGGTTGGAGTGAAGTCAGAGATGTTCAGACCCACACACAGAAGCTGGAGCAGTAGAATGACTAGCTGTTAACAGCATGGGCTCATAAAGCAGGAAAACAGAAAGAGAGGGAGACCGACAAAGACAGAGAACAAGAAAAATAAAGAACGAGAGCAAGACGAGCAGGGATGAAGAGAAGGAGAGATCATCTGGCGCCAGTCCAGTGGTGTGAAAGTGCCTTCAAAGCCTCTGTCTGTGCCCACATATCAGCTAGTGTTTCCTGTCTATGGTCAGTGTTGTTATGAGAGAGCATAAACTGTATTTTCTGCCTCTCAACATGGTTGGGTTATGGGTTGGAAAGTGGAAGGTTTTTGTAAGCCTATCTGAGGGGACAATCTCAATCTGTTTTCGAACACTGAGTAGCAGCTCTGCCACTGTGGCCACCCAGGAGAAGAGGATCCGGTCACAGTTGGTGGTCCAGTCACCAGCTCCAAACATGTGTGTATGTGGATGGAGAGCTCGATGGAAGTGGTGATGTGTGCAATGTGTGCTTCTATCTGTGTTTGTCTGGCTAGCACATTCAACAGCTTGCATGTGGATAATTCCATGTGCTACGGAGCTGCTACGGTCTATACGTGTTCGCTTTTCCATCTGACTATATATCCATATCAAACGTGTGTTTTCAAAAATGACATTTAACTAATGACAAATAACTAATGTAGTCAGAGTAAAGTGCATGCAGATAAGTCTAAACAAGCACCGACTCAGTTTGGTTGTAAACAATAAGTTCCAATGAATTGTAGCTAGAGTGTGTCTTAGATATTCAGCCTAAGTCTATTTGTCTTACTGTACCTGTACAACAGAGCTGCTGCTGCCCTTGTCCCTCCTCTCCAGCTGAACATCCTGGGACCACTCTTCATCCCCTCGAGCCCTCACACACAGCTCTGTCATCTCTGCATCCTCCAGCACATAGGAGGGCAACTTCTCCCCTGCCTCCAGGCAGTCGCAGTGTTCTCTGACAACTGTCTGACTGTCAGGTCCCACGTAATGCTGTACAACCCGCAGCTCGATGTCCTGAGTCAGGTAGCTGCACATCACCTGCCGCCCACATATTATGACCTGGAGAAAAGAGGGTTACAAGGGGGGGGGGGGGAATTAGCACAAATCAAATAATTCATCTCACTGTAGCTGTGCCTGCCCTTGACAGGCGTTGTTGTGTTTACACTGTTCAGCATAGCTCATGATATAACAGAAAGGTGGTTAACATCTAAACTTTAACCACAAAGCAGAGCAGAGTTCAAGTCTTTCTTAACTCTAGATCTGGATCAGGTCTCTTTTTTTGGACAACGTTATAACTGGTATGTCTATAAGGAACGCTGAAAAACCAGGGACTTTTGGACCTGATGGCAAAAGTAAGTCTAGCTGTTTCGAACGGCTACACTTAAAGGTTGGATAAACAACAAGCCGTCATAGAGAGGCACAAGACATGGCAATTACTCAGTCTTTCCCTGAAGGAATGCATGGTATTGTACTCAGTTGTACACATGAAAAAAGACAATAGTAGAATGTGCAGAAATGAAAAAAGAAGCTTGAGAGAAAAGTTAAACGTGCTTTACCATCTCACCCTTGTCGAATAGCTGCGTGAAGAATGTGTGATTGTCACAAAAGTTCATTGGTGATAGAAAATGAATTGTGCTGTACAACTTCAAATTCAACTTTGCCTGCTGCTCTAAATGATTCACAGGTCCTGATGACTCTGTAGCTACACTACTGCTGTCTATGTTCTTATCAAAGGGTTGCTCTATGGAGCCTGTTTTCTTCTTCACTGCCTGACAGCTTTCCAAAGTCACTGTCTATCACTCCATATATGCACACATATGTGAGTGTGCACACATGCACACGCACATATACACACGCACACGCATGCACACACACATACATGCCAAGCCACAGCCACCAGGGCTCTCATCTGGGACTGACACATCGAATTGTGCTCAGAATTGACTGTTCCCACCACCCTCTGCGAGTGTGTGTGTTTATGTCTTTGCACGTGTTTGCACGGCTGTGTGTGTTCTGCAGGTTGTGGGATTGATAATGATCTTGGAGAGGAGGATGTTGGCCCCTAATGAGTGAAATCTCTCCATCAATCATTTCTTTATATCACAGACACACTCACGGCAGCAGCTAGCTGTGATGCATACACACTTTCTTTCCCTGACTGCCCATCTTCCTCTTATTCTCCTCCCTTCTGTGTCGATACACATATGTGCAAAAAAAAAAAAAAGAATGACAGAACGAGACAAAGTCTGTTTCAAAAAGAATGAGAGTGAAAAACTTGAGAGCCATAGAAACAAATAACCCACAGAATCAGAGAGAGAAACAGAAAAGATAAACATTTACATTTCTAAGCACTAAAATGAATAGTCAATTAATTGATCAGTGGATAATTCAAAACTGACAACTGTTATGATAACTTATTCATATTTCATGTCCTTCATCAAGAAGAAATGTCAAACATTCAAAGGTTCCAGTTCTCAAATGTGAGAATGTGCCACTTTTCTCTACTTCTCCTTGTGATTATAAATGGAATACATTTTGGCTATTTTAAGTCATTTGAAGATGTCACTTTGGACTTCTTGGGAACCTTGAAGAATTGTGATGAGCATCAATATTTTATGACAGTTTACATATTAAATGATTAATCTATGGTTAAAAATAATTTAACTGATCATAAAAACAAACACTAGCCCTGATGCCTCTGCCTTCACATATGTCCTCCCAGAGGCATCCAAATGTGCCAAGTGTAATTGTATGTAATTAGAGAATGCATGTGTGTGTATGTGGTTTACACGAGGGGGATTTTCAACAGCAGTTAACAGGAGGTGCCGATATAATTAATAATATGGAGGCCATCATAATAAAAGACCAGAGGATTGCTCGACAGAGAGGAAGAGCACAGTTGCGGGTGACACTGCGAGGATGAACCCCCTCCACCCTCCGGCAGGCGGGAGCCAACTTTCTCTGTAGCGGCAGCCACTGTCCCACTCTGAGGCTTTGTGTTGTGAATTGGATGTGACCAATGCACATACCCTATCATTGGATCCAATGGGAGCAAGATGTAAGCGGTGTCTGGGACAGACGGAAGAAGGAATGCGAGAGGCCGAGTCTGTTTTGTCTGGAGGACGAGTGGGAGACATGTGCAACACTTGACACTGTTTACATAACAAAGTGTCACCGCCATAATCTGATGGCATCTCCGCATTTTCAGGAATACAGCGACTCTGCCTTGTATTTGTGGAAAAATTCGAACATGATTCACCACTATGATTTGGTTTATGTTGGTTCATGATTTCTTGTGATCTTCTTTGTGGATTGATGGGGTACATTGTGTTTTTGGATGGCTTCAAGCTCATAAGCTTTTGTTTTAGTGCTATAAAACAGATTACAAAAACTGACAAAAACAGAATACAGTCTGTTGTTAGCTGAGCAACTACTAAATCATAACATATAAATGGAAAAAAACTGGGCATTCAAAAGTGCTCATCCCAAAATGAGTGCTGGGAAAAACGCCAAGCTTCCAAAGTGACACATAGTGGTGGTCCACAGGCACAATGTAGCAAATAGGTTCCTGATTTCTGAGTAATTCTGAACCGCTAAAAAGATTTGTTACAGGTTCATGCTGGATTCTTTTTTATATAACAAATTCTAATGTTTGTAAAAGGATTTGCTGGATGAAGAATGTAAATAATGTGTTTACTACATTTCAACTATCTTGGGGGCTTGTTATTACCATGACAACCTGGGAAAAAAAACACAACTGTACCTGTTTCTGGACACCATTTAGCTGCACCACCTTGATGATGAGCGAAGCAGTGCGTCCTTTGTACTGAATGGTCCTCAGCAGAGTCCCTACATTGTCCACGCTGAAGGCCTCCGACCAGCGCCAGTTCCCCCAGCCCTCGATGCAGATGTGGAGCAGCTGCAGGATGGGACAGAGCAGGACACACACACAAAAACAAGAGACAGAAGACACCAGACATCAGAGGTTAGTCTTCTTGCCCTTTATTTATCCCCGAGCAAAAGGCAAGTAAACAACAAGATTCTTTGTTTAGAAGATTTTGGTAGGGGGGAGAAGAACAACAAAGTTCCTGTTTACTGGTGCTGAACAGGCCTGCTGCTGTTGGAAGCAGAAATATAAGGTCGCACACAATAAACTGGCTGGTGGAAAACAGCTGATGTGGAAGCTCATTATGGCTGCATATGTGTGTGTGTGTGTATGTGTACTTGTGCGGTTGGTTATGGAAGGCTCTGTTCTCCACACATCTAAATAAGAGGCAGATAGTTTGGCTCTCAACCTTCTCAGCTTCATATCCATCACTTCAATGCAGAGCACATCCATGTGTGTGGCTGGGTGTAAACACAGACTCAGGAGGACAGCAATAAACAGACGCTGTCCTATCTTGTGACATTCAGTGGTGACCATTTTCCAACCATTTTCCACATAATTCCTTGTTTTGTGGGCCACAACATGGCAGTCGGGATGAAAATATATGAAAGAGCATGATTTCTAAGACAACGACATCTGTATCTGAAAACAGTCCGTGCAGACAGAGGTTTTAGCTGTCCTCTCCATAAATCCACAACATACATTGGTTTTGTTTAAAAATATAAATATAAAAAATATAAATATATATGTAAAAAAAATATTTACGTAAGGTATCATGAAGTGTGTATAGCTGTGGCCTGCAAGCAGTACAAAAGGCAAGGGGGCTGGTCAAATGTCCATTGATGCATAAACCACATCTGTGCTACAGTGAGGTCATTCACAGACTATCTGTCCACTTCTTACCACAGGATGCTGAGCACTACATGTCTAGGAAACTCATTTGTCAAACAATGTGAGTGTTGTCATGAGATTATGGTCACAATACGGGAGCAGAATCATAAATACGTGGGGAGATCTAAAGCCTTCTCCCTCCTGAGGCATCGAGGGTGACCTTCCACCTGACTGAACTCTCTGTGTCAGCCCTGCTGCCAACACAACTTTAAACTTGCAACAGTCAGAAAGGGAGGGGGAGAGAACGTGAGAGAGACAAAGAATGTATGTGACCGAGAGAAGAGGGGGCTCGGGGGTTCAATATTCTCCCAGAGGAGTAGCGACCAGATTGAAACACTGAAAAGCGTTTTTGAAGATTTACACTTTGGCTCGTCGCTTCAATGTGCCGAACATTTAGCCAATCTGTTTAAAGAAAAACAAATTACTCCAGAGGTCAAAGAGCACGGGGGGACCCTGGTCAAGACCTTATGTGTTTCTCTCCGCTGCAGTCTTTCCTGACTGTTTGAAGGCAGATTTCTTTACAATAACATTCTTAATCAAAGCCTGAATTCCCTTTCTTCAAAATTGTCACTCCTCCCTGTCGGCTGAGTGGAAATGACATCATTTCTCAGAGTTCCTTCTCAGTGGATTTGCTCACAGTGAAAGTGGCAAAGTGGTATAAACAGCCAGGTGGCGGAGGTTAAGGTTAAGCCAAAGGGTGGAGAACACCTAGATGATTCCCTAAACCAGCACTAACATTACAATCAAGCCAGTTAAGATCATGGTGGTTTGAGAAAAACTTGGAAAAGAACTGTAATGTGGGATTTTCTACCATTCAGCTCACACTCTCTTTATAAAAGGACTTCGCCCTGGATGGGACGGAAACCTTTTAATTTGCATTCATTAAAAACCTGCTTAAAGTTTCTAATATTAGTTTCAGTCTTTGAGATTTTGAGCAGGACTGGTTAAATATGGTCAAACTCTTGTGGTGGTGTACCCACTGGAGATCTCTGCTGTGCTTCAACACCATCTGCATGGACCAATTTGTTATTTCAACACTTGGTTCTCCTTTAACCTCTCTGTCCCTCCCTCTTTTTCTGTGCACTTTATCACGCCTGTGGCTCAACTTGACCTTTAAAAGAGAAGTCATAATAATGTCTCTCCTCAAACTTCAAACGGCGACTTGCCGCTCTTGTTTTAATTCATCACTGCTCTGACTCAAGCAGTGGAAGAAAAGAAAACCCAGCAGTGACACAGACGAACTGGACACGTAGAACAACAAGAATGAAAAATAAGAAGCTGTTTCGCCTCTTTGTGACTTATCCAAGTGTTGTGACACTGAGAAAACCCAGTCAGCCACATGTGCTGGTTTCATGCACATGGATTAAGCCTGGCACTAACATGTGACTGAAGAGAGAATTTTACCAAGCAAAATCTCTGTGTGGGAAGAGTCTGAGGAAAAAATCAATTGATCACACTGTCCCTCCTCCAGTCTTTGTACTTAATCCAGAGTTAGAATCAAATGTTTCCATTTTATTTATCATTTTGAAGAGAACAGTAATACTGTGTAGACTGTAGGTGACACGATGACAGTGGAGAGATGAAATTGCATGACAAAAATGAATAGGCCGAAACTGGCCATCACACTCACTTCTAAAACCACATAAATGTATTTTTTCACTTAGTTTTTAATTTTGCTGGTGGTGCATGTTAAGAAACCACAATCACATCTGCTCTCAAATGTGAAGATCACAAACGTCAAGAACCAAAATGATGAAATACCCCCTGAGGCCTTACATGACAGTGGAGCCGAGGCTGCCTGTACTGCATAATGGCTTGACAAGGTCAGCGTGCCAAGGTGACAAACAAAACTGGACTGAAATAAATGGAAAACATCATTAATTTGACAATATAGTTTAGCTTACAAAAAAGCTAACAGAAACTCTACAATATCTTTATCAACTGTGTAAAATATAATTACATTTATCTTCTAGTATGTTGAGAAAAACAACATTGTGAACAAAAGCAGCCATCAGCCTGTAACCTCAGATCCTAATTAAGTTTTTATCTCATTTCCAAATAAATCTTTTGAAAAGTCCTACACTCACCCTAAGCAACTGGAGCCAAGTTGAAGAATTAGTCCAAAACCAACTAGAACCCATCTGTCATATTATGATCATTTCCCTGTTGGGTATTGAGTGTGAAAGAAATGTGAAATTGAAATCTTGAATTTTTCCTCCTTTCTCTTAAATCCCCAGGGAGTGATTGTGATTATGGCTGGCTGATGGTGGACAGTTCGCTTCCAGCACATTACTTGGCTCCAGCTTTGGAACTAAAGTGATCTGCATGGGGATTATTAAACTGTGATTGGAGTGATTGGATGTAACCACACAAAGCATTTTCATTCTGTGACTGCACTGTACTGTATATAGTCTGTTATCTGTACACTGATAATACAGTTTGACCAGGGTCATGTCTTACTGTAGTTCTTCCAACAACTCTGGCCAAATTTCATGACATTAACAAAATATACACATTCTTCCAAATTCTTTGGATGTTACTTGACCAACATTATTGATATATCAATAAAATGCTTTAGTCAAACACATTTTCCAATCATCAATACAATTAAACTACAATTATTCATTCTAATTCTTTAGATATGAACTGACTACAAGTTATTGATATGCCTTTGGGTTCCACAGTACATCCCAGCCTTGTATCATCAAGAAGCTTAACAGTGACATGTTTGCCCAAATACACTAATATAACTAAGCTACAGATGATTCATCTCAATTCCATGGAGATGAATCATCTGATTGATTTGACAATGAGATTGTCCATTCTCGCTTGACCTGAAACAACTCCATTCTTCTTTGGTCCAATATCCACAGTCATCACAGAGCTTACTCGCCTTGTAGTGGTCAAACATGTCTATGATGAATGCTGAATCTAACTTTGATATGCTTTGTACATTACCATATTACCACTGGGTTCACTGACCCTGCCACAATCCAATCTGCTGAAATAACTCAAAGCCTACAGATTTTGTTGAATGTTGAGCACATAATGACACTTTGACATATGTTTTTAACTCGAAGATTTTGCTGAAATTGTGACTGACCTAAATGTAACAAGGAACACCTGGCTACTAAACCAAATCAAAGGGTCAGAATGATGACGTTAAAATCCACAAAGATTCTGTTGGGACCATGTATGGCCTTATCACAAGATCGGTAGCACATGAACTTTTTGAAACCCCATCACTCAGATTTGCCAGTTGCTATGGTAACTAAACGCAAAACCCAAACATGGGACTGACAAATTCAGAAATGGTGTTAACTTCTGAGAATTACCATCCCCACCCGCCTAAACTGTAAATTATATTCAGTGAGTCAATCAACCATCCAAATTCCATCATGGGTACGATGTCATGTCTAGTGCCTGGTCCATTGCTTAATCCCGTCCCAGGAGAAAATCATTAGTACAAAAGATTCCTGTAAAAGACTGTAAGATATCAGTCAGTCATAACCAAAGCAATGACTATTAACTTCCTGGTAAACAGAGAGTCATTACCTCATTCGGATGGCAAACACTCAAACATCTGCTTTGATAATGTGGGTGTCAGGACAAACCCAGGAATAAACACAGATGGACAGAGACACAAAATCTCTCTCCCTTTCTCACATGTACGCGCACATACACACACACATGCATGTACACACACACACACACACACACACACACACACACACACACACACACACACACACACACTCTAACCATCAATGCCCTCCAACCCAGGTCCTCCTGCAGACAGAATGAGCCACTCCTGCAACTGTAACCACTCTCCATCTATTGTCCTCTAGAAGGAATGTGCTTGGGTGCACATAACACGAATTAAGTGTCTGTCTGCAGCGGGGATGTAATCAGAGTTCCTGGATGCTATACAGATTGGCTGACAAAGCTGCAGTGGTCGTTGGCTGTCTACCCATTACTACCATTCCTTCATTCCATCTCACTCAGACTATAATAGAAAATTGGAGACATGGGTATGAGGTATAAACATCAGTAGCTTTGCTCACTAGTTGCAACAACAGGCCTGAAGAGGCTGTGGCAGGTCTCAGATGGTTACCCCTGAATTCCACCTAAAGCAAGCTTTACATGAAAATTCAACTTTTTGAAGCCTGAAAATGATTTGAATTCAATTTCATAAATTGAATGTTTGAAAATAGCCTGACAAGTGTAATCTAGGCATATGTGAGGAAGAAGGGATATGGAACAGAGCTCTGTCTTGTCTGGTGAAATTACTTTGTGACCAAGGAGCTCGCTAACCACCTAACAAATGAGAAACAGGTTTATACCCAGACATCAGAACAAAAGGACATGAATTACTTTGTCCTCTAGAAAGGATGACTATGAGAGAGAGAGAGAGAGTGAGAGGTAGACAAAGTTGAATTGCAGGGAGAGGGAAAAAAGAGCATAAATGAGCTTAAGAGAGAACAGAGAGACACAACAGCATCCTTGCCAGGGCAGTGAGGGCTAACCCATGTAACATGAGGGAATTATGGTGGCTTTAACAGCTGTCTGCAATGCTTCTCTCCTCCTTGGCTCCCTCCCTCTGACAAAAGAAGCAAGGCAGTGCAACATCAAAGCCCAGATTTGCAAGTCTAAGAAGCGGTTTTAGAGCTGGAAGAAGGTACAGAGAGAAGGCATTGTGTGGGTCCGTGGTTGACAGAGGAGACGTTAAGAGGTTTATGCTTGACTAACATTGTTCCATAGTTCTCCCTCTGGTTTCTACCAAGGCATCTCAGACATCCAGGGCCTCAAGGGTTCCAGAAGATGCAGACGCGGCAAGTGTTTGCACCAAATGAAGGGATTTGACAAAAGGAGTACTGTCTGAGAGGAGAGAGGTTTGAAAACCACATGGTGGGAGTTGAAGGAGTCAGCGGTCGAGGACCCTTGGAAGGACAGAGACCCTGTCACATTCTAAGAACATAAAAAAAGACAAAAGTTTGCCCTGGGCTTCTGTAAAGTTACAACAAAGGGAAGCTATTGTAACATGCTGCACACACAGAGAAAACACAAACAAACATAGCTTCACCCATAGCATTTCATAAAAATATCCATCCAGGAATCCATCCATCCTTTCTACCCCTTATTCCTGTTTCAGGTCAAATGGCATTATAGTGGGGTCCAGTGTACACCAGCTGAACAGCAGGAAAACACTCTGGAAATCAGTCTACTGTAGGATCTACACATGCATATTATATTTGTTCAGACAAACACACACACTGTACATGTAAGTGAATAAAAAGTGGTATGTCCTTGATCACAGGCTGACTGGCCAACAGTAGACGTCCGTCACCTGTACCATGACCACAACTAGAGTGCCTCTAAACTACTAGTGGCTGTGGACTGACTGCAGTCTAACTCAGACAACATGAATGCAATTGATGTTTTCACTGGTTTGACATCACAATGCACAGTGCAATGTAGTGCTTCACTACAGAGAAGATTGGTTCACTTCAATAAAACCACAAGTTCTTCCGCTAAAGAACAAATGCAGCAGGGGTTAACCCTATACAGCTACCCCTAACCACAGAATGGTATATTGTGTAATGAAACTGAAGCCCAGGAAAATGTAGAAAACATATCACCACATTATGCTCATACACTTAAAAAACCTTCTTCCGTTTCCTACTCAGGCGCAACTAATAACATGTGCTTTAATGTTTCTCACTGGTGCTGCCTAGCTGATGGTGCGCACACATGAATGTCACACAAATAACATCTTGATAAAATGCTTGACAACTTTTAAACATATACAAATGCAGGATTTTAATGTGTATGATGCTAAGAAAAAAAAATTTCATTGAGGATAGTAGTATAGTACACTATATAGCAAGAAGCCTTTCTGCATCCAAGGTAATCACATGACCTGTAGTTCCTTCTTTGGCCATTAGGTCACAATTGCCATGCAGCCTAGTGCTGGTCCTGTGGGACTGGTCACACAGCACTAAGGTGCTGTCTGTGGTGCTGAAGGCAGGGCAGCATCACTGATTCTTCGCCTGAACCTCCCCATCTACTGATTCAGGTGAGAATCAAGCAGCAGGCTGGAGCAGACAGAGAGGGCGGGAGCAGCAGCTACACCCAGCACTGGAGTTCTGGTCTGTGAGGCATAAGCTGATCTGGTGCTTGTCTCATTCATTCTCTCTTCCATTCTGTCAACCTCTCTGTGTTTGGGACCCTTCCATTAATTTAATTAAACTGATGTTTAAAAGTCATTAAACATCAGTCATTAGCCACACGTATTCTATTGCCGTTTTTCAAACAACTGTACTTGTCTACCAAAGAGCTCACAAAAATGACAACATTTGTCCCATGTATTGCCTTTTCAATGGTTTGTAAAACACAGTGGAAACACAAGGCAGAACCAATCCCTGGTTCTTAAAAGTTAAGGATCAGGGAAGCTGTAGGTTACGGGTCGTTAAGTTCCTGTAGTGGAAAAGACCCAACTGTGGTCTGAACTCACAGCCAAACTCTCAACCTGGGTAATTTGATTTGTGTGGTGACTATATAATGCTGTGTGTTTTCTATTTCAAATTTGAGAGTGTTGCACAAGTCAAATAATCCTGCATGTTGTAGCTACTCTTATCCTGTTAGATTATTGATAGTTAGACATCTATTATTTTTGTCTGAGAGAAGCTTTTCCATGACAAATACATTTTAGAGGCCCTTTTGACTCTAATGTTCATAACTTTGTTATTGCTTCCACAGTGTTTAAAGCTTCTGAAAAGCATTAAACACTTGAGGAAGGCTGTCATGGTTCTCCTGCCTGGGTGTTTGTTTGTCTCTGTGTATTAAAGTACTACTCAAATGAATGGAATGCCACTATTGAATGTGTTAAAGGTCTACATTAATTGTTAAAACAGCATTTTGGGGTTGTTCAAAGGGTTGCGGATTGGAATCCTACTTATTATCCTACTTAGTATCTTTCATGAAGTATGTTATGTGTTCTATCCTGACAAGAAACAGCCAAATGTGTGTATAACATGTTCATAACAACGTGGGGTTAAATCTGGCAAACAATCTTTGTAATAATTTGAACTACTAGCCCTAACCTAAGACACAAACATCAAGTAGTGTTGTCACAAGATTGTCAAAAGAAAAGATAGTAGCTATGTAAAAACAAAAGACGTCAGCCACAGTGAGAGACCACATTCTATAACTGAGGTCATGGGTTGGTGAACTTGTTAAGATTGGGATCTCAATTGAGTAAATCTGCTGTCACAATGTGGCAGAGGGTCATTAAAACATACCAACACTTTTGTCATGTGGAGACCAACCAGAAACAGTTTTGCTGCCCAATCAGAGTTGCAACCCATGGTTTAAGACCCTTTGTTGTAGTTTCAAGGCCAGGAACTTGGTGGGGAGGGTGAAAACATATTTTTTAAACTGCTAACACATTGACATGTTTAAAACGATTTACATAGAAAAACAAATATAAGATTCTAGCAGCTCCACTCTCATCAACGTGATAATTAAATTAATCTTCACATGTCAGAGGGAGAGCTTCCTCTGGGACAAACTGCACAGGGAGTGGAATTACTCAAATATATACACATACAAAAAGAATCATGACCGACCAATAGCTCATCGGATATACACCATGGAATCATAATAAAATGTCACAGCATGTCGGTAAGAGCGAGAAAACAAACTCCTCTAAATACTGGGCTGAGTTTGGAGGGATGAGCAGGATTTAACTGCACAGAGATAAAAATGAAAATGGGGTGATGAAGGTGGATACTGACTGACCTCACATCTTCTTTCTCATGAAAGTCTTGGCTGTGGAAGCTGTGGTAGGGAGCTGGGGAATATAGTACATTGTTTTTAAAAGGTTGGATGGGGACCAAATGGTGGGTTGCAGAAAGATGAGAATAGGTCCCCAGAATATTCAGCAGTCATTGATTTGCAACATTATGTTGTTGAAACTTCTGGAGACATATCCTATTAATCACTAATCAAGCCAGCTCCCAACAACTGGGAGAAATAGTTTTATCCCTCCAGTGACATATACTAAGAATAAATACTATGAAAAGGCAAGTGCATATTTCTCAAAAACAAAAGCTTTAGCCTTAGAGCTTGTGGATTGGAGACAATTAAGGAGGAATGGTGTACAGGAGTTAGGGTATTCAGGACCTGTTGGCTGCTAAGTCCTGAGGCCCTTTGGCTAATATATGTACATACATACACACATACATATATATATGTGTGTGTGTATGTATATGTATATGCATATATGTGTATATATATATACATACATACATACATCCCTACTCAAAAAGATCCTGGAAATATGAATCTAGCATGTTATTGGTCTTATTAGGAAACAGAAAACAAGAAACAGACCAAAACTTTGCAGCCATGCTAGCAGCTCTGTGAGGCTGTACTTAAGCACATTGGTGCTTTGAGCTACATGCTAATGACAATGTTAACATGCTGATGATAAGCAAGAAATTTTGCTATAATTATTGACAAGTGGGATGTAAACGTGTGTACCAAACTTCATAGCAATTCTCCCATTAGCTGTTTACACAAAACCATGAATCCCAACCTCACTGGCACTAGATGAAAAGTGATTAGTAGGCATTGAGAACAATGTATGATGATTTCACAGGATACATGACAAATGAGGGGATTCATCCTGTGGGCATCTTGTATATCATGGAAATCCATCCAATATTTGTTTGGATATTTCAGTCTGACTGTCCTCTTTATGCCGACACACATGCACACACGCTGGCAGTTATTTGAATGGAGGGGAGCTAAAATAATCAAGCAGCCAACCTATATAACTTTTGGTTTGACATACGTTTGCTTCACTTCTTTATTCTTCTCTATATTATCTTTATTTTGATCATTGCAATATTTGAGCTGTGCTGACTAAGAAGTCCAAGTCTTTCCTCACTCAGCATTGACATTTAGAATGTAACCTGGACCAGGAATGTGACTGTGAAACGTGCATAGCTGAATGAGACTGTAACCTCGCCTAACGGTGACTGTTCTGTTTGTCTGAGGTTACCCTTACTGGCAAGGCATGATCATAATGATCCTCTCTGTCTAGGGACTGACTTAGCTTCTGACCCATTGACTCACACACAATTTGTATCTTGTTGCCATAGCAGCAAAATGTTAAAATAACCAGTACACAATGCATCTTCAAATATTTTAATATTTTTGCCAATTTTTTTTTTTTACATTTTTTAACAATGGCTTTGCATCAACGATCACTATGGTGATATTTTGTTTTTTTCTATTATTCTACTAGAAGGCTCTTTCAGGAAACATGCCTGGACAAGATAAAGAGCGTGACAGTACAGAATAAATGACTGTACTGCTAAACACTGATGAGCTATGGTTGATGACTCAGTGGGAGCGAATTTCACTCAACATGAATTTAAGCTTAGACATAAACCATCATGAAAATGTCTTATTTAGTATGTGGCTAGTATTTAACCTTTGCCTAATTATACAGTTTTCACTTTCAAACTGCATTCTCTTCATATTTTTTCAACTCTGGAAATTCCTATAAGTACAAGTCAGTTTAAAAAAAAAAAAAAATCAGACTTCCTCCTGGACCCAACCCAGCTCTGAGAATAAACAACAGGAAAGTGTAGGTTTTCTCCAGGGATCCAACTGGACAGCAGTCCCTTTCATCGCCTTCTTTCTCTCCCTCTCTCTGATCAGTCAGTGAGTGGGTTAACCTGAGTGGAGTTAATATCTCCCAGAGGATCAGCCTAATCTACAGCAGTTAAAGCCACAATCTTAGATGAACAGCACAACTAGACCACTTCACTTGAGGGCAGTGTTTCTTAAACAATGGGTCAGGACAGTGAAATATGAATCCTACTTGACTACTTGAAGAACTGATTTTTATCAGGTTCATGATCATTTTAAGGACTAAATATACTTATATTGAAAAATGCGCTGTGAACGTCAAACCCTGCTGTAGGCTGAAAACAAGATCTCGTATCAGGTTGACACTGCGAAGTGGCTGTGTTAAAGTAAGCAACAGGACACACACACACACTTTCGCAAACCTCCTCACTCACCCACATAAACATACACACACACACACACAAACAAGCACATAGCGTACAGTGATGTAAAAATGTTCACTCACTCTCCTTTCACACACACACACACACACACACACACACACAGAATACCTCCCTGTCATGCCTGCTTCCAAAAACACGGCCAATCTAACCACAGACTAATAGTCCTGGGCTGATATCTCTTGCACATTACCCTTGGGAGCCACACACATGCACCAACACATCCAGAAAGGGAAAGGCAGAGGGAGAGCTCTACTGTACAAGCCTGCTGCTGGAGTAAATTACTATTTATTCAAATTCTGAATATTCCTTGTAGGCACTTAAAAAGTCCTTCCCAAATCTAGGGGGCTTTTTACGCCCCTCTCCCTGCTAACCACACTAACCACAGGGATTTCCAACAGCCAGGCTGCATCCTGTACCGAGCAGCCAGATATTTCAACCATCCACACCACACCACACGCCAGAGTCCTGAAAAACAGTAGGGTGGGGACAGTGAGTGTGTGTTTGTGTGTGAGAGATAGATATAAACTGTTCATAATTATAGAGAATGTGTTCATTACAGAGTTTTTAATGGATGTTTCAATCTATCTCTTTATCAATCTACTGTATGCATAGCTCTATCTACATATTTATATACAAGAAAATAAGAAAATATAGAAAAATGGGGAACGCTGTGTGTGTCTGTAGCCTTCTTCACCTTGGCTGGTAAATGCTGGGGTGTGAAGGCATGCTGAACTTGAAAGAGAGAAACTAGACCGAGAAGCCTGACAGAGTCCAGGCCTTAGGAAACATTTTATCACAGTGTATATGTGTGGGTATGAATTTGATCAAGGGTTATAGACGACAGCGGGCTCTACGGACGTGACTGCCTCAATCGACCCTTTTAATGCATCTTATGGTTATGACTGACAGCAGAAGCGGGAGGGGGGCAGAGAGAGTGGAAGAGAGATGGAGAGAAACAGAGAGGCAGTGAGAGGCAGTGTGACCTGAGTCGAGGTTCACGTTTCACTGCAAAAACACTCCGCTTGAGCGTTCCTTCTGAGAGAAGTGACAGATATTCTGAGGTATGTCAACAACATGGGAAGTGTACTCTGGTTAGACCGCTCAGGATCACACACATTAAACACTCTTCTTTCACACACAGACGCACAAAGGCACACACAGGAGATTGCAGGATTTTAAATACGCCTCAGTGTTTTAGTTCAAGCTGAAACAACAGCGGGCCTGTTCGTTTAGGAAGGTCTCGCTCTCTCCTTACTCTTTCTGACTAAACCTATTGGGAGGCGAGAGAAGCAAGTAGGGATTTAAATTATGATACAATTATGCACTGTTGGCAAATCCGCTCATTTATATGTCCTTAATAGGATGCTTATGCATCATGAACAGAGGGAGATGAGGGAGGTGGGAGGTGGGAGGTGGGAGGGACAGAAAGATAGAGAGTAGACACATTTTTGGCCATGTTGCCACTGTAGAGTTCTATGAGCCAATCTTTGAGTGTTAAGAGCATGGCTCATCCTTTGCTCTTGCTTCCCTTTTCCGTGTCCTCCTGTTTCTCTCGAGCAGGCCTGTACAGTATCCTCCTCGACAACTCTTTGCTACCCTCCTTTTGAATTTCTCATATTTCCCTGTCCATTCTGCCGTCATCTCTCTTTCTTCACTCCTACCATCTCCCCCCTTCTTCCTCTTTTCAAGATGATCTCATGTCCAGTGAGCTCTCAGGGGAGTCGGAGAGAGAAAGGGGGACAGATTACTTTACAACAGCAAATTAGAAGCTCTGGTTTGTGTGTGTGCATGGGGGACAGGTCAGTTGGGACACACACATCATACCAGAGCCATGAGGACAGGCTGATGGCCTGCCTTGTCGACAGGCCCCAGGCCTCCCCGACAAATCAAGACTGGCCATGAACAACAGGCCACACTGTACCTTAGTATGTGTTGGATAAAACAAGAGACGAGGTTGGAGGTGGAGGTAGATGGACTCTGGATAGAGTCGGCTGTACTAATGTGGGGTTTGGTGGTTGAAAGGGTCAGAAGGGTAAAATTATGGGAGGGGGAGCCACACTACACTCAGGAGAGGGGACAGAGTCAAGCCAGGGCTACTGACTAAGAAATGCAGCCATGGATGATGTGTGTAAGGTAGAAGGTAGAAAACACAAAGAGAGCTGGATAAAAACGGAGGAAAAGCTAGGGTGGCCAAAGAACAGATCAGACCAGATGCGGAGCAAGTCTTCAGGGGTACTCCAAGGCCACAATCCCAAGCGAGAAGACAGCACTTATTGGGGTGTGACAGAGATTAAAAGGACACAGCCGTCTTCTATCCAGCGTCCAAGACAGAACAGGATAGGCAGGCGGAGGCCAGCAGCACGACAAGCCAGACAAGGACTAATGAGCTCAGCCAGCAAGGTCCTAAACACCAGAACACAGACTGTGCAAAGGGGACTGAGAGAGGGACAAGGACAACTCTGAGAAACTGTGTGCTGTTGTTGGAGAGTTTAAGAGAAAGGCACAAACATTCAAGCAAGACCCTAAAACAGTGCGGAGGCCAGATACTGTCCAGGTCTACTGATCTCATCGAGCTGATGGAGGTGAGGCATCAGGAATGAACAGAGAACTGGATCAAACTGTCATCGGGGAATATTGTGGAGCTATTTTTTTCAAAGCTACGGCTTAGGGTGTGTGGCCTGAGAAGGGGCTTTTGGCTTGTGTCTGGTGGGTCCCTTCAGTGCATGGCAAGAAAAGACACAGAATACCATGCATGGCATTAGCATATCCCCAGTACTGTATGAGCTAATTGCGCTGTGGGTCCCAAGCTGAAAAGTGTTTACTGGTGTACTTGGAGGGGTTACAACATTGGGGAATAGGGAGGGGATGAGGGTATATGTAAAAGTGGAGGAGAACAAGACATGATTAGTATTATGAATGGAGCTCAGACAAAAGAAAAGAAAGCTCAGGACGACTGACTGGACAAATACAAATCCAGAACAAACAGCTGACTATGCAAATGTCATTACGCAGTTGAGGTTTATCATTTAAACAAACAGCACTGTTTTATAGGCACAGTGATGAGCTGCTTTTTATTATGGTTATTCAAGAAAATTGGTAGTGTGTGAATCGAGGGAGAGAGGGATGAGTGGAGTCGAGGTGGTAAAGGAGAAAGAAGGAAATAAAGGAAGAGGGGTTTAGAGATGAGGACGGTGAGGAGAAGATTGGCTGGCAGGAGATGATGGGCTTATAAGTATACCATATATGACAAATAGGCAACAGGTCAGGGGTGAAGGGGAAGGTCTTGGGATTGAAATGGAGGGCAAGCTCACAGAGAGAAAGAGGAAAGGTTGCATGTGAGAGAGGGGAGGTCTAGGGAATGATGGCTCATGATGATCAGAGTTGTTTTAGACACTCCGAAGCATCATGGGACGTAAGCAAAACAGCACAACCACTTAAGACTCCGTCTGGAAACTGATTTGTAAGAGCTACAAAAACACACTTGCAAGACCAAGTTACCGTAAAAGAAATACTACCCTCTCTCTTATCAGTGTCACTATTTTTTTAACCCTGAAATGTAATTAGGTGTGTGTGCTACAATTTGCCTAGGCGGACACATTGGCAGGCATTTTATCATCAAGCTCAATAAGTTAGCTGAGTGTTTTTGGCAAAGTTGCACTATTTCTTATTTATCTAGTTTCACAAATCATGTTCATCTTAAGAACACATATTTCATATACCACAAACACATGATGGAATAACACATGACAGAACAATCTTGGAATCACATTCTTCATCTATGATGACATTTGGCCCACTCGGACAATCTTTCTTCCAAAACATCCCTGAAAATACAGAGGTCATTTTGACTCACTGCTAAAATGAGATGTGGTATTTGCTGTGCCGATATGCCAGATTGGCACCTTCCAAGTGTGTGTGTGTGTGTGTGTGTGTGTGAGAGTGTATGTGTGTGTGTGTGTGTAAGCAAGAGTGAGGTAAGAGCACAGATTAACCATGGTCGATGATTAATACAACTTGACTTACTGACTTACTGCAAGCAATTATGGCCATGTCTTTTCTCAAGCTTGACTTTCTCACACTCAACATGGAATACATAGGGGTCCTGAAACATGTGTGCATCAAATACACACACATATGCCTCGGATCGCCAGCCCACCCTCCGCTCAACCTCAAAACCACAAAGGGTTAAATATAATCAATCTTCTTTAACAATGCTGTCAGGGCACTGTCTGAGAGCGCTGACAGAAACACACTGATAGTGGCTGCAAGCTGATGACGGTGTGTCTGGTGTGTGTGCACACCTCTCTTAGTTTGTGTACAGTGTTTATATGCCTAAGTTGCACTCGTACTTGTACAGAATGTGTGTTTGTGTGAAAATTCATATAGGTGCAATCTGTGCATTAGATTTCTATGTGTGTACAGCTTGCACTAACAATCTACTATGTAAAAACTCTCACTCTCACTGTACAATGGTTGTGCTAAAGTTGTGTGTGTATGAGTATGCATATGTGTGTCTATCTTCTTAAAACTGCAACTAAAATCACAGGGCTGAGGGCCATTTCCCAGTCTCTAGGATATGTGTGTGTGTGTGTGTGTGTGTGTGTGCTACCTGAGGGGATTTGTGGGATCTCCAGCTGTACTGGTGGCTGTGGACGCTGGCCAGCAGCACGTTCTCATCTGTGTCCACCTGGCCAAAGCGCAGTGTCTCATGGGTATCGTTACAGATCACGTAGTGGCTGTAAACCAGCTCCTCGGCCTCCAGGTTCCCGTTCTGAGAGAAAACAGCAGGGTGAGGGGTAAGATGTAGGATGGATGGATGACGAGAAAAGGGTAAAAAGAGCAGTGACATTAGAGAGAGAGCTTGTAAAAGAGTAAAAGAGCAAATACTTCCAGGTGTTTATGCTTATTATGTGTTCATAGTGTATAGTATATTTGTGTAAGCGCATGTACAGGTGTCAAGAATGTATGTGTTGCTCAATGTCAAAAATGAAGATCTTGGTGGAGCAGCAATGAGTCAGTAGGAGATTGGGGTGAGGGATCTCATCTGTGGGAGCAACACAACCTCAACGGAGGAGTCTGACAGCTATCCAGGCTGCAGCAGCTTGGGCAGGGCTTCAGGCTCACATCTTCCCCTTATACCCACAAAAATCCTCCAGGAGGCCTCTCTCTCTCTCCCTCTCTTTTGCAAACCCAACTCAACTTTTTTTTCACATCTTTCTTTAAGCAGCTAAATGTGAGTTGTTGCTGCGATACACAGGCTTGGAGATGTCAACTGTGTGGCAACTCTGTTTGTGTGTGCATGGTTTTTCCTAACATTTTCTCAATGCTTGGAACAAAACGTTCCACTAAGTAGGCATTCCTGTTGGTAAGAGTCATCAATATATTGCGGTTTGTTAGGAGAAAACAATATGGTGGAGTCTGGCCCACCTACAGCAATGGGTCAATGAGAAAGCCTCACAGAAAACACAAGTCATGCGAGTCGTACAGGGATGCTGTCCACTCATACGTCACCTTGCATGCAAGAGAGGAGAGCTCACTGGCCTGCTATTGAAAACACTGGTTTAACAGGGAGAGGGAAGTGTGTCAAGTCTCCTGCATACAGGAATTCAAGTACACAATTTCAAAAACAGCACACAGTGTGCATGTGATTGGGACAGTGAGTGCGTGGCTGCAAGTGTATGTGTAAGTTTTATTTGAGCTCCTTCCAAAGGCTCTTAGGCCCTGATGGGATCTCTCCTGCACACCCCTCCCTGACTCTTGACGCACATGACTGTGGTTCAGACAGCTTCTTAATAACTACTCAACTATCCCAACAAAGAGGGACCCCAGCTTGCTCTATACTTTTAAATGGCAGGGGGGGGGTTGATGGTTGATGGTTAAAAGAGGCTGGCAGTAAAAGCTCAGAGTCTGACTGCCAAGCACGTTCAGGGTCCTGGGGTTGTTGATGCTATTGAAAACGGATGGGAAAGTTTACACCATTAAAAAAGCACTTGATGATAGATGTGTGAGAGAGAGACGTAGAGAGAGCAAAATATAGATGGGACAGCTGCGACAGTGAGTTCAAATCCATTTCCAGTTTTATAGTGGAACACTATCTGCGCTCCCTCTCGAATCTGACACTGCGATTTACAAACTTCCTGCTGCCATCTTAAGATGCCATTGCTAAGCCCGCTCTTTGATGGTATCGTCTTTCTGCTCCGATTCATGAGGGAATATGATACGCACATCACAAAAGCTTCCTCCAGTAATCATAATCACTCTCTGTCTATCCAGGGACTTTAAGTGGACAAATATTAAGACAAAGATATTTAAACAGTCAACACATCTTCCTTGTTAAAGAGCACAGGATGACAGCTTCTTCTTCAGACACAGTCCTACCAGGAATCAAAGTATCCATTTCCCTAATCCACCCAGATACTATTACTTTAGTTTTCACAGAGTCTAGGCCAGATCTGCGTGGCAGAGTGGCACATATATAAATGACAAGGTACAGTAAAATGTCTGGAATACAGATTGTAAATAATGACACCCGCTCAGGAGAAATACACATGAAACGAAACACCATGGAAGATGCAGAGTAGAGGCAATAGCGAAAGCTGTAAAATGGACATAATGAAACAATAATCAGACCTAAAATAACCTATATATTCTTCTATAGATGATCTTAGCCCACACATCTGCTACAACCAGAAACATGATCACTTTCTTTCCGGTTGCAAAGGAAAGCAGAGAGTCATTCAAACATGGGAAGAATGGGGAAAAAAATAACAGGAGGAACATTCCTGTTGTCTCAATTGCACATACAACAGCCTGTGACCATTCTGTGAGAAAGCAGAGTGTGTAAATACTACTGGGCTTTTGTGTGGCTTTCCACCAAAGCCACTTCCCCGGGGTTAGGGGCTGGGGGGGAGCAAAGATTGAAAGTGGGGCTGGGGACCGACAATTGAAAATGGAGGCATGGGGCCTGAGGTTAAAGTGGTGGGGGGCTGAGGTTGGAGCCATATGGGGCTATCGAGTGCAAGGCTATGAGCCAAAAGAAGACGAATTAAAAAAAAAAATCCATATTCTTTTTTTTTAAAAAAATCTTTGAAGCCCCTAAATACACTGTAGTTGTACCTTGAGCTTAAACCACTATGGCAGAGGTGAGGAGGAAGACGAGGACATGCTGGCTTGGGGACACACAGAGTATCAGAATAGATAGAAATTGTATTCATGTCAATATTAATAAGAAGCCATTTGAATTGTGCACTTATGAATACTAAGAAGGTCTTGGTTGTCTTACGCTGGATACAAGAGGAGTCCATGCTACCATGACTACAACAGTGTATTATTACTGATTATGTTATATGAGTGTAAATTACAACCATATACAAGGAGTGCCTTTTATTTCTATTTATTGCTATGCATCTGGAAGTGCTCCAGCTGTTCTGGTTGTGGTGGTGTGGTATGACCATGCCTGGGTTGTGAGGTTTCAATTGTGTGGTAGTTGAGGAATCTTCTCCATGGTTCAATGCTGACCCTGCAGGCCACATCACAACAGGCCTGCCTGCCAGCCTTGACACCAGGAAACATGAAAATCACTGAAACAATTACACACGTTAGGATACATCCTTCTGTTGCGGAAGGACAGAGCCTGTTAACATTTCCAACTGCTTCTGATTACGTTTTCAATTAGGATCAAGTTTTTCTATGCATGGACAATGTGTGCATGTGTGCGTCTGGAATGTAAGCCTCTATTAGATCAAAGATTCATTTCAGCTTCAATGGGCAGGCCTTTACATCCATCCGTATCGCACACCACAACACCACCAGACAACTTGACAAGTTGTCTGGTGGTGTTGTGGGACTGACTTGTGCTTAATCGTACCCATACAAGGTTTTCTCACCACGTACAAGATTTACTTTCAGTGAAAACCTCAAAAAAGGAAACAATATTCCATGATTGAAATGTTCACAACTTCCTCTGAAGTGGACCAAATATTTAAGATTTTGTTTGATTTTGTAAAGGATCAGCCTTTTGTACTTGACCTCTCTCTACCCCTCACTCCAGAACTACCGTACCCACATGCAGCACATTTGCCTTATAATTATGGTGTGTTTTTCCCTTGTGTTCAGCAAAGTGGTGAAGGCTGGAGGTAGTTAAAAGGTTCAGTACAAGTTACAAGGCTGCTGCTGTTTAGACCAATCAAGAGAATATAGCAGGCTTAATTATTTCATGAATCAAGCCCCAATGAACATGTTAATGCAGCCTTCGGGGTTTCTGTTTGAGTGTGCATATATCTGTCTTAAAGGCCATTACTGTATAGTGTGTAAAAAGGGAAAGCGGTATTCTGTTTCTGTATAACATACCTAGTATGTGTGAGTTTGTGTGACTACACATTGTGTGCCTCTATTTTGGGTTCAAGTTACTGGGCCAAGTTGGCATCCAAAAAGCCAAACATATCACCCAATCAGTATCACAAAAGCTTTGCCTGACAGCATATGACCAACTAATCATGTTTGGCATGTTGGGTAAAGCCCACCATGGATACCAACATGTCCAAAACACTCCAGTAAAGCTGCAATATGACCTTTCATTACAACACCACCATCGCTCTGAAGTCTTATTTATGGCTAAATTAACCAGCAGAAATAGGGAAAATTCGCTAGCTTGCACTAAATGATGTAAAGATGAAGCCAAGGGTCAAATATGACCCATCATCCAACACGGTCAGTTAGAGCTTTTGATGAGTCAATGATGCCACTGAGTGAAAACAAAGGTATTAAACCACTAGCCAGAATAATCATTTATAGTAGAGTTTCTATACAGCTTGTATAATTTTATTTTCCACAGGTAAAAGAACACAGCTGTTCCTAGAAAAACACAAGCTATTATTTCTCACCTGGCAGTGAGAGTCTGTATGCATGTAAAACCATGAGAGTACCTCACGTCTCCAGAGGCCAGTATATGAGTCAGCACAGCCACAGCTGAGCTGAGCAGAGCCATGATAGGGCACACAAAGCCAGAAAGGCCAGTGTGTGTGTGTGCGTGCGCGCGCATGTATGTGCAGTAGACAAGTGGGTGGAGGACCTGGGCCAGATGAAGGCTTGGCAGGTGTCATCACTCAAGTTTTACCGTGTTTTCATGGGCATCACTTCATACACAAATATCCTGGCTACCAGAGGCAGTGCTGAGAGCTGAGAACTGAGAGATGACGAGGACCATAGCGCTAGAAGCCCAAGAACAGACACATTGTAGCCTCTTAGTCAGAGTTTACAGCAAACCGAAAAGGCAGTTCCATCTTGCAAATTTTATTACTACTGGCGTAGAACCAAAACTATTCTCGTGAAACTCTACTTTGTTGTGAGTTTGTTTAGCTGATACTCCATCTGGGACAGAAGACTGTCTTTCAGCATATTCTGTAAAAGTACATACATTTTCTAGGGATTTCCTCTACAGAATTACTAGGCCCCTGCTCCTTTTATAATAGCTGTACGCAAGTGCTAGCGATCAAACAATAGGGCAAATCCCTTGTTGCCTTACATGTCTGAATGCATCCCGCTGTTGAAATGTATGTCTGTAATGTATGTTAAGAAAAATGTACAATTGAACAACCTCAAACGCACTGCAATTGAAATGAACATATTACTGAGTGTTTGGGTCACTTAAAAGGCACTTCAAGTTATACGGACGTTACATTTGTACATTTTCATTTGCAAAATAAACTCTTTTGCTTCTGAAATTAGCTATATGTGAGGAAATTTAAAAAAAGATTGAAGGGAAACTTGGGACCCCTTGATACATTACCACGAAGCTTACAATACCATACCAGTGATGTACAATATGTTAAACAATGATGTTTGTATGTTAAGTTACAGAGTTTATACTTTGTTGTATTATTTGGAGTGTGGTTTAATATAAAGTATGTTGCTGTCTCTACAACCCTAAGTTCTCTGTCACCTTTTGCCAGCTGTGCAGGGCAGTGTCCAGGGTGTGGATGGCATATTGGCTGATATTGAGGAACACTGGATCAACAAACACATTTGCATCCAACATGGTGTTCTGGGGGCAGCAGGTGGCTGTAGCCTGGCCCTGAAACGCACAAGACATGAAAAGCTCGATGAACTTATTGACATTTCCCAAACAATGCATTTTCTCACAAGGTAAACTGCTCATTATTTGGACAGAAATAAAGACAATATGAATAGCTCAGATGTACCTGTAGAAGACAGGGCTGGAGGAGCTGAAGGTGTGTTAGGTTTCGATACTCAAGCAGCTTACAGTCCAGCTGGGTTGAAAAGCTGAACTCCTGACAGTGACGCGGCCCATTGCTCCACTGGCGCAAGAAGACTCGCGGCTCCCGGGAACCAATAACCATGAACTCCTGTTCCTGAGGCAGCTTCCTGTCTGGCAGGAAGGGACGAAGTCGTCGAGATGGAACTAGAAGAATTAGACACAGTATCTGTGTTTAAAGACTGGACTGTTTAGAGGTATCTGATCTAAATATCACACTTAGGGAACTTTCTCCTGATAATCAAAAACCTAAAGATTCTCTCTCTCTTTTTTTTTTTTTCTTAGAACAAATAGGAATAACCATCTTGTCATCCAAGACTATGGGTCTGAGTCAGGTTAAGTCCAATTCATTTAAATAGGGTCTGAAACTCATAGATGAACTCATGTAATCAATACAAGGTTATTATAGACAATCATAGAATATTATTAATGATTTTTAGAATTGCCACAGTTTCCAGGTGACTTTCACCGTGGGAATTAACAGCTGTTGATGATGTTGAATGTAATGTAAATAAAGTGAAAGACCATTTGCTTTGTAATTTACTGCTACCATGATCCACCATGAAGACATAAGGAGAAGAACAGAGACCCTAAAATAAAAATACAATTTTGAGTCACTTTAACTTACAAGTTCTCCTTATAAAGTTTGAACTATTCAGACTTGGAAGGCAGTTACTCTGGCTGAATCAGTTCGCTGTGCGTGATGTAGCATGACTGGGTAGTTTGTGCCCTACCTGTGCCCAGCTGCTCTAAATGGTGGCAGAGGTGAACTTCCATCTGTGCAAGCTGCAGGGACACACCCAGGGAAGGGACAAACCAGGGTGCAAAGCAGGAGTCCACACGGGTGCAGGCTGCCAATGCCATTGGAGAAACCAACTGATCACAGGGCAGCTGGGAGCCACACTCACTATCCGAACTGGAGGAGAAGAGGAGATCCAGCAGACAACAGTTACAGATTGCAGATTGCAAAACACTACAAAAATTTAAAGTGCTAAAAAAAATAAAGAAACTAGAAATCCCGCCTTGCGGTTGTATGCCTCCACCAACCAGTTCCAGTTTATATCCATGTCTGTCCAGACTCATATAATATTTGTAGTGAAGACTTTGAAAGAATTTAATAAAAGGTATAAAGTGAATTTTCCTTGTGTGTTCTCATGCTTGGCAAATAAAACTGATTCTGATAGAAGATAAAGTTGTAGCCATGACAGTAGAAGATGCTTCAGATGTGGATGTAGCTGCAAAGTAACTACAACTTCCTGCTGCGGCAGCACAGAAGATCTAAACAATCACCACAGTTTCAAAGTGGCACCAAAGATTAATGTCATTAATTCAGTATCTGATCAAACGTGAATTACGGAATCACAATCTCCCCTTCTGTTCATGAGTTATAGAAAAGTGTTTTTGCAGAACATTATGATGTCACAGTGAGGTTGACCTTTGACCTTTTGGATATAAAATGTAATCACTTCGTCATTTATCCTATTAGACATTTGTGGGAAACTTTGTCATAATTAGCATATGACTTCTTGAGTTATGGCCAAAAACGTGTTTGTGAGATCACAGTGACCTTAGCCTTTGACCTTTGACTACCAAATTCTAATCAGTTCATCCTTGAGTCAAAGTGGACGTTTGTGCCAAATTTGAAGAAATTCCCTCCAGTCATTCTTGAGATATTGTGTTCATAAGAGTCGGATGTCTGTACGTCCGTATGTACAGACAGACAGACAGAAGAAAAACCTGAAAACATAATGCCTCTGGCTACGGCTGTCGCTGGTGCGGAGGCATAAAAACACAAACTGAAGGCACCCTGTGACACTGGTAAAATGAAAAATTATGTCATATGGAAACAATAACGGAGAAAAAATTAGTAATATATGACCGTGATTCAGTATTTGACAGCAAACTAGCAAACAGTTATTGCTTTTCTATCAAACCTTGTTTTATAATATCAAAGATATAGACGCAGCTGTGGAATAATAGCCACAAAAATTCGACTCGCTAATTAAAATTGTCTGATCCTTATTTGTAGCTGAATGCTTTTGTCTCTTGCCCAGTGAGTTACAAATGTGCAACATCCTCGTCAGAAGTCTACAATGAAACAAACACTACAATTAATCAGAAAAAAGGAATGAAAAAAGACAACAATGTGGAGAGGGCCTCCTCGCTGTCCGAGGCTGTGACTTAAGGTACATTATTACCGCCGCAGTTTCCAGGAGAACCTCTCCATGGACATTAATTGCATGTCATGGTTGATGATGCTGAATGGAAGGTAATTGAAGTGAATGACCATTTGCTCTGTAATTTGCTGCTACCATGATCCACCATAAAAACTCCAGCAGGAAACGCTCAAGACCTGAAAAACGCTGGTGCAGCAGAGTGCTCCTTAAAAAGATAAGCATCATATGTTGACAATTTTCATTACTTCCAGTTGGCAGGGCAGCCAAGTTATTTTTCTGGTGGAAACTAAAGTAAGGCAGATGAAACGAGTGAGTAGGGAAAGGGGAATCAATTTTGATCAAAAAAGACAAATAATTTAAACATAAAGGAAATGTAGTGTTTGGAGTATGATTGTAATGAAACGCAGATGTATATTTTGCTTTACACTGTATCTGGTACTGTAGAGTTTTTTCTCTGTTTCTTCTCTTACATGTTTTCTTATTCCTCCCTTTCTGCTCCTCTGGAGCTCTCTAAGCCACACAGAATGTGGGCTTGGCAATTCTCTTCCACTTAAAGTTCCCTAAATCCCGGGAGGAAGTAAAAATGGGGGAGAGAGGAGAAAAAAAAATGAGTAAATTAAGATGAGGAAGGAATGAGAAAAAGACAAAGAAAAAAAATATGGGTGAGACACAAAAGAAGTCTCTGGGTGAGATATTGGGGAGATGAAGAGAGGAAGCGGTGGTAGCAAGAAGAGGGGAGTAAAAGCTCTTTGAGGTGTTACAGTGCTTGACAGACCCGGTCCAACCCATCCCTTCCCATCCCAATTCAACCCAGCCCAACAAGGGCCAGGCCTAGGAACTTATGAGCCAACCCAAAGGGGGCTTTTACTTCTCTTGCTTCCCGTGAGCTTCCCCTCGATTAGATACACTCAAGGTAAGCAGGATGGAATCCGGATGGGCCCTGACAGGCACTTGGTGTGCTGGGAAATCTCATTAGGCCGATCTGAACGCCTTCCAAGCCCGCTCCCTGCTCCTGCACACCAGATGTGGGGCGAGGGACACATTGCTAACTCTTTGTGCTCAGCGGCCTGGGTGCGCTCTCTCTCTCTCTGCTTTCCCTCACACTGGACGGCACACGTACTATAGATTCACACATACACACATATCTGCTTGTAGGCATACACATGCTCTCAAACACAAGCACCAGTGTACTGACATGCACACAACACATACTTGCAAGTACACAAAGCAGCACAAGATAAAAATATAGAAGATTCTTTTACCTCTGCTCATCTCCTCCCTCTCCATTATTATTGAGTACAATTCTCCACAGGTCTGAGGCCACCAGCTCCTTCTGCTGGTCAGTGAGGCTGAGGCTGGGCAGCTGCAGCTGGCAAGCGCTGCTCTCTGACAGGCTGAACTCCCGATATGGAACAAAGGCCTGCTGGAGCTCGTCCCAGTACTCCAGGCTGCATGGTACCTGGAAAGAAACACACCGTAAACAACTTACATATGTAACCCCCCCAGTATGTATTTTATTTAGGTTTTTATACACCCTCTCTATTCTTCTTAAGGCCAGCAGCATCACATATTGTAGTAATCGGTGTCCTTCAGCTCAAGTTCAAGCTCCCTTAATAGTAAGCAACTACTCCACTGATGAAGATCAATATCATAAAAGAGAAAAATCACAAACACTAAAAATATTTTTTTTCATAATATGTCCTGTAGACGTTATGATAGAGGCCTTGTGGAGCCATTACTACTTTATGCAGAATATATTTTGGGCCTTTTATGGCTTCACTAGGAAGCCAGGAAACGAGGGAGAGAAAGAAGCAATAACGGACCAAAAGCTGAACCCAAACCAGGGATGCCGCGGCCCACGCCCGGCACCCCAGGCCCCCAGGCCACAGGGGCACCCCTACTTATGCAACAATTTCAAATAAGGACTACATAAAAAGTCTAAGAATGCTAAAGAATTAAAGCCAAAGTCAAAGTGAACATGGTACAAACTTCTGCTCATTAGCCAATAATAACTAAATTCCAAAGACATTGCATAACCAGTGTGCTTCTTTGCATTCATTTGAGTTGCCTCATGGGGTTACACTGAGCCCTGCAGCAACTGAAGCAAATTTGCTACTGAAAGACTAACTAAAAAACAACACTGGTTGTTGTTGCTAGTGAATATATCTGAAAACACAGGAACATGCCAGAAGACTTAAATTATACTGTTTTCAACCAGTAGATCCCACAGATATTCCTTACTTAAGCTAGTGGCTTTGCTCCATCATATGACAGCATTTTACTGAGTGTTTTCATATCCCCCACTTAGTCTGCTCTGCTCTTCAGATGGACACTAGTGGATATTCTTACTATTGTATCCATCAGTTGTTCATCACTTTAACTTGAGGCTCCAGTCCAAACAAACAGACTATTGTAACCCCCTCAGTGTAACCCTGATTACTCATCAACAGTAGGATTACTGTAAAGCTTTGTTATTGCACAACAGATACTACTTCAGTCCTGTGGATCCCCCAGTTACACATAAAGTATTAGGCAACTGCAGTGGTCTGCTAATCATCAAGTGTTTGATACTTTACTGACCCTTTCAAGACACGGGGAATCCCTGCGAAAAAGGAATGAGCAAGTGATTTTTTACCGTACCTTGAATTTTACTCATTTCACACAAACCAATCTTTAATTTCTCGTCTAGTCGGAAAAACCTACAACACTTTGACCGCAGACCACCAACGCAGCGAAACGACAACTCATCTCCATAACAACGTTGTATGACCACAGCATAACTAAACACCAGGCAACGGTATGCTACAAGACAGCCATTAGCATTGATGTCCTGGAGCTGTTTCTCACACTGAATAACAATCAGGTTATGTGAGAGTTCTCACATTATGTGATGACTGGTAGGGCTCCATTTGTTCCTCTCACATAGTGCCAAAATTAGCATAAATGTGTCTGGTGCTCCTGTGTGAACTAAACCATGTTCTCAGGTTCCCTCGACCACCTGCACAACTCTGCTACTGATGGATCAGTAGTGGCAGGGAGCTCTCAGCAGCACACCTGAAAGATGCCAGGCAGTAAGGCATGAGAGTGTGTGTATGTGTGTGTATTTGTACCGTATGTGTGCATGTGTAGTTTATATGGGTTAGTGAGTGCATTTGTTTGTGACAATGCAATTGATTACTGGAGCTATGGTACCCAAGAACAATTACTGAACTCAGAGAACTGTCAAAAAGTTGGTGTGTGTTCGTACATTTATATGTGTGGAGCTATACTGTGGATGAATGAGGTAACCGTAGCTTACATCATGTATGAAATGCCACACAGGTTTTCCTGGAATCAACTTCTCATAATTGTACCTGACAGACTTGTGCACCCGCAACCCCAACGCTGAGCCACCGGAGCGGAAACGCATTGAATCTCCAAAGAGAATTCCCAGAACTGCATTACTAAAACACAGAGGGTGTTTTTTTTTCACTTGTGATACTTTATACACATGACAGCATACAGGAACGAATATGTAAGGTACATATATGATACAGTCTAATACATTTACATGCTTGAATTTGCATCATGTTCTCCGTGACTCGTGGCCATGGCCTTAAAGGAGAGTGGAGATTAAATTGATAAGTAAAAAAAAAAAAAAAATGCTGTAGAGATGATGGAAAAAGTAAAAAAAAAAAGATTAAATTATTTTTTTGGCTATGCTGTGTTGGACCTCTGGCACTGGCACGTGGGAGGACAAGGCACCTGTGTATATGTCAAACGGATTATGTATATGTGTTCAAGAGGAACACTATGTATAATCGTATGTATGAAAGATAATATGCGTGTATACATATGTGTATACACAGGTGTGCGTATGTATGTGAGTGCATAATACAGTCTGGCCAGTGTCAGTTTCCGCTGCCTGATTGTGTGTGTACCTTATCTGATAAACAACATGTAACCCTGAATAGCTGACATTCCCTTGGCTGGATGGGTCCAATCTGTGTTTTCCTCAAGCGCTAGACAAAAATGGGCCTGGCAGCTAGACTTCAAGGTAAAATATCAGCCGATGGGTTACCTTAATTTTTGAGTTATGGTTTCATTTTGGAGGTGGATCAAATGCCTGGAAAGCTATGTTGATGACTTTTTAAGTAGTTTAAATATTCAAAACTATTTACAAATATATTTACATCCAAGACTGTTGGCAGCATCACGTATATACAGATCTGATTTCCATCCTTGTCACCCACCTCCGTTTCTGCCAAAACCGCTAACTACTATCCTGCATAGAGTTCGTTTTCTGGGACTGATTGACTGATCACGTTTTTCAAAAGGTTAATTAAAGGCAGGCAAACTAAAGCAAACACACAACATAAAGAAATGATTTCAATTTCCATGATAGGCCCAGGTGTGATCACTGCTAAAGTTCAAATATGTCTCTGCAACTGAAGACTCCCCTAGCTCTCTCTGAGGCTGTGGCTGCTGACATCCACAGCCTTGTCTGCCATTACTTTTATTAACAATATCAACACTGCTATTAGGTCTTCTGTTATTTCACTGATGCCTATATGTCTAAAAATTCCACTGCTTGCTACCTCTTATCAGCCAGCAGACAAATTGAATTGACATCGGCTTGAGCAAATGTTTACTCAGGAGATGTAATGAAAATTGTTCTGAAAATGACTCCCGCTATGCTGTCTCAGGTGGGCTAATATACATTAACATTAATCAGTGTGGAAAATCAGGAATAAGCCCATGCTGAGATCTTCGCGCCCAAACTTTTTTTTTTTTTTTTTTTTTTTTTCCTCTGTAATGCCAAACTCGTAAAGGGGACTGGAGTTTTGGTGGATGAGGTGTAAAAAGTCCAGATCAAATTAACCACATGGACAGTCTTTTATTTTTATAGTGCATTAGCTGTGACTAATGCAGGTCTACTTGAGCGCTGTCCCACTAAAATAATAGTTATCTTGGCTAAAATACACTCTCGCTCTTTCTGGTTCAATGTGTCGTTCTCCTGTGAAATACCCCACTGACACTGATTCAAACAAAAGAGTGCATATTTTCACTAATTGGAGAGTAAGTGTGTATTAATAAAAAAAGGGGTGTGCCATGGATGTGACACTGATGACGGACCTGTGCGTTTCATAATAACAACAATGACAGAAACAACAGCTGCAGCAGTGGTTATGGCTGAAGGTTGCTGGTTCATCTCAGGCCACAGAGCTTTAATATCGGTCGCAGACAAGCAGAGCCATGATGGCAGTGCAAGAGGGCCTGCTGGGACATGAAAGGCTATCCCACAGTGCCATGCACGAAAGCAACAGCAGGGGAGCAGATGGTGTGATGTTTGTCTAAAAAAGTCAGAGCGATTTGGGCAACTGCCTCAAACGGGGAGTGGATGATCAAATTTATACGTTTTTGTATGGCATGGGAAAAAGGCAGATGGGAATGTGTTACATTTGTTTTACTATACGCTGAGGCTGACCTCAAGTTGTTGCTCTCCACTTTAACATACTGTCCTCCTCCTGCTCTCCTGAGCTGGGGTCAGGCTGAATCATAGCTTCTGTGTTTACTCCGTGTTTCTCAGGCTTCAGAACCCCACAGAGAGGCAGAAGGAGGGGAAGACAAACGAGGGGGATGGAAAAAGAGCAGTAAGGACACCTGCTTATGATTCAGAGAACTGGACCACACGGTGGTGAGAAAGTGAGAATGAGTCACCTTCCTCTCTCCGTCAGTCTCTTCATCACTTGGGCCCTCTACAGGTGGGAACCTGCGGATGCTCCGTTGGGGATCTGTCTTTTCAGCCCCCCCCCCCCCCTCCCAAAAAAAAATCACTCTAATGCTCCCCTAGTACTGTGTGTAAAAACAGCGCGGGCAGCAATTTGACTTTGAGTAATGGAAGGAGGTTTGAATTCCCCCTTCGAGATACTGGAACCAGTTGGGAAACCACAACTATTTAAATGCAGGAAATCTTGATTTTATAAATATGATCTGCTCTGGGGACAAGCGAGCAGCATGGCTCATTGCTGGAACCATTCCCCCCCCCTCCTGCACCCCCCCCAACCCGACCTTCATCTATTCAGCAGGGTGGAGAAAGGGAGTAAAAGAGAGGAGGAGGGGGGGGGGGAGTGTGACAAGAGTAGGGAGAAGAGAGAGGAGAGGAGGAGGAATAGAAGGAGGAGATAGATAAAATATGGATTGTATTTTATTCACCTGCAATCCTTTTTCTCCCTCCACCTGCTGGTAAACCGGCCTAATTGGAAAAACATTACTGCTTACATGACTGAGAGGGATGACAAGACATCTCAATGCTAACTATCACTCCCTCTTTCTTCCTTATTTCTTTTTCTTTCCCTATGCCTCTCACTTTCCATTTCTCAAAATCTATCAGCCTCCATCTCCGTGTGGCCACATGGTAATTTTAGAGGCCTGAGAAATTATGACTGCCTTCTTTTTCTTTCCCGCTCTCTCTCTCTCTGTACAGTCTAGATGTGAAGTAAATGAAATTCCTTTGGAACAGAAACTGAACCATTACTGTTTTTTGGATTTTTATGGCTGCATTTCCGTTCTCTGTAGCTGGACTTTCTTTCTGGTCTTGGGAGAAATAAAGAATGAATTAATTGAGACTTCTGAAGTTTTGCATGAAGGAAAGCTAAATAAATTGTCTGCCAGAGGCTGAAATCAATTACATCTGGGCTCACAATGACTTTGGCTGATGACCAAGGGGTCCTGTTCAAATAACCCCCACAAACCCAACCCTTCTGCTCACACACAACTGGCTTAATGCGTGTTTGGACAAAAATATGAGGTAAGTAGGACTGTGTAACATATCAGTAAATGGATCCAATGTCTTATAATTACTTCACAATCACCTCTTTCAAAAAAGTCCATGATACATGATACTGTTTTTAGCAGTGTTGACAAAATGCATCAGAGTAGCTTTCAACAATGGACTTAAACCAGTTTAACATCTACACTTTCTACTTGATGTTTTTCATAAATGTTACCAACAGTACCTTTGTTGAACAAGCCCATTGCTATAGCCATCCACGTTTTCTGTTACAGACACGCCTGCCGCAGGGTCTGCTGGCCAGTGTTTACATGGATGTCATACAGTAGTAACACAAGCAGCAGAGTTAGGAGACACACTGACTCATTATTTTCTTCATGGCAAGCTGTGCCAGTGCAAGATGCATTTCTCTTTGAAATAGAGGCTAATAATATACAATTGTTTAGACTATTTTCTTAGATGTCAATACTAATAGCTCCTATTAAAAATCCTGGGCTCCTACTGCTTCTCTCAAAAGAGTCACTATCTCACCCTGCTGCGTTTCTTTCCCACATGAAGTGGTTTCAGTATTAGCCTCATCTTTTCACCACTTCCAACATTTGAAAGCACATCACCTGATTCCTTTTAACAGACTTGTCAGAAGAGACAGGACCATGCCAGATGACAGGAGGACAGGAGTGGAAGATGTGGAAACCACATATTCATCATCCACAGGATCCACATCTCCTGCTGTGTATTACACGCTCACACACACACGAACATGTCTGTAGTCACAGGAGTCAGTTTTTATGCACACACATGCACATGGCTTTGCTTGTCTGCACAGTATTTTGGTGCCCAGAGCAGCACACACGGTACACAGTTGGGAAGAGAGGTGGAAACAGGTGAAAGGTTCATTGAGGCTGCACAAAGCTGGTTTTTTTTGGTATCATGGTGAAAACTTAGTGTTAGAAGTTAGAAGTTGTGCTGAGAATAGACGTTTCAGTTTCTGGCGCAGAGTCACTGCCACGTGATTAAAATAGGGCCCCATGTGTTCTGATGGTTTGGGAATACATGTGAATGATGTGATCTCTTCTGTGAATGTGTTTGTTTTTAGTGTGTGACTAAATATCAGTAGGGGAACTGTGTGTATGTGTGTGTGTGTGTGAGGTGCTGTGCTGGAATATGCCTGTCAACTTGGTGCATCTCCTGTCAGACCAGACACATGGTTTCATAAGCCGTTCCTCTCATCAGCTGGTGAAGGATCACCTCTCTCCCCCCTTGGACTAGAGGAAGTGTAGAAAGTGTATTTTCACACAGATTCTTTTACACAGAGGCTCCTGTAAGCAACACAGTAGACAACACCTCCCTCTGTGACCATCTATCTCCGCTCACTCCATCACTCTTTCTCTCTCTATCTTCCCTCTCTTCCTTCCTGTCAATCTACTTCCATTAACCAGCGTCCCCCTATACCATCTCTGTCTATCACTGCCTGTTCCTCTAGTGCTCCCTCTTCTATACACATCAGCTCCCTTGGTTCCCTACTGTAACTCAATATGGGGCTAATCAGCTAGAGGCTTTGGAGTTTTGGTCATTACAGACTTTACAGCTGTGGGGCCTCGTTGGGAAGTCAAGACATCTGCAGCACCTTCCAATATCTTGCCTCTCCTGGGTCGGCACAACTAACAAACAGAAGAAAACATCTGTACTGTAGGTGAAAGGATTGTGGGAGTCCAGGAAGAAATCGGAGAGATAAAGGGAGGATATGGGAAGATGAGAAACTTCTGCTGCAGATGGAGGAAAGAAAAAGAAAAGAGAGGGAAGGTATCCTAAAGCCTATAACAACTGATGAAGTTAAAATGAAAATGTAATACTCTAAATGAAAATGTAATAAAAACTACTGGAAAAGGAAGGATCAGTTAATGTCACTTGAAGATTATAAATTCATTTGTGATAATGTTGTGAATAAGGAATGAGTCATGTTTTATAGAACATAATCATTTTAATAATAATAAAAAAGATTAAAAAATAAGCCTACAAGTGACTACAGATATGACATTGTCAAGTGATTTTACCCAAAAATAGCATACTGTGCTCCAGTTGGAGGAGGATTCAAAAGAATGCGACTTTGACTTTGACTATGATGCTCAAGCTGGAAAGCGAAGCGGGAGATAGAAATGCGGAGGATGAGTGATAGAAAGAAAGGTGGGATGTCCTGTCCCCCGCTGAGGCCCTGCAGACTCAGTAGCTGCTACAGCCTGCCAAAATATAACCTCATCTGGGGTTGAAGACACCTGGTTTTTCACACCAGAGCATGCCAGATGACTTCCACAGCTGTCTGACCATGTATTACATGTTTGGAGGGACAGCAGGGGTCTCTGTCATTCAATAACATGGAGGGTATGGGAGTTCTCATGACTCATGTCATGGGAATCATAATGGCACACAGCCCAGCTCCAAGACAGTTTATTTCTCTTTCATTGCAGGTGATGTTAAGCAGGGAGCAGTGAGAGAGGGATGTGTGGATTCTTTTCTCATTTGTATGCCTCTTCCACCTTTTTCCTAGCAGCAGGACTGCAAGACCGCTAACACATCTTGATACAAGAGATGTAATAAATTAAAACATGTGGATGCATAACACAGTGTCACTCTTTTCAGAGAGAGGAGAGGAGAAGCACCTGGATGTAGTTTGGGCGGTTTGAAACAGTTGAACCTTGAAAGCTGTGTTTGGAGTGTATTTACCAATAGCTGTGGTATGAGTGGTGGTGACCTACATTGCGGTATATGTGTGTTCGTTTCTACCTGTAAGGCGTCCCCCAGGTCGGCTGTGCTGATCTCAGGGTCTTCTGTGGTGTTGAAAGGGACAGGGGTTATCCTGACAAAGGTAAGGACACGCGGCTCGGGGTACCTCCACAGCATCACCCCCGGGCTGTCCTCTGTCTCGCTGTAAAACACCACCTCATGGGGTCCTGGCTGTCTCTGGGAAGCTGCGAGGAGAGGAGAACAATAATATCAGGAGAACTTCAATTTAATCTGTCAGTGATATAAAAAGCAAGGCTTGTACTGTGCTTTACAGGAAGACATAAAAGCCATAGAGGGAAAACATATGGTGAGGGGATAAGAGAATAAGAAAATGGGGTGAGGAGAACAGTGGAAAGGAAAATAAGAAAAGACAGAGGTAGATGAGAGAAAGACAGCATTGCACTGCAGCTGACTGATTTAAAAGCAGAGGATGAATAGGAAAGAATCCATGAATTTTATATTTTAAGATAGATTACTAGTTGACTGTGCTGCACTCTTATTTCTGGTACCATAAAAATCCACCGCTACACAAAATTCCAAAACAAAAAGCCTTTATTGGCCCCCTCAAACATTTTCAGATGCTTTGGAAAGAAACAGAAAAAAAAAACAGAGGTTTAAATAAATGTGATTAGAATTCTGATGTTTTCTAATGTGGGTGTAAAATATTGTGTCATTCTTTTCATATTATGAATTCACCTATCACAGCAAAAGAACTGCATACATCTTTGGTGCTTGGTGAGATGCTTTTATGGTTATTTCTACTATGGAATCTGAAGCCTACAAAACACTATTTCCTAAAAGAGCACTGTAGATGTTTCCATGCTTTCAGAATGTTTATATGCGTAAGAGGCCGTATATAAATAAAGTGGCTGAGTAAACATTTTTGCTATTGAGTAAACAGTCATTGACTGAACCATGCCAAGCACCTGCAAAAGCTGGATAACACTGGATCTAAACTTCTGAGTGGTGTTTGACTTAAGTTGTGGCTGCTGTTTGGGATTCAAGTCCTTTGGAAAAATGTTTATTTGAAAAAAACAGTCAGGCAGAGAACGGCTGCTTTGTTTGGCCCTTGGGGGTACAAACACTGAGACTCTCTTTGCAAAAAGCACATTTCAAGGGGCAGTGAAATCTTGACTTTGGCTAATTTTTCCTTTTATGTGAAGCTGTGTGATGCTCACTTGAAGGTAGACAGCGTATTGTTCTTTTGCAAACAGGGGGATGAAAGAAAAGAAAGCCTAGACAATTTCATGAGGTTTTGCTTTCATTCGCATCAGCTTTAATATAGAGAAAGTGAGGAAGAAAGACAGATTCCTTCTACTCCTCTCTCCATCCATCTTTCATCTCCTCCTCTGTCCATCCTATCCTATCCATCCCTGTGTCAGGCCCCAGGGGGCCACTCGCCATTCTCCGTACTTTGGGCCCTGGTTTTCCCTGGCTGTTGACAACATGTTGCCGACAGATTGTCCTCTCTGTTCTAGTTCACTACTGTACGTTCTCCTGCTTCAGCCAGCATATTAAATGCATCAAAGACCAGTGGAACAGTGCAACAAACAAAGACTCAACCACAGCTGACAGAGTGGACGGCTGGTCTACAGCCAGAGAGAAGTTTGATCCTCTGTGTATAATGTTCCTGTGTGTGTGTCTGTGTGTGTGCACGTAGAGGACAGCACACACAAAGCACAAAGAAAGGGAATAAACAGCATGTTACTCAAGAGTGGAACCAGGCAGACATGTCCGATGAAACTCCTTTCCACAGAGGGCTTTGATCTGACTTTGATTTAAACCGATGTGTATCTTAAAGTGACATCTCACTTTGGTAAAAAGGTTCTGTTTTTACTTAGTACAACCCTAATAGGTGTTTATAAATGGTGGACCATTGATTCGGTCCATCCTATGGATTCAGCAACCAGTTTACCACTTTTCCATCTATTTTAAAAATTTTGTCAAGAAATGATCAGGAGAATCTATATCCAGGTAATATAATTTTACTCACAAGTCTGGTATAGATTTAAGCCCCATGCCCCATATCTGCACAAGATCAGCATGTAACATTCACCTGAGTCCTGGATGTACTGAAAGTGTCCTGTGCGCAGGTCATCGGAGCTGTGCTCTGTCCGAGGAGAGGGAGAACCCGGGGAGGGAGGTGGCTGGGTGTGGCAGGCTTTGCCTTTCAAAAAGCTATCAGTTGAATCCCCTTTCTGGAGGTTGAGATAGGCCTGTAGGTGCTCCTCCACCAGTTTGAGGCAGTTCAGATGTTCTTGGCCCCAAAACACCTGTCAAGAAAGAAGGAGAGAAGGTGAACTAGTATGACAGACAAGTCAACGGTGCAGGATGGGGAAGGACGGAAGACGGAGGCAAACAGGGAAATCAAGGCACAGCGAGATGTAGGGATCAAAAGAAAACAAGGGACTTAGAGGAAGTAGAGAGAGAGTTAAAGAACAGAAATAGTGATAAATACAAGCTAGATAGTAACACAGACTCACAGCTTCTGCATAAATACCTACACTGACAATTATTTAACTTTATTTTCCAACACAGGAAGAGGGGCAGTAAAGTTACTCTTGTCATCACCTCTTCACATCCTTACTAACATTACCCAACATAACCTAACATCCTCCTTACTTACCCGCGGCATTCCCCTTCCCGTGCTCCATCAAAGCGGGTTTGCCTGGGGTTTGGACTAAGAACCAGGAATCTCTGAGTCAAAAACTCTTCACACATGGAGCTGCCTGCCTGCTACTCACTAACTTGCAAGGGTGGGTTATGACTAAACTCTAAAAACAGGAAAATTTGGGGAGTTTTTTTCAGGTTTTTGGAAAGAGAACACGAGAAGAAGGAAATCGGAAGGAATTCCGGTGGTTTTTGTACAGCACTTGATTAAAACACCACAAATGCCAATATTTTCAGAGGGAAATGTATGATTACGTATTAAGTGTTGACTTGCGAGTGATGTTTCTGTTAATGGGCACGCAATAAAAGCATTAAGGGAACGATTGAAAATAGGGGGGTGAGGGTGGGGGTTCTCCCTGAACTAGTAATGTGGAATAAATACATTAGTATTAACGCATTCAGTTAGTCACATTGCAAAAAGGGACTTTTCAGTGTGGACATTATGTAACTTCTCCCAGGAAAAAAGGCACATATACTGTAAGATATAACTCCCCTAAAAATAGCCTTACAATATTCCACCATTTAACCAGCAGATGTGATTCAAATCTACAGTGGAATTACACCATGCAATTTCTGCTGTCAACACTTCAACTGCAAAGAGGACAGAGGCCATGGTGGAATTGAAGAGGAAGAGCAGATTTGAGAGGAGCGCTGAGAATGAGATGAGCTGCGCCTGTGGGTGTCGGCTATGAATATAATTATTAATTTGAAAACCAAAGGCCCTTTTTTTAAGTGTGCAGCAGCATTGCCTTGTGATTAGAGGCTGAATTTGTACTTGTAAGTGCCTTGGGTGTCCTTGAGCAAAACACTCAATCCCAACCAGGTGCAGAGGTGCTGATCTGAACTTGACCTCTTAAAACTGTAACTGCGCTGGGTGATAAATCTTGTAATCGAGGATGCTCAGTTAATCTCGTGGGTATTCGAACCTGCAGCAGGCCTCCCTTCAGGTCCAGCAGCAGTTTAGGGGGGCCGGGCTCAGGTCCAGGACTACCGCTGTGCCGGCACCACCGAGCCTCCAGGGAGGTGCTGCAGGAGAACGGCCCCAGCAGAAGACGGCTTCGGTCCTTCAGCCCTGTTCTCACTAACACATCTTGCAGCTCCAGCAGCACAGAAGCAGCCTGAACTCCATCTAGGAAGACAGCAGGAAAAACAATAAATGACAAGTACAGCAGAGGGTAGAACTACATTAGGACAACTCAGGATATAATATGTCAAAAAATTCTGGACTATGATGAGAGAAAATTTCATGTCATTGATAGCGTATATATAACATAGGTTGTGGGTAAGCAGGACTTGTCACTAATCTGTTGAATACACCTTGGAGAAAGTAAGTGAGAGGGTTCACATAGACAGGAAAAACATCAAAAATCAATACTACTTTCAAAGTGAAATATTGATCCCTCCAATTATATATAATTAACACAGTTCATGCATACAGGTGTGACCAAGCCAGATGTAACTGAAACGCATTAACAATCCAACCTCAAGCTGCACGAATGCTTGCCGCTGGGTTTTGAAATAAGTTCAACTATCTCAGTCTGGCTATGTGACATCAAAGTAGCAAAATATACAGTACAATTACATCAACCACATTACTGGCCACCGAACAATTGTGCTCATCAGATGTTATTAGCTACAATAAAAGTTTGGCTCCCTGTAACAAGGGAGCATTATTTTTTCTTTTTTAACAATTATGTGCATATCTGTTCCTACTGTTGCCTTTGTGTTTCTGAACTGATGAGCTGATGGCCTATAAAGACACACAGGTTCTCTGATTATAAGAGGACTGGTATGTATAGAGGAAGTTTTTAATTAGACTGAGTAGATGGTTGTAGAGTGATGAGAATTTACCTACATTTGATCTGAGACAAAAAAAAAGTGTTTAAATCCCTAACGCACATCTTTACATGCTGATTCAATTTGTTGATCTGATTGGAAAAATGGTAGCTAACAACCATCAATTAATAGGAAGAACAGCTGTTTGTCTCTGTGGCAGAGGTGTTTTGGGGTCATGGGTATGTAAGATTGTCGATGTAAGACTGGTGAGTCTTACATAGATTCAAGTTAAAACTCAGTGTTTCTGTGATTTGGTAAACCAAAAAGTTTAACAAACAAGATGACTGTGAGAAAGTCCTGGTGGGATCCAGACAGAGGAGCCAAACACCCACTCGTGCTGAAAGAACCTCACATAGTCCTTTCCATTCAAACGGAGATGTGTCACTGTGGTCACGGACTATCCTGTACTTGTCCTTTTGGTCCCTTAAATCAGCAAACTGAAACCCCGTTTACTAGCCGTTGACATGGGAGGGCTGATCTGGTCAGTTACAGCTTACAGCTTCAGCAGAAGCAGCCCATTTGGAAACCTCAACCCTGGATGACTAATAATGCCCTGAGAAGCAGCTCTTTAAATGTGCCTTTAACTTGAGAAATTCTCACTCCCGTCTGCTTGGCTGTAAGTCTGGGAAAGTAAAAGAAAGCAGCGACACACCTGCTTCAATGCATACGTTAAGAAAAAGTAGTGACTTTAAATAGTTTATATATTATTTATGTCACTGTGTGATATTTGAAATTTCAACATTTGAAAAGAATCTGGACTGACATCTTAAAAGATATTTTCAGATTACAACATTCACATCATCAATTATATAACAGCAGTGATTTTCATTTGTTTTGCTTTTTGTAAACACTGTAAGAAGCACTTGTATCTCCAAAACACAACAAGGGGTAACCATCGAAAACATGAAATTTAACACACGGAAGTTTAATTACATGACATCAGTAACCCAAAAGTGAATGTATATGATCAAAAACTGGCTTCTCCTTTAAAAAAATCTACAGACACAAAAAAAAACATGATCTGTATTGTATTTATCTCTTTAGTAATGCTTTGTGTGTCTGTCCAATACCTCAATTTCATTTGGCCAGATAGGGCAAATCCACGTCCAAGTCCCAACTGAGAGCATGGATGTATTTTTACATATCAACAACATTCCTTACTTATATCACAACCCTCCTTTTGAGCAAAGACTTTGACTACAGTGGCTTAGGGTTCACTTGGGGTAAAGCAGGATAGATGGGGTTTGAGGGAGAGATGGAAAAGCATATGAAGGGAGTGGGGGAGGAAGTGATAAATGAGGAGACAAATAGACATAGACATGGAGGGAGGGAGAGCGTGTGAAGAGTCTGAACCAGAGGGTGTCAGAGAGAGAGAGCTAGCAATGATATGATGAAGATATGATACACACAAGTACTTAACATCTTTCCAGGCTTGGTAAACTGACTAAGGAACATCTTATTCAACATTAGAGCCCTATAACACAACAGGGGGGTTCCAATGAAAGAGGGTTTCTCTTGTATAAATCATTGTGTGGGAAATATTATACTAGGATGACTCATTTCTCAAAGGAAAGACATTGTTGATACAAGTTGGCAGTTTACCTGCTAGTACCTTCTGGTGTTGCGGTGCAGATAGAGCTGTTAGAGATCACTTACTGAAGTGTGGAGATCGGGTTTATTTTCATGGCTAGGATTTATTAGACAGCGCAAGGGCACTCCCAAACTCGCTTGTTAAATGGAGAATCTTTCATTCACGTATAAGCATAAAAGGAGACGCGAGCACATGCTGACACGCATACATACTGTACATAATCTGGAGTACATAAACATGTGCCAAATGTCTGTCATACACACACACATGTAAATGCAGACGCACACTCGTGCACACCCAGGTGAACAAGTGGAAAAATATTCTCTCTCTCTCTCTCTCTCTCTCTCTCTCTCTCTCTCTCACACACACACACACACACACACACACACACACATACACACATATCAAAGCATTCTCTTCTGTCTCACCATGCGTCATTTACAGCCCAGTTGACCGCAGCATCCTGGTGTTAAAGCCAGCAGCAGCAGCCAGCACTCTTAATAATCACCCTAATTGGGAGTGGTTTTAATGAGGGGGAATCCCTTTCTTTCCTCATCCCATCCGCCATTCTTCCATCCAGGCAGAGTCAGGCACACATTTCTCCACCATCTCTTCATCTCTGCCTTAGCCCTGTATGACCATATTACCAGTGTATAAGTTTGTCTCCAGAGATGTGTCAGCGGACAGCCCAAAGACATTACACTGCTGAACTGTGAAGTACTGCCATAAGCAGGGAGGAGCAGAAGGAATGTTTTTTATATATAAAAAAAAAAGACCTGGGAAAAAAATGGAGAAAGAGGCAGGCGGTACCTGCGTTTGCCTACATACAGTATGCTGTAGTATTCATGTAACGTAAAAAACATAAAAATATGAGAAACAATGAGGAAAAGAGAACGATGCATTCAAAAAAGATAGATATGGACATGGAGAGAAAGAGAGAGTAGAGAAAGAGACTGTGATTGCTTAATGATAGGGAGAAAATAAAAGAGCAGCAGCAAGTTACTGGAGAGTTTTGACCTCAGACACGTGGTTGTGGTAAGAGAGATGACAAATATTGGATACCAGTGAACCGATGGTTATTTTCCAATCACGCCTTCATACAGGGACACCTTGTGAGACAAACACCTGAACACAGACACAAATGTGCGAGCAAGCTCATGAAATACAACAACTTTTCACAGAAACCGAACTAAATATCATGGCACTGGGACAAGAATATTGTGTTATGTCAATGTTAACCATGTGGTTGTCCAATACGTAAAAGACATGCACAATCACTCGTGCACACACACACACACACACACACACACACACATACACACACACTCGAGTAAATGGACAGCTGTTGTTTTGGGGGTATTTGACATGGCTCCAATTCATGTGTTTAAGGTTTAGAAAAGTGGCTTAGTCGGAGCCAAGTGAAACTGATCCTGGCATATGAAAATGGCACTAACACACATATGCGCACACACATACGCTTTAATACTCTAGCGCTTTGTTTTCAGTTTTACAAAAATAGCATACTGTAAATAGTAAAACGCAAACTGTAGTATTGAAAACACAAAAACAAAATATTCGTTTTCAATACAACCATTTAGCCCCAATTAATGGCCATGTGCACGTAGCTCTACTGTACACATTTAGTGACTGCCAGTAACTGCAGACACAGAGCAGTGTTTTCTAAGTACTTTTGCCTTGGGAACATCTGGAAACCTCTCAGTCTATGGACATTATTGAAACAGCCACATATTAATTCAAGCAGTCTGCACTCATATCGAAGCTGTGAAGAAGCACGAACGACAGGCTGATGGAAACACACGAAAACCCTCAAACACAATGATATACAGCACAAATACACAAACAGAGGGGGTGAAAAGTATAATCCGGAGGGTTTGGTCCATGTGTGGTTGACTAAGCTACAATAATGGAACAATGTCAAAATGATAAGAAACTTAATTGAGAATTAACTTTGATCAGGCACACATCTGCACACACTAACTTCCATCTGGCAGCCAAAAACACTACTGCTCCACATTCATTTACAGTGATCGGTCTATCTATTATTGATCCTAGCCCCAGTGACAATGGTTCCCTCCTGCCACCCTTTTCCCCCTGGTGCTGTCCCTTACAGCTCTGCCATCAATTGTGCATTTATGAAGGTTATACATTTTCAGTTTTTGTTGACATTGTCAGAAATTCTACTTTATGTTTATTATTGAGGTGGTAGTGGGTGGTGTTGGTGTACTCGAGCGCATTATACTGAAAAGTGTTTCTAATATTTTGCCCCCTCATGTATGTTAATTGAGTGGATAAAATATTAGGATCATTGTACACCACCACCATCACCCACTACGATTTCAATAATAAACATAAAGTAGAATGATCACCTTTCTGGCATGTTAACAAAAACTGAAAATGTGCAAGTCTTGTAAATGCAGAATTTATGGCCTTTCCCGTTTCCTCTCCCTCTGCTCTGTCACCAAACAATTTTGGCTTCCTGAATATGAGATCTCTTAGTAATAAATCTTATATCATTAATGATTTTATTGTTTTTAATAATCTGGACTTGTTATGACTACTGAGACTTGGCTGTCACCAGGGGACACTATTCTCCTGATTGAGGCGATACCCCCTGGTTTTTTATATTCTCACATTCCCAGGTCCTCTGGAAGAGGAGGTGGCGTAGCTGTATTTTTACAGTCAGGGCTTAAATGCCATCCTGTCACTTTTGGTCATTTTATTTCCTCTGAAGTGATAAGTTTCTCAATTACTGGCCCTGCCCCCTTACCCTGCATCTTAAGTTATAGGCCTCCTAAATCTGTTTTATTTATTGTTTGTTTTTATCTACTGTTATTCTTAAAAATGACAGGGTGCTTATTCTCTCATTTGTTTTAACCTTTTAACCTTATTCAACATGTTAAATGGGCCACATATTCTATAGGTGACACATTAAAGGTAGCTCTCTCCTGTAGTCTCTCTCTCTCATGTCTTAATTTGGTGGATATGCTGGCAACTGACCATAAAACTGTTGTTTTTAAAGTTCCACTGCAGCTTTTTATTCCTTGTCTCCACACTACAACACATTCTTGCATTCTCAACGCTGGTTCTGCAGCTAAATTCTGTAATGCTTTTAATTTATCTTCCTTTAATTCTACATTATTTTCTCTCAATCCAGATGCTCTGGATTCATTTAACGATCAGTGCCAAACCATCCTCGACCAAATTGCACCATTTAAAACTAAAAAACAAAAATCAAATAACCTCCCCTGGCTGAACGATTACACTCAAGCACTAAAAATTTGAACATCATTGCAAGGTAAACAAAACCAAAATAGCACATAACACCCATAAAACCATATGTTATCATCTGAAAGCAGTTAAGGATGCAAGAACAGCCTATTTCTGAGTTAATGTCCAAAAATTACCACAATCCTCAAGTTCTGTTCAGGGTAATTGATTCAGTTATTAATGATGGCTCCACTTCTCCTTCTGTACCTGACTGTGAGCTATCTGAAAAAAATCTCACTTTTGTTAATAAGGTCCAGAGTATCAGGTCCCAAATCTAGCTTAACCCTTGCATTGTTTCTGTTTTCCATGTTAGTTCTGCTTCTTTTTCCAAGTTTCAACCCATCACAATCTCAATGTTAGAGGATACAGTCTCCCATATGAATTCCTCCTCCATCAAACTGCTCAGGGAGGTATTTTCCACTGTTGGCCCAGTTATTTTGCAAATTTTTTAACAATTCTCTGGCTTTTGGTGCTTTTCCAAACAGTTTTAAGCTATTCTTCACCCATAACTAAAGAAACCTAATTTTGGACCGTCTTTCAGTAAGTAATTACAGACCAATCTCTATCTTTTTTTATCTCGGGTTCTAGGGAAAGTAATTTCATCACAACTGATATCTGTTATGAAAAATAATGTTTTTAACTGTTTTCATTCTGGTTTAACATCACCTCATAGTACTGAGACAGCTTGTTAAGGTTACTAATGACCTACTGCTGACAGGTGACAGCTTAATTTTAGTTCTTTTAGATTTAAATGCCACATTTGATACAAATGATCATATCCTCTTACATCGCTTAGAAACTTGGGTAGGCCTCCAGGGTGCAGCTTTCAGCTTATTTCTTTCATACTTCTTCAACAGAACTTTTTCCACTGGTCTAGGTAACTCTACTCCCTTGATGGCTCAGTTGAGCTGTGGTGTCCCTCAAGGTTGTGTTCTTGACCCCCTTCTGTTCTCTATATACATGCTGCCACCCGGCCATGTGATTCAGAAGCATGATGTGCTTTATCACTTTTATGCTGATGACACCCTGATATTTGCCATTTAAACCCACAGATCCTAGCAGCAAATCTTACAACATGACTCTCTGATATTAAATTCTGGATCCAAACCTTCCTCAATTTTAATGGTGATAAATCTAAGGTCATTTTATTTGGTCCCCTAAATTTCATCAGCTCTTTTGGTGCTTTTCTTGGTGATCTATCAAATAATATTAAGTTGGCTACCTGGAATCTAATAATATTTGATGTTAACCTCTGTTCTCACAACCAGGTCAAAAATGCTGTCAAGTAAGGATACTCTCTTAAATTAATCATTTTTATAAGTTGCTTATTTACAAAAAAGTTGGACCTACTTCTCAGCTTGATTATTGCAACACACTTTACCACATGATCACATTACTCTTATGCTTGCCTCCCTATATTGACTTCCTGATAAGTTTCACATTGATTTTTAAAATCTTACTGCTCACTATTAGCCTTACACGGCCTTGGGACTAAATATATTCCTGACTTATTGACCTGGTATGTGCCCTCTTGGCCATTAAGATCTGTGGATGGAGCGCTGCTGTTTACTCCCAGATTATGGTTGGTGATCAGGCATTTGCTTTTAGAGCTCCCACACTATGTAACTCTCTGCCTCCTGGAATCAGACACACTAATTCGCTGGCTTCTTTTATATTTCTTCATAAAACTTTTCTCTATGTAAAAGCTTTTGGAAATGTCTGATATATGTTTTTATTTATCTCATCCTATTCATTTCATTGTCTCTACTTTCTTTTTATCTACTTTGTCTGGTTTTCTTTTCTTTTCTGTAAATCACTTTGTAATACTGCTAAGTGCTATATAAATTAACTTTTTATTATTATTATTATTATTACACCTGCATATCTCACTGTAGACTTGCCAGGAACCCAGTGTACACAAGCACATCCTCCGCATGCTAACATACAACTTATGACACCCGAGGAACAAAGTGGGTGGTGGAGGATAGGGTGGATGGAAATCTTCCTAAAGTGAAATACATCTCTGGCAACTGCTTGGGTAAGATTAGAAAGGATCGTAGACTGATTTACCGTGTCGGTTTCTCCCTGGCAGCCGTTATCTGACCACTGCCTGGCTGATTTATACCCCAGGACGTACTGGTATCAATTAGGAGAAACCTAAAGGAGTCATTACCTAACTAGCAGAGGCCCCCGAAGACTGTCTGGGATGGTAAGAGTAATAGAAGTAATATACTGTCACTCACCACAGAAATACACTATTCACTTACCACAAGACCACTATAGGACACTAGAGGAAACTGGTTTCATAGTGGGGGACACTGTCGGCCAACATGGCACAGTGCAGGGAGCTGTGCGTCATCCAAGCCGTTACAAATTCAGTAAGTAATGAGTGTTGATTGGTTACATATGGGCCCAATGACAGTTGCAAAGCATCTGCAAATTAGGTATAGATATGTGTTGATCTTTTTTATATATTCAACTTTAAATTTAATCTTTCTAGCATGACATGTGTGAAGATAATACTGCAAGTAGATGAACTTTGCTGTCTTTCCCCCTCTCTCTCTCTCTCTCTCTCTCTTTCTCTCTCTCTGTCTGTCTGTGGTTGCACCAGTGGTCTGTGTGTGTGTAATATGTTGCAAGAAGGACATGCACTGCCCAGCGGGAAAAGAAAAAGAAACACAGAGACTGGCCTAATGTTACATTAACCTGGCAATCTGATGGTCAGTAATGGATGAAATAAAGCACAATGGGGAACTTCTTAAAATCCCCAGTGACTTAGTGAGTGCCTCTTCATTATAGAAACATTATGACCTTATGTGACCTATGACCGTGCTGTGATGGTTAAGCTGGGGAAGAAAATTAAGACTTTTCTAACAACGCTCATCTGGCAAGTTGAGCATGATAACAGACTAACAGGGAGGGTTGATGGTTTTGGCTGCAGTGCCTTATTCTGTGTAGGCCATGTATTGTACAGTATGTGTATGATTCTACTGGGTTTAAGTTGTTGAAGTAAGATCAACATAGCTGCTTTCTGCAAGCCACCAAGGTGCCTCAAAATAAGAGCGTTGACTGTTCAAAGGGGAACTCCAGCTATTTTACACACCAAAGTCTGCTTACAGGTCATGGGGAGTACTACTATGTGTAATAAGTTGTCTAAAGCCTTTTGTGGCTCCCGAGGAGCTGCGCAAAGTCTGATAAATTGACACTGACAAGTGATGTCACTTGAGTCAGTGTTGGTTGGGGCTGAAGACTACGAGTTTGAAAATGAAACAAGCCTGGGGGTGTGGAGTTAGAAAGGTTACCAGACCTCTGTTTCCCACTCCTCCTCCATATATGAGACTAGTGACCCCAGGCTACAATAGCCGCTACTAGCATAACACAACCCAGTCTCTGTTGGCAGATGAGTGGCATTGTGGGCAATGTAGGCACCAGGGAAGAACATGCGGAATAAAAAAGACAATGTCTCTTGTTATGCAGCAATTTTTTACCCTTTTCTATTGTGAGTCTGTGAGAATGTTATAAGAGTGCAATAATTAATCAGTGGAGTACTCTAGCTAAATTCTTCTATCTTGATCTTTGCCCTTAGATATTTTACTACGACAAACTCGCATATCTCTCTTACTGCAGCAGACATCTTCATCTGACTCAGCAACTGTGTATTAACAAATACCTTACCGGACAGTTTATTCCCCCATGTCTTCTCTGTGACATATTTCTATTATTAATGCAGTGAAAACAATTTAATAGTTCAGTTCGCTTGCCAAATCACAGCAGGGTGTATTTCCAAATATAAATCTCTTTAAGTTTGGCTTTGCTCAGCTCTGCTACTCCCTGACTATTGAAACCGAAATAATATGATAAATGGAAAAGAGTGGCTTTTTTCAGCAGAGTAAACAAACTGACATGACTGTAATTCAAAGATTGGCCAGGGAAACAAAATAAAACTTGAAAAACATGAAGAGACATAAATAAATAATGTGTAGTTTTCACTTTGTTCCACGAACAGAAGTTTTCCTTTACAAGTGTGCTGGAGTAAATCACCGTGAAGAAGCAGGGGGTCCACAGAGGCAAAGGACCAAGGAGAAAGCTTTGTGTGTGTGTGAGTATATTGTTGTATGCATATGAAAAAGTGTGCACTAGTCTGCCGGTGTGTGTTCTTAGGAAATCGGGGGCACTCTATGGGCAGTCTGATGGAGAGCTGAGAGATTAGGGAGGGTCTTGTTTCATGGACTTTAAGACATCTGTTCTCTCTCTCTTGCCCGCCTCCCTCCTTTCTTTCATTGAACTATAAATGCCCCCCTACCTTGGGGAGTGGTGAGCCGTGGACGGAGGGAGGAATGCAGGGCTTCCACTTGCTTTTCATTAACACAGGATCTGGTAACACACCTCACTGTCAACCTAATCCCCTCTCTCTCCATCTTGTCCCCTGGCAGACGGGGGCTGCCATGACCAGGTACAGAGCCCCAGATGTTCCATGGATGAGGGGGTGGATGACAGGGTCTTCAACCCGCTGCAGCTATGGATGTACGCTGATGAAGACAGGGTGGGGTGGGGGTGAGTGCACTGACATATACTGAGGAGACCCCTGTTACTGCCTGTTTTCTGTTTTTCCTCTTCTGTCCTGTATTATATCTCATTCTTTCTTTTTCTGCCTTTCTTTCTACTTCCTTCATGTCTTTGTCCAACCTTCTCTTTCCTTTGTTTCTTGACCTCACTTGCTCTTCTGTCCTTTGTACACAAATTCATTTTGTCTGATCTTTTTTCTGCTCAAACTGCATTTTTTTCTTCTCATGTTATGTTTCATATTACATGTTTGATCTAACCTCTCCTTCTCTCATCTCACATTACTCTACCTCAATATCATTTATTTATCCTTTTTTCTCCTTCACTCTCTGTATCACACTCCTGCTTCCCTTCTTTTGCAACTCTTACATTTTCCTCCCCTCTTACTCCTCCTCCTGTTTTTCCTCGCACACTGGTATCATTCTCAAGACTGCTGTGGTCCATCAATCTCAGCCTGCCACTGAGGGCCAGCAGAGCAACAACAGCAGCAACGGTAGTGTACATACTGTAGCAGTAGTAATACTACATTCTCCTGTCTTACATCTCTCATGTACAGCCTCTCCCAGGGGGGTCATTCTCACTGACTTATTGTGGCAGCTCAAACGCTCAGCGTTACAGAACGAGAATCCTAACCTTTATCTTTGTAAAATTCCAAGGTATCCGTTTTCGGAGGTATGGAGCGGACTGGAGAGGCCAGAGTGGTGAGTGATGGAGGCAGGGCAGCTAAGGCTAGAAGTCAGCAGATACATCTATTGTCACCAACGATCAGTCTGTGTAATTGGAGACAGTTTGTCTCCTTTCAATGGCAACAAATCTGGAAACGCTATGTGAGGAAGCCCTTGGGGAAAATAGCTGCACTGGTTGTGACAAAGATCTATAAGTGTGCTAAAGTTATCAAGAGACAAAAAAAAAGAAAACAACTGGGTCAAGACAAACATTCAGAAGGAGAGATTCAGGCATTTGCTTCAAAATGTCATTTCCCACACAAAAAAAGATCCTCTTTGTGGGCATTTAGTGACTAAACTTCACAGTCTTCCCACTGGCAACATTTACAGGTGTCACTCCCCATGAACTTTCAACATGCTCTCAGACACGAGGCAAACTGATGAAATACCAGGGGCAATAATGAGTTCTACATAAAGTATCTTGAAGCTCACAGGTATTTCAGAAGGCACTCAAATATGATGCATGAGGAGCTGAATTAAACTTTTGTGGCATGTGATGACAGCATTAGTTTTATGGCAGTTATTATACTGTCTTGATCAGAACAGACGTACATGAAGTTATGCTTTTCTGTCCATAACAACAACCAGTAAGAGTTTGTAGCCAAACTGGGGATGAATGATCCAATTGATGTCAATAAACACCAGTGGTCTTGATCCCAACATTTTTATTTGTGTCCAGTCAAACCGTAATGTCTGAGAGCAGCAGTGGCTTTGTTTCAAGGTGCTGGTAATTGTGGGGAAAACCATGTCCATGAAAAGGCAGTTCACTGCACACTAATCTCTGTTTCCTGTGTTTACTATAAACAAAGAACTACTATTAACAAATCTCTTTTGAAAAGTATTACTATGTGTAAAGGAAGCACAATCACTATAAATAGTAGGGTCATTTGAAATCAAAGTGAGTGGGTGGGGATTAGCTTTCATATTAGCACAATTGTCTCTAAACTCCATTTCTTTTTCCATTGCATTGCATACGCAGTTTCAACTGTGTTTATCAAAGTCAACACATCAAAGATGGATGAAAGCTAAAAAGCTGGTGAAAATCAGTGCAGGGCAGCAGCGCTGAGTATTGTGTCACCGTGCAGTTATGCAGATTTGAGTAAACAAAGTGCAAATTGTTTGAGGTTTTAATTAAAATTTTCGACAATCATTTTATCTGAAGTAACCCTATATAACAACATCTGTAAAACAGATGCAGGCACTTAGGGAACCCAGTTCCAGCTCTGTCCTCGTCCCTCAGCAACCTCAGTCATAAGGGGATCTGTTGCTCAGCAGCACCGAGGTACAAACCGTCAACTTGCAAGTATTCCTTGTTATCTACTGCATGTGGCAGGTCAGTCCCTCGCTCTCTTTTATCTTTCTGTTTCCATCTGCTGTCCAATTGGAAGACATGCTGCAAAATTGCAAAAACTGAAATGCAAACCCAAAATCCTTGATCATCTGTTACAGCACGCCGGCTCACACCCAACGGCACAAAGAAATTGGACGCTTTTTAATTTACATTAGCATTAGCAGTTCTGATTGTCATAATGGAAACATTGTGATGCCTCCTGGATAATAGTCAGTGTTGATGAGGGCAGGGTTTGGTCCTGACACGAAAACAAACATCTCGCTCTCACACACAATCATACATAAACGCATGAAAATATCTTTGTCTCTCAGGCCCTAATACACACATACCCATGCAATCAGATACACACACTCACAGTTTCACAACAACTTTAGATCCAAGACTAACACAAACATCTCACTTTACAGTTTACTGACAAAGCTTGTTTCTGGCAGATGAAGGCTTTTGCTAGCATGTGTAAAAAACAGCTAGTATATTCCAAATCATACTGAAAGCAATACTGGTATTTGCTTCCCAACCTTTTGCCAGTGCGAGTAAATGACAGCGTGTCAAATCTTCCAAAAATGCATCGCATATTCTTCAACAAACAAGAGTGGAGGGTGGAAAGTTTGACTAAGTGCTACGTCGGGAAATACTGATAAATTCATTTTCAGAAACAATTTTTTTCTATAATCTTCATTTGTGTGAATGCACGTCTTCATATCCAGTAGATCCATACTATTAATAGATTTACACAACCTGCTGTTTAAAAACATTCTTGAAGAAACTTGTTTTATACAGTATTAAATAGTCATGTGGATGAATAATAAATATGAGTATGAGACGCAATGATTATAGCTCTTCAGAGTTTCTTTGTTTACATAATGACATAAAAAAGAACAACCTGTACCCATTACATTTTTGTATCAGATATTTGAAGCTCTGTGTAACTGTACTTTATTTTCGAAAGGGCCTGGATCCATTCCTGTTGGCTCACATAGTGCAGTTGGTTACTAGACAAATGACACACCACAAAAAAGCATCTACATTTAGTGTTGTGTGTTACTGAGTCTTAAAAATGTGGTTTCTTTAAAAGATGATAAAATCTGCCAAATGGGGTGAGGTCATTACAGTTGTTTCAAATGTAGCTCCACCTGTTTCGAGAATTTCCTTGAAACAAGTGGCAATACCTTGCAATACAGCAGAATAAATAATAATTCAGCAAATTGTGGAAAGTGTGCTACTGAAGTACAATGAACATAATTCATTGCAACTGTGATGCAGTGCATTGTGCTCCTTGGACTACAAAATGCTTTAATTCTCTGCCCACATAACCTCAATCTCATTCTTTAGTTCCTGTAAAAACTTAAAGATGTTTGTGTTGTACTCACCCTCTATCCTTGGCCCCGATTTCATGTTCAGACTTCCAGTCATGGCCGACACCGACACTGTCACGCTAGGCCTCACTGGATGCGCCTCCGTCTCCATGACTACTACAATCTGGGCAGTGTGGAGAGAGACCTTGTGGAAGGACAATGCCAAGGTCTTGACACTGCTAGTTTTACCCAGGCCCAGGGACTGATGGTGGGGGTCTATACGAGGTGGAAAGGCCTTGGGTAGCGTCTTCATAGGGGATGAATGTGGGGTGGAATAAGTAGATGGTGGTCTACTAGAGGTGTCCCATGTGTGGTTTGGTAGGACTTTGTTCAGGTAGGCTTTGGCCTGCTCCAACTTTGCCAGTGTGGGGTTGATTTTCAGGGGGCGTGACAGCTCTATATTCAGCTCAGCTGTGGAGAGAGGCAGAAAGAAAGAAAATTAGAGAAAACAAAGATTAGAGACAAGAAGGCATGAAGAAAAGACTAAATTAAATAACATTACTATAGTTTCAGGAGAGGGCAGTCAGCAAAATTTTACAAACAACTTCCTCTGTAAGCAGTTTCTGAGCAGTCTCTATAAATAGAGTTAATGCTTATCCTGTATCTTGTATTTATGTAGTAGCGATTGATAAAGAAAGCAGGACAGGAAGTAAAGGGAGCAATGCTTTTGGGTAGGTAATAAAAACATGACTTTATTACTGGGAAAAACTAATGCTACCTCACATAGGGGTAGTACATTATAAGGTAAGCCATGCACACAAACACTTCCTGGATCTCTCTGGGGCTCTGTGTGTGTTCCACCTTCTATGTTTTTGTGTTTGTGAATAGGAAATTGACCTTTTTTTTCTCTTAAGGTTGGCAATGTGACAGACTGTTTAGTATTCCTAAAGTGCAAAAGCAGGACCTCTTAAAATATGTTAACCCAGGACACAAATTAAATAAATTCATGGTTGGCTAGGGTCCTTGCTCTGTAAAACCTACTCTTGTCATTTGAAAATCTACCATAAAGTGGAAACTATCCATTTGGGGGTTTTAAGAAAAGGCAGGCTTCATCAGTGTCCTACTGAGAAAGATCTGCTGCTCTCTAACCCACCGGATGAGCATGGTACCATGTCTCATAAATCAAACATTGAATTCTTCTCTTTTCTTCTAATCACTCAGCTTTGCATGCAAGGTCCTGTTAAAGGACAGCTGTGTCCAGTCTCGGTGTCTTATATGTGCACATATGCACACACAAATTACTGGCTCTCTCACTATAACATCCTAATGTGACACTGCGGAATAGCAGAAGAGAATCTTTTCTTCATGCCAGCCACATAAATCCAAGACTTCTCGTCTCTCTCCCGTTCAACCTCTTTCTCGTTCTCTGGTGCACTGCAGCCTTCAAACACTTGACTGGAATTTACAGAGACACATGAATTAACTCAATGCCGTTTTACACCACTTCCATTATCCCATTTTTCCACTTGGTCATGATGATGGGAGAGGGAAGCAGCTGAAAACAAGCACAGCTGTTTTTCATGGTCTCATCAAGGCACCAGTGTTTAGAGGCTTTTTAAGGGTTTTAGGCCTCCCGTCTGTCTCCTTCCCAGGTAGGAGCACTGGATGACATGAGTGGGAACGCTGCCAAGACAGGGAAGCATGCATGCATATATGCATATGCACGCACACACAGACACACGCACGCTCACACGCTCACACACACACACACACACACACACACACACACACACACACACACACACACACCCTCAGGATTCTTTTTCATTTAATCCAGTGGAAGTGAGGCACATGGTCAAATGGAAGGATGGCTCGAGAGAGGAACTGGAGGAAAGATAGGTGGAATTTGCTGTGCAATGTAGCTTATCATTTCCACTTGACTTATCACCAGGAAACTTTCCAGTGGTGGAATAAATAGCCTGTATGCAGCTGTTCATCCAGGTTCCTCAGCTCCCCTCCCCTGTTGTTTCACCATTTTATTTTCTCCCTCTCTTTCATGTAGCCCATCTTTCTGTTTCTTCTCTCCTCCTCAATCCTTTTCTATCTTTTTACTTTTCCTCCACCCCTCAGCCTAATCAACCCCACCTCAGCTGTAATCACATATAGCTGTCTCTGATCACCCAGTCAGGGCCATCACCGAGGCCTGGGCCTTGCCTGGCTCTCCGCACAGTGAGAGCTGGTCCTGATTATTGATTGTCCTCTTTCCTCAAATCCCTTTCTGTCCCAACCCTGAAAAAACATCTTACCCCTACACCTAGCCAGTTTAGACCTGACGGATTTCTTACCTGATTAACCAGAAACCAGAAACCCACCTGCTATGCCCTGAGTGATCAATGCCATTGATAGAGCATGCTACATTATTAGCAGCTACAACACATATTTCATTAAAATGTAAATTGAGTATTTAAGCCCTGCAGGGAGGACAGTCAGGGTTAGATTCAATGCATATCCCACTGCCTCAGTAGGCGGTGACTATATTATTGTCTTAAAAATGGCAATGAGTTCAAACACATTCAAATCTATATAATGGTATCTGGTAATTTCTCAGATTTGCAGAAACCGAGAAACACTAAGTTGGAACCTTGTGTGAGTTGTCTCTTATCAGAGCTACTGCATACGTCTCTCTGCATTCACATGTATTACTACGCCATTCGCTTTTATACTCTAGAAGCACAACAGACAATTATACAGCAAGATGTTCCAGTTAATTGCTTGTTAACTCCACACTGCGCTAGCAAGAATACTATAATTTCCATCAAAAAGATTTATGCCTGTCGCCCAAAACTGTAACGATTTATCATAAAGGCAAAAAAAAGGGAAAAAAAAACAAAAAAAACATGAAGTGCTGCTAGTTTATTACTTTTAAAATCATAATGCTTCCCCCTGGCTTTTTCCAGCAACCAATGGAGCACATTTTTACTGTAGTGGAGCAATGTCAAAAGATGAATCTTTCAGAGAATTCTAATAAAATCACATCACAGCATTATATGGCTCCATGTTGAGTACATCCGTGTCATTTTCCTAAGTTTGGTTGTTTCTCTGGAGCTGATATGGGAGTATGTAAAAGACAGCCTTTACAGTGATGTTCCATGTGGTTTCACTATTCAGGCAAAGGAGGCATAAAAAGAGGAAACTAAAACCTCACAACAGGAAAAGAATTTTCAAAAAAAAAAACTAACTATTTACAAGCCATGACAGACTTATAAGTTTTACAAACTGAGCTGCAAATTCCTATATTCATGGATTAAGATGTAACACAGCACTGTGATAAAGACTTTCAGCTGTTTTCACCGCCACACCTCTTGAACACTTGAAAGCAAAAAACTGAGACTATAGTACCTGGAAAACTACAGCCATTTTATCTTCATCTCCATTTTAGCAATTTTATTTAATACCGCTTTAAAATGTACCTGTTAACCTTCAGGAGGGCCAGGACAGGCTGGAGAGTTTGTTTTCTTAAAGAGGGGAGGAAATATCAATAATTAAAAGAAAGTAGGTGGCACTTTCATCCCAAAGCGGAGGAAGTCAAAAGAGGGCTTTTCCAGCAGTGGCATTCTCACACGCATGAGTGTTTTTATTAGGAACACCTTAGCTTCAGCTGTAAGACTAACGGCTATTTTAAGCTGGAGACTGTCAGTGGAAGGCCTGTGCAAGGAGCGGGCATCCAGCCTGGAGGTTGAGAGGTGGTGTTGGTGTTCACATGCCTTTAAAGAACAGGCCTTAATGTGAACAGGCTGGGGGGAATCATAGATCGGCCCTTCTCAGGTGTCAGCCTCTATTAGCACCGGAGAAAGTGGGAGATCAAGGTCTGACAAAGGCACATACACACACGTATATATCTCTGCAAAGTGGTGGGGGGGAGATCAAATATGCTTATTACCCAGGTTACTGTGCCTTTTTGGCGAGGTCATGCATGACGCCGTCCCCACTTTGAACCTGGTGTTGGGTATATGCGTGTGCGCAAGCATCACGAACATTGTTTTCATTCTCACCCCACCTTTGATTCTCTAGCTGACTTTTACGCTTGACTCTTAACAGCAGAAAGCCTGTGTCAGACACAGGTGGCAATGTGTCCAATTACACAGGGCTCGTATGTGAAGGGTATGTGTGCGCACGGCTGTGTTTGTGCGACCAATAATGTTTGAGGGGTATCTGTAGAATCCCACTGTCACAAAAAAAAGCCTCATACCTCGTAAGGCCAGTGACACAAGCCTCAGATGCCATCTGATTCGAATTAGAGTGGTTCTGGACGGTTCGGAGGGGCACAGGCTTGTATACAGTAACTGACAACATTTCTAAGAACCCATAGCTTGACGGGAACCAGGGACACGGGAGAGTAATGGTTCCAATTTGTTCTAGCTAATCTATCACCTGCTGCCTCTCTACAGAGGGAGGGCTGATCTCTCGTCTCCAAGTGGTAGCAGTTACATCTCTGGACTCGCTCACTGACCCTCTGCAAGACTGGAACAGTGTAGGAAAGATGAGAGAGGGAGGGAGGGAAAGTATATGTGCGTGTTTGTGTGTGTGCGCGCCGGTCAATCACTTAACTCCGCTCATATTGAAAAACACAAATCCAATCCTGCCTTTTACATGTATGTGTTTGCTGGTCAAGCCTTGAACTCCCGTATGTATCTGCATTAGTAGTGTTTACGCGAGTGTGTGTATGTGACGAACGGCTGCTGAGTGAGGGTCAGTGTGGAAACACCATCCAGTTTACAGTACACATGTTATAAGTGTTTCCCACTCGGCATCCTTGGGAGGGCAGCTTTGATTGGTCTCGCAGAATAAATGCTGTTGAAATTGCGAGCATATTGCTGTAAACACACAGCACGATGTGGCCTCACGGTGGTCTGCTCTCCGTTTGCGCCTCGTTGAAATAAATCAAATGTGAAGCGTTGTCAAATCAAAGTAGAACCACCAGACATGATACATACACATCACAGCACACACACATAGGGACGGACAGTTAGGAGGATTTGCGCACGCAAATAAACCATCTGTGAAAACAACAGGGGATAGATAAATATAATGCTGGATGCACTTTTTATTTTGAATTCTATCGTCATCTATTCTCTCATCTTGCTCGCACTGTAATTAGTTTTATATCCAAATGTGGTTATTTCAAACAACTGACAGCTGAGTATAGGCATCTTATGCTGTCTCACTATGTAAAGACATTTACTTAACCTTCTTACTAAAGACACAGATGCCTCACTTCAGACAGATAAACTTAACAGATTTGCAGATCAAAGTATATTTAACAAAAGTCAGCATCAGTGCATGAATCGCCCGGATATTTGTAACTTCTTCCTTTGCTCCCCCATCTCTGCGGAGGATGATATTCTCCACCACAGTCATCTAACCAAACATAGTTTAAAGTGTGTGTGTGTGACTCTGTGGCTGAAGGGGAACCAGTAGCATGTGTGGTCAATTCAAGATATTTCCAGCATAGTCTGACCTTGGGGGCAACCTCACACTGAGCCTGGATCCTGTCTGAGTCATCGGGGAGCGTGTTGTTTGTATGTGTGTGTATGTGAGGAGAATGAATGTGAGTGATTATGAGTGAAGTTATCCTACGGAGACAAGGATAGCTCTGCTCTTTAGTAGTTCAAGGGAAAACACCTGACTGTAATTGCACAATGCAGACTGTCTGCACACTAAAGTCAGACATACATACAGCATAATATAAAGATCTTGAGATATATGACAGGCAGTAACCCTGTTTAGTGAAACATCCTGTTAAAAAAATGAACTACATTTGCAAAATTGACACTGAACATAAGAGTAACAGTCAAAAGTTTGGACACACTTTCTCATTCAAGTGGATGGGAAGCTGTGTCCATACTTTTGATTGTTATTATAAAGAAACAAAGTGAATCCAAATCTGTTTAATCTTTGGAAAAGATACTGCAGTTCATCTACGGGTATTCTTATTTCTTGCACCTCTCCAAAGGGAGATCAGAGTTCAGTAAATACTCATTATGTTAAAAGACTTTCTAGTCACTACATCAACTGGTCTCTCCAGTGTAGAGTGGATCCCAATCAGAAAGGAATCAAATTTACCATATAAGCTCAAAACCTGACTGAAAACCTGATGTAATTCTTGCCTCATGCAAAGGTCATGCTCACTGTGATTTGACTGCTAGCGTCATCTGTAATGAGCAGAGGGGTACTTGGATACTGGTGTTGTGTGGCTGTATTGTGGTGTACAGAGAGCTGCATTGTGTGGTGCTGTGTGATTCCAGGTGGACAGAGAGGCTGAGGGCTATTTGCTGACAGCAGAAAGGGATGCGTGTGGGCGGGGAGGGGGGCTATGATCTTCCTCAAACCATCATCAATAACACCTACAACCCAGCCCGGAGCTTCATTTTGTGCACATGGACAGTGTGTGCTCATGATTGTACGCAGGTGGAAAAAAAGGCACACTATATGTCAGAGTTCGTCTGTAGTTGGGTGTCTGTATGTGTCTGCATCTGCAGCATCTGGCCTGCTGGGTTCAGGGAGCTGAACTCTGAAGGATGTCCTGCGCCTACACACACTCTCCATGAAACCCTCACAGGGATAAAAAGGTTGTGCACACTCATACACTCAAAAGCCCACTCACACTTTTATGCATTGCAGGTCCATTTGGATGTCAGCCACACCCCTTAGGTCAACAACCTTAGCTTAAAGCCCCTCAAACGGATATCATATCAGTCTAAAAATAGACAACCAAACCCTGTGAAAGGCAAATCCACAAGAGACTGAAGTTACAAACACATACACACACACTCAAATCCACAGGAGGTTTGTAGGGCTGCTGTTCAAAGTGAGCATATTTGCGACATGAGTGGCTTCCGCTTCCGACGTCATTTACATTGCTCATCATCTGCACAAAGAGCAGAAAAAGAGGAGCTTTGTGTTTGCCTCTGGTATGTGTATATGTGTGGGTGAGCTTCTTGCTGCTTCAAAGAGGTGAACATTTTCCCTGGAATGGGATTAAATGTGAAACGGATGCTTTAAAACGGTGAACAGAATGTTAGCGTGAGTGCACAGAAGTTGCATGTGTTGAAAAGTGTGTTTGTATGTCTGCGTGTGTGTGTGTGTGTGTGTGTGCGTGTGTGTGTGCATGATCCCCACCTGGTCCATTGAGGAAATCTTTGATCTGGAGGCAGAGCAGAGGGGGAGGGATGCCTGTTTTACTGTCCACTTCGCCTGCTACTGTCTGCAGCCAAAACACATTGTAATCCAGAGACTCTGGCAAAGTCTTTCCTGGGTCTGGGCAGAATAAAATAGATGAAGTGATTAATGAACAGAGAAAGAAGAGAAAAGGGCATGGGGAAAGATAGAGAACAGGAGAAAAGTTACTTTAAATATTTCATAACACATTTCATATTATGCAGTCTATTAGTTTTGCTAGGCTTCTATTCTGAGTTGGTAATAAAGTTACTTTTCCTGTACCCTGAATAGGGTCTTACCTTATCTTGATCTGGAGATCTAAATTACACCCTTTGCTCTTACCACAATCCATGAAGTATCTCTTTCCTAACCAAACATTGTCATCCTCTTTGCCTAATCTCTCTTACCTAGGCACTTGTAGTCAGAAGCTACTCCTCTTAATGCCACGTCAAACACAGACAGCTCCATTCTCTGCTTGCGGTGGTGGCAGCTGAGCAGAGCAGAAGGTTGCATGACCTGGAGGTAGAGCAAGGGTTCCAGCACCTGATCTCCAGTCCCTCTTCTCCCCGGCTGCCTCACTATAGTCACACCCAGCGCTTGGCGTGCTGAAGAGCGGCTGGGGGTGGGCAAGCCGTCCAGGGACAGCAGGCTGCCTCTCAGCAGCGGGGAAGCCGGCTGGGAGGTGTTGCTGTTGAGGATGTCCTCAGCAGTCAGGCCGGCGAGGGAACTCGACGGAGCAGGCTCTGGAATCGGGGAAGTCGAGGCTGGAGGAGACTCAGACGTGATCTCAGGCTGGTTGAGGGCGCTCTTTCCCACCTAAAGTGGGTGCAGAATGATTATTTGTTGCAGCCACTGTTTGGAGGGACTGGTTGTTCACAATAACAAGTTGTACCAAATAAAATGGCCACTGAGAGTAGTTGTGAGCAAGAAAACAATCTTATTACCAGGAACATAAACTTCACAGTTCTGAACTTCAGTGAATGCTGCAGTATTCATTTGTTCTTACATTTTGTGTGGGATACAGTAGCACTTGAGCTGGTGGTTAGAAGTCTTTCAGTTTCGTATCTGCTTGGATGACATTACCTCTGACTATGTGTAAAGAGAAACCTTTCATAAACATTGCATTTGTATATTTAAAGGTTATAGTATATGTTGGACAGGCAGTGACAGATTAACATATGAGTTCCTGTACAAATCCAAGTTATATGATTATGTTGGACATTTGGATTGTACTCTCATTAACCACATAATGCAATTCCAAATTATTAAGTTGATTTGAAAACTGTGTAATATTAATACTTTGTACATGTACACCACTACACTGCTCACATAAATGACACATCCTGTTATTGTGTATGGTATGAATAATTATACACACATGGACAACTGACAGATCCAAGAACTGACTCATGCGAGAGCTTCCATGTCACAAGCCTTTTGTTTACCTTATCCCCAGGCTCCGTCTTCTCCGGTGTGCTGGGGGTGTCTGATGATGAGGGAAGGGCCTTTGGGGGACTGGAGCAAGCATAGGTCATGACAGACAGCCTACTAGCAGTAAGAAAGATGTCGAAAGGGATGAAGCTGAGGTTCTTTGTAATGGTGGATTTGTGGGAGGGCCTTGCGATGCAGTGGTGGCTGGTCCCACTCTGCTGCTCTATCTGGACAATGCGGATGTGAGCACTGTCGCTGCCAAAGCCGCTGTCCTGCCCAGTCCCACTGTGACGAGACGAGGTGTCGATGCCTACCGCAGGGTCTCGAGTGCCGCGCTTCTGCTCGTGTCGACGCACCTGTAAATAGAAACACTGAAAGGTAAGGTAACGTTCACACTGATGCAGACTTTTTGGATGTTAAAGTCAATGAGAGGAGGATGCATGTGGGGAGAGAAGGTGGCCACTCTGTAAACAAAGTGTTTTGCTTGCTACCTGTATACGCAAAGCAGAGGTTTCATGCAACATGAGCAAAACGTGTGGTTTCCAAGAACAACCAGAGTGAAAAAGAAGACAAAATCGCCAAAAGAACTTGCAGTATCAGATAACTGAGCGTAATAACCAGAACAAAGTTTCTGGTTCTGGTTAAAAAATGTGATTTGTACCTCTTGTAAGTACCAAACAGTACTCTGTTGGCGTGGTGGCTAATGCAGTTTGTTCCGTTTTGATTTCTGTACTGCAGACACAAAATAGTGATATCTGAGTGGTAAAAACATACAGTAAGGTGCATCCCTCACACAGCAGTCACTCACTGACCTCCGGAAAAGACCTTTTCCAAAAGGTAGAGATAGAAAACCTAATCTTCAGGTAATGTAATTTGACTTGTAAGGGCAGCTGCTACCTGTGTAACTACACAAACACCTCTAAACATGTGTAATATCTTGATGAATGTAACCAACATGAGATTCAATGTGGATTAAAGAATGTTTTATCTCAAACCAAATCAAGATGGTTTGTTAGCATTCAGAGAAGGATGAGAGCATCAGATAAAAATGGAGAGGCTTTTTTTTTGTGAGGCAAAGACTTTACAAGAGGACACAAACCAAATAACTTGCTTGATTGAAACCATGGACAAATTGACTAAAGAAAGAGAGCATCGTATAGCCACAGAGACATTAAAGGCTTGCTCTGGGACTTTTTCTGCGGTCTTAAAATCATTTTGCACTTCTTGCAATATTGGAAATGTCTTTAAAAAAGGGCCTCACCCCGGTAAATCGAATTGTTTCGTGCAGTGACTGTGGTATTGTGTATAAAGCAACAGAGATTTTATGCTTGGCTCCAACTAACGGATGTCGGGAGAGTTCCAGCCGTTGTGGCAATAAAAAGCTTTCAGTGACAGATGATATAAATCAATGTGAGTAGGTTGCTGGGTTTCAAGCGACAATGAAAACAGGCATCTTTATTCTGCTACCAAAGCATGCCATCTTCATGACTATAAAGAAGCCGCCACTGGTTCCCATGGGGCAGGAATGAGACAAACATATAAAACTAAATGCTACCTACCAAATAATAAATTACTGGACATGTTTATGTAGAACTGACACGTGTGGGTAAAAAAAGCTGGAATAAACAGAAGCGTTTAGTTTTCAAAAATTTCCCAAGTGCATGGAAAATATTTTGTAGATGCTGAGAAAAAAAACACTTTAAACCATCTCCACAAAAGCACTCTCTTCTCACTCACACACTACAGCTGAGACTGACGGCCAGACAGAAGTAAAAATATGGCAAAAGAGACGGAATGGAGGGCACACGTAAGCAAGTAACCATTACAATAAACTGGAACAACCTTACAATGTAAGGCTGTTCCAGTTGATTCATCCACTACCTCACATCAATTAAACACTCTCGTAGCCACGGGCTTGTCAGGTGCATCATAAAGAGACTCGAGCCTATTCATCATCATCATTTCCAATAACACATCCAACACTGTAACCCCATTATTGCAGTCTGGTCCCCCATGTTTTTCATCCATGTTAATGGGTATCATGTCAGTTTCAATTAGCTACTGCTGTCTTTTGAAACATGATTATGATAAATTGAAAAATACAGAAGACATACAGAAAGAGAGTTTTCGACAGACCTAAGGTGTGTCCCATCCCTATCCCACCCTCGTCTACTCGAACCTGCACATGGTTGCTATTACAGCATGTACTCTCAGCTGCCCCCTCGCTCTCTCTCTACATCACTCCCTCCCACCCACTCCATGAGAATTTTAAATGTATATTATTGCTGTGGCGGAGATAGTGTTTCAAGACCTCCAGGCAAATACTAAACCCACTGGCAGCACATTAGACAGAATACTTGACTTATTAGATATTTCCTATTCTAAACAGTGTCATCAAAGGCTAAGAACAAGAGCCATATAAAACGCCGCGGCATGCCTGCCTGCCTGCCTGTTCTGTTCGGCCAGGCTCATGTGTAGGGCTTCCATAGGATCGGCCCTGCCAGATCCCTCTCCTTTCCCTGGCCTAATGAGGACAGGATGTGTGCACTCCTTTTCTGTAGAAATGTAAGATTTTCCAAGCAATGGGGAGGGGAGAGAAGGCAGAAAAGGGCCTGGACCTGTCTCCATGTGTGTTGTGTTAAGCGGGTGAAACTTGTATTGAGGTAAGGAGGTATTTGAAAAGGCATTCAGCAAAGGCAAAATGTCCACTCCAAGTAGCGCCCCACGTTGGAAGGGACAAATAAGCTGCACAGCAGCTGGGAAAGAGCAAGAGCCAGGGGAAACTGCCAGATACTCTTTACGCTTTACTGTCTCTCTTCCCAAGCTTAGGCTGTACACATGCATTTACAATTACAGCAAATACCCCGTCTTCTCTTTAACCACCACTACTAAGAGAGTGCCCCCTAAGCAAATTCTTGGTCTATATTTAGATGTGCTTACAAGTGGAATAAGGGATAATGGGGAACACAATCGGGGGCGTAGAGGAAAAGAGACAATGAGAAAACATACTGCAGCACACAGTTGTTCATATACTGTAGTTTAACTCAACGCATGCAATCAGTACATTCACAAACACGCACACATAAACATACATGAAGTCAGTTGCTTTCCCAGGGTTTGATCTCTATAGTTTTAAAGCACACAACTGGCTTTCCCCTGTGTTTCTGGGCTTAGTTATATCCCCATTGTGCTTACTCATAGAAAAAGAGAACAGGTATACACAGAAAACATAAACCTATGGCTCTGTAGTCTGTATGCTTTAACCTTTCGCCAATTTATTCATTGACAGAGGGCAATAAATTCAGAATACAAACATGCACTGTAGCTACAGGCCTGGTCCCAGCTGAAATCCCCTTTTCCAACCATTACTTTCTATTATATTATATAATAGCTGCACTGAAGCGCTGTTTCCAGATCCCAATGCAATCTTTCTCTGGACTTAGTTGATCACGATCATGAACGTGTGAATACACACACATACACACAACCCCCCCCCCCCACCCCCCAACCCCCATCGGCCAATCATGAGGTCATCCCCTCAGAGTCTCTAGGCAGAACATTCTGGAAAATGGAGGATAATCCCCAAAGTGTGAAACCATGAGTCTCCAAAGTGCCAATCATATCAGAGCGCATCTGTACGACTTCTGACCCCTATTTCTGTCAGTGTAACTCAGAACAGCTTGGCTAGAATAAGGCTAATAAGCGGAAGCAAATGTCACATCATCCAAATGCCACCCGTTTACAGTGTTGGCTGGCTAGTCGAATATGACAACATAACTTTTACATCTGAATACCACATATGCAGTTGATTGTTTCCAGATGAATCAAAAGTAGGTTGCAATTCAGGTTCAGAGATCAGGGAACATGAAAATCTGGATGTTTTAAGATGGTAGGGAAGTCCATGGTAGTCGACAGGAAAGAATACAATAAATTCAGTCCAAGTAACAAAGGTGACTATTATTCCTTTCAAAAGGTCTATTTAACAGCCAAATGTCTTGTTTGAAGTCGGAATCCAGTCGTTTCGTACAAGAAAGGCTTCCAGGGTGCCCCAGTTTAGCCTGATGGCACGGTGTAAGACATCTGAATAAACTGCGTGAGAAAATACAAAAATGACAGTAAAACATGACAGAAACACCTGATTATGACAGCAGGGGGTCGTTAGACGTCTGCTGGTCAAATAAATTGAAGCAGGACTGTACTGATGAATGGACATGTAACACCTTTGAGTCTAAATGTAACCAGCAGGAAGCATGAGCAGTAGTCTCAGTAGTCAGGTGAGGTCAGCTTAGATCTTGAGCTGCTTTTCATAATTTCTTGTTGAAAAATTGTTTGATGTTTATCACAGTTTTCCCATGTTCTCCTGCAACTCCAGTAGAATTCCCATTGAAAAACATAGGAAGTCATATAACTAAATCTTTCTGACAGAACCATTCAGTTGAGCTACTTGCTTGCAGGACGCCTGCATGGAAATTAACTTCTGTATCTTGACTACATCAGAGTTTACAGGTTAGGCCCCTGTTGTGCTACCCGCTATTGTTTACCAGAACCATAAAGCTGATAGCAGGCCTCTGTGCTTTTGTGCTGATGGAAGAAAACCTCAATGCGGCAATACCTCATCTTAATCAAAAATAATAACAATAATACTTAACCAAATGCCATGAAGACCACAATTTATTCTCTCATTTTCTTGTGGAAAACACAGGGGGGAAGACATTTATAATATGAAGTCACCGCTCTTTGTACGCCATAACAGCGGTCACAAAGCAAAAAAGGGCATCAAAGGCAGTCATTTAATACATTCAACTTTGTTTCAATAACAAAGGCAACCTGCTATGCACTTCAACTGAACCACAACAAAGAAGCAATGGAAGGTCGCGACCTCGGAGCTTGCAAATGGATGCTGAGTGCTTCAGAGTGACTGTCAACTGTACTTTAAACACAGCGTATTCCAAAGCTCAGGGCGCAGAGTGGGGCCATTTTAACAAGCTCCCTCCACCCTGTAATGCTTGTGGGTGGGTTTTCTCCTTCAGGGTTTAACAGCATGTTTCTCAAAGGAACACAAGACAATATCCTACACTTTTTATTCTCTCTTCCCAGGGCCCCCAGCATCTCTCCCTAGTTCCTCTCTCCCTCTATCGCTGCTTTGGACGGGATTGGAGGGATAACAATGTGAGAATATTTTGATTACCATGTCAGAGACTCTTTTGTTCCCCTGATGCCACATGACATACGGGGGGGAGGGGGGAGGGGGGGGTAGCAAACATCCAGGTGACAGTAATATTTATGCATGTTGACATTCCTAAAGCACTGGGTCAGTTGGAACATTTTCCATCCAGAAAGATCAACTGGAGGAGAAGCACAGAGAGGAGAGCACTGAGAGAGTGTGACATGGCTGGTGGACATCGAGGAACGCCTGTGAAACACCTAACTTTAAAAAAATTAAAGAGAAAAGATGAACCCAAAAGAAAACATGAATACAGAGATGATGTTCAGTTGTCAGCTGCTTTATGGTTTGGAAAAGCCCTGGCTCAAAAACAAAGATGCAAAATGATAAAGGCTGGAAAATGAAAAGAAAAATTGTGAAAAGAGTGAGTTAATGTGGTCCATCTGGGGAACTACAGTATGCTGCTCAACAAAAATCTGGCTCTGGGAGATGTGGCGGCCAAAGCCTCCGTTTTATAATTGTTTGAACTTCAAAACCGGTTCTCTCCTACGACATTAGTTTGCTTACAAATATTTTGCCACAAATAGAATGCAGATTGCCATTGCTTAGTAAAAACCTAGTTGTATCCAGAGCTCTCTGACATTCAGCAGGCTGCAGTGCTGTGCTCAACACGTAGAGTTTAAGACCTCGGCCTTCTCAGTACGACTCCGGGTCCTCGCCAAACCCACCATGCCCCGCTCCTAATCTTCAGCAATCAAGAATGATTTAAAAAGGTCTGACAGACACCCTTACAGCTCAACAGGAGACTTATTGCATCAGTCATCCTCAACAGATCCACCAATATAAACCAAAAAAAAAAAACCCTGATTCAAATCCACCAATCAAACCCAATGGTTTGGTTAGGGGTGATTTTGAGGACATACAGGAATTACCCCTAACAGGAATATCGCTACAATAACACTGGCTAGTTGTATAAGCAGGATGCGAAGTAGTTGTATTACTTAGTGAAGGAAGTGTTCAAAAATGCCAGAAGACAATTTCTAGATTAACACCATGAATGTGCTAGTGAAAACAAACAGAGGAGAAAAGTGGCTCGACCGTCATGATGTAAGTATTCAGAAATGATACACAGACTTTCTCCTCTCATCCAGCATAATCTCTTGGCTGGAAGAGGATGCTGCTGAATGGACTTCATCACTAAATGCTTCCATCATTTATGATAAACAAGATATCAGCCATATGGTAAACAAAATAGGAACAGCAAAAACAGAAAAAAAATTTATGATTAAATTATCATGGAGTTAAAGCTAGATGGAGAACTTGGCAGAACGAATGTCGCTGATAAATGGATGAATGGCCTTTGCGCATGTAATATAAAACATTTATATTAACTCCTTCTCTTACATCCCCCAGACAACTGAAACAAGTCTCTTAACATTTCTTTGGTGACTGATTAAATTAAGATGAAGGCCAGATGTGGAAAAAGGTGTGATTATACTGTAAGACACACTACAGCAAAAGTGGAAGTGAATGAGAGACAGAAGCACCCCTGGGTCTGTCTTAATTGCAGTGATTCCAGCCCCCAGAGCAGCAGAGTCATGATCATCATCTTTCTTTCCTTTGTCCTCTCTTCCTGCCTTTCTTCGTTCTTTCCATGGGAATGGAGTAGAGAACAACTGGCTCTCATTAGCTGTCACTGTCCCTACTTAGTTTTGAGATTTGTGTGTGGGTAATTTTCTAATCTAATATTCAGGCTGCAGTGTTTACACTTGCCAAGAGTCCCTGAGTGAGGTGGTCTTGATGGTGGCGGTGACGTCTGAAAGTTATGGGTGTGACAGTGTCTGTGTGTGGGTGAGCTACTGTGAGAATTCCTGCATGTGACTGAAATCAAAATTCTCTGAGTTAGAAATACCGCGTGCAAACTTTTGAGTGTCATTTGTATAGACACTTTAAGTGTCTATTAATTGTGTTTTTGGAATATAATGAATACATTTTAAGGAGTAGGGACTCAATATAATCCTTCTTTTTATTTTAGCGCTGTTTATGTTTAGTGGCTTTACGCGAAGTGTGGCAATGCACCACAAAACACAGACACGCACACAGTGAAAACACATACCCGGTACAGCAGAGTTATACAGCAAAAGTAATCATCAGGTTACAGCCTGGCCCTCAAGATCACTCAACCAAGCTCTCAACTTAACATCATTAGCTTTGGCATTATGTTTTCAACAAACAAACAACAAAAGAGACTTCAAACTGCATTGTCTTCAGCGAGGGCTCGGCGGTTCACGAAAGCAGACACTTGAGAGACTTCAAAAAGCAGCGGAGATGCCTTTCATTAGGTCATGGAGTGTTCTTCTGAAACGCCTGCTTGCGCTGCCTGGCGGCCATGTCTGTATTCTCTGCTTTAGTAACAAGGTTGTGGGGAAACAGCAACAGCAGAGAAAACAACGGCGACCTGAGGTGAGATGAGGCTGTTTTGAGAGGGACAGGGTGGGAGGTGGAGGGATGATGGGGAAAGAGCCCCAGGTGGTCTGCTGAGGACTGTCAGTGATGCTGCTGTGATCAACCCACAGCCTGGGGAGCCAGCGTGCACACACACACACACACACACACACACACACTCATGGTTACAAAACGACACACTTGCAAGCACTAACCGGCCTGGATTCAAAAGTGGGCGCACCCACACACACACACACACACGCCCACTCACAGTGAACATGTGTGCACAAACAAACGCAGAGAAATACACACATAGGATCACATACAAATTCAAAGAGCGGCATGAAGACAAGAACAATCCTGGCTCGCTGTCTATTTACAGAGCTGAAATTAGAAGAGGAGGATTGAAGTAATCTTCCTTTAATTTCTGTCTGGATGTGCTCCCAGCGCTGAGTGAGACAAAGGCTCTGATGTGCTGTACGTTAGGTTCTCAAAGGAGAATGATGCAAGACCCCCTGTCCCCTCATCTGGGTTATTGGGGAGGGCCTTGATAAGGGGGATGTAAAGGACAAGGGTAAGAGGACCCATCAGTTCAGGGAAAGACTGAAGTTAAACCATGGAAGAAAAAGCTAGTATGACTGCAGAAATGGCCTTCAGATTTCCTCGGCTACCTTGGCTGCAATCGGACAAGCAGAATTCAAGAGGACATTGTGGGAGAAGGAACAATTTCAGGTGTTTAAAAACATGATCGCTGGTGTACTGGTGGATTTCACAAGGAAAGTTAAACATGGAAGAAACACCTGTAACTCTTTAAACTGAAAACTAACTCATCATCACACATATGATTTTTTTTTTTTTTTTTTGTTCTGGCTAGAGTACCGGGATGTCAAAATACTGCAACTCAAATGAACACATATGAAGAACTGACTTTAGCTAAGGACTACTCCAGGTGTTGGAATATATGAGGTGTGCCTTATTCATCTTTAACATACACATGTAAACCACTGGAGCCGTTCCAAACAGACAAACTGAAACAGGTGAGCTATAAAATCAAGCCCCCCCTCTTGATAATCCAAATCATTTGAGCTATGTTTTTGAGTTGGGTCTCAAGTGGCTACATGGCACCTATCTGTGTATATCTATCATTGCCTAGACTTGATTTGGGCCTCTCTCAGGTTTCAGGGCCAGTCATAAGCCTTGAGTACAAAGACATCATTCATTTCACACATACATCCATAGATAGCAGTTGAGGCCAATACTGTAGGATAATGTTTGGTTCTTCAAAAATACACTTGAAGAAAAAAATAAGACGCAATCCTTAAGGGCACAAAACATGTTATAAAACAGTTAGGGTTGCAAGTAAGGAATATTTTCACAATCTCCTGATATTTTTTTTTAAAATAACTGATCTATAATATGTCAGAAAACAGTGAAAATGCTGACCATAATTTTCCAGAGACCGAGGTGATGTCCTCAAATTGCTTGCTTTGTCCAACCAAGACTCAAAACCTCAAAGATGTTTAGTTTACATTAACAAAACAGACTTGAGATTTGAGATGGTGGAACCAACAAATGTTTGGCATTTTTGCTTGATAAATGACTTAAATAATTAATTGATAATCAAAACTGCCGTTGATTAATTCTCTGTTGACCAAACTACTGATTCATCAGCTGAACATTTTAGCACTAAATAAAATCTTGGATGGCTTCGACTATGACTAGAGGATTAAATGTGCAGACTCATCATATTTCATATTTTACCCCTATGTGACCTGAATCACATAGTAGCAGGGATGCTGGGGGAAAAAAAAAAACGAAAATGTGCCTGCAGCCATGGAAAATCTTCCAAGTCTCTGGAATGATGTGAGAATTTTGTTTTAGGGTAAATATTTAGTTTAATGAAAGCAGTCCAAGAGGAACTCAGTAGTACTCCAGTCAACCACAGGACTTGAAAAATTACAGAGAATGAGATACATTAGTACGATCAAATACAAACACATCCACATGCATGCCTGTACACACATGCAAACGCACATGCACACTCGCACGCACGCACACTTTAACTACACTATCCAGGTTACAGAGGGAGAACTCAATACTCTCCATCACCTGTTATTCTAGGTGGAATCTTGCTTATACAGGTGTAGAGAAAGAGAAAAAAAAATCTGTTTCCTCTTTTCACCTCTTCAGACAAAAATTCTGGGCTTTTTCACTGAACAAAGTCTACTATGGTGTGTGTACATATGTGTCTGTACTAGTTGGCCTGGTGTGCCCTGCTTTTACTAGTCCCCTGGGTGTGTGACCTTGTTTCCCTTGCAGGCAGAGAAAGAGGGCACTCCTGACTCCTCCTCACCTGAGTCGACACCCGATCCCGCGGTTCACGGTGGGGGCCCTCTGCCTCTCCTCAAAGGCGCCGTTTGTTTCCCTGCTCTAACAGAATTCCATCCTTTGTGATTTTATCTAGAGTTTTCACGCCAATTTTGCCAAAACTGATTGAGGAGAGAGCAAATTCAGCTGCTACTGATCTCAAATAGATTGAGTTTCCAAAGGGGCCAATTTAAGAATGTGCCACGGTTATGCTTTGAGAAGAAGGTTGGTCTGGGTGCGGGGGCTGAACAGGGAAGGTGAGTTGTTATGACTGGCTGTCAATTAGCAGTTGATTCACACAGGAGGGTCAGTGAGACATGAACAAAAAAGGAAAAAAAAAAGATATGGTTTCATAACAAAAGAAGGGCAGCGAGATGAACACTAGCTATGAAAATATGTATGTTTAAGATAAGCTGAGACAACGACGCTTACTTAACAGATGTAAGGCAGCCAAAATGGAAGAGGAGATGGCTGCGCAGGGAGCCTTATTTATTATTGCTCGCAGCAGCAACAGGGCGAATGAAAATATTACTAAGCAGGATGGGAAGAGGTCAGGGTGAAAAGGATCTGGCCCTCAGAGAGGGTTAATAGCCAGGTTGACTGGTTAAAAGCTGACCTCTTAGGAACGTCAGCTCCCACATTTATAGACGAATACTTTGGACAGAGCCAGGAATCAAAGCAAACACCGGATTTGGACTCTCCTTTTCTCACTGTGTCATGTCTCATCTCTGCGGATTTCTCCCTTACTCTTGTTCCCTCTTGCATTCTCTGTCATTCTGGCCATCCTCTCTCAAGCTGTTTCCACTCTCTTACTGTCTGCTCTGTTCCTTTTCCGTGGTTCAGATTTTTCACTCTCATCTCATGTCTCCCTATTTCTGTTGGCCAGCAGAGTACATAAAAGCTCCTCTGACACCTCACTGTCCTGGAGAGATCGGAGGTCGAGAGAGAAACTTCTCTTCTCGAAGCTCAACAGCTACGAGACAATATGAAACACTCATCACAAAGAGGAGTGGTCTTGGAAATGGTTTACTTTAAACATACACAGACAAGGATCCAGCCCCAGGTCGCTCGCTGAGCCAAACTTGTCAACAACACCATGGCTTAGATAAGCCGTCTTATGTGCTTTTGACATTCGCCTAATACTCCTACATGAATGAGAGCTAAATTGTTATACAAGAGAGCAGAATAGGTCACCAAGCTTCCAAGCTCCCACAGTGTAACATTTAGCAGCATTTGGAGTGAAGACTGAGGTGCAGAAAGCTCTCCATTTGTGTCATAGGTTTTACTGTTTTATTTATCTACAAGCAAAGCCAAAAAAAATGACTGTTGACTGATCTACATCACAGTATGCCTTTTTATCAAAAGACAACAAAATATTTGAAAGCTCTGATACTCCAACTTACACAACAGGCAATTTTAAAACATACGAAAGAGTAACAGTGAAAAAAAAAAAAAATTGTTCACTGTCCAAATACATTTGACTTTATTTGAGTGTGGCTGTGTGGGTGATGTGCACAAAAAACACATCCATCAGTGAAACACTGCCTCCTCCACACTAATAACTTAAAACTGCTGTCCAAACCCACTGACAAACCAAACCAGCTACCGACTAGCATGTTCGTGCCTACTGTAAATTCACTTCTCACAGCAGTCCGTCTTGGCCAGCAATCTACCCCGCTGTCTAAGTAGTGTATTAGTCCAGCTTTGCGTGAGAGTGCAGCCCGCGTGCGTCCTTACTGCAGGCGTTTAGGACTCCACAGATGTACTAGTACAGTAATATCATAATCTACAGACTGTCAAATTCTATCTGCCTCTGGAGGAGGAACCCTCTCTGCTGTCAGCCAGCTAGCTACGTAACTAGCCAGCTCTGGAAGGACCAACACTTTTCCAACCAGGAGCTGTGCCAGTCCCACGAGGGAAAAAGAGATGAATGAGAAAGGACAAAGAGCATAGAGAAGAAAGGAAAAGTGATGAAAAAGGGGAATGAAAGAAGAGTTGTATAAAGGTTAAAATACTCAGGACACTGAGAAAAAAAAAAAGACAGTGTAGGGTGTTAGATAGAAGCCTCACAATGTCAACTGATGTGGTATGTGATACAAAAAGGAAGGAAATAAAAGAAAAAAAAGAGATAAAGAGGGAGAAAGGAAGAATAGAGATAAGGCAGTAATGGGTGATTGAAAGGTTTTAGCCATGTGTGTTTACTAAAAATCTGTAATTCAGAGGTTCCTGTGATGCCTGATACCTTGCCCTGAACCTGGGTACTGCTTTAGAGTATGTTTGTGTGTGTGCACTGGCATCAGTGTGTGTGCGTGTGCATGAGTGTTGGAGGAAGTCTAAAGCCCCGTTTCCCATGCGTGTAATCATCCCAGGATGAGGTGGAGGATGAAGCCGAGCGGGACTTCCCCTGCACCAGAGGGTATTTTCCTCTCACACTGTGGTACAAGCACATGGCTGACCCGGGCTGCCTCTGTATGTGTGTGTGTCAGAGAGAGAGAGAGAGCGAGAGTACGAGAGAGGGAGAGACACATACAAACACGGGACGAGGGAAGCGATTTTAAAATATTCTATATTCTTGCGCTTTACCAGTTGGCTGGAACATGACTAAAATACTCTGAGCTTGTGATTGTGGCAGATGCATGACAGCCAGGTAGTGATGAGAGGTTACACTATAAAAGCTGTATAATTGAGTCGTTATTCAGGTGACGAATAAGAGAACGATATGGTGTGTGTGGAGGAAGAAGGAGAAGCTGCTAGGGAGATGAAGGAGTTGTACATTTTTGCACAAAGTCATTTAACTTCTCTTCTGCTCTTTCTGAAGAACGAATAGCGTCATAGCCGAGCTGACACACACAACGCAAACGCACATATGCACACAAAAACACGCACAGGTCAGCTGTTCAGTCATAAAGCAGCATTACAGTACTGGCTCCCAAATAAAAGGCTGCAGGCAGTTGCACGCAGAGAATGTGGGGACCATGTGTATGTATGTGTGTGTGTGTATGTGTGTTTGTGTGTGCGTGTGTGTCGGTATACACTTCTGTGTTGCTGGGTGACAGTACCGATGACAGACCAGTGAGATAAGTCCCAGAAGCTGCTCTATCATCTATTCATAGCTCCCTGTCTGTGAGATCTCCTGCTGCTGAAAGCTGCCTGATCTCAACCCAGCCTCACTTTATCATCATTAACATCAACCAAAAAATACGGAGATGAAGTCAAACTGTGACGGACCGTAGCTAATGCTGTGATAAACATCCTAATAATGCCGTGATTTAAAGAGTAACAAATCTGCTTTTGGACTGCTTAGAAATCAAGTTGCATTTGCTTTGCTTCTTAATCATGATTTAAGTGGAAACTGGTATACAATGGAAACTGTGGACAAGAGGCTACATTGCACAATGACACAGAACGTAACAGATAATATGAAAATAACAATCTAGGACAACATATGACTTTATCAAAGCACAGCTCAGTGACTCGAAATGACTGAAATCACACTCAAGGCTTGCACACATTGCCCACGCGCCTGCCTTGCCTCACCACTGCCAGGGAACCCAAAAGCCCCTACAAAACAAATTCATTAACCCAGACAATAAAACACAGCTGTGAGGGGCGATGGGAACTGTTTGAAATCAGTGCCCGGGATTGTGGAGAATCTGTTCAAGGCAAACAGCGTGTTCTCAAAATGTCTAGGAAAGGGGAAAAAAATGTAAAAAAAAAAAGAGGGAAGGATTTGGAGAGAGTGAGCAAGGAGCAGTGTTTAATTTAAACTCTTGCTGGGGACAGCGCTGACTGTGGAGATGCTTTATTGAAGCACAACAACAAAAACAATTCCCCTGCACCAGATGCTGCACCGGGACCTGTTTTTAATTGAATCCTTTGAACAGGTTGTATAAAGGAAGTACAAACAAAACTGTCAAATACTGTAAATATCACAGATGAAGTTGGATTTGAATGAAAAAAAAGAAGAAGAGATACCTGTTCCAAATCCAGATTCTGATATTGTGGAAACTGGCAATGGAAATACATCTGAACTTTATGATTATTATTTGTAACCTGTTAGCAGGGGGTGGATAGGCATCTGTTTTATTGTATTCGATTAGTCTATTCAAAGAATTTCAAAAGCCTTTACCTTTTCCAAACTCATACTCCAAACAATGTCAGTGCGCATACTACTGATATTATTTGATGGTGGTGTGTCTAATGTGTTAGCAGGGGGTAGACAGGCTGCTGGCAGAGCAGACTGCGAGTGAGGAGAAGCAGCCCTCTGAGCATGGGATCACACAATGTTGTAGTTAAACACACCACTAGAGGGCTCTGCAGCTTGCAGAATAGGCTTCTGCCGACCGGAATACACCAGACCCAACCATGTCTTAGTCATACTGACCTCCCTGCTGCGGGGTCCGGGCCAAGCAGCCGGACAGATGCAGTCGCCAAAAGACTTACGACACTGAGATAGATGGAGGTACAAATAGTTTTACAAAGAGTGTCCAAAAAGTCAAAGCCAGACCACATTTATTCAGAGTAACCTCTGTGCTCTGCAGCTGCACAGAGGTGAAGACACAAACTGACTGACCTCAGTGTTAATGATACTGTTAGGCTCTATAATGGCACTACTATAAAACTAAATGAGTAAAGAACATGGTATAATGCACCTGAAATTAATATGGTATAATAAAAGTAGTGAAACACAAGTGAGCTCCCAACAACTGTGACCAAAAAGCTAATATTAAATGAAAGTAGGGATATTTTCCCAAGCATATATTCCTCATTTCTCAATAGCGAATGGATGATCATTATATTACATCACTCTGGACCTGTGGGTCATTTCAATTTCACTCAATTCAGCTGGAGACAGCAATAACACGGCAATTATATATGAACTTCTGAACAAAAAATTGACGGTTCCAACCTTTGGATAAACTGGGAAACAACTTGAGCACTAGCCCTTCATCCTGCTCAGTACAAGTGAACAGAAACCTGAAAGCATAGAAGAAGGTGTGTGGAACCGCATGTGTGTTAAAACATGCTCAGTTTACATTGCCTTGAGAAACAAAGCTAAAATCCAATTTGAATAACATTCGAAAGTGTAGCAAAGCATTGAAGAATAGGTCGATAACCACATTTTTAAATTGTCATCTATTGCCTGGACCTCCCAGAATAGTTGCTGAGCTTTCCCATCGTGCCTTGAACCTGGATGAACCCTCCGTAGCCGTTAGCTGCCCCTCAACAGAATCAATCCATGAATCATTACAAGTCAGGGGTGAGGGCTCCGAGATCACCCAAATTAAGACCAGATGCACAGCCGGCACCTCCTTCAGACTGACTGTATAAATAACAAAATAAATTAATAAAAAAAAACAAAAAAAAAACATTGTCACTCTAATCTGTTTCTACCATGTTACTTAAACAAATTTGAGAGAAAGATTGACTTTTATGGTGTGTAAATGTAACATGGTACTGCTTCTATCACTTACTACAGCACTGACGAGAACATCTGTAGTGGTAACAAAAACAGAACATGATCACTTTACTTATATCCATCCATTTTTTTTTTTTAAAGTTCTTCTCAGAAGCCATCCACATAACTTTAAAGAAGCCTTTACAGGATCTGAGTCATCTGACGCAGTCGCTGCACGTCAGCACACACTTCCCCCGTAAGAGAAGAGAGAGAGAAGATAACAGTAAAATCGCTCTGTCAACTCACTTTATTTCATCCCATTCACCCTCCTCTTCTCTTCCTATCCCCTTCCCTTTTCTATGACTCCTATCTTCACCACAGCTGGTAAATATTTTTATATTGTGTTCCATTAGAAAGCTTTATTAAGCGGTCAGACAGGGCAAATGGCGCCTGGGAGCTCCCTGTCCTGTAAACAATAGAAAGGGCCCTGAAAGCTGCAGCTGAGCACAGTGCAGTAAACTAAGGCCACATTAGAGAACTGCCTTGCTCTGAGTGAGTAAATATTTAAATGTGTTAGATTCACCCAGAATAGGCTGGGGCGATAGATAGGGGCGATGTATCAGTGAAACTTTCATGATGGATTTTTGAGCGGAACTGGCATGGACCTGTGGAGTGATTAGTAAATGGATATACGTGTGTAGAAATGAACAAGAGAGAGGTGATCTTAGGGCCAAGGTGTGATGTGTGAATGTAACTATACTGTAGGACCAGGCTTCATATGTCCTGATGTGTGTGTGTGTGTGTGTTTCAGAGTACAGCATAAATCATACAACCCATAGAAAAGAATTCAATATTACAACTGTTGCATTCTGGCATTTGACTTTCAATAGGCACCATAGATTCTCATGTCAAAATAGCGCCAGTACACTCTAATGTATGTAGCTCTTTGTATATAGTATATGTATGTATGTTATCATGCATATGCCGATGTGCATTTGTTCTCTTCTTTGTTGATACAAAATACGTACCTCAGTGCTTTTCTCAGGAGCGTCCATGCCCACCATGTTGTCTCTGAAAAGCTGCTGAAGAAGCTGCACCTGGGCAACGCTGAGGTAGAAATCCAGACTGCTGGTCACGTTCACCTCCAGAGAGTGGCCACACACCACTACCTCCTAGAAAGATGAGGGAGAGATAGTACAGGGGGGGAAATGAAAAGAGGGAGGCAGGAGGAAGGAGCCGGAAACTCATTCAAAACAACATCAGGATTGTTTGTGACCTCATGTGCTGGCTCTGTCTTTCCTAACTTTTATACTCTTTCTCAGTCTATTTACTTTCAATCTCTCCTCTGTTTTGCTCCCTTTAGTTCATTTGTTCCCTCTTTCCCTTCTTCCCTCTGTCCTCTCCAGGGTCCCACCCACAGCCAGCAGTTCAAACTTCAGCCTTGAGGCTACATCTAACAGGATATCACTGACTAATACTCTGCACAGAACCACACACACACACACACACATAAATAGCCCAAACCTACAATAACTACACACAATGCTATTTACCACTGCTGTGTAAAATAATCTGTTCAGCTGTTAAACACATAAAATGACTGTTTTTAAAAAAAAATATCCAATATAACGTTGACATCACAGTTAGTTCCTGCTTTTAATGTGTGATTCATGGGAAGTGTTTTTATTCTTATTAGTAGTAGCTGAAGTAGTAGCAACAGTACTTAACACATAAGGTCATCATATCATGGGGTTACAATAATATTTAGAGAATATGTTGCAGGGATGAATAAAGATAGCTGTTGCATTTGTATAATAAGCATGCATAAATCTGTTATAAGCAGTTAGAGGCTTGTTGAAAATGAATACGAATATTTTATAGACAGTGTTGTAATTTATCTACAGTACGTAAAGTCCTGCTCTGTTTGTGTTATTACTGGCTCTGAGTCTCCATATCTCAGGGAGTTATACAAATCGTGAGTGTGTGCGTGCGTGTGTGTGCGCATGTGCACGTGTGCGAGTGCACGCACGAGTGTGTGAGTGCAAACTATGAATTAGCTGTTACGCATTGTCAAGGGACACGTTAGCGTGGACGGACAAGGCATCAAAGAGGCAGGAAGTCTAAGAGCTGTGCCAGAAAACATCAGCTGTATAAGCAGAAAGGTTTGAACTCTGTGGGTCAAAAGCCTCCATTACATGGCGCAATGGCTGAGGGATTCCTAATGAGTAAGTTACTGTATGTTAAGAGGCAAAACGTAAATACTTCTGACATCTCACATAATCAATGTCTATTTTCATATGAACAACGGATTGTGAGAGTAATGGTTGCAATCATGGTTATAACAGGTCACGGTCAAAGGTCAGAAGATGTCAGTGTAAGTAGTGAACAAACTTCTACAAAATAAGTGAAGAAAAATATGCAACCTCTGGCTGACTGTTTGAATTTTTGAAAATCCCGACAACATTTTAGAACTTATTATCACTTATCCAACTATTTAAATTTGACAGTAAAAAGGTTTATTATAAATATATTTTTTAAAAAAAGTTTGTAGTTGATTTAATTTACAACAATACAGATACACTAATTCTTTTTCATTTGAAGTGAAATACTTTTAAGAGAAATACGTAATGTTGTAACATTAAAAAGCTGTGTTGAGTCCATACTGACCTCTGCCTGTCCACTTTCGGGGGACAGATTCTTGCTGAAGATGATGGCTGGGGCAGCGGTCACTCGAACAGAGAAGTCAGTCAGGATTGGTGTCAGGATGGCCCGGCGCTCCTGGTGTCTCCTGATACTGAACAGATGCACACAAGATCATACTGTTAGCACTTCTTCAGGCAGGTTCCATTGCATGGATGTCAATGTTCATAATAGTTGTGATCAAGGTTCTGCAGGTGGAGATATATACGTTCAAGTAGATCTACATATAATTTAACTTGCAGAAAAATGAACTTAATGGAAATTTTGTTTTAAAAAGTATTTGTTTCAGAATCGCACTTAAGTTAAAAGTGTTAAGTCCTGGTGTTAAAGTGATTCTAACATTACACTACAATAGTAAGAGCATCCATAAGGGACCACTTATTCACTAAACTTCCTCAACCTTTATTTACTAATAACTTGTTATGGTTACCAGTTGTAAAATCTTTATATGACTGTCCCATCTGCCTAAGAAAGACAAGTCAACACAACACAGTCAAAACCACAAAATGTTCACAACTGAGCTATTGTTATGCCCCTAGCTGACAGCCAGACACACATTTCAAACTTACTCTGGCATTTCAAATTCAAACCAGTAGGATGAAAAGCTGAACTCAAAATAAGAGACTTCAAAATTGATTCTTCCTTGCAGGCTAGACCTGTGAAATATTTCCATAACTGAGCTTTCTAAATTTCTGATCTAACACATTTTAGCTGGAAGCTTGAATATGGTTACAGAGACAGAGTGAGACGTTATTTGACAAGTCTCAATTGGGAACACCCCTTAATTGTATACACAAGATCAAACTGAGACCTTCTCACATCAGCTCTCTCCATTTCACTAATGTTCATTCCCACAATCAAGTCATATTTGTGGGAACATTTGTTAGCAGTAAAACAAATATACAAGTGGGCTTTATAAGGTGGTGTTAATTGCCACATCTGCTGCTATTAAAACAATCAAGCCGTACGGCTTCCAATATTTATAGTTGGCCAGGATTATATAAGTCCCTGTTTCTAGGTGGCCTAGAGTACAGTACTTGACCAGAGCCAATATCATATTCACTTCTGCTACACAAATGTGCATTACGAGTGCCCTTAAGGGATTATTTTCTGACACATTTCTTTGCATAGAGAGTTTGAGGGAGGCCTAATTCGGAGCTGAAATGATATTTGAGGCCAATTGGTGTTGGCTAATCTCCCCTCAGACAGGGATTGAAACAATGAGTGTCTCGTTGCAGGGGACAGGTGCTATCATTCACCAGCAAGGCAAGCAGGCGTGAGGCTCCGTTTACCACTGATATTGGGGCCTCTTACTCGGCTGGAGAGCTGTGTGTGTGTCTGTGTGAGGTTGTGTGTGTGTGTGTGTGTGTGTGTCTGTGCTTTGGAATGGGTGTGGTGCAAACAACAAAAGATGGAAAGAATGACTTTTCTTTCATGCAGCGCTTCGGTAGTGTGAACAGTAAGTGGAGATTCAGTGGCATGGGCAAAAAGAAAGAGGCCTGCATTGGGTGGCTGACAGGAGGGGAGGTGGAGGGAGTTCACAGCTCTCTGACACAGGGTCTTTCCTAGCCGGCAACTACACACTGTGACGAGGACAGATCCTGTCAGTGGATCCATGGTGCTGGAATTTCCTCGCAAAACCTCAGGAAGCCAACTGAGGCCACTGCAGATCCGCAACTACTGGAATTGAACCCAAAAAACTGCAGAGTGAACATGCCTCTAGTCCAAAGCTGGAGAGAGAGAGAGAGGGGGGTATCGATGTAGGGAAAGACGGGAAGGTGTGAACTTTGGAAGTGGTGTGTGTCAAAACTTGTTACAACCGAGGTGGTGTATTTCTGCGGGTGATTGCAGCAGACAAGTAAAGCTGTGAACTTGACTCCCCTTTCCTCAGTGTGTTGGAACATTCTAAATCACATGTTCAGTTATGACTTGGTGGTGGTAGTGGCTGAGGCTGGGGTATAGACTGCAGCACACAGCAGAGCACAGCAAAGCCCATTTTCCAACATAACCTCCGTTGCTGTTCCCGTCACGGCAAGGAGTGTGGGAACAAGGAGGCAACAACCGCCACCTTGAATGATTTGTTTGGAAGCTGAAAGTGAGAGTGAAAAATTAAAAGCCACCACAGCAGCAGCAGCAGCAGCAGCAGCAGCTCAGACCTTCTCAGCTTGACTACACAGAGACACATTTGCTTTCTGGTGTGAACCTAAATCATTAAGGGCATATAAATGTGTAGATGAAAAGAAATAACAGAACAGAGCTCTATCCTGCAGAGTGAATATAGTGAAAAATGTAGTGTTGGGACACTTTGACAGAAAAAAATAGATGCTGCAAGGAGCTAAAACCTGGACCTTCTGATTATTACATGATTTATTACTATGACACTCACAAGTTACTGTCAAACCTAAGTGAACTGCTTTACAATATAACACTGTGTGCCAATTGTTTGAGTATAAAAGCGACTGTTAAGCTACATGTTAGGTCATCCTATAATCAAGTTCTGAATAGAAATCCAGACCCGCAGCTATAGCATGTTGGAAGTTGAGTCTACTCAAAAGGCATTCAGCATCTTCTGGAGACCAAAGTGTGAGCCCAAAATCTCACCTCATTGCCCTTTCAGACAATCTGACCTTGGCACTGTGCCCGAGCAGCCTTGTTTTCATTGACAGAGAGAAAAATTGAGAGTAAGAGCGAAAAAATGTGAGTGAATTGAGTCCCAGTAGCCCGTTGCTCATAGAGCTAATCAGATTCAGCAGTAAGATCGCCAAGCAGAGCGTAAAATTCTAACGTAGGTCCAAGTCCGCTACTTAAAAGGGCTGTTAAAAAAAACAAAACAAGGAAAACCAGAGACTTTCAAGACAAAGGAGGAATTTGGGATAGATGGTCAAAACTACAAGGGAAACATCCCTCTTTTAATCAACAGTTAAAAGAAACCAGGGTGGTTTATTGGTAACAGATACCATCCCATCTATCCTCCCCTTTGTCTTGTTGAACTGTCAAACACTAAAGCTCCACTTACTTGGTCACAATGAGTCACTGTGGCTGAAAGCATCATTTAAATGACTGATATGAAATATGAACAGTAAGTCGTAAGAATCCTTTTACTGACCAAGTGAGTACAGAAAACATTAGTTATTTTCTAACCAATGTGCCATGTGACATGCAACAAAGGCTCCTGGCCGGATTTGAACCAGGAACACAGCGATTTTATTGTTAGAGTCAGAACCCCAAACAACTGTCTTCATGTAAAGAAAAAAAAAACATATAAAACATATGAAAAAACAGGGAGACAAACACTGGATCTCCTGTACATAAATGGTTGTTGCAATAAATGGTCTTAAAGTGCAGAATGTAGAATTAAGTGGCATCTAGTAGAACAGATTTGGCAGAAATTGAATATAATATTCATAAGTATGTTTTAATTAGTGTATGATCACCTGTAAATAAGAATCATTGTGTTTTTGCTACCTTAGAATGAGCACTTTATATCCACATAGATAGCAGGTCCTCTTCCGTGGAGCCCACCATGTTGCACCGCCATGTTTCTACAGTAGCCCAGAATGGACAAACCAAACACTGGCAGCCAGTTTCGCAGCCACCATAGGTTTTCCTTCATGCTTTGAAGTGGAGGGGGAGGGGAGGGGAGGTGTACTCAGTTGCTTGCAATCTGCAGCCTCCCTGCTAGATGCCACTAAATTCTACAGACTGGACCTTTAAGACAGATCCGCGTGTGTAAAGTAAGTATAAGTGTACATGATGAGTATGTATAAATGTTTGCAAGAATTTGCAATAGTGTTTGTGTGTGCTGAAAGGTGTGTGTGTGTGTGTATGTGCATCTGTGTGTGCGCGTGTATCTCAGCCAGCCTCACTCTAAGCCCCGATGACCTGAGAGTGCTCAGTCTCAATCAGGCTCGTGTTGATTTTGCACTGCATTCTTCCACGAGGCTTATTTTTAGTTGACAGGGAACAAATCTGGACTCTTTGCCTGTGATTCTGTGATTTTTGGGCCTGTTCCCTCTCAAAACATGAGTGGAAAAAAAGGATGTGGGGCCAAACAGGCTGTTACATTTGTGCTTGTTTTAGCTCCCGAGTCTATAAAAAAATGACAGGGTTTGTAATTATGACTGTGCATGGAGAGGCTCCATGATAGGGAGCTAACTCAATAACTACATGCTGCTCCCACATCAAGACTGATGAGATAAATTACATTCACAGCAGATCACACACAAAGCACCTGACTAGGGTTGCATCGATTTAATCTAGCAGCAATTTAATTCAAACTTTCAAAATAAATAAAGGAATATAAAACTAGACAATTGAAAATGGAAATCTAAATGTATCCAATCAAAACTGACATAAAACTCCATTGTTATCCAATACCTATTTCTAAGTTGACACTGCTTCATAAATTTGATGAGCTGAGAGGAATGAATTGTACTAGCTTTGTTTTTCACAAAGGATTCACCCAGATGGAATGGTATATCTATACAGATAATAAAGGAATCATTGGAATACACCCTCTGGGGATCATGAATGTCTGTACAAAATGTTGTGCCAGTCCATTTAGTATCTATTGAGATATTTCACTGGATAAGTGAAAGCTATGACCAGCTGGTGGCGCTGGAAGTCAGGGGGCTGGGGCTTATGAATGTTTATACAGCATGTCATGGCCATCTATCTAATAGCTGTTGGGATACTTCCCTCTGGATAACTTGTGAACTGACTGACCAACTGACATTTTCATCCCTGGAGCCATGCAGCTATCGAGGCTAAAAAAAAAATTGAAATAACGCTAACTTTATCCTGTAATATTGCACTTTGACCACTAGAGAGCGTGAAGTCAAAAAAACATAGGCTCTGAACTTATGAAGGTCTCATAGCTAACAGGTTAGTTTTCTTTCTGGCCACCGTACGACTATAAGCCCAATAATCAATAATGTTTTAGCCCTTGTTTAATCTGCCAAGTCTTAAAAAACTACACGGCTCTGTTTGGCTTGTTAAATGTTCAATTTCACCTCTCACTCATTTTCTTTGGCTTCCAGCAGTTTAAAAGAATGAATCATCCTGTATCTTTGTGTCAGTCTTTACATGCAAACACTGAAATGCCTCCTGACCTGCTGGCCATGTTCCACTCCAGAGCCGGGTTCTGGGAGCTCCTCTCACTCTCCGCTGATACACCTCCTTTGATTCCCTCTTTCTCTGGCTTGAGTTGCTCCCACTGGGCCGTGCCTATGTTGATGGACTGAAGGTCGATCTGATACTGACGGTCTTCCACCTCTGAACCCGGGTCACGGAGGATGCCGAGGTTCAATGCACGTCTAAGGAAAAAAAGATGGAAAAGGGGTTTGGTTGAGTCACTGTACAAAACATTCATGTTAGGAGGTAGCGCAAAAGTCACATTCTACAGTCAGGTGTCTAAATACAACTTAACCAGATGTATAAAACTTTGAAATGTTTTATTTACTGTTTTGAGGTCAGATTGGGTCGAGCTTTATAGTTACAATGAAGTACAATGACTCGGAGGAGGTGAACCAGTAAAGAGCTTCTGGCATAAAGCCCTAACCACTATTGACTGCTTTCTTCCTTCTGCTCACTCCGTGGTTTAGTAGCACAAGTTTCTTACAGGATGATTTATGACAAAGACTCTGGTACTTGCAGAGCCGGACCTCAAATAAATAACCCCACAAGCCTCAGGTGAAATCATTTGCCTTTTATAAAGTTCTGATTTATGCCAGCTTATCATTGGCAGTAAACATTGCTTTAAACCCTGGCTGGATGGCACAGTAGTCTGGAGACCGAGGCTCTCGTTCTATTTCTGTCTGCAGAAACACAGGACCTCTACAGTATACACAAACTGTAATACGGTAAAAGAGATGTAGAGATATGTAAGGAGTGGGCAGTGCTGTCTCTGTAGTTGAACTGCTACAGTCAAGTGAGCAAACACTGTCCCATCAGCGCCAAGAAAAAATGATGTCATGTATTTTGCCTTTGAGAGACAAGATCCTGACGAATTCACGAGGCAAAAGGAATAATCAAAATTCAACATCTGCATATGACATCAGGGCTTTCGGTTCGTTATGATATGTTTATTTGTGCTGGTGAATTCAAATGAGAGCTTAAATGGTATAAGGGCTTAAAATGGCTACAGATGTAGCGGCAGCATGAGTAGTTTTATTTGTTTCGGCAACGTCAATGGCAATTTTCATATAGCGTTTCCTTCTCTTAGCCACACTGGAAAGGCCTCTACCAGAGCGTGATGTTATGACAATAAGCACCAAGTACAAAAACAATGGCAATGGGAGATCAGAGGTGTGTAACTGGATTTAGCTGGATTTGTTGACATACAAACAAGTGAAACAGATCCTTAATCAAAATTTGGAACCACATTTATCAACAGAGTATAATATAAATCAAACCAAGAGCCCTGTAAGATTTGGGTGGGATGTGTCAGTCTAGATTCATTAGGGCTTTTGTAACAGTACCTCCATCACCCTCCCCAATCCCAAACTGTATTTTTCACATTAAACAAACCACAGTTACCTCATATGCTTTCCAAATTATCTCTTAACTTCAGCTTATTTAGGAGAGTTTCTTACTCATAATCAACATAACATGGGAGTCTGCAGCCAAGTCTCTGCATTGCTGAGCTGCAGGGTCATCTCCAATGACATAAATAAATATGATAAACATTTGTCTTGGTCATGCAGCCAGTGGAAACCGGTGTGATTTAATATCAAAAGACATATTTCAGCCAATCGCAGGAAACGAGAGAGCTTCATTTCTGACAAATGAGGAGGGGAGGAATTTTGGAAGTTCCCCTTGGGGTGCAATAATAATTGAAGCCAGATTTTCTTGTTGTACATGTGGGGGGAAAACACTGGCGGTTTGACATATTTGATTGGTCATGTGAAGACCACACTGCTTGGCCAAGAGGAATCAGAGAATGCCTTGGGAAAGCACGGCACTCACTGCCCACCATATACACGGACGAACTAAAAACATACAGAGCGAGGCAGGTGGAACACACCCTTCTGCTGGGTCTCACATGCCATTATCAGACATCTTCCTGCCACTACCATGTGGAAAATATGAAGAAAAATGAAAATAACAAGTCATAAATGACATGCTTTTGCAGATGAGGAAGGCAAGGAGGGAGGGAATGTCGAAGGGGGGGAGAGAGAGAAAGAGAGAGGGAGAGAGAGCAGGAGAGGGAGAGAAATTTTTCTCAAACACAAGTACTTAGTTTCGCCCTTGTTCCTGAGCCAACCTTATTTTAATTGCAGGAAAAGACCACAGAAACATTATTTTTTACGACAAAATTCTGCTATTTATAAAAACGGATCAAAAGCTCTGCAGTAAGAATGCTCTGTTTCATGGCATTCATGGCTATTATTTTAAAAAACATTTCTCCCTCTTCTGACACAATTTAAACCCAATTTGAGTCCGAAAAGCCACTGGGCCGATTTCGCATCAGAGCTGAAATATGAGGGCTCCCATCCAAAATTATTATGGCTCAAAGTCAAACCCTCTGTCCAATTCAAGCCCTCCAGTGGGAAACTGTAGACAAAAAGTGAAGACATGGCAGTGTTATGTATCTAGAATGTAGGACTTGGAAAGAGCGATTCACTGGTACTTTATCACAGAGAGAAAAAAAAAGATGTTCTAAATTCCTTTGAACAGAAGATATGCAGACAAATTTACAAATGGGCAATTAATTGCAAGTTATGTTCCTCTGTTTAGCATTCTTTGGGTCCATGCATGTGCTGGGCAGAGCATTAATCATGATTTGTGTTATTAGGTAGACGTGTGGGAGGACTGGTGCTTAACATGTAGCAGATTTGGGATTGTGTGCTGAGGTGGTAATAGCAATAAAGGAGGGACCTTCTGGGCACATACAGAACATACTAGTTATCACACACATTAGCTAATGCACATGTATATACTGATAAACGGCAAATAAGTACATGCAGACACACATTGCTGCTGCATGCCATGGAACCATTAGGTGTAACCAGTGAGGGATTTACTTAGCTGCTCCACACAACTTTGAAATAAAATCCAGACTTGGAATATAGTATTTGCACGACAGTAGAGAAAGAATTGTAAGAAAAATAAAGTGAAATACATTTAAAGAGCGCTACATGGATACAGAATCATATTGTACAGAGCCAATGGGAAAATAAGTAAAAGGGCTTGTTGAAAAAGAGCGAAAGTGGAATCTTGGGAGAGCCTGATTACCATGCTGAAGTTTTTAAGGCTAACCGTGGTTCAAGGTTGTAAAACAAACCACAGTGGGATCTGGTTGAGGCTCAGAGCCTGATGATAGGAGAGTGGGAGCAGTGGGCTGTGTTAAAGCCTCTTACGGAGGTGATCCTGTGGGGCAGGGTGTACCATGGCCCTTGGCTCTAAATGGCCTCCCACCTTCCTCTCTCAACTTCCATCCAGCCCCCCATCTCCATCCCCTGCCCCGGGCCAGTGGTGCAGGAAGCACCAGGGTAATACCAAGCCCCGCCGGCTTCTGGATCTCGTCACACTGAAACCCGCAACCTGAACCCGCAACCCCAGACCTGTTTTTCACTCCATTTCCCCAACAATCACATGCAATACATGTCTGCTTACACGTTGAACAGAGGCAGGGGTAAATGTGAATGTGTGTGTGTGTTTAAGAGAGATGGGGCCCTCTGTTCCTGCTCTCCTGGTAGAACATACATACATAGAAATTTTCATTGAGAGCTCAGGCCTAATTCGGCCAAGTCAAGCTAAATTAAGTTGGTACACAGATGTGTTATGTTTCATGAGTGTTCCATGTTCTTTGTTTTGAGCAGATCCCGACTACTGTATATTTGAACTGGAAGAACACATGCAATGTGAAATACTAACGCTGCAATTACTTGCTGTGTCATTTCATTTTGTGGCAAGGTCTCAACCACTGTTCAAATGCTAACGTAACATCCAAGAGGCAAAGTGTTTTTGTGAAACCAGCATAAATAGTATCACTCATCCATAAATTACAAAAAAAGACAGTGTTGAATTGAGGTTTCGATATTCTTTCTCAGTGTCTCCAAATGTTATTAGCCAAACACCATTAGCACCCAGCAGTTCCTCAACGGAATTTCTGTTGTGGAGAGGCCTAAGCTGCACAGTGGCTTCTCAATCAGCTTGCTATGACTCCCAGTGGCTTAAAGCGGAGTCCCACTGGGCCAATGTGTGTACCGAGGGGGAATTCATAAGCATTATGATTCATGAAACTTGCAATTACTTAGTAAGTTAAGCACCCCAGCCTACGGTGGTCCGCTCTGAATTGCCAGAAATTCGGCAACTTCTGAGCTGTGGATTTATGACCCCAGTCAAGTCCAATTGCTGTTAATTTGCATCTACCAATTATAGTAATTAAGGCTCTGAATTAGAATGCTGAGCAGCCCTTGGAGTGAGAGGGGAAAATGATGTCGTGGAACATGGCGAGTCAGCAGAATATAAGACCCAGTCACTCAGCGCTGCTACTAAAATGATTTTTGATGACTGGAGCGTTTTCAACAGGAGTCAAACACAGTCACAAAAACAACAAAATATCCAAGACAACAAAGCTGCAACAATGCTCCAAATTTGTCACACTTGGCAATAACAAGGTACTTACTTGCGGCTGTTTTAAGCCAAGTACAATAATTCCAGTTGATAGTTGATTTTTTCTCACTGGCTCAATACACAGTAAACACAAATTGCAGCTTTCCTGCATTGTGTCTAGGCCTTGATGTACTGACAAATTCCCATGACAAAAACTCAATAATCTTTTCTTTTTTAGCCCAACACAGCATTACTCATCTCCACTGCTGCTCCCAACAGAAGCCTGTTATTTATTAGGCTGATTGCACTTTAAAGACACTCATACTTGACTAATTATATCATATTTACACAAGATCTTAGGAGGAAACTATTACTTCTATATACAACACAAGCAGGGCTTAGCTAAAGCTCATACCACCCTCATGGCGGTGGTACATGATAGTAAAGAGATGAGAAAAAGCACTACTACAGAGGAAGGCCCTCTGTATACAATGACATGGTGTATACCAAAAGTCATTGTTTGCACTTTGATTTCAACATATCTTAATCGCAGGAGTAATTTATCTCCTCTGCAGTTTACATGTCAGAGAAGTTATATTGTTATAAACATAGTCGGTGTGAGGCGTGTTGCTCTGAAGACACTGGCTAACATGTGCTCACCATGATGGCCTGTCAGTCTGGCCGGTGTAATTTATAGGCTCATCACGGACTAATTCAAAATCTGCTTCTTGCATTAGAGTCCCATGTTGCAAAGAAGCCATGTGTGAAAAACTGAACAGATCTTTCATTTGGCTTCAGCTGATGTGTATTTCATGGAATTCACATATGCCAGTGACTATTCAAATTAAGTTGCTAATCTTTCACTATATTCCATGATTCATCGTACAGTAAAAACATACAGTATGCAACAATCACATAGTGGATATTGACTCATTTATTAACACATTAGAACAAGAAAGCATTTCTGAAGCCATATAATATCACATATCCTTGGCTGCACATCAGTCAAAATGTTGATGCAACTCCAAACGTACATTTCAGTTTGAAGTACTCTGCAGTTTGTCCCTCCTAATAGCACTGCGAGGGCCATTTATTGAAAAGCACAGATGTCGTCCTCATCTCCACTGCTTGCGTTCTGCTTCGCCTTAAAACACAGACACACGCGCACACACACTTTGCCTGGTCTGTTTAGCCTTAACTGTGTTCTTCTCCTGCTTCTGGTTGCATGTAGCTCTAAGCACGGAACATTCCTGGGTAACAGGGACAGTAATTCACCGGCTTTTTAAGGGCACTGACTTTTCACTGGATTCCTTCATACAGTAGATACATCTGCAAGAGATCTGCTGAAAAGGGCACCTTGGATCCTCATTTGTGAACAACTAAAGTTGTGGTTGCAGATAAAAATCACTGTTTGTGTGTGTTCACATCAGTCCATCTTAAGAAATTCCTCCACAATATACGCACTTGAAATTGCTGCTGAGAATTACTAAGAGTCATCTATGTGTTTGTGTGCGTCACTGCAGGACAAAGCTACCATTTTTCCCATAAAATTGAGTGGGCCCGTGCTTGTGAAATCACTTCCTCTGTTAGCAGCAACAGATTTGATATGCTTCCTCCCTGCTCAGAAAATGGACATAATGCTGCTTTTATAAAACTTGTCAGGCAGAGTTTTAGCAGCGGGTCCCTGATGTAGAGGTGTGAAGGGAATGCCTCGTTGACTTCCTCAGACCTCAGATTGAAACCAGATTTGTGTCCCCACCAAGCAATTTCACAATGATGTAATCACACCGCCATTTTAATTTGAGAGGCCTTATCTTTAATTAATCGCTAAACACATGCGTGGAATAGATTATTCATAACTGGCTGCAGTAGGGAACATGGCAGGGGTAGCCAAGGATCTGGCTTGCACTCATATGCAGTCATTTTCATCAAGCTAAAGTAGACCAGGCACATACCTCAATGCTACTTTTACACTAATTAAAGGAAAATAATCCTTTTGCTAGAGGAAGATTCCAGATCTCAAGTCTCTCCCTGTTCTCTGGCAAGGCAGTCGGTGTATTTGCTGCTGTGATTGACAAAACCTGAAGTGAATCAAACCTCTTTTGAAACATAAAGAAGTCAGGATCACCCAGCACCAAAACCATTTATTCCAGCTGACGCAGTTTCAAGTAGATAGACGATAATTGATGATACAGTGAGAGCAATGCTGTACAGCTGCACCTCACATGTTGTATTAGACATGGCTTCCAGACCGTCAGAAAATACAAGGACTAGAGGAGCATATTCCTCTTATCATCCTCAAGTCTTGTAACTTATAACTGTTGAGCAGAAATACAATGGAGTTTTCAAGTCCATTATACACTGCCCACTGTCCAGACATGGACTATGGCATAACTGTAACTTTGCACTACTCATTAATACATAAACTCACAGGCACATGCAATATACATTCACTGTATGATACGAGTCTCAAACCAAGATGGTTACAGTCTTCTGAACATTCTTTGTGATTTACTTCTGCACATAAATTGTTCAATCCGTGCTCTGGCAAGGAGGGTGTTTTATGGAGCTGTAAAATTAGGCCCACTTTATGGATCCAACAGCATGAGCCACTACTGTTTTTTCCACTTGATATTGATTAAAGGGGACCTATTATGCTCATTTCCAGCTCTATATTTTTATTCTGGTACTCCACTGGTGTAGCTTTGCATGATTCAGAGTTTTAAAAAAAGTCCTTATTTATCTTATGCTGGCCCTTTATGCAGCCCTCAGTCCAGCCTCTGTCTCTAACTTAGTCTTAGTTCCTGTCTCTTTAAGACCCCCCTCCTGAGAGCCTACTTTGTTCTGATTGGCCAGCTTTCTGGAGACCTGCCAAGGGGCAGCTGTATCAGAGTTACTGCTGATACAAACGCAACATTTACTGCTTTATTGCTTCACATTAAAAGCTTTTAAATGACTAAATAACAGGAGACCCAATTAGCTTTGTTAGCAGTGCTAAAAACCAGTCGACACAACAAGATATGGAGATACAGTGGAAACCACGTCTCTCCGGGTCAAATGACTATAAGTGGATGATTATTATGACCGAATTATGCAGATTGCCATCTCATCTGTATTTTTATTACATGAATATAAAGTAATGAAATAGGCAGCTTTGTTGTTTACTTAAAATTACATTCAAATGTTTTTCCATATGTTTTCATGCATGAAAATAATCAAAATGAACACTGTAAGCAGACTACTTGATTACTATTAGCAACTTATTTAAACAGCATTTGAATAGGAATCACTTTAAGAGATCTTTGTTCAACAGATCAGTAAAAAATAATGCAGGGGGGGAATAGTACAAGCAGAAACAGCCACAGTGATGATGATGTTCGATGAAGAGCTGCAGATGAAAGGCATACCTCCAACAGGTACAGTAAACGACTTGTTTTACTTTGCAGTGCTGTGTAATGGAAAAACACTCACAGCCTGCCAGCTTGACTTGAGTCATAGCTCAGCTTGAATACCCCCAAACAATGGAAAGATGCCATAATGTTAGCGAAGCGGAGCAGTGAACTCGCACACTGTGCGTGGAGCGGATGACCATATAAAGAAATCCGTCATGAGCCGATGTTGGCTCGGGCTGAAAGTAGAAAAAAATATTGGAAACTGAGTGTTCGGAGCAGTCTGAAGCTGATGCTTTTTGCTCACAGGGATCACTTCTACATACATTTACCTCATTATTTGACACTTTGGCCATGTTTAATATGAACATCCAACATTGTAACATTATATATATGACTGAAAATATGGAAAAGCATGATAGGTCCCCTTTAAGCAGTTCAGTATTGCCAAGCTGGTTCACATTAGTATACACACAGTCTTATTGTGTGCATTTTTGAAGATGCTCGTTTTTATCTGTGAAAATTAGGGTCTTTGGCAGAGAACTTTGAAGTTGATTACACATTGTTTACAGCAATTATTGAATTCTGACAAATGTTTAAAGCAACGAGATTACATATCAAGGCCTTATCCTTCTTCAGATAAAGAATGAAAATTTTCCTAAACAAAGTCAGGGAAATGATGGCCATATTTGATTAGGTTAACGTATGCTACAGGTTTAGCAGACAGGCTGAACAAACATGTAATCGGATAGCTAAAACAGTAGGTCTTTCTCGTTGACGTTTCCCTCGACCTTAAACAACATTTTGTTCTAATTCAAATTTCCTTCCAGCAAACAAAAGGCAGAGTGAAACAAAATACAACGACTTGCTGCTGGAAGCTCCCACATAATGGAATTAAAAACTTATGTCTAAATCACAAGCTTTAAGGAGAGACAGGTCGGACTTTGAGAATATGAAAGCAGCTTAGAAAACCTCTGGTGCTGCCCAAGACTACAAGAGACTACAACCGCTTTCTCATGAGATAGTGTCCAAATACTTTTATGTCAGCAAGGAAAAACAGCATAAAATAATTACAATAATCTGGGGCACACATGCTTCCTACATCAGCTAATTCTTCCTCCTCTGTGAATGACTGCGGAGCCAGTGTTTATAATTCTGAAGCGGATCTCGCATTCATCCAAACCGCTGAGTGTATTTATACAAAGTGACATTTCTATATGGGAGATTTCCCCCCTTTCCCCCTCTAACTGAGGAAATCACATGGAAGGAGTCAACTCCTGTGCTTATCTAACTCCACTGGTGATGCTGTTGATTTGGGGAGGGAGAGGGAGGGAGGAATGAAGAAAAGGTACAGAAACAGGACATGAGTTTAGAAAAGAGAGGGGGACTTGAAAAGATTAGAGACAACAGAATGTGAATGTTTCACAAATGCATGTCAAGTAAAGGAAGGGAAGAAAATAGACTGGGATGTTTGCAACTTCGCTCTGATGATACAAACTGCATAAAATGGAGTATAAACTTGAGCGAAAAAATGTGCTGGTTGTTGTTCACTATCTGGGAAAACCTCTCCACACAGCTACTGTACATATATATATATATTCTCAAATTAAAATGATGGAAAAATATCATGTGAAAGTATTGTTCCACGTCTATTATTCCTCCTGGTGAAAGAAAATCATGAAACAAGTCAACACAAATCACAGTCCATCATAGTTGTGACTGTTGTGACAAGTGATGTAATCAAATAAGTTTACATGTCATCACACCACTATTCCACTGATTAATTTGCAAGTCAGATGATCCAACATCTGCGACTTAAGTGAGCTGAAAGTTCCACTGACTCCCGGTGTAAACATATACCGTGAATAAGGGCTAAGAAAAAGGTCCAAAAAGACTATGGCACTTAATACAAATGTCACATGAGAAGAGATTGGTGTGATTAGAATTAGCTCGCCATCTATCAGGTCGCTAAATATCAGAGATCTTTACCAGGCAGGAGCTGGAATAAAGGCTGTGTTCAATCAGCCTCATCTGGAGCCTGTCATACTGTACATGTGCAATGAGAGTGCTCTCTAAGAACCAGTTGGAGCCTTGTTGTTTCTGTTTGTTTGGTGGCACTGCACCTTGTTCCAATAAGGAAGAAGAGACATGCTGAATGTGAGAACAACAAAAGGGAGAGAGAAGTTGAGAGAGATGGTAATTACAGAAAGGGACAGAGGAAAGAGGGTGCTGAGGGAGATATAGAATGAGTATAAATATGCCAATTAAAGTGATTAAGAAACTGTAACAAAACAATAAATAATACTCAGGGATAATGACAGAGAATTTAACAGAGCACTTTTCTTTGGAAATTCAGTAAAATATATTCCTGTTGCGACACATCTCCTCTGATACCCTACACTCCATTATTCTTCTTTTATCATCTTGTCTACACATCATCTTTGCACAATTTCTTTACTGGGCTCCACAGCAATTTTATTCTCATCCCTTCATATCCTCCTTCACTCTCTCCTCCCCTTCCTAATATCTTATTCTCTTTTCTTTCCCTCTCCACTCTTGCCAGTCAGTGTTTTGGTACAGTGACTCCAGAACAGTGAGAAGGAAGTGGCCCCTGCGGGCCAGGCTCCTGACAAACCACAACTCTAAACAGGCAGTGCTGTGAAAATATGGCATTCAAATAACACAATGCCAAAACTTCTGACCACAATGCTGACATCCAAACAGCTGCAGGCACTGAGAACCTTTAATGGGAAAAAACAAAGAGAAAGAAATGGATACAAAAAAGGGACAAAATAATAAAGAAGTAGCAAGAGGGGGGTTAAAAATCAAAAACATGCACAAACTGAACTTCAGTAGTGTCTGCACTGAGCTGGAGACTGGACTGGTCCTTGGTTTTATTAGAACAAAATGAGAGATCAGAAAGACATGATGCTAACACGACAACCCCCTGAGCCTCTATGGAATGGAGTTTATACCAACTGCTCAAGTCTTTAAAGCACACATACAGAGGAGCATTATGCATAGCAAGAGGCTGCAGTATCGACTATATATAAACATGGACATCATGACAGCTCCTCAAAAGCGAAGCCAAAACATCTCGATTACCCCCTGGTGGCTGGCTGCAGTATAGGTCATAAAGCCCGCCCCCTCCATGTTAGCGGATGGGACATGAGCCAAACTAAAAAAAACAAAGATGTTTTCTATCGTTCTAGATAGTTCTTATCACGCTGATGTTTGACCAAATGCTCATTTTTTTGATAAGTTTGTTTTTAATTAGTTATTTGACGGTATGAGAAGAGGGGTTGACGTGAAGATTGACAGCTGTGACAGCTACTCTCAAACCCCTCTCAAGCGGCGGGATGGCTGAGGGGGCGTGTCCCACGGGCCGTCATCCCGCCACCTGACTACTGCGCAGACCCTGGCTCCAAATAGGATCACACAAGCAAGATGGCAGCTCCTGGAAAGGAGATATTTTGGCTTCACTTTTCAATAGCGGTAGGAAGCGGAGAGGCGTTGTCCATATTTATATACAGTCAATGGGCTGAGAATGAGTGAAGGATGGGGTAGGAAGGGAGGAAGGAAGAAAGGAAGGAAGGACAAGAACAGGGGAATGAGTAGTGCTTCTGTTGAGCAGAAAATCTGTTCAGAGAACATTCCAGGTGTAAAGAATTAGAGGAGATGGCACATCAAACGGGGCTGTACTCGGCCTCTTTCCTGTAGCCCTGGTGGCAGGAAATGCTCTACAGCATCCTGTGAGCTGACCAGAGAGAGACAGACGAGAGGGAGCAAAGAGGAGTCCAAATAAAGTGGGAGGTCGAGAACAGAGGAGGGCATATGTAGAAAATGTTCAACAACATCCTGCAGAGAAGAGGGAAAGTATGGGATAGGGAGGGTGGGGGGTATAGTAGGATACATGAAGACTGAACCATGTAGACTAATATGAAGCAGGCATGATATGAGACGCTGAACTGTTTGGCCTGTTTGAGTTGGATGGAGGGAAAAGGGAAATTAATTAAGGAAAGAAAAAAACATGAATTTACAGCAACAAGTACATTAGGTTAGGATATAAATTCGGATGGGTTTAATTATATAAAACAGAGAACTAATAAAAAATATTAAGGCAAGATGAAATTTTTCACATCTCAGCTCACTTTCATCTGTATTTCTACATGCAAGTTTTTCTCCACTGTGGTACTGTAAAAATAACTGTGATATGGTGTGTGTGAGATAATGATTGTATGTGTCTCTGTATAGAGTGTGCATGTCAGGTTGTGATGTGTGAGCCTCTTGTCTCCCTTTGCTGCGTGTCCAACATGTGCCTGTCAGCTGGATCTCTCCCCTCAGCCTTCAAACCAAGCTTCTCCCCCTTAAAAAACTCTTATGTGGCTTTAAAATGCTAATAATATCAGTCCATTACCAGGCTACACATAATGTGAGGCCTTAAAAAAAAAAAACTTCTTTCAAAGCGCTTCAAATGCCTTCTCAGTTGTTAGAAGGGGAGATGGAAAAATATCAAGGGGGAACAATGATGCTTTAAACACTGGCTCCTCGTCATTACTGAGGAATGGAGGGAGATCTTGCCAACAGTTGGACATTTCATTTCAGCATAAATATATGGCGCAAAGCATATTTGCTCAAGTTAATAATTTTTGCCCCGAATACATTTGTGTAACTGGAGCTGTGCATGCGTGCGATGATAAAGTGACAGGGGTGGGGTGCTGATTGGAGGGCTGTGGTGTATGCGTGTGTGTGTGTGTGTGTGTGTGCATGTGTTTGTGTGTGTGGGGTAAGTTATGGAGAGAAGAAAGGGGACCACCACAGTAGAGTTGTCTACATGGTGGCTTCACATTTCTCTGTGTGGTTCTCTCAAACCTGCAGCTGAAGTAACATGAATGACACACACACACGCATACTGCACCCTGTAGTAAAGCTTCAACCTCACACTGCATGTACCTGCCATCCCAACAATCTTGACCCCGTGGATAAGAAAAAGCTGCGGCGAGTACGCTTGGATGGTTTCAAGGTATCACATTATACAAGCGTACTTAGAAATCCTGAAGGTATGATTGCCAATACCATCAGAAATATAGAAACTCTTCAGATGTTGTGAACAATTACGTGATTTTTTTTTTTTTTTTGAATGGATAAAGTACTGGTGTTGCATTATGGGATGTTTGTAGCCCTAATGTTGCTAAGCTAGCAGGCGTCATAAAGTCTGTTTTTGACTGCTTCCAAGAGCATGGTAGGAAAGTGTGTGAGTATGTAACTATACTATGATTTTCTTCCAAAAACAGGTGTTGGAAAAGGGCGGGTTGTCTTATAATCAGGGTCGCCTTATATTCGGGCCAATACGGTATTTAGGAACCAATTATTTTATAACATGGTGAAATGTCAGGAAAGTATGAAAACATGAAAAAAAAAGTCTAGTGGAGACTTTAAAAGGATGAGAGAGATTAAAAGATGGATGAAAATCCATCTTTTCTCCATCTGTTGATAAATTTTCACACGTTTGTTTATTTGAGAAAAAATTGGTCTATAAATAGCAGAACAAGACTGAACATAGAGGAGCAGAGAGGCTGCTCTAACAGATATATTAGTGGTGTTAATATACATTAAATAAGCTACTAGGGTGCAGGATGGAGTAAAAACAACTGGTAAAGACCAGGAGGAGGAAGACAGTTCTGAGCCCACTTTAGTGCCAGCTTCTGGTTCTTTCAAGTCTGGTTGGGCCTCCTGGGGTTGTAATGTGCCTCTTATTACACAAGCATTAGGCAATTATGCCACTGGCTTTTCATTGGTTTCCCAGAGCCACAGAAGAGCTTGTGGCTTCACACATGGACATGTGAAAGCATCTGCGCATTCTTTCTTTCTTGAGGTTGACTTCCTTCTTTTCTTGAGGTGGGAAGGACACTACGGATCCCACACACACGCACGCATACATGCACACACGCGCATACACTCGCATGCACCCGCGCATACACTCGCATGCACATGCGCACACACTTACTGAAATACACACAAGGCATGCTTAACAGATGCATATACTGTATACAGAAACACAACGTCTTGGTTTCTTTTTCTGCTGATAAAATATTAAACAACACCACACAACCACATTTATATCTTGTACTGATACAACTATTCTGCATAATTTGGCCAAGAACCGAACTGTTGACAACTGTAACAGCATTGCATTTTAACGACACACAAAACCTCACTGCTATAAAGAGAAAAGCTGCCATGTGAACAACTTTCAAATTTATCATCTTAAGCCTCGCTTCAATATTGACACATGGCTCAGGTTCAGCTATTTTGATGTAAATCCTACGGAAAGAAACTAGACAAAGTGGAGACACACTGACAATCAATACGGTACCACTGAATTCCCCTGATAGTCCACCTGGCCTCCAATATGCTGTGTGACGGGCCAAACACAGTCTCCCTGTCAGTACAATGACAGCTTCAAACCAACCACACAGGATGCCAGAACATCAACATGTCATGAGCAGTGAGAAAAGGAACAAAAACACAATAATGTGCAAGGCTGGGATTCAACTACACACACACAGACACATGCACAAAATATATGCACATACAATTTCCCGTGCACACGCACACATGTCACACTTTGACAGGGTAACACCGGTAGAATCTATCGCATGCTGCAGTTGAGCACAGAGTTTCCTAGTTTATGGTGTGGGTGTATTCTTAGAACCCTTATATCCTGCTTCAGGATGAACCATTTACACTCACACACACACGCACACTCATTGAGGCTAGAGTCCTGCGGCCAGGCGGTCAACCCCTGGATCAGGCCCTTTTATGAGTGCAGGACAGCTGAGGGGTGATCCCTCTCACATCTGTCAGCATGCATCCCGACCTGACTGACAGCAGTATGCCAAAACACAAGAGCAGTTTCCGGGAAGTTCTCAAATAAAGGTCTGTCACCTTGAGTGTCACCAAACAAGGAATGCAGAAGTCCGCACTGCATCCAAAAGCAACACGCAGACAGATGTTGAAGAAAAAATAGGAAAAAATAAAGGGGAAGGGAATCTGTAGGTGTTTTAACTGGGCTGTGAATGGGACTCACAAGTTGCTGTCAAAGAGCTGACAAAGAGATCAGTATCCATGAGCTAATTCATAAACAAGGAAAGGTCTATAGACGTGCTAGTGACCCTGGAAATCCTTTATAGAAAATGCATATGTCTGAATGACGCTACATAAAAGGTTGAGATGTTAAATGAATTGAACATGAACATGAAGTTATTCGGCAACTGTCAAGCCAAGTTATTTATTATAGTTTGAGATATCATGTGTACAAAGTTGAAAATTTAACTTGAGGAGGTCATAAAAATCATCAGGATTCATTCTCTGAGGACCATGATTATCCCCAGTTAACTTCATGGAAATCCAATCCAAGATTGGACGATGGATGTCCATAGCAAATTCCAAGCATATCGACCCAAAAGTTATTAAGATATTTCAGGCTGGACAAAAGTATTGGACCAGCAAATCCACAGAGGAATGGACCGACATCGCCATTGCAACAGCCACTCGACTTTATGCCAAAAAAGAGAGGGAAAATAAGTTGTGGTTTACTTGTTTGATTCTCCTGTGGTGAGTCCTAATACCCCCTTCTCTCCCTCTTCTCCCCTTTCTCCGCACACTACATCGGAATCATACACATAAAATGGCCATAAAAATGTATAGCAGGGCCCAGGCTGGGGTTTTCTCCCTCCTAATCCCCCTAAACCTCTAACTGCAGACCGAGGAATACAAGTGTTGTGGTGCAATCTTCTCACAGAGCAGAGGGCCTGAGAATAACATCACAGAGGCCACAGATATTTATGGAATGAACCACAGGCTGTACACAGAAGTCAGCAGACACCACAACACAGCACACAAGACGCTGTATACAGCTCCCTACTCATATACAGTACAAGACAGTGCTGGCTAAACACATAGTGAAGAGCTGTGGTCAAAAGCTTACAATGATGGATAAGTGGAATTAGAGGGACAAAAAGAGAGATGATAAAGACACATTAAGATATATAACAATGAGTTATTCATATAACTATGAATCATTAATTTTATTTAGTGCTCAGATGAATTTTACTTGCAATAATCTATTTGAGGGCTGCTAGTCGGACAGGAAGAGGGACGACTAGCGGTCAGTCTGGACAGCGTGGAATACACCCTTAAGAAGACTGATAGCCTCATACCGAGTGGTTGGCTTGAGTGAATACAGCGGTCAGGTACTCTGGTTCACAGATCAAAGATCAAATCCACTAACATTCCTCTGGTTTCCTCTGTTCTGCTCTCGTAACATTAGCTGCGCAAAGACAAACCCAGTCTTTCCCTCTCTCTTACAGCGTTAGAAGCAAACGGCATTTTCTCTCTTTCCTGGAAATCAGCTCGTATGTCATATGATACTTTATGTTTGCTGTATCATCTGGGATCACCCCGGTTCCCACAGAAAAGAATGACAAATATCACTTTATCTAAAGAAAAAAAAAGGTGAGGGGGGGGAAATAATCCACCTCAAAGCCACAGCAGTATTCAGTGGCTGAGTCTAAACTTCCTCTTCACATTATGACACGTTGTCTGAGAGCTGTTTCAACATGAGCCCTTCCGAACCCATTCCCAGTCTCATCTGTCGGCTCTGCGCAGGCTATCCTGTCTGATTTAAAACATAAATTGTAGGGCAAGTTTTAATAAAAGGGGGTGTATGATTTACTCTGGGTAGCGGCTGTCCCCATTTTTAAAACAATTTGATGCTGCATTAATCCTGAGTGTCAAGACGTTGTAAAATATGTCTTCTGCGTTTACCAGCACCAGGTGTTTCATTTGCTGGACTGACAAAAAACAATGTTTATTCTGGCTGACCCTCCAATACTTGCTTATTTTATCTTCTTTCTCTACAAGAGAGGGACGGCTTCAGTGTACATCTAAAGTTTTGGAGGATTGAAGAGAGGGTTAAAATAAAGGGGGAGAAACTAACTAGGCTAAATGACTTACAGTTGACCAAGAAAGGTCCAGCTCTAATCATCTCAATAGGATGTCTGTTTCCTCAGCCTCCTAGGCCCAAATGGAACACAACAGGAATGGAGCCCGGACCTCAGAATCCCTCAGAGCCATTCTTGTTGATGAGATCTTTTGCACTATTGGCAACTTTACCTCTGACTGCTGGGTGGGTCTGCTATAGAGCTCCTCTGTTGGCTGGCTCAGGTTCAACAAACCCTCATGGCTCAGTGCCATTTCCCTTTCTCTGCCCTAAAAGCTCAGATTGACTACTGAATTACATTATGATGATTGAACAGTTGACTTTAATGCACTATAACTACACGGACTTTAATACAATCATGTAGTATCAACAGGGTTTACTGTAAAAACATCTTTTTTTTTAAGTTGGGGTCATAAGAGAGGCACTAAGATACAGCAATGACATCAATATACACGCATGAACTGAAAGATCAGAACAGCTAGTTAGCCAAAAAAGGACTGATGCAATTAAAGAGATTTACTAAGTTGGTTTGGTTTTGCCCACAGTTCTATGTTAATGACACACTGGCATATTTTCACAAAAAGACAAATTTTAGAATAGCAAGAGTGTAGACGAGCAAATTAACATCCTCTGATTATATTTTCAAAGTATGAAAGTGAAGACCAAAATAGATAAAGAGAACTTTGATTCACATAGCTCGTGTATGGCTGGGCAATCCCCACACACACCACCTCTACCGTTCCAAAACGCTTCTCTGCACACTTAAAGCACTCTGTAGCGATGTACTACACCAGCAGGGAATCATTGAGAAGTTTTACAACATAACCTCTTTCAGCACTACTATTACAAAATTTATTTTTGGTTCATAAAAAATTTCCCTCACGAATGCTGCTCATCATTTAGGCCTTTCTGCAGTGGCAGCTTAAAAAATTCATACTAAATCATGAGTTATTTAATTCTCTCGATACGGATATCACAATCATTGTCATCATTGCCTCTGAAAGGAGTTTATCATTAAAACCTGCTCAGCAGCCCGGGCAGATTTTAAAGCAACTACTAAATCAGAGTATATAAGTGTAGGTCCTGGGTGTCACTGTGTGTGGCCCGAGCAGCTCTTCCCCTCCGCTGCGGCAGCAAAGCAAAGCCGGCGCACTTTTTGCTGGTATAAACAAACGGGGAAATGGGGCACTTGGCAGCAGACTAAAGTGAGTGATGAGGCAAGTGTGCACTGAAGCATCTAATGAATCATTTGCTGGGAACACTGGGTTTTATGAGGAAAAGAAAGATGAGGAGGGAAGACAAGAAAAAGGGGGACCAGCTGAGAGCTTACAAAAAAAAGAATGGCATTTCATATGAAACAAAAAGAAAGTAAAAGAGTCGCAGCTGTCATACAGACGCCTGTATGGATCATTCAGTGTACTGCTTGAATGTGAGGACAAGAGATTAGAATGCATAAAACTCACAGGGTCTCCTAATCCTACTACTAGCACAGCAGCAGCAGCAGTATGTGAACCCCGGTGACCGCTGGTGAATTTACTGAGGTGACTGGTGATGCTGTGACAGGTCTGCACCTTTGAACAGAGCTGATGTGCTGAGGGCCTATAAGCAGCTTTATTCCACACCTTGCCCTCACTCCTACTGCCTCAAACTAATAAAAAAGAGAAATACTACATCTGCTACTACTACTACTGAATGAACAAACAGTGGAGTCCGGTGATCAGTGAAATCTATCTTCGCTGAAGGAGATGATGATGGCCTGTAAATGTAAATCTGCAATATTCAGAGAAGCTCAGTGTTCATAGCAACAATCTATTACACACATATACTACATATTCTCTCTATGGTAAAGTGGTTATTGTAATGAAGTTGTATCTATAAAAGGTCATAATGAATGATCACATGTTATAAAAGCCGTTTTTGAAATCTGCATCACTGTGTGTAACGTAATGACAGTTCCCACAAATAACATACAAACTTACAGGTTTAATTGTATGCCACGAGTAATTTGTGAGAAGATGGAAATGAGTTCATAAAATGTTCTAATGTGAAACAGACAGTTATTTAGATAAAATCTCTCCAGGACCCTACAATGCAGGCTTTGCTCTAGAGTTCAACTGACTTTTTTTTTATCCTGTGTATAAACGTTGTAAAAATTATGGGTCCATTTAGAAGCATGCCATTGCTATTCCATAATTATCTGAGCAGGTGTAATCACTTATTGTCAGGCAGTAGGAAAGAGTAACACACCCTTCTTGTTTTCCCCACCTCTCTGGGGACTTGTATCCCTTCATCCACACATCCGTGGCAAGGACGCTACTGGGGGAAAAGGGTGCATGTAACGTACTGCCAGGGAATTTTATTAGTAACAGGCAGGGCCCTGGCTTCGGCGGGATGTGTTTATCTGTGGAAGGGAGATCCCCATCACAGCCACTTATTAGGACATATATGTGGGCTAAACCAGGAAGCCATTCAACAGCAATAAGGGGGTGGCTTACGGACCACAGTGTGCTGGGACTGAGACCAGTCTAACCAAGAGTGGAGAGATGGAGAGGAAAAGCGAGACAAGAAGGAAATAACAAATAGAGATGGAGACACTGAGAGAAAACATTAGAAAAAAGTTATAGGGGGAACATGTGGGGCAAAGAGGACAGTAGAATGTGAGAAAGAGAAGGCTGTACTGGATGGAAGTATGAAAAAGAGTTATTTAGACATGTATATACACCGCAGCCAAAAAGGAAGAGCAGGGAAATGTAAATGAGGGGGGGGGTGGGCGGGAATGACAACATAGGGAGAAGGGTAAAAGGAACATTCAAAAAGAAAGTTAAGGACAGGGAAGGAAGGAAGGAAGGAGGGGTGAAAGAAAGAGTGGGTAGGAAAGCGAAGAAGAATGAGAAGCGCTGCCAATAAAGAGACAAGAAAGAAGAAGAAACTATCCAGTTACAACTATCAGAAAACGTGAAAATCATATATCTTATTTATAATGATATAACTGTATTATTTATGATTGAGATTTGTTTTCTAAATCGCAAACACCAAACACACAAACACGGGATAAGGACAGAAAGTAGGGAGAAAAATAGGCGTTAATGAAAAAAATGCTACAGTACTTACTCTGGAAAATGAATAAGAAAAAGACACGCGATGAGGGAGTGAAATAGACAGAGTCCATTGATACAGCCACATCATGTTGACTTGGCTCTGCATCACTATTGACACAGCAGCCTTCTCTGCTGTTACCATAGAAACACAGGCATGTGCACTAATAAAAACAAAAAAACAAAAACCATATTTTGCGGCAGCACGGGATGCTCCCTCAGTCTCCCTTGGACAGACCATGAGGTAACCGAGTATGTGATGGAATCTAGAGCTGTGTCATCTAGGTGTGGGGATGTCGGGAAATGTGGGGGATATTTTAAGACATAAACACACACACACACACACACACACACACACACACACACATGTAGAAACACGTGCAGAGACATGGATGCATAAGTGTCTGTTTGCATCCATGGGAGGGACAAACACAGACACACCTAACTTGGCTAACCTAACCTTTCCTTGTTAAACTTTCCAGAAACAATTCTGTCTGATATCAGGCAAGGCTCCCCCGTCAATCCAAACTCCTTCCATATTCTCACACCAAATACTGAGTCAGAAATTAATAGCTGAAATAGCCACGTGTTGAGATGGTGTCATTTTAACTAGACTTAATCCCTCAGTCTGCTTCAAACTAAGTGATTTCAGAAAGTGTAACAACATCTGAAAACCACCGTTCCCGTCAGCAAAATCGTAATTTTCTCAAACAGACGATCCAACAATCACACCAACCTTAAACAACAACTGTCTCAGTGTGTGGAGGTGTAAGACTGGGCTGGATTTGAACCACTCTCTCAAGCTGTCTTTTTTCATTCATCACAGAAAGTCTATAATCAACTTTTTTTTTTTTACTTGATATGAACATTATTATCACATAAAATGTTCAGCTACAAATTAACTAAGGCAACCAAAAATATTTGAACTCATTTCTTGTCAGCTGAAAAACCATTTATTGGATAGACTTAATGATAATATGTATATCCTGTCAATCAAGTTACTGGACTTGATAGAGATCAATATCCGGCCAGGATATTGGACAACTTAACAACCTACCATTTTAACCCTCACACAGAGATGTTTGAACATGTGTTTCTCCATGTCACACAGTGCCCTTAAAAAGGGGCATCCGATCTCTACAGGGTTTTTGTGAGAGTGGTCCCCAGTCACCCCAGCTCCATAGCCTACAAGAAGCTTTCAATTAAGTGTTCCATGAACAAAAAAAAAAATCTCATTGGAAAACAGGAGAGTGAAAGAGAAGGAATGAGAGAAAATAGGAGTGGGGAGTAAAAGATCTGTGAGATTTTACAGAGGGCCCAAACCACAAGAAAGTCAGGGCTGAATGCATGCTGGACATTCCCCGGGCCGGCGCTCATGCACTTGGAAAAAGCCCGCTTTTTCAAGACAGGAAAATGATTTCAGCTGTGTAAATTGACAGTGGCCTTGTAGCTGAATATGGAGAGGGAGAAAGAGGGGAAGCCTTTAGCTCTGTGTCATAATTCCTGCTTAGTAAAGAAGCCGCTGGGGACCTACTCCTTTAGGGAAACAAAATTCAACATCACATGATCAAATGAAACAGTGTTAATTCTTACCAAATGAACTCGGTGGTGGATATCAGCTTAGCTCTATAGTCTTACAGTCAAACAGGTTTATTTGAACTTCTTTGAAGAAGTCTGTCTACTCTAAATGATAAATACACACTGTTGCCTGAAAATGTTGAGGCTGAAAGGTAAGCTGGGGAGCTTTGAAGCGTGTCAGAAACAGTGTTAGTAGAAGTGTATCAAGATATGCTCCGTCAGGATGTTTACACGTACTAGCTATTTTAGCCTTCAATCTTCTCTTCTCTCCCAGGGTGGCATTACAGTAAATCCTGGTTTGAGACATTGTGAGGCAATCATTTCATGTACAGTAGACAATAACAGCATAGCTGCTGATCAGTCATTCAATTATGACAACGGATGTAATTAGTGGTGGGCTTTAAACAGAAATGCAGCAAATGGCTACCGGGACTCACAGACATATTTCTTCCTATAGCCACAGTTGGTTATAGATTGTAAACACACATTGGTTTGCATGATTACAGACTCTCACTTTGACTTTCTCTATAGGACTTCGGGGAGCACACATAGTATAATTCTGCAACAGATAAAGCACAAAACAGTGCTTGATATTGGTATGTAAACAAGTCCCTGATCTCAGGGTTATCAATCATGTGACTCAGAAGTGTGATCATCCTAAATTTGGAGGGCAGATGTGAACAGGAAAGGTGGTGAGAATGATACATGGTTAGGACTGGAGGAATGAACACAGAGAATGGTTTGACATAATTCCTGGGTTTCACTGCAGAGAGGGAAGTGGTGACTCTTGGCTTCTGTGTGCAGAGGTTAAGGGGTGATTGAATGTGGGTGTGTTTGTACACATGGCAATGCCGGCTGCTAGTGTTTGCGACAGTGTATGCATATGTGTATTTCTGCGTGCGTGTGTGCAATTTGTGGTTGTGTGCATTGCATTTGGGTGTGAAGGCATGACTGAGTGTAGGTAGGTTCATGTGTTTATGATTGTATGTGCGCCTTACTGTGTATATTGTATGCCTTTGTGCGGGTGGAGGATTACATGGGTGCGTGTGTGTATAAAGGCCAGGGTGGAGCTTTGTGCGCGGCCATCTATGTCTATGAGTAGATGTGGGCACAACAGCCACAGAGTCCTCTAACTACCAGAGGCAGAACATTACTGGCCAATATGAGGTGAAATTGCATGGCTGGTCTAACTGGTTTTTGGGGTGAAAGTCTGAGAAAAACTCCAGATTATTTTCCATGCCCACAAGATCATTATTTATCATTTGACATGATAACGACATGGCCAACATGTCAACAAAATAAATCTAGGCACAGTTTCCATGGAAACAGAGTAGTTTCATCCCATTAGCTGTACTAACTTGTACCAAAACAAACAGCAAACATTTCAACACAGTACACTGTGTGAAACTGGTGGGAATAAAAAAAAAAAAAATACCCCCACAAGTCCCTGCAAAACAGTAGCTATGGTTACTGATCAATACCATCCTTGCTCCAATACATCAAACAAGTAAATGAAAGACTGTGAGAGCGATAGTTGGGGTACTCTGGAAGACATTTGGACAATGTTGGACGAAGTGCGGTATTTCTCTCCATCTTGCCTTCATGGTTACAGATTGTCAGACATGCCCAAAGGCCTAGACCCCCTCTGCCTCCCTGCTTCATGCAATCCCCCTGCTTATGACACATCCACCAACTGAAGGCAGCAATGAAGGATAAAGTGGCCTCTCCTCTCCTTTTGTTGTCCACCTTCCTTTTTTTTCTTTTTCTCCACTTCACGTCTTGTGTCAGCTCACATCTCACTTGCAGCTGCACAAAGCATTAGGCACCACTTTTATCTCCCTCATTACATGTGTTTGCCAGCTCCATATCTGCCCATTCACACAAATGCTCACACACACACACACACACACACACACTGTGAGGCTGCGGTTTCGAGGCAGCTATGACACAATCCAGATTCTCTTAGCTGCCTATAGCAGGGAAATGTGTTTTGCGCGGAGCTATTTCCCTCAGAAGTCCAGATTTTTCCTGCCTAGCAGCTTTGATCCATATGGCACGGGGGGCTTGTGTCAACAGTCTTGTGTTTCAGCTGGAGGGCCCAGAGGACCCCCAAGGTGTCACTCATTGCTCTCTGTCATTGCTTGGGTAGATTAACCACTATGTGGCGCTGTCACTCGCTGTGCTCCAAAAAAAAAAAAAAAACTCCTATGAGACAGCAAACATGTGCACCCAAGCACAGACACACACACACACACACACACACACACACACACACCTAGACACACAAACAGACAAAAACACTTGCCTCACAACAGGTTTTATAGAGTGTGGCTTGAGGTCAGACAAATATGAGCGGCACCTTTAATGAACTGTGGTCAACTTGCAGGTTTTGTAGCACCTGTGGTGTGCACGTCTTAAAGACAGAATGTGATAAAGCTGCGAGGGTGTGATAACAGAAATGGTCTAAGAGAAACAGTTAACATTTGTAGCAGAGGGGAAGGAAGACTGTGAGGTAAACTCAGTAATAAATGTCTTGCACATCATCTTGAATTGGAGAAACTGAGGGTACACTGTACATACAATATGCAAGCAAGTGCAAACAGAAGAGACAGAAAAATTGTAAAGGTTTAAATGTAGACCGTCATTTTTAAATCAGCCTGCTATGCAAACTGAGAATTGGGAAGTTTGATTATTCTGCATGAATTTGAAAATGTATTAAATTGCTAAATGGTGTTAATGTGCGTCTGATTCTACTGCATTTTCCTTTCTTTCAAATTCACATTTGAAAAAGCTCGTCTTTTATGAATCATCATAAGACATTCTGTAAATATCTCACTAAAACTGAGTCATAAATGGTGGACTTTAAAACGGCTTTTATATGGAAAACAGTAAATATCAATTTTCCTGTCTAACATGTAAACCCATTATATCAATTTTACAAGGAGGCTGTAGTAGAGAAGGGAGTTTGTCTTACTGGTAGATGTCTTTTCGCAGCACAGTGCGGGTCAGTGGATTATCAGCTTGAGGAGCCATGCTGAGGGAGCCCAACTTTAGTACTAGGGTGTCTTCTTTTTTCACGTTGGGATCTGCTGGTGCGCACACACACACACACAAAATTCAGATACATTGAATAGAGGGAAACAAACACAGACAGACACACACGCATTCACAAACACAGCCTTATAGAGCTTTTTTTAGTACAGCGTTACCACTATTAGTCATTACAACAAGCAGACAAAACAATGATTTTATGATCTGTAGGAGTGTATATAACTGTGGTTGGTTCCTCAGCTATTTCTCTTAGCAAATGTCTCTGCATACTAATGTGGTGGCTCTGCTATGTCTGGTCGGCCATGACAAGGGCTTTCATACAGGCCCACAGACTCGAAGAATCCAAAACATATCCTGTGACATAATACCGTCCCATTGTCGTAAAGTTTTCCATGTGTGTACACAAGTGTGTTCAAAAGAGTCAAGGAGTTCTCTAACCTGATGTTGTATGTTTGTCTTGTGTTCCAGGGCAGAAGACTCTGATCACACTGGTGTTGATGTAGATGAGAGGCAAACACCGAGACGTCAGTGTGTGGCTTCTCATTGGCTGGCCTGCCGACTTCCCACGCTCTCTGTAGCGTCTTGGTACTGTAGCCTGAAAATACATCAAGTCAAAATGTCACAATGGAGAGAACAAATAATGCACATTTGTTGTTGTTTGTTTTCATGGCAGATTCAAAATTGCATCAACAACAAAAAATCCTCACCAGATAGTAGCATACCAAACTGTATTAAATATTAAGGGTTAAGTTTTTCAGTTGTTTTGTTGTTGAACATGTGGCTCAAATTTTGACATACTACACTGGTATTACAGACTGACATACATTCTGTTTTTTTTTTCCTACCTGAAACACTCCTGCGACAGTGGCCAGTAAGGGACAGGACAGCAGCACATCAAAGGGCTGGGCTGTCAGCAGGATTTCTCTCAGGTACTGAGGTGAACTGTCAGCTAGAGGATCAGCGGTCACGCGCTGACTGGCAGTAGTAGCACTGCTGCGTGATGGCCGCTCAGGCCGGGTGGTGAGTTTGTGACGGACATTTTTGGTGACAGCCTGCGTGTAGGTGATGGACAAGAAGCCATGCTGCTGGTGAGAGCCCTCCAGGACCTTGGCTGCCGTCTGGCCAGTGGTGAGACAGAACAAATCATAATGACGATAGGAACCTTCATCACACAGAGCAATCCCAGACAAAAACTGCTCAGTGTTATTTATCTTGGCCTGATTTCTTGGATGAGGGTTAAGCCTGGTTAAAAATAACATAACTCAAGCTTTCACAATATAAATACCTTTTGGGGCAATTTTTTTTTTTTTTCATAAAAAGAAACTGGGCAAGATTTGTATATGACAGGATTTTAGAAATGATTTATTCAACACGGATAAATTTAGAAAAGCTATTTTCTAAAATTGAACAATGCTCCTTTTAAAATTGCCCACACATACGAGATCTAAATTTCATGAGTTTGGGAGGTCAGGTTTCCACTGACCACTTGCTTTTCAGGACAAGAGTTAATTTCTGCCAAGAAAAACAGCCCTCTCTATTGCCATACACTACTCTAAAAGAGCCAGCCAAGTTGAAGCTACCAGCAAAACAAGGGTTCTAAAGCCAGATTTTCTTATTTTCTGCGCAGTAATTTAGATTGGAGTTGCAATTCAAGCCCCTTTATGAGATGAGTACATTTTTATCTATCTATATTCTTCTGGGGTTGAATTAAAATGCATATTTCTGATTTTTCCATAAAAGTCAGATCTCCAATCTAATCACTGATTTACAAAGTAATGAGAGAATCACTTAAATGTCAATTAAGTAAAAGAAAATCATCTCCAAATGCTGCATGATTAACAGAAAGGCAGATCTGTTCAACAAAATTAAGATAGTCTGCAAAAACACCCAGCAACAGTGGACTAAACAGCTGTTAATAAATCAATGTATAAGCATAAAATCATGTGCCTGTTTCAGAAAGGTCCTGTGATAATTATAAATAAGCACAATTTAAAACTAAAAAATATTCAAATTTAGAATACATTCCTCAGAGACAAAGTGTGCAATTTAACCACTCTTGGAGGTATTTTCCGTTAGAGCATTATGTGAATGATTTTCTTAATTTTTAATTGTTGCTTTGATTACAGTTTAGTGATTTACAGTTTTGATTACGGTGGACATTTTCAAAGCAACAGTAAAACTGTTAAGGACCAAATCAAAGCACTAGCCTCTAAAACATCTCTGAGGAGCACATAGAACTTTTAAGCCACTGTTGATGGAGGTTAAGCAGAACCTACTACAAAGAAGAAGAGCTGTATTCTTACAGGAGGGAAAAAGCCAGAGAAGTGGCTAAAAGAGTCTTGCTTGCTGACGGGTCGAACCAACACAGTGCGTCTGTTCAGCTTGTCAGTGCAAGACAGGACCACTCCTCCGCAGCTGCCCGAGCTCCGAATACCCTCCTCCATACTGGAGGTGAGGAGAGGAAAGGAGGAGAGAGAGAGAGAGAGAAAGTAGATACAGAAAGGGACAGAAAAGAAAAGAAGTACCAAAGAGGAGTAGGAGAAGGTAAGTATATGTTTTTAGACAGAAAAAGTAAGCAGAAAAGGAGAATAGGAAAGATGATTAAAAAAAAAAGGTAGGAGATAGAAAAGTATGAAACTTTTTGGAAAAATTTAATTGAGAATATTGATTAAAACAGGAAAAAAGGGATGTTGCACTAGCTTGAACCAGCTGAAATACTGTGGAATGGTCTTATACTATCTCAACAAACACTAATGCAATTGCTTAGTAGAGATGAGTAATAATTTGAGTGGAAAAAATAAAATAAATATTGAGAAACATTTTTTTCCAATTTTTAAGTGTGCAGCCTTCACTGTTTAAATAAACCGATTTAATAAAGTAAACTCCCTCTGCCCTCTGTGACACATATGCAGGAATCCTTATTGTAAATGTGTCTTTGGCATTAGGCGCAAGTATAAGACCATCACCAGGATAAGATTTAATCAACGTTAGAATGGAGGCCCCAAGTCTCCTCCCCTCACACACAAAGAAAAAATGGTTGTCATCAGATTTTTATTGGCTCAATTATTTAGCCAATTAGAGCCACTGGAGAGACAGGGGAATGTAGTGCTGTAAATTTATTTGTAATTTCATTCTGTTTTCATCAAAATTTTAAGGGTGTATCACTGCGCTACATGTGTGGACACCCTGAGTTGCAGCCAAAAACAATCATATTTCTTCCTTTATTTTCCTGTCTGTCCAGCATGAGCAGAGATGAGGAATCTTGATTAGGAGCAGCAGAATAGCAGAGGCACAGTTTATAGAGGCCTAATGCTGCTATGGCTGCTCTGGGACACGCAGAGGCCTCACCGCGGCTATCTCCTTGCACTGCAGAATGAGTCCTTCACAGTGGCCAGAGTGCCAGCCCTGCCCTGGCCTGGAGAGACACACAAGGCCAAGCTTAAATTGGGCATCTGGGACTTCTTGTACTGCTGTGCCAGGGACTGATAATATCTCTTTAATAGCAATAGTCTGTAGTTACAAAATAGCTTTTGGATAAATGAACCGCAGGCTGATACTGACATTTTTATCAAACTTTCAGAAGCCCGGAGGCATTCAATGGATGTAGCTAATGTATGTAATGTACTGTATGTATCTAAATTTAGGGTTCAGACTTGAATTTTAGAAACAGTCCACTGAGATATTATTAAAAAATGGAAGACATGCATTTACTGGAGGAAATGACCTAAACATAAATCATGTTAAGCTGGTTATTTTTGTGACATTGAATTTCCATTTATTGTTGTGGTCATCCATAAGAAGCAGAAAGCACCTGTGAAGTAGAAATTAAAAGACGTTAACATGAAAATAGACACAACATTTTATCAATCTCAATTTGCAGCACTAAGATCAACAGTATATAACCCACACAGACATACTGTATACGTACACATTGTTATTACAGTTGCTGTAGGGTGCCAAATCATGCACAACACATTACTGGCAACATGTTTCACACAATGGAAATGGTTCAACACCATCTGCATTACTTCTTTTACACCAACCTCTCACGCAGCTTGCCCCCTGTGCCTCCATTACACCCCATCAGGACACCAGGAGTTCAGTAAGTGAAGAGTTGGCCTAAAAGTGAGTGTGTGAATGTCTTTCATGAATCGTTATCTTTTGCGTGTGTGTGCGTGTGTGTGTGAAACGATCCTGTTTGTGCGTGTGAATATCTCTTTGTAATCTCCCCTCTCAGCTGTAAGAGTGACTAATATATATGGACCCCCCACACATCTCCATCTCTCCCATCATCCCTCTCTTTTCTCTCTCTCTCTCTCTCTGCTCCTATCCCATCATCCCTCACTCCCAGCCATTTGTGGAACAGCTGGAAGACATCAGCTTCAATTTGTGTGAGCGGGTCCTTGGAGTGAATACGGGTGAACTGTCACCGGCCATCCTCTCTTGGGGGGTGTCTCTGCGTTTCAGAACAGTTTAAGGAGCACCGTTGCTAAGGGAGAGTTGGCTAAAACGAGGACGGAAAGAGAAGTTTTCGAGTTTTCTGGACTTCCCACTGGACAGGAAACACCCGCCTACAGAGTTTAATAACCAATAACCCCATCACCTCCTTACATGTCCCCTTCAATTCCCCTCCTCTGCTCCATGATGAGAACCCCACACCTACGCCCACCCATTTTATATTCCCTGAGGACTCCCTCTCTGTCATTCTCCCTCCCACATCCACCCTTTCTTGTCCTCCTCTTATTTTGATACAATCAGAGATTCAATTACTGTATACATTTACCTCGCATACTGGCCTGCCCTATCTAACTTTCCATTCATTTTCTAACAGTGAGATAGCTATGGCCAGATGAGACATTTTCTCTGTCAAGCTTGATTTAATCTGACCCGCTGCACACAAATAACCTGGGCTGGGTGCTCAAATACCTAACAATTATCTGTTCAGAATGATTAATATGGACTCCAACCCCTGTGGGCCCTCATGTATATGTGGATGATACAGATTAGCGTGGGCCAGGAGCCCATAGGTCCTCCACTGTGTCCTAAACAGCCATGACTGTAACCTGGCTTGGATGATGGAGAGCTTCTGTCTGCCAGAACTCTGGTGGGTTAAAAGTGCGTTGAGACCGTGTTGTTAAATGCACATTAAACTGAAATAACCTAGAAATGAGAAAATTGACCCATTATCTACTTAGGAAGGCACAGAGATCTACTAAAGAGATTAAGGTTGGCTCTGTCTCAGAAGCAATTGGACACACACCTGTGGAGAGCAGAGTAGTATGATATAATGACCCACGACACCTTCATGCTTAAAAACAGTCTAACCACTGACATTGTCCTGGCTTGAAGCTGATACCACATATTGTATGTAACACATGTGGCTTGACAGAATATAAATCAACTGACTATAGAGAAACAGGGAGGTCTGCAAGAAGCTGGCTAGATCATGAGGTTCAAAGCCAACTCCGTTATCTCAGTCCCTCTCTGACCTGTACCGACATGCCTACTACTCAGCTAAGGTGATTTAAAAATCTGGCAAATCAGAATTAATATCTATTATCATATCAGTGGTGCGAGCATTGATTGCTAATGAAGGGGTTCAAAATGGGCGCGGGGCCCAGGAAGGTCTATCTCGTGCTATCTATCTGGCTCGATCAGAGAGGAACGTATGTACACGGATATGTAGGCATACAGACTTGGAAACACACGAACGCACTCTGGTCCACTGGATTGAACATGCTGGAGCAGTAGAACACTGTTTCATTATCTCCTCAGACCAAGACAGGGGGAATTGCCTCCTGCTAAGTGGTCTCTTCCCAACAGAACGAGACCTCAGGCACGTACACAGTGCACACTTAGAGCTGCTGACTCCATCACAGAGGTATGTGATCAAGGCAAGGATTAAGAAATACAGAGAAAAATAAGGATTTAGATTTAGAGTGTGTGGGACGTAGGAAAACAAAACAAACAAAAAACCCTCAAGTCTTTAGTCACAGCTTCAGTTTCATTGTGTTGCAGTATGTGCTTTCATAATTTAAGAGCCCTGAGTTAAATTACCCAATTTTGACTGGAACTTGACGTGGAGAAGGATTACCATAAGGATGCAGTGGAACATCGCCCAGCGGTTTTCCTCCCCTAACAACGTGTTAATGTTTCTGTGAATCGATTCAGACACCGCAGGCAGAAAGAAAATGACTGACGGACTGACTGAACTCCTCTGCTCTGTGAGTCAGAGTTGAGCCAGCCCTGAGCCCATTCAACTTGTCCATCCAGTCGTTTGGTCCATCTGTCTGTCTCTCTCTCTCTCTCTGTCTGTCTGTCTGTCTGTCTGTCCGTCCATCTGCCTAATAGTCTGTGGTCACCACCGCAACAGCTGTCTGGAAAGACGATGACGCAGGGGTGATAATCCGAAAAATCACCCTTATGAGCAGAAGTGGGAACAGACAAAGTGTTAGTGGTATTGGTGGTAAAAAGAGCGTGTGTGTGTAGACTCTAAAAGCACAAGTGTATGGGGCCAGCAGGGTGACCTGGCGGTTACAGAGATAGTCCTCTATCTAGAACATCCCAGGTTTAATCACTGCGTCAGCTAGTGCAGCATCATTTAGGTAAGACATCAGCTAGATTTCCATAAAAAATGTAGCACAGATTTAAACAGAATTCCCAGAAAATTTGCTAAAAGAAAATTCAATTTAATGCTCATTTAGATCTATTGCCATTGTGCAAATATTAGGAGTTGACTCATCAATATAAACAGTTGATGGGGCCAATTTTCCAGTCCTAACTCATGATCCAAAGAACCAGAGCCAGAAGAGGGCACAACAAGATGGCGTACTTAAAAGAGCAGCAGTCAAAGCTCAAATATTAAAAAATTCTGCAGAAAACATAATAGAAATACGGCATTTATACTTGTTTCATGTATAAATTTGAGTTTTACAGCCTCTTCATCAGTTCACAAAAATCTGATATTTTTATCTGCTGCTATTTTTCATCTCCTCAGTGGAAGCTTGAGTGGGAATGTAAGTAAGATGTTTCATGTACGTTATTATTTATTTGTTCAATCTGTTTCCATCGCACTATGTCACATTTTGATTTATCAATACACCAACTTTCCCATCAAGCATTAAAACCCTCTTGTGATATTTTGAGATTTTTGGCATTTCCACTCAAGTTTTTTCATGGCCAAACTGAAAACGGAAAAAAAAAAAAAACAGGTGGATGGAAATGTACCTACAGTATTATGATCAATCCCATTCCTGCTAGCTGACTGAAGTTCAGCAAAAAAACAGCATGCATACAGTATATGTATATATATGTAAATTCAGTTTTACTAGACATACTCTACCTGCATCTGTAGTGGTCGATGTTGAAGCTGCCAACTTTACATTTGATCTTTGTGTAAACATCCTGGACATCTACTGAGGCACTCAGGTCTTCAAGTTCACTGATGACACAGATTTCTGACAGAAAATAACAAAATATAATTATGTTTTTAAAATTTTCAGATGACTACACTGCAAATGCCAGGAGTGTCTCCCTCTGTTCTTGTGTTAGCGTGCCACATGGCTCCCCAAGTACTTGGCAAACACTTAAGGAGTCATACTGAAAAACATGGGTAAGAAGGCAAAAGATCTTGTCTGACAAATATGATGAATAAGAGCCCTCAACCCGCCACAATGAGGAGAGCGTATGTTTGCTAACGCAATACTGAATGTTCATATACAACTTTCTGTCTATGTATTTATAAAAATGTACTGCATGTGCATTCTTCAGTGCACCTTGTGTGCAAACAAACCCACCCACTGCCAGCAAAGTGAGTAAGCTTCATACTCTAGACGGACTGATTAACTTTGTATTGAACCAAGCCTGTGAGCTTAACTGTCTTTCTCATTGTTTCCACTGAGAAAGTCCCACAATCACAGGCTAGCTTGGGAAAATGGACTTCAAGCATGTGAAACTAGGGTTGTTGTTGTTGTACTGTTGCCTTGTGGTGATTCTGAGAAACACAGAGGTTCCTAATGGCTTATTAATACTGAAACACAAGGCTTGTCAGCTTTATTGTGGATACTGTGTGGAAAGAACTCTCCCAAGTTGTTAGATACTCAGAAACTCATAGTCTCCGAACACGGTGTTGATATTGATGTATGAGCTCTAAACCCAACCTGAAAGAGCACTGGAAATCCTTAGTCCCTTCGTCTTAAATGGTTCATCTTAAAAGAAGGAAAGTGTACCACTGATTTGTGCCTTAAGCAGAGCCTCTGGAGACTCGTGCTTGAATTTCTACCTCTAATCTTCCAACACATAATAGCATAACATTATACTCAAGAACCAATACCTCTGGAATGGCTGTTTTTCCATTTCTCTGGAGAGACAAGAATCTTATTTCCTTTGCAGTTGGAAAACATATTACATCATAGCAGATTGTCTGCAGTCATCTCTGCGATTCGCTTATCTCCAAGAATGTTTTTGTCATATTAGGCATCTAATATTTGCATACATACAATTCTACTAATATCCTATGTGCAAAATTGTTTTCAATAACAAGCTTAATGCATTGCATACAGAAAATCTGGTGTAAGTTCATCTTGCAACTCAGATGGCACATATTAAGACGAAATCCAAAATAATGCCTAGTTAGGATGTCTCTAAGTCAAACCATCTCTGTGAGGTCCTCCAAAACATTCCGTTTCCACTATTAAAGACGTTAAGCTGGGCGATCTGGTTGGCAGATGCTAAATATTACAGGCACCAATTAAAGGTAAATCTAGCCTTTCATCGCCCCAGTAAATCTAAAGGGGACAAGAGGCAGTTCACTTGGGATTCATCACCCGTTTATTTATTTGTCTTTTCCCTCCATCCCTCCTTCTCTCCAGCTGCTGCTGGAAGAGGCAGGGGGTGATCACTTCAAGTGTTGATACAACAAGACTGTTAAAACTCTGAATAGCTTCCTGCAATCTTTGACAATTCACACTGACAAATCTGTGTTAAAAACTAGTCACACTCTATATTTGAAAGTTCACCCTATTCTCTTATTACACAGATTTATCAGCTCTCAAATTTAATTTAATAATAGAGGTTTATTCAGACATTCTCACTGCCACTAATCATGCTGTCTACCTAGTTATGACATTTTTTCCATGTTCCTGTTGCTGCAGACATGAACATGAAGCACAGAGACCTTACATCAAATCAGATGTTTGAACACTGCTGTGATAATCAATGTATCAATTAGTGACAAAAAAAGAGCAGTGAGTGTTGTGTCATGGAAAAAGTACCTGTCTTTTTTGCAGTTGGGTCAGGAGCAAACAGTTTAACAGTGACCTTGGGTAACATCCACTGCATCCAAAGGCTGACCTTCCCACTGGTGCCACCAATGCTGCTAGTTTTCTGCTCCAGAGTTACAGTGTCAGCGAATGGACTGTCATCTCCAGCTGGCACAGAGTCACCCTAGGGAGCCAAAACAGAATCCGTTCAATCGGGGCTGATTAGATGGTAACAAGCCATGATTTGAGCCTGAAGATTAAGCATATGAGCCGTTAACATCGTATATTTAACTTAGCAAGACTTGGTAAAACACACCAAAATAAGAAACGACACTTTATGGAAGAACATACACATGGTAACAAAAATCTACCTTAAATATTTGTCTTACATCTGTTAGTTTGTCTATTTGTTTGTGTGTGTGTGTGTGTCCAACCATGTGTTTGGTGAATGTATACGTATGTTTGAAAGTGTTGTCGCTGTGCATGTAGCCATAACAAAGCAACCACCGGCTTTCGAGTCTTTTGCCGTGTAGATGACATCAGTGTCTGGTGAACAGAACTCCGCTCAGAGCTGAGCGATGTGGGGGGAAAAGGACCATTGTGTGGAGCTGTCACTGGTGTTAACCCCAAACTAAGCCACCAGCACCCACATGGCCTGCTTTCACTCAAGTGCGCCAGGACACACACGTCTTGCAGCCTGGGAGAGAATGGGAAGTGAAGACCGGAGGCGGGGGAGGAGGTGGGGGGTGAGGTGGAGAAGCAAGCAGGATGCGGCGGAGGAGGCTGCCTTCTGTGAGCTCTCATCTCATTACTAGGGGTTTGGCAAGGCACATAGGATGACAGCACTAGGGACATTTTTTATTTCTCTCTCTGTCTTCCTGGTAAATCTGTTTTCCAAACATGTATCTGCCTGGCTGACTCGGAAAGTGAAAACCCTGCAAACAAACAATATAGCAATTTGCAGCACAGGCACTGCAGGGTTTTAACTTTTTCCACAGCTTTTCCCATTGCAGCGTGGTAATGACAGATTGTGTCATGGTTATCGAGCCTGGCTGTGGTTGGTGAGGAGGTTATCAACCATCTCAATTAGAAACCCCACAGCTGCTGGGTTGATTACAGTGTCTTAAAGAGGATCCAGATGAGGAAACTATGTCCCCATTCCACAGCTGGGGGGAGGGATGAGGGCCCCACACTAATTTGCAAATTTAATTTAATCACGCAGTTGAGGGTGACTGACAACAGAGCTCAATAACAACAGATGACAATCATATAAATAAATTAAGGATTATGCCGATTTAAAAATAGATTCAACATTACAGTGTATGGGGACCACTACTAACTGATGAAAAACATGTGCTCCGTGAATAGCATTTGCTCTCAGAAAAAGAAAAGCGAAAATATCTTTTCAGGCATTTTCTTCAGGAAGTATTAAGATTTAAAATATATCAGATAAAAAAAAGTAAACAAATTGAGGAATGCACCAGAAGTACAAGCATGAATTTAGGCAGGGGAACATGGAAGAAGAAAACTGAGGGCTCTGCATGCAAGGGAATTACAGTCCTATATTATATCATATAGCTCTATCTACATACAGTATATAACAAAATATACAGCTTCACACCCCTCAACTTATATACTGTACGTGTGAATAGAAATACCACAAGTACAACAACATTGAATGATGTGTGTGTGTGTGTCTATGTGTGTGTAATAACAGTGACTGGCAGTGAGTAATATGAGCCCAGTAGTAATGGTGTTCAGTCAGTCTCAATGAGAGATATTCTAGTGTCAACTGCCATTTGGGGACTAATTATTGTTGAGCTGGAGTCAAAACATAGCACTCTGCGAGTGTGTGTCTGTGTGTGTGTGTGTGTGGTTAGGACTGTTTAGTTTACAGTTCTGGCCAGTCGGTAGGATTAGGCTCTGTAATGTCATGTGTGGAAACAGGAGCCAGCCGCTGGCGCTGTGGGAAGTTCAGACCACTGTGTACTGTAGCGTGGTTACGCTGGAGCATCGGACACCCAACTACCCCTGCTTCCCAGCCAGAACCACTGCTGTCACTTTAAAACTCTCAATCTCATCCAGGCTGATTTTTACTGGGGTAAGAATAAAGAGAAATTAAGAATGGACTGACATCCCTGCATTTTTGTGAATTACACAATTGTTTTTAAATCAATCTTAAGTCTAAACTGAGGGCCTTTGCCAATTGCGAATAGCTTCAAATGTAAGAAAACAAACAAAATCATGAGAAGGGCATTTGATTTTAAGTAGTCAACATCCAAGAGATCTAAAATTTTTTAGCAAAGCAAAACTAAGACTTTCAAGATGTTTTAATGGGTACCTAGAATCCAAGTCCAACTGAAAAACACAAATCAAAAAACAAAGTTGTCAGATGAAGTATACTTTCAAGTGAACATATCAAAAATTCTAAAACTATAATTTTGCATTTCTATCACATGACAATGCATAACTGAGAATTACAATAATGGTGTTTTTTGAGCAGATGAGATTAAAAGTGATAAAAGTGAGTGCAAAAAAAATACATAAAAAATACGAATAGAATTTTTTCAGACATTGTAAAGATGATAATCTGAAAGTCTTTTCATCATTTGCCAAAGTTGAAGTTCTTGTTTTTATCGGTGTATAAAAAAATCCCCCCCCCCCCCCCCCCCCCCACCCACCCGCAAGGTGAGGCCTTGAAAAACAGATGTGGTGGTTTGGTGTTGGTAGAGGTGGGCTCTGCCACGTTCCTGAGCTGCCAGATTGGGGCCCCAAACACATACAGAGACACACACATTCTATGAGGGAGCTATTTTCCCACACCTCCACAAGCCAAGTTGTAAAGTATACAGTTTAATTCCTAGGCCTCTGCGCTATAAACGGGCTGAGGATCCGGGTTTATTTTCTCTGCAGAGTTTGTCTTTGCTCATCAGAGAGACCCAAACACTGGAAGACAACAGCAGGCTGGGAAGTGTCAAAGAAAGATGGAGGAAAGGACAGATTGTGAGGGAGGACAGGAAAGAGAGAACGCTTTAAACACAGGTGGAGGGATAAAAAAAAAATTGAGAATACAAACAAAGTACAAAGGAAAGGTTTAGTGATACAAAGAGATAAAAGATTAAAGAAGGAAATGATAGAGAGAGAGAGAGAGAGCTGGGATGAGAGAGATGCAGTAAGAGAGAATGACAGGAGAAGAAGGGGAAGTGGGAGAGGTAGAATAACGCATGGATGGAGGGATGGGTGGAGGAAAAGAAAGAATGTAAAGATAAATATTGACAGAGATGGGAGAAGCAAAAAACAGAATCGGAGACATCGCGGTTCCCATCAGGTTCTGACCTAATTTCTCAATCCTTTATATATAAATGAAATGTCCTAGCGAGGGTCATTATCGCTAGGACTATGGTCAGTTATACTATGGTCAGACTCAAAATTTGGTGCGCTGAGGGGGAATCAAAATGAGAGGAAAGATAATTAAAAGGTACAAGCGGAGAAACCAGAGGAAACTTTGTTTAATAAATACTATATAAATTCATATATACTAGCAAAAGACATATATGTCAGATTATTGCTTTGATTCAACAGTGGAAAGGGGAGTAAAAGTTGGGAAGGGGCTGTTGTTAAAGGGCTTTTGGGATGTGCCTTAGCGTGGATGTAGTTGAAGAACTAGATGGAGGGAGCGGGAGGGTGGGGGAGCGTAGTTGTTGGGGAGAGACTGCTGCCACTACTGCTGAGACTTATCAAAACAGCTCCTACATTCTTGCTCAATCACCCAGCCTCCCACAGGACTAAACACTTCTACCAGTGTTTGTACTTAGGTAAACAGTGACAAGTGGGCTGTCAGGGGCCTCTGTGGCCTTGTTATAGACGCTCTATACCATAAGGCCTTCACTGCTGTACTGAACTGCTGCCACTTCTATGGGTCCACAAATGACGCAACACACATGTTGATCGCACGGAAACAAATGCAGACACAAATGCACACTGACATATGAAACACTTTTTTTGTGTATATGCGCTCACACAGACACACTTTATTGCCTCTCAGGGTGGTATGATGGTGTTACTGTGATCCCAAGGGCCCCGCATTGCTGACAGAGCCCTAGTGGTCAAAGAGCCTTAAACCCTGGGCTAGCTGCCACTGCTTAACTACACAAACACTCTTCAAAACCATCGTTTTTAATGCATCTGACTTTCCTCTCACAAACACACATACTATACACAGCACCCCCGGAGGCAAAGGCCCCGAGGCCATGGATCCCCAGCTAGTCACTGTTACTGCTACTGTACTAGACAGGAGGGGGAAAAAAGTACTGCCACATTGTTTCAGCCTGAGATAAGCATCACCTAGGAACGAGAGGAGAAATAACATTCAACATTTGTTGTTGTCCCCCAAAAACTCTGACTGTAATTTTTCCATTGGCTTTGCACATGCCTGCACGCACTGCTTCACTTCATACTTCACTCTCTGGGTTTGATATTTTATCTGAGTGAAAAATGTAAATACAGGTTATTGTTTTCCCCAAATTAAGAGGCAGGTTTATACTCAATCAAGGCCCAGCTTACACGAATCAAACAGAGCTCTCAGTCTATCTGGAGTATCTGTTCTGGGTAAGAAAAAATAATGTAAGAAACACAAGCACTGATGTGATTTTTCCCAACTTTGAAAATCCTTTCCAAACAAAACAGTTTTTTCTAGACAAATTGCATGTGTTCGTACTGACTCAACCACTCAAAACAATAAAAAATACAATATTTGTTCTTAAAATCATAAATCAGCAGCAGAACTATGTATACAACAAAGGCTTAAATAGCATGTGTTATTGCATGACTCATAGCACCTTAGTGCTATGAGTGCTGGCAGGGTATAGTAAGAGTAAGGTCTCTTATTAATCAAATAGCACAATATGAAAGGAGTGATGCCAGAAACACATACTGGCAATGACAAAAAAGAGTTCAAAAGTGGCTGATACTGTGCTGTGTAACATTAAGGAGCAATAACAGCCCTTAGATAAATCAGCAAGTACACAAATGAATACATGAAATAGTGAACCGCTCCAAAGCAAGAGTAACTTAAGTCTTATTACATGATCCATTGGTAGCAATGGTGCAATGTGTTGGCTTGCAAGTGCATAAAACTTTTAGCTCAAATGTGCAGACTCATCATTTTCATCTAATCCCAGACTTGCCTTCACACAAATAGGAAACAAGGAAAGAATACAAATAGACAAAAAACTTCACTGACAAAATGAAATGTGCAGCTGAGCAGAACAAACCTCAGTGGGTGAGCCAAAATCTGCAGAGGGGCTGCAGGTGCTGGTGTCCGGCAGCGCGGTGCCAGCACTGCTGCGCACTGGGGAGGACGGAGCGGCACCAGCTGGGGGTTCTGGGATACTGGAAGTCTGACGCAGGATGCCATGCCGCTGGAGACGAGCCCACGTAGAGGTCCAACTGAGCAGGAGCTCGTACAACAGCTGAACCTGGAGAGTGACAGAGGCAGAAGAAAAATAAGAAAAACAACAGAATGAGAAAGGTTGTTTTTAGTGTTTTTTAAGACACAATGATAGATGTAGTATTTTGAAAGAGTCTCATCCTTCACACTGATTGGGATCAAAATCAAAAGATCATAGTTCTTGGAAAAACATCTATGTAAGAACAAGCTATAAAACAGAATTCTCCTGTCAATTCATGTTTTTCTTTCTGGTTAAAGAACAAGTGATTCATATACAAAGCTACTATCTCTCATTATCCACATATAAGACATAGCTCTGCAACCCAAAATTGACCATGGCAACCCAGCTGAACACACTTTCAATACATGAAGTCTACTGTGCCAATTGAGCGCCTTAAAAGACAAACCTAACACACCACAAGTAGTCTTAATATTTGAAACCAGATTCAAATGTATTTTAGCCAAGTTCTGACTCAAACAGCTGCATTGGGGAGTTTTCATGTAGTTCTGACTTCTGAGGCCATTACCATGATTTGGCTTGGCAGCTTTGTAGTTATGTGACACTAAACCTAGTTAAAGCTGAGAGAGAATGAAAGAGAGAAGGAAGAAATATTAGCCAGAAATGGACGACTATCCATTTCCATTTCTTTCTCTCTCCAACTTAATGCTCTTTTAGACTTTGTACTTGTCATTTAGAGGGGCCTCGTTTCACAAAAGTGATGTAAAATCTTTGGTTCATGTTTCTGTTCAGTGTGTGATCATTTCGGAGGGACAGCATGCTCATACACGTGCTTCACTGTACAAATTTGTTATCCATAACAACAAAAATCGCAAAGAAACCTACACAGGAAAGTTGTGTTGTGTCATCAATTTCCCCTGAAAGACTCACCGCGGTTAGGAAAAACTGAAGGTTTGGCGTCAAGTGTTCTCAACTATTTATCATGTGCTCACATGAAAAGAGGCCTTAGCTTTAAACAACAACAAAGCCAAAAACAAGAGTGGAAAACATGAGGGGAAGGCAGGGGAATGTGATGTGATGCTTTCAGTTATTCATGCATTCACTCAGTGTTCTTTAGAGGAGAGAGAGGGAAAGAAAGGAAGAAATGCGACGCTCTTTCACAGTGAGCTAATTTCTGGATTTCAAATGCTTCGCTTCTGCAGCCAACTAACCCCCCCGACCACCCTACCACTGAGCGTCCCTCAAAAGTAAAGGTGCACACACACATACACACACATGCACACACACACGCACACACACACACCCACACACACACGCACACGCACACACAAACACACAGACACACAGACACACACACAAAATAGCTTCACTCCAAACACATTTTTACTCTCTACTGCTCACTCACACACATGCACGCCTGTTAGCACACACATTACAGGGAGGCCTTCCATAAATAAGCATAAATCAAATGAAAAGCAGCACAATACATTACAGCTGGGCCATTTCAAACATGTCCAGGAAGAGCTGCTAACGCCGATCCAGCAGCCGTCCAGGGACAGGGCCAACAGCTGTCTGCCATACTCAACCGAACTGCACTGCAGGCAGGAGAGGTACGGCTTCACGCTCCCTTCTCTGAGAGTCTGGGGCCTGGAAGTCCAACCAAGCACAACAAGGCCTACTGCACTCAGTAGCAGATGTGGAGGAAGAGAGAAGAATGTCGACTTGGGAAGAAAAGGGAAAGCGTGAGTACAATGAGGGTAAGATGAAGAATACATGACAGGGTTGTTAAATGACCTGTTTTTAGCAGAGTATGAAGTTGAGTCTTATTCCTACTTTTATGATGAGACTTTTAGCACATCTCACGGTCACCAAATTCCTTTCATCCACCCTTCATATGTCATTTAGTCTATTTCACCACTCCTCCCACTTTCTCCTTTATTTCACATCTTCCTTCTCTCATTTGCTCCGCTCCATATTTACATCCTGCTTATGATATCCCAGCTTAGTGGAAAGTAGGGTCAGTTAGTTCAGATCAGCTACTGCTGTCTGGCCGTTGGGCAGGTTGGGCCACACACTCATACAAACACACACACACGCTTACATGAGCTCACAATACAGATGCCATATTTCATGAGTTGGGGAAGTGAACAGAACATTTGGAGGGCTGGGTTCTCCAAAGACCTGTCATCTGTAGATCAGGAGGCCTGCTAGGCTGCAGTAGTACAAACTGGAGACTGAACAGAGGCTGCCACAGCCATTCATAAAAACACACAGATGAAAGACGGGAGAGCATGCAGATGGTGAGTGTTCTTGTGCCTTTATCTAAGCACAGTTTATATAGAAACTTCACAAAACTGACATATTGTAGAGTATATGTGGTAGCTAAGTGTGTACATGTGTACAGATACATGAGTGTGTTGTGTATGTGTGCGTGTGTGCACATGTATGTGTGTTATTTGAAAACTTTTGAGGTGTGAGTGTATGTGGGGCTGCAGATTTCGAGGTGGTCCTGATAAGGTAAAAGTGCAGCTGCTAATCTTTGACTGTTGCTACTAACTTCATCCTTCATACCTACATGTATCATTCACACTGACACATACACACAGACTCAGATTAGAGACACATTTACTGCACTACGAGCACACATATGCAAGTGTGATGTGATGACTATTACATAAAAGGTTTGTTTACAGCTTAACAATAATTATGTGTTTATGATTCTCATAAGTATAATATCGAATGTTGCTGTTTGACAATTACAACAGTCACTGCCATGTATTGTGACCATGACTGTATTCAAATAACAAAAGAACTTTCTACACTCTGCAACCAGAACTGCCATAGAGAGAGTATGTGTGTGTGTATGTGTGTGTGTGTGTTTGTCGTTCTCTCTTCCAGGATGTGGCAGTAAACCTTGGATGTTCTGTGTTGAAATGAAATAAAAATGTAATAAAAACATGCATCAAAGGTGATGGTCCCATAATTGCTCCTTCATTTTATGTATGAGCATGAAAATGTATCATTGCATGTCATTCAGTCATGGAATATGTAACACTGATGACTTCATCTCTCTGTTTAAGTGATGGCTTTTTGTCATTTGGACATTGGTGGACTTTTACATTAAAGATTCATTACGGCTTGATTCAGGTATGACAGGACCTTTATGGAAAGAGCCACAATACTGGTGAGATGTATGTTACCTGGTGAGAGAGAATGAGAAGTGGTGCTTTCTGTTCTGTCACAGGCTGCATTACTGATGAGTTTTAAACCTTATTTTATTATTGATGTCATTATAAATCATTAATTAATGACCATCGTGAGAGCCATCTGATGCTTGCTGTCGCTCCTCACAGTGAATCCACTGATACAGCTACTGTCAATTTCCTCATTTAACGTTTATTAGAGAACAAATTCTGTTGTTCGACATGCACATGCAATAAATGACATGGCATTTGTGCGCAAGAGATGAAGACTGAGATAATAAATGTATTACAGTGATGTTAATGGGCAGAACATGATGCTCATTTAATCTCTCTCTCTCTGCACGTTTAACCTTGTGCTGCTGTGGTCATTGCGTTACTCTGACAGCATTTAGTTCAGTATCGTGTTGAAAGTGATATCGAAAGGTTATTAGGTCCGACTCAGTAAAGTTTTTATTATATAAAAGTGACTTGGGCACTTATTCAGAAATGAGTCCGACATGTTAAATTGCCATCACATTAGTGTAATAAGTTGCATGTCTGAAAGGGGCTTAAGAATACCTTAGTTTGTGCCATGAGGTAATCCACTGCATATTTTGGAAAATCTGATTTAATGTCATAAAAATGCAGTTCAGAGGCCAATCTTTCATTTCTTTCGTTTCTTCTTTTCGTTCTTTGTGTATGTACAATTAGATTAGAATCAACTTTATTGCCGTTTCACACAGTATGTATCAGTGGAACGAAATACAGCTTCGCATCTAACCAGATAGACCAAACAGTAGAAAAATTACATATTAAGATATATAAAATTAAAATATGAACGGAACAAAAAAATGACCAATGTGGTAGTGAAAGAAAGAAGGGATCTGACAAGTGATGAGTGATATAAACAAAATAAACAAGATCAATAAAGAAAATGTAAAGCAGCCATGACAGTATGTTATTATAATGTAGCATGTATGACAGAATCAGATAAATATCATGTACGGTAGAAATGGTTATGTTATATATGATATAAACATTAATCAAGTATGTAACATGTACAGACATTAAATATATTAATGTCTTAAAATTACATGTAACTTCACGACCCAAACTCCGCCCTTTGTCTACACCCGTCTACACGTCCCTCTCATCTAACTGTGTTGGTGGTACTCATTTGTGCAGCAAACTGTGCAGCACACTAACATCCCCAAATACATTCCCACAAATGGCAATGCTAATTAGAAAGAGGACTAAGTAGTGTGAGGTCCCTTTTGTTCTTATGGGGTGGGGTTGCTCTGGCAGCACTTCTTAAAGAGCTGCTGCATGGCTTGAATTGGTGTTAGCTTATAACCCCCCTTCAAGTCAGAAATTTACACAGAAGAGGGAAAGAAAGAAGGGAGGTGAACAGATGGGAGTGAAGAGAAGAGAAGAGAAGAGAAGAGAAGAGAAGAGAAGAGAAGAGAAGAGAAGAGAAGAGGAGAGGAGAGAAGAGAAGAGAAGAGAAGAGAAGAGAAGAGAAGAGAAGAGAAGAGAAGAGAAGAGAAGAGAAGAGAAGAGAAGAGAAGAGAAGAGAGAAGTTTTCATTGGACCCAAAAACTAATAATGACTCCTCATATAATCGCAATAAGCCTTCCCAGCTTTGCCAGACACAGGCACTCCATTTGAAAAGAAGAACAGAGAAGAAGAAAAGAAAAGAAACTTTCCCTCAATAAACGAGCAGCTCTCCTCATCTCTGGGAAAGTTTTCACCACCAACAGATTAAGGCCTTTCATTTGGTTTCTGGTACCAATTCCTCTCAATATCACCATGGCTCATCACTGTGGTCGGAGACATTTAACAGTGTGACCACTCAAAAGGTCGCCCCAATTAAGTGTTTAGAGAGGAACTTAATTCAATACAGCTAATTCAATTGAGAAAAAACAAAACATGTGTAATGGTACATGTAGATGTCATTATAGCGCTGCAACAGTGCAATGAAAAACAACACAGAGAACTAACTGGGAGACAAACATGTTCCGTTTCCAATCTGTCCATATTCATCATGCTCTCCCCAAAACATAATAACACCCTGTAAAACAATGATGATGATGAGCTTACAATTTCCTGCTCTCCTTCACTCAGACCCAAAAATGTTTGACCAAAACAAACAAGGCAACACTCTCTTGTTTATACTTCCATTTTCATGAAAATCATACGAGGTAAGAAGATGAGGCACTTTGTTTATCAGAGTCAATCTATATCAGAACAATGTTGCGGAGGCAAGCAGTTCCTGCCAGGGTTCATGTGTTCATATTTCAGGAAAGTTTAGAAGAGGATGATTAGTATAAATATACATGTAATTGTGATGACTACTTTGTGAGATGCAGGACTGTCTGACTGACCTGAGGGTTGGAGCACTTGACGTGGACGGGCTGTAGATCAACATGGAGGCAGACTACAAAGGAGTGCCTTCCTTCAGAACAGCTCTGCAGCTTATGGGATGTGACGGCCAGTGTGGATGTACAGCCCATAGGCTCCAGCAGACTCAGGCTTCGCTGTTGCCCCAGCAGAGTGTACACACTGAACTGACTCAGGCTTATCGTCCACGGGAAGGCATCACCTGGTGGTAAATATGAGAGAAGGAAAAGTGGGACATGTGAAAAAATGTGGGAATGGAATGAAACTGTGGGAGAAACTTACAATCCAGAAATATTGGCTGAGAGGAGTAGGGAGGATGAAAGAGATGCCATGTGAATGGACAAAAATGTGAACAAGCCAAGTAATTGTGAAAATGTGAGGAAGACAAAGAGAGTTACAAGAAAATACAGCAATAGAAGTCAGCAATACTCAAATCACACTGAAAATCATGATGATAACTCCATTATTACTTCCACTTACCTTTAAAAGCATAGTCAATTACATGGAATCATCATCAGTTTCATTAAAGAGGTTTGAATTAGTAATATGTTATCCCAAAAAGGACATTATACACCGAGTAAAGCAGGCAGAGGATCCCATCAAAACATAATGTAAACTCTCTGGGCCTGAGACAAGATGCTACACTGTGAGCATTTGAACAGTCAACTTGCCGACCCTGGTAGGACCATCTGACAAAGGGGTAACTTGTTGGCTAGCACAGGGCCATGAAGAGTACATTTCCCATGCACCGTGGGCAGGATGCTTTGATCCAGAACATTAAAAATGAGAGATGAAGAGCTTTTCAAAGAGTAGGAATGAATTACTAAAACCATGGGTTGTTAATTTTAACGGCAACATTGACAAGGCTGCTGATGTCACTGTTTTTGCTGTCGTTTTTCTTTCTCCTCCGCTTTTGAAATCTGTATGCCCAATTCTGATGTCATTGGAGAGTTTCGAGAAAAAAAGGAGGGTCCCCCCTATTTTTCTTCTTCTAAAGAGAAAACACTGCTTGACTGTCTGGGTGTTGCTTATGTCAACTCTACCAGGTGTGCACACCACATGTGCAAGATCTATCTCTCAAAGTCATTCTACTTAAGTTTGTTTGTCTTTTGTCATGGTAAATGAGTAGTAGTCGGTCAAAGGTTTGCTCAGTGTTGAAAAGGCCATAATGATGATGAATTCCCATTATGTAGCCCATTACTATTATGAAACCATTCATTTCAATTATTAATAAAAGCAAATTAATTTGTAATTCTGTAGATTTTGTCCACCCATTGAATATACTTTCCAAGACTCCCACTTTTAACCTATGAACCTATCAACATCATTGTTTTCTGAAGTGTAAAATTTTGTTTTCTTATTTAAACTTTCAAATCAGTCTTTTTGACATCAGGTCATTTGATGTTTCCAGTGCGTGCTCTTCTGCAAACAATTTAATCATTCTCATTGAAGTTGAGATCAGATAGGTACAGTATGAAAACCTACCTTCCTCCAAGATGGGCTTGGAGACCGCAAAGGGGAGCTCCTGCAGTGGTTCCATGTACTTGTGTCCAGCACTGAGGACACTGATCTGGGGCAGGCAGACTACCAGAGTTCCGGGCATAGAGGCCTGGTTGTGGTACCAGCTACGCACGGTGCCAGGAATGTCACCGCAGATGATGGTGCTTGGGGAGGGGAGGCTGTCATTGGGCAGGAACACGCAACACGGCTGCACCTCCAACTGGAGAGGGGAGAGAAAAATAAATGACACATGAAATCACGTTAATCAATTCAGTATCACTTGATCACTGACTACCACTTGCCTCTGCCTCCCTAAGTCTTTTTCAATGAGCTGTCCATGAGCAAAGTGCTCAAGGGGTACTGCTTTGTGCCAACATTGGAGGCCTTTGGTTGCAATGGAAAGGACCTAATAAAGAGTGTGTGCACAATGCTGGGTGTTGCTGGAAAAGACTAAACATGCTTAATAAACCTTTCCTTGATTTAAAAATGGAAACAGTCCACCCCACATTAAGTCATGCATGCTGTTCTGCTGATGCTGATGATAAACTAAACTTTGTTATACTGTTATATGACCACCACTTAGTATTCTCTACTATCATGTATAAAGTCTCATTAAGGCTTTGGACAGTGAGATTTTCCTCCAAATAACTATACAAAGTATAACTTTTAACATTCCCCTTACAAGTGTAGGAAAACCTACAGTGGCCACGAAACTCATGATTAATGTGAAAGGTCCTCTCTAAAGCCAATGTTTGGTTCAGGGCTACTATAGAAGCATGACGGTACAACATGGTGGGCTATTTGGAAGAGGACCCGCTCCCTCTGTAGATATAATGAACTCATTCTATGGTAATGAAACATGATTCTTATGAATATTATATTCCATTTCTGCCAAGTCCATTCAGTTAGATGCCACTAAATTCTAAACACTGCACCTTTAAAACCATTTAAAATGTGAAATTCCATATCAAGCAACTAGAACACCTTTTACAACTTTTATTATTAAACTAAGGGTTTGAATCCCATTTCAGCTGCACTGTGTTGCACATATTTCTGTTTAGTCTAAAAAGCAATTTTTACTAGCCATCAGGTCAGTAACCAGTAGCCAGTACGGGGTTAGGGTACTAGCAGTGTTAAACCTGTCTGAGCTTTAATGTTTCTTTGTCTTTCTCCATTACACTTGGGCTGCACAGATTTTAAAGGCCAGTTAACAGAAAAGAGAGGAGTATAGGGTTTTGGGGGCAGACAGCAGGTGCTGCCAGATCTTGTGTGTATTATGTGTGTGTGTGTGTGTGTGTGTGTGTGTGTGTGTGTGCATGTACCTCTATCTTTGTGGGGACCAATTTAAGTTTTAGACATTGAGCATGAGGACATTTTGGCAGGACCTTCAAAGGGCGGTTTCAACGTTAAGGTTAAATTTAGGTTTATGTTCAGTTTAAGTTAAGGAATCAGGTTGGGCCTTTAGTTTAGATGCAATGCATAATATCCATGAAGGTCCTCACAATTATAGAAGTACTGTGTGTGTGTGTGTGTGTGTGGGAGAGAGTCAGAGAGTGTCTGGTACTTGGGAGTATATAAAAATCTCTAATTCTACTGGGAGCTATGGTAGTGATATTGTAGTAAAATACAGTGTAAAATACACACGCACAGACACACATCTTTCATCCAAATTTGCATACGCACTTAAGTCTTCTAATATCACACACACACAATTGTTGGAACTGACAGGCCTGTGTATGGAGGCCAGTTCTCCCAGCTTTAATGTGTGAGTCGAAAGAAAAATGGCAAGAACCGCAGAAACTGACAAAAAAAACTGAGAAAGAGATGGAGAATAGGAGAGAAAAAGAAGGCGAAAGAGGGAGAGATATGGTTACACATTCATCTCACGCCGCTTCCTCTTTTGATTACTCTTCAAAGGGGGGTTTGAAATCGGAACACTTTTGCACACTGACACATAAGGCTTTGGCCTTTTTAAGAGCCGGCACGCAGGAAGAAAATCCATTGACACTGCCTGGTCTGCTGCAGATCTTAGCAGGGTTAAGCTGTAAAGCAGGCAGACACACGGAAACCGCCGCGTTTAACACTGTGACTCTGGTCTGCACCTTGAGCTCACTGCCTGAAGCTAATGCGCTCCTTCTGGACATCTTGGTTTACTCAAACACATTATTACACATTACTTCTTCTTCTTGGGCTAATTCTAATCATCAAAAATATTTATTGAAATATGGTTTTGGCTGATACAACAGTAGGTGTGTCAGTATAATGAACAAGAGTGCACACTGAGGACAACCCAGGAACGATGATTTAATAGTTTAGGCTTTCAACTATCTATCAAAAAATAGAAAAGAAAAAAAATGATGTCAAAAATAAATGATTATTACAAGTTTCCAGAGGCCAGAGAGATGTGTTAATATTGTTTCGTTTATTTTACCAAAATTAAAAAAAGTAGTCGAATTACGCCCATATGGAAAAGAAATTTGAGAAACTGCAGCCTGCAAATGTTTGGTATTTTTGCATAATCAAGTACTAAAATAATGAAACCATCATCAAAATTGTCATTGACTGATTTTTGGTCATTTTAGTCATTCCAAGACTAAATTTGGGATCAAAATCAAATGTAGTTCAAAGGAATGCTTATAAGTGTGTGTCTCTGTGTACATGTGTGAGTTTAACCCTATTACTATAATAGATAATATACATACTAAGTTCAATCATAACAAACAGAAACCAGTCTTACACTTCAGCATTTACTATTTGAAATGGGTCATTTCAGAGTGCAGCTTTTCTTCTGTATATAGAATGTAAATGACCAGACTAAAGTTACCTAAATGACTTTAGTTCCCATACTGTGTCTGATGGTTGACTACATCTGTCACCATATATCAAACTTTGTGAGGCAGACTTCTATACATAATCATAGACAATATTAAACACTAAAATAAATGCTTGCTGGTGAAGGTGCATGCTGGTTAAATACAAAAGGAAATTGGTCTGTCTGTGTTCGAGAATACAGAGATGTAGTTTTCTTCAATCTTGATAAAAATGGGAGCATACTGTATAAGGTGCCAACATAACTGATATAGTGAGAGTGTACAATAAAACATAATGCAATACACTTAATGGTGTTTTCTTAAGACTTTGCTGTTGTTCCCCATGGCAACACAAAACCAAAGATGATGTCAAGTGTATGGTAGCTACAGACTGGCCACATCACACTGTGAAATACTGACAATAAACAGATAACATCTCACAGATGACAACAGAGGAAAAAAGTTGAACAATTGAATGGCATTCACTGGGCATAGAGATCACAGTTTCTACATGTTTACATTATGACAAAGAGGCTCAAACTGCTTCAAAGGGTCTAAGTATGTAATGGAAAAGAAAATGGCATGTCAGTCCAAAATCTGGGTGATACAAAACTAATCTTTGGTCGGCTTTTTTATTCTTTTTTTCCACACTTTTGGTGACAGCTAATAAAAGCCACAAAAAACACTGAAACAAACATGTTGTAATTCGCAATGGCATCAGTGCATGAGTCCATCTGAGGGCAAGGGAGTGAATACAACATTTGCTTTTCTCATGAGTGAGGGATTAGGTCAACAGGGTAGATACAAACAACAATGAACTGGGTATGTTGGGGATCAGAAGCTGCAGTCGCTGAGTAATATCTGACGCCAAATCACACAGTTGCCAGAAAATGACTACACAGAAAGACAAGGGAAATAATCCTCTACCAAACAGAACTGAACTGTGCCGGTGGTCAGTATCTTACCAGAGCTTAGACTGAGTCATGCTAAAGTCTGTGGGGCCGGAGAGTCCATGAACAAATACTTATTGTAACCCATACCTGCTCCATGAGGCAACACAGTTACTGGCTGAAGTTGTATCCAAGACAAATATGGTAAACAAGTACGATCAAAATAAAATCACTCAGGGAGTGCATGCCTCTGCCAAAACTGCACAATTGTCTTAATTTGTTGTTTTAATAGTAGAAAATGTTTAGGAATGTTTAATCTGCATGAGGATCTGGAGCAAAATACACAGTGTGAGAGATAATCATGGGACACAAGTGCCAGATTTTTTTAAGTATGTACAATAGTTCATGAGAAAATAGGGGAATTATTTAAAAAAGCTATATCCATATAAGAAAAATCAGTTGTTTTATTGTTTTTGTTGTTAGCAGAATATCTAATTAATAACCAGACAAACAAATGGGACAAATAACAGAACTTTATTGGTGGAGGTAATGAGTTAAACTACACATTTCATTCTAGTGTACAGAATTCATGATCTTTGGTACACCAAGAACACCATTTAATATTTTTTATCTTAAGTTTTTTATTATAGTACAAAGGAAATGAAAAGCTACTCCTATGCAGGGTGCGATCATAGACTAAAATATGGACCTAGCCACTATGATGTCACCCATTGGGTTCTGAAAGGGGAAATTAGCTATAGAGACCAAAACCACTGTAAACATGTTTATTTCTGCTGTAAAGTTGGGCATTTTAATATGGGGGTCTATGAGGATTGACTCATTTTTGGAGCAAGCCTCAAGTGACCATTCGAGGAACTGCAGTTTTTGGCACTCCTGCATTGACTTCATTTTTCAGCCCCGGAGGTTGCTGCTTGGGTTCTATTTTCCGGAGGGATGGTAGGGATTTCCCCCCTACTCCTGGCATTTAAGCTTTTATTTTGTTGTATATGATCACATCTCTCTATGTGTCGGGATGAGGAAAGGACAGGGCATGAACTGGACATCACATCAATGACAGTGAAAATACTGCACTACTTGAATTGAATTGAATTAAATTAAATTTTTAATTGATTAAACTATTCCTGAAAATGCAGTGGTCAAGTTCAATTTTCACAATTGTTTAAAGTTCATAAATAATTTAATTAATGTTACTGTAACAGCTGCAAGAAATAGCCTAATAGGAACATAAACTCTGAGCCCTCTGAGACTGGCTATCCTCCACCCTGTGCTCTGAGCTACCACTAACAGGAGGGCACCCTGGTTAACCTCATGACAGCTCCCCCTCTGCTGTCTCATGTTTGAACTCTGACTCACACACACGCACACACACACAAACACAAAAAGCTAGAGACATACACTATCCAAGCAAAGACGACAGGGGTAACAAAGGGCAAGAAAGGGGAACACTGGCACTGCTGAGCAGCGCTGACAGATCCGAAGAGAGGAATAGTCTGAGGTCAGAATGTCCCAGATGCATCACTCTATGACCACTGCCAAAACCGCTGACAGCATCTCTTCTCCCTGACCAACTCTATATTCCTCTATCCGTCTGTCACCCTACCCTCATATGCCTCTGTCCTTTGGTCCCTCTCATTGCTGGGGCCTGGCTGTTGGGTGTCCAGGTCTCTCACCATGACCATGCACTGATTCAGGGTGGAAAGTCTGTGTAGAGATGTTGTGACCGGAGCAACGAGAGGGAAGAAAACCCTAGAGAGGTTGGAGGGGAGGGAAGGAAAGGAGCTGGAGGGAAATCCAGTGTTTGTGTTCAGAGTTATGGTGTGGTTGCATACACAGCAAAAAAAAAAAAAATCAAATGCTGTTGGTACTCACAGGTCAAAGCGGAAAGAGAGAGCATGTGTGTGTTTCATGTCACAATTTCAGGTGCAAAAGTTCAGTTGAGGTTGCGCAGGGTCGTGTTTGGTGTTCCCCACAATTGTGTTTAACAGCTCTGTAACAGGCCAATAAACACAGCACTGGAAGCAGTTAGCCTGTGTGACAATGTCCCCCTACTGTGAGCTGATGGGCATGCCAGGTTTGTGTATGTTTTGTGTGTGTGTGTGTGTGTGTGTGTGTATATATATATATGTGAGGGAAAGAAATGACATGCACAATGTCCTGTGACAGCACAGGAAACTAACTGACCAAAAACTCAGTTTGTTCCGTCACATGCTTGGGAGGTGAGGGCCATTTGCTGTGTGTTACTGTACTCACAAGCCACTCATAAGGCTCAGCAAACTAAATTATATTTTCATCCATAATAGGATAGTGGAAATTTATTTTCTATGGAGGGTAAACCCATGGAAAGGCAGCTTTTCCAAGTGCAGCAAAAGGAAAATTCTAAAATGAATTTAAAAATAGAAATGGGCACAAATAATAGTTGAAAGCCAGGAGCATAATTGCAGTGTGGAATATCTGTTACACAACTTCATCCTCTGCGGGGTTCAGGGTAATGTGGAATAAAACTGCAGCAAATAGTGACAGATAACACAGCCTCTGGAAATGACTCAACAAACAATAAATACAGCACGTGGTTGTTCAGCACATTTGTGTGTCAGTGTGTGAGTTTGTGTTGCCTATGTTTTTACAGTCGTATGGGTTCCACATGCACTTCAGATTAGGAGAAGGGTATCTGGAGCTGTACCACATTAGGAAAAGGACTCGTGATTATAATACAGATTTGTATTCAAAGTCTACTGTTGGTTAGAAGTTTAAGAATGGCAGGTGTGTTCATACACTCTATGTCACTATAGATGCTTCAGTTGTGAAAAGAGTCAAAGAGCCATGATTCCTCATTCCTTCTGTCTAATGACATCATGTCCTGTGAAAGTGAAACCAAATATTTTAACATAACAAATGAAGTTAACTGTCAGTTGCCTGGGACTGCACTTCAGTTACCCACCGCCTCTAATGATAGATTCATTCAAGAGCACTGAGGAACACTGCGAGTGTGTGTCTGTGTGTATTCAGGGGCAGGGTGTATCACTCGCAGCACACTCTATTAATATACTTCAAAAACGGCGGAAACACTTTTCAATTTTGACCAGGAAATCTCCGTTAAAAAAAAGATTGAAGCCAATCAACTCCTTATGAGGCTGCACGTGCCGGGCCTTAACTGCAAAAACATGCTCAAATGACATACTTACACATTTACAAAAGCACACACAGACATACATCATATGTGTGCTTACATGTTCATATACAGTACATGCAAACCTGAACGTATACACAAAATCACAGATCATATTCCTCTTTGCAATTGCAGTAATTAGTCATTAAAAAGAAAAAAAAACAAAAGCCAACTTGAATTCAATACGAAAAAGTTTAAAAAAAAAAACATAAAATCAAATAAAAACCCTCTGGCCTCAAGCCAAAACACCTGAATTAACATCCCCCGTCTTCTTTTTCTTCAAACAAGTTCTGTTCTGTGAGAGCCCCCTTCTCTTTTTAATATCCTTACTGAGACTTGGCGCTGTGGTTACCACTTCCTCTGAGGGAGGGCACCTGCAACAGCAATGAACTTAGTTAAACAAAACTGCTGAAGTTACAAAGTTATATCCCCTTGTACTACTGCTGGGTGTTGAGTTAGTTCAGTACAACAGGCTTGTGGCAGGCTGAGCGTCCTTTCTCCCCACTCAAATATGTTTGTCCTGAGGGTGAAATCACCACAAAAGGCTTCTAAAAGGCTAAAATGACTGGGAGACTCTGATATGATTCATACAGAGTAGCAGAGACACTGCTGTTTGGCACAGAATCAGAGCAAATATTGTGTGTTTTTGTACTTATATTGACCCAGTTGATGCATTTTAGTCATAGCTATCTGTCATGTTGTTCAGAGATGAGAGTGAGATATCTGACAGAATGCAGCCATCAGTTTACAGAGACTAGATGGAAATAATATAGGGATCTGTATATCATGTTTTTGAGTGACAACCTGGTTATTTAGTAGGTGACCATTACTTATCCGGAGACTTAGGCCTTGATCCCTTCATCTTAGGCCTCTTAATAAACAAGGATCTTCTTACACTTTGATCTACAATCACTCAGGCACTAATTCAATCTGGATTCTGAATCAGGAAGCCAGCATATGCTCTCAGGAGTAAATAAATACTAGTAGAAAAGAGACGGAAGAACAAAAAAGCTTGAAACATATCCATTTGGAGGGTACTTTGATTAAATGGTAAGATGCCTAGAGACATTTTTTTTTGTCTATTTCTTCCTCTTCATCCCTGCCTGGCGTCACATCACAGAGTTCTAAACATGGGATTGTTCCATTTTTTGTGGCAAGTTCTGCTCAGTTTTATTCCTGATCACTTCCCCGCTCCATCAGATAGCATTCAGAATCCAGCCACATGTGTGGACCCTGTTTCAAATCTTTCAGTCTTAATACCCCCAAAAAGCGTCCCGTACTTTCTCCTCTTCCGAGCAACAGTGGGAGTGTATGATCTGTCTTGTGTAGCATTTCTCCCTTGAGTCTTTGTGAGGATGGTTTATCTGGTTCCAGCAGAGCAGGTTCTAATAGAGAGGAAGCTGAGGGCCAAACACACTTAGTCTTTAAAAGGCTGGGGCCATGTGGAAATGGCCTATATAACCACAGGAGGCTCTTCGGATTTGCTGGGCCTCGCCAGTAAATGACAGGCCAGTGAATTAGATGGAGGACAGCCTGTGAGGAGCAACTTCAACTGAGACAACATTATTCTCAGATAGTCACATAGTTCTTAGAAGGACAGTTAATGTTTCAGACACAGATGAAACATTGACACAGACGTAGTAAAAAAACTAGAAAGTCCAGTCTAGTCCGATAGAGAGATCTAACATTTTTTTGCATCACTACACACCACAAGACTACATGCTCCATGTGTAGAAATGTGCATCACTGATCAGTGAATCATACACTGTATCTGGATGAGTGTGAGCTATTACTAAACTATGTGAACAATCTTTCTCCTCTGATTATTAAACTAAACACAGTTTTTTTTTAAAATCTTTGACTAACCACTTTTTGACTAAGCAGTCCTAACTGAGCCCATAAACTTATAAATGTGGATCTATGTCTTGACTAAAATCAAACAGACATATAGTTCCCTGTGCCTATTCTTCTTGATATATATATTTTCAGCAATACTCCCTTGCTATAGTACATGATTCTAATAGAACTAAATAGAATTACTGTCACAGTCATCTAACTTCGATCCAGGCAGTGAGATATGTGTCTGACATTTGTCCTGTGGCGCAGTGGTCAGATCCGCTGTTAGGCTTTTTGTTTTCATATCATGCAGGGAAAAGAAACTTCGAGGCCCCGGCTCTGTACAGACCTCAGGAAAGCACAAACCCTGTAGGCCAAGATCACCTCTCTGTGGAGCGACCCCACAACACGTGAAGTGCACGCACAGGCACATAAACTTGTACATTCAAGCACGTATGTACTGACACATTTTTCTCACATTTTCTCAACCACACACACACACACATACACACACACGCACACACACACACACACACACAAATAATAAGCTAACCATGACACACAGGAAATCACCCAGAGATAGAGGAGAGGAAATTAGAAACACCCTCCCAGCATCCCCGGTGAAAACATTTGCAACTCTGGAGCAGAAAAATCTCAGTGGAGGGATCGGCAGCAAGCGGAAAACACATCCCTTTGTTTTTAAAAACCTGATACCTCTCCAAATGTAATCTTCCTGTGCCTGCACCAGACGGGACACTGTGTGGATGAACAGAAGGTCCACAGAGCACCACCCCCCCTCAAATCTCTCTGGATACCCCACCCACTGTTAACCTTCTGCTCTCCCTTTATATCCTCTAGCATTTCCAGCTCTGTCCAAAAACACATTTGGAATAGCGGGTGTAATAGTATAAATAGTGTCTCCCCGTAAATTAAGATGATTAATGTGTGTATCTGAGGATGAGACTGTGCAGATGTGCACTGTGGTGCATGGATGTACACACATTAAGTTTGTTGCAACCTCAAAAAGCTGCTTTCCTCCCTGATGTCTATGAGAAAGGCATTTAAGCGTGATGCCTCCTGACAACAGATAGGCTAGGTCTCACCCACATGCCACCACAAGCAATAAGCTCGTGGCCTGGCACAGCAGCACAGCCAGGCAGCCAGCCATCCCTGTGGCCCTACATTCCTCTCTCCTAACACTGCTTACAGAAGCTGACAAGCGCTGGAGGTCTCCCTGGCCGAGGTGGAAATCTGCAAAAATAAACGCTTTAGGTGACATGAAGGCTTTGTTTGTTTCTGCTGGCCCAGCTGTTTGTGTTAGCGCGGTGGGTTAATTGCGACTTTGATCGCTGCGTTTATTGATCCAACAGTGGCCTTAGGAGTGCGGCTGGCCTGGCCTGCCTGGCCTGCTCCCACCCCCCAATCTCAAACAATCACCTCTCAGCCACCCCAACATGCTGAGCCACTACAGATGGGGTCTAAGGGGTGGCCAAAGCCAAACTAGGGCTTAGGATGCACTTGAGGAGGGTGGTTATGACCTCTGGGCCGAGTAGGGACAGGGACATTAAGGATGCGGTGGCTTACTGAAGTTTAGGGGGGAAAAATTTCTGTAAGCCTGTTTATGGGAATGGAGTGAACTGGACTGGAATGGGCTGAGCCATAGGCCATAGGTTAAGCAAAATACATTGTATAACTGAGAGCTTAGACAAAAGCCTCCTCATATACAGGACTAATGCTGATCAGGTTGGACTGTAGGTTGGTCAGGTGTATGAAATAGGCTTAGCTTGGTTTATCTACAGTAGTGGTGTGGGCAGACAATTTTTTCCTGGGCTAGATGAAGCTAGCGGAGGTGGCTGTGATTATGTTATGCAGTATGTAACTCTAGGCCAAGTTGGATCAGACAGTGATGGACTGCAGATGAAAAGAGCTTTTATTGGCTAACGTTGGCGCATTTTCACTACTATTGATTTATGTAGTGTGACCGAATCAAGTAGGCCAAACTGGGCTGTTCTGAACCTCAGCTGATCTGATTTGACCTGTGTTTGGCATGAATTCCTCCTCTGTCCCAAGACGAAGGGTGGATGCATGTTCCAACATTTTAAACAGATTCACCTCCAAACAATCCTTCCAAAACACATTCCTAGATCAGGGTAAATACCGTACATCATTTCTCCCTGATATTTCATCAACAACCCAATCTAGAAATGGAGGCTGCTGTAACAATTTCATACGTGCACGCTGCAGTGTGTTAGAGTTTTTATCCTAATTAAAATCAGTTCCAGGTCTCTAGGCCTCTGTAGTTCAAGAGGTTACAGACACAAGAGAATCCTGTAAGCACTTTTCCAGTGTAGTCCGGTGAGAGGGTCAAATGTGTGTGTGTGTCTATAATGGCTGTGAGGTCATCAGTGTATTGACACAGCAGCAGATGATGGAATTGGATTCTGGCCACATGTACACTGGTGCACCCATGACACACACACACACACACACACACACACACAGATGGAGAGAGAGAGGAGGGGGAGAGAGAGAGAGAGAGAGAGAGAGAGAGAGAGAGAGAGGGAGGAAGAGAGAGGAAGAGAGAGGGAGCAGAGTGTTCTCGCCCAGTAAACAGCTAATGACACATCTACCATCTACTGTTACAAGAAGTCTTGATTTAGATCAGACGATACCAGAGAGGATAAGTATGTAATCGGAAGAGAATGTACATTCTTTCTCTCACTTGCTCCTTCTTATTCCCTCAGTACCTCCCCTGTATCTGTCTTTGTTCTTCCTTCTCTCCTTCCTTCCTTCCTCCAAATTTGTTCTGCATCTCAGTCTCTGTGTGGAGATATTTGTGATGGCTCAGTGATAGAGAGACACATCGTGTTCTGCCCTCAGCGTTAACCTCTATGTGTTTGCACTGCAGTCATACAGTACTTAGCTTTCTATTAGATAACCGGGAACTGCGAGCTATAATAAAAGCGTACTCCTTTTAAGATAAACACGGCATGCCATTCCTATCACGCAAAAAGGTATGTTATTATGCAGATTAATAAGAGCTCAAATGTGTGTTGTAACTGCCAGTGTTGAAGTAATAAAAGCTTGCAATGTTTGAAAAAGACTGAATGTTGAGAGATCTCTGAGAGAATGGACTAGGGAGTGTGTGTAAGGGTGATCTATTAATTTAACTACAGTTTTATTACATCTGTTTTAACATAATGGATGTTCTACTGAATTGTCTAAAATATGCAGCGTGTTTTTAACTGATATTTTACAGAAAAATATAAACCTTGAGCTTTGAAGAAAATCTTTTACTTGTACCAGCATAGAACACCTAACGTTTCAGCATCTACAAACAATGTTTGTTATGATTTAGATGAGATATCAACCCTCAGGCTTTGTAACAAGACAATCATGTGTGCACAGTTTCAAAGGTTGTCAATTTATTACCACAATGCTCAAAGAAACATTGTGTTTTAAGTGGCACACAATTAAAGCTGTAATTGCAAATCATTTGGAAATTGTGGGATCTGACAGACAGGGAGGATGAGGTGTTGAATGGAGGGATGATAGGATGGAAGGAGGGGGGCAGAGGATGAAGTAATGTGCCTGCAGAAAATGATCCAGCCGGGGGTCAGATCCTGTTCATGGAAACCATCTGGCCAGCTCGATCTGAGCCACACCAAACATACAGTACACATGATCCTCCTTCTCTATCTCTCTCTCACTTTCCTCCTGCCTTAAAACTCACCTTCTGCCCATTTTTTCTTCCTTCTTCCTCTTTTCCCAACCTCCCTCTCATTTCCATCACTTTACCTTTTCTACCCCACTGCTTTTTCTCCTCTTTTTCTCTCTCTCAAAAAAATATCCTACTCATTAATGCATGGCAGCTGCAGGGAGCAGTGTTACTTCATTTTTCCATGGCAACGGTCTCTCTGTTTCAGCAGATCCCATTTCAGTTTTGGTAGCAACGTGCTCCTTTGCCAGCGCTGAACACATTCATGTGTTAAATTGAAGGAATTATTGCAAAATTCCTGAAATAGAATCACCGTCCTGATCACTTGCAATTATTATCAGGGCACAGAGAGAACATGGGTGTCCTCGGGGAGAGTGGGGAGGAGAAGGGGAGATGACAGCACGAAAAGGGGTAAGGGTGAGAGGTGGGGGAGAGTGGGAAGGCAGGAAATAACTGGGGGGAGAAACGCAGGGGACTGAGAAGGACACAAGAGGTAAAAACAAGGGGGGGGCAAAGTGAGTTCCAGAGATATACTGTACCGTATGCAAGGAGTTACACACAGTAATATGTTGGAGCAAGAAAGGGGAGTGAAGATGAGGGTCAGAACCCCACAGCTGAGGGCAAGTGGCCATTTCAAGATGTGCCAGGCCACTCTGGCCACGGTGACAATTGCAGCAGTGCCTTTCAGCCTTAATGTGAAGTGACTTCTAAAATAACACCACCTACACATATTATGGCCTTGCATGAGCAAGAAACTTAGCTGCCTCATCAGGGGAAAACACACACACACATACACACACACACACACTCTGTCCTTCATTGTGTCCACAACATGGATGATCTGTACTGTACGTAATGTCAAGGAGACTCCACCACCTTGGGCCTGAGGGGCTCAGTTTGGATGGTATAACCTTCTTACCTCACCGTGCCTGTTGCAATGGTGTGACACAGACACTGGCTCTTTTCTCTCTTAGTCTTTCAGTCTTTATTCTGCCTTTCTCAAGATTATCTCTTTCTCTAAGCCCATCTTTCCTAGAGCATCTAAACTAATCAACTACTGTTTCGGAATGTGGGACCCACATTCTTCCAAGCAGTGATTCACATAGCTATATGTATTAAATGAACCATTTCTCTTTGAGCCAGTCGGCTTTTCTGTTTTCAGCATTAGCTGCCCATCTGTCTTTATCGTTGACAGTTTTTTTTGAGGAGATTAAAGGAAGCTCTCTGATGACTTTGAACGGATTACGAATAATGTTTCGGCCACTTTCATTGCAGAGTAAGAATCGCCTATCATTCCAGGCGACGTAACAGGAGAAGAAGGTCTTACATACAGAGAGAGATAGGAATGTGATGCATTTGAAGTCAAAGAGGAACCATGGTTCAGAAACATTTCTGGGGTTTGGTTCAAGCACTCAGCCACAGATAGAGCGTGACACTCATGGATTCAGATAATGATCTGTGCCCTAACCATGCATAACGGGACATCACCAGGAATCAATGCTAACTACAGTGTGGCTATCATTGAAAAAGACAAGTATGGTGTAAAGAGTGCTTTTTAAAGCAGAAAGCTACAAATAGAAACAGTGCATGTTCTGCTTTTTCCAGCTGCTATTCTAGTTTTAGACTTTGAGTGGGATATGTGTCTAAGACATTACATAAGATATATTCAAGTATAGAGTCAGTGTAATGAATTGTACAGTGCAGTGGGACAAAACTGCTTACACAGATTTTTTGTGGTTTCTTGAGGTAAGATAAGGGATGATGCAGCAAAGCGCATTAGACCTAGAACAATTTAAATGTATGATCCAAATGTACGATACTAAAATTAAAATATATAGCATGTTTTATTCCCAGTAGTTTCCGCCATTTGTGAACTGCTGACGCAGGTGGAATAAATGACAACAGAGCCGCGAATGTAAACCAAATGTACTGTACATTTTCCATTCTGCATTATCACTATTTTCTTACCTAACTCCTAATAGAATGAGCCCAAATTCTAGTGACTGCACAAGACCTCTAGCTTGCCTCGTGTTGTGAATCCGTAGGAAAGCATTTATGTCATATCGACAAAGCTTGATGACTGAATCTGAGACTAGAACTATGAGATTTTTAGAAACAGTTTATACAATCACCAGCTATCACGTGTCCCTATTCTGTTTAAACAGCTTTAAGTGGTCTCAGCAGCCGTAGAATAATAAATACATTTGTAACTTTTTCTCCCCCAATCTCATTCCCCCACCTTCCCTCTATCCTTCTTGTTCCTCTCTCTTCAGTAAAAGATGGAAAGAAAGCCCCGAATGCCAAATTGGGCACATGTGCAGCAGAAGTGTGAGCCATTAGGTATTCTGTTTACACCACACTAAAATAAATGGAGTGGTTTAAGTTTGGGGATATCCAAGGCCTGGGGTACCAGCTGTTGGGTTGTTCGGTTTGGTCCGCTTCCACTCCCATGTCAACAGGACAGACTGTTTCCTAATTACTGCTGCAGTACGTGGTGTGGTCCCAGTCGCACAGCCGAAGGGGACAGAGGAAAGTGGAGGCAATGACGGGCTCAGCAAACTATTAGAGGGTTGAGTTAACTTTTGTGGAAGTACTGTAAACAGCTCAATGGGCTGACATGGGACCTGGGCTCTGGAGCATTATTTCAATTCACATGCGTCATGCTCTCTTTCATGTTTGACTGACATCAGTTTGTGTGGTCCTAGCAATGAGAATCAAGACAGATTAAGAATGGTTGTTGGACTTCTGCATCATCGGTTATTGTTTACGTGTGCAAAAAAAAAGCCCTATAAGCACTATTACAATTAAAGATTGATTCAGCTGTTTACCTGCACTTTCTATTCTCTGCAACGGATTATCTCTTTTGCCTGGAATAAACCCAGTAAGATCAAAACTTTATATACCTGAGATGACCTGCCTGCATGTACAACAGTACACCACTAAAAAAGATATTAAAATATTATCTATTGATTTCTGTATTGACCTGTGACATTAAAACCTTGTTTGAAAAGGTCTGAGAGAATCAATGGTCAAAGAATACTTCCATGCCACAGTCATCTGTTGAACATTTAAGTAAGACAGGCATCCTGATCAGGTCTCTCATCATGAGAATATGATCTTATTCATACTCTTCTTTACCCAGTACCTTTGCACTGTAGACCAGCTGTCATAAATAAACAAAACCTAATGAACACAAAAATGTTCATATGCTCCAATCAGAACTTTTTGACTAATGTAGAACATACACACACGTATCAAGTAGAGTCCTGTCAAAGAGTTGTCAGACTTCAGATAGAGCTGGTTGTGATGTGGGCTAAACTAATTGGTCCACTCAAGATGCAGCAAGCAGCCACACAATGGGAACACTTAACTATTCAGTTAGAAACTTGAACAGACAGATAGGGACAGCCAGCCAGCAAGTCCAGTAAAAAGTCAGCCTTGCCACAAAGGGACATGAGACACTACGTATGTAAAAGAGGCTAATGAGCTAACAGCTAACAGAGGGCCCTGGAAGCCATATGGCCACAACCACAAAGGGAGCTAAGCTGGGCTGGGCTGAGCTAAACCTCAGTTTTACTGCAACAGATGAGAGAAAGGACAGGGAGAGGGGTCAATGGTTTCTGAAGTAGATTTGGGAAATGTAGTGCTGCTCCCGGACATCTGCGTACAGCCAATAAATGCAGAAAAAGGTCGAGTGAAAAAAGAAAAAGGTAGCACGGGTGTTGATGTGTAATGCTTGTGGTAAAGGCTGGTATATTCTGGGAGGTTGAGATATGCAGAGTCATTGATAGATATGAAGGTGGAGGATTTCAAAGAAGCCAATATCAATAATGTGAATTCAGTGTGTAGCTCAAGAGATTTCAGCAGGGTGGACTCTCATTAACATGGAGGCTTTACACCCTGTCCCAGAGTATAAGGACACCTTCAGTGTTCACCATCCAACAACAGCAGTACAAATGGCTACCTTGCATGCCTGCTCCTATTGGCAAGTACAACTATAACAGTAGGGAGTATAGTTTGGTACCTGTAGTGTAAGGCGTTTAACAGCATCCCAGGCGTGGGCAATAAGCTCCTTCATTCTCTCCTCTGAGGTTGTCCATGACTCCGCTGCTGCGCTGTCGGGCATCACTTTCATTGGGATGGAAAGGGGACGTGATTCTGTGAAAGAGAGAAAGTGATCAATTCAAACGACATTGGATTCATATTTTGTCATTGAATCATATCCTAATTCTGTATCACTTTCCAGTAGTGTGCGTAGCAAGTATTAATGTGAATTTGATTTGTTTAAACTTTTGGACTTGAGCTGTAATAACCTCTTTACCACAAAAGTACTGTAGCACCTTGTAAAATATTAATAAAATCAATATATGGTACATGAGAAAATGTACTGTCCTCTATTCATCCTTTATTTAACTCTCTCCATAGTTCACTGTTATTTTCATTTGCTGTACAGTATCATGTTATATGATGTTCAACTGACACTTCATTGAGGTGATGTAATGTTGGCACTCAGGTTTCTTGTCTCCTACAGAGGGAGAGGGAACTATGAGAACTGAGAGCATGTGCGCACACAAACAGAGTGTCCTAGACATGACATTTTCTAGTGCTCCTGCTGTGGTCCAGACGAAGGCCGATTGTCTGTGCTGACACTCATGGCAACAGCAAAGCACACAAATCACACAGCAACAATCCCCTCTACTAGCCTTTGAACTGAGCGTATGAACCTGAAGGTCAAAACATACCTTCAGTGGTCAATGGACAGGTAGAGTGTGAGAAAGACACAGAGGAGAGACTGAGTGTAAGGTACAATACAGAAGCAGAAACAGAGAGAATGAGACAGACGCATACAGACAGAACACACATTCTACCAGGTTAGCGCAAGGTCTGTGGATGTTAAAGCCATCAGGGCGTCAGAGGTGAGGGAAGGGGGGTCTCTCTGAAGACACATTAAGACATATTCCATGATTTAAAGGTCTGCCTTGCTCAGCAGCTCTATCCCACAGTTGTCATGAAAAAGCGGTGATGTCACGGCACCACCATGCCTCCTCGGACGCCACGCTCCTAAATATCACTAAAACAGCCAAACGTGTCGGCATGGCAACGGGAGTGAGTTGCCGAGGCAATGAACGAAAGGCTAGTTAGTTACCCTGGTTTGTGGTTGCTGTGGCAACTTGCCTAAACCTTGTGGGTGGGAGCGTATGTGTGTGTGTGTGTGTGTGTGTGTGTGTGTGCACGTGGCTGTATGGCTGAGTGACTAAGGTCACAGGTGCATGCATGTAGAGTTTGTGTGTGTTATGTGGAGGAAAGCAGACTGAAGGCAGTCATCATCCTGTCTGGACTCTCCTACAGTATTTTCTCACACTCCAGCATCCAGGTGCTTCTGGCACTTGGGGACCATGAAATGGATTGTATTTGTCATGATGCCTACAATCAGTGTTGCATCATTATGTAATATGAGCAGTACTTTGACCACACTGTACATTTTGTACGTTTGTCAACCCATATTTTCCAATCTACCTTCTCCCTCACTCTTATTCCTCGGTCACATTGTTTCTGTGAGCCCTGTGCATAACCAATTCAAGTGTCCTTATACTTCACTAAATATCCACAGTCACAGATGGCAAAAATTGACTATGACAGGACAGATTGTGTTTCATGGGACTGTCTTTCATTGAGTAATGTGCAGAGAGTGCTGCATAAACCGCTGTGATATCATTGGGTTGTCAATAGCGTTTTGTTGTAGAGGGCTGTGTGTGTGTTAGAATATTCCTGTCACACCGCATTAGAGAGCTGTTTCCTGTTCAGCTCTGCAGGGGATCCATATAGACATGACAGAGCTCTGTGGCTGCCGCTCTCTGTCATGTGGCTCAGCTGTCTAGACCAGGGAGACTTTACCCCAGGGACTGGGCATGCTCTGTGTGTATACGTGTGTGTGTGTGTGTGTGTGTGTGTATTTATTTGTAAAGTAGGTTGTATATAGTGTTGTAATAGTGTTCCTGCATTTTTCCACATCTTCATGTTTGTGCATTAATCAAATTCTCTACCCATGTGGACAACAATGTCTGTGCACACACACATTTTTGAAGCATGTGAGTAAATATGGGTGTGTATGATTTAAACTCCATTGGTGGTTACCGCTGGCAATACCACAGTCTCAGTACATACGTCAGTGTCCTGGTTATCCTCCCCCATACCCGGAATACATCCTAGCCCAACCAAACAGTGCCTTACCACATCGGAAAATACAAGGCAAACATATACTGTACACACACTGCCCTGAAAACACACAACCAAAAAGCACTAGAACAGACCCCAAAATGAGTTCACACCCTCACCAATCATCATTGATGAAATCTTAAAGTAAACAGAGACCACCCTTCTGAGCTTCAGAAACATCAATCCTGGTCACACACTCTTGTACCATGTCCCTCTGGTTTACCAAAATAATCCATTACACACCATGAGTGTGTGTTAGCATGAGGGTGGAGTGGCCCCTGCATGACTAGAAGAGGGAGATTACTTGGCTATGTGTGTGTGCTTTCAAAACTACCTCTGTAATTCCTTTTTAAATGCATTCTTACAAATATGACAGATAATGTGAGCACATACGCTGTGTGCAACCTGAAGTATGTATTCACGTAAACCTGTGTGACTAATTTCATAATGTAGAACATGCAGTGAGCAATTATACATGCGTACATGTGGGCACACACATGCCTTAGCACAGCACAAAAAAAGGCCAAACAGAGAAAGACATCAGCAGGTAGAGCAATAACCATTACCATTTTGTTGACCTATCATACCTTTTCACCTCAAATCTGCAATACTGCCTTCAGAATTTTAATCTGAGTCATTGTTCTTGAAGAACCCATCACTCTTCTTAAGATTATTACTTTTTGGCCAGGCCTCAAAGCTGGTACTGGCTGTAGTTTTAATCTAAAAATTATGGCCCTAATCCTTTAGACCTTAAGGCTAACCTTGACCTGAAAGGAAAGAATTTTGATCATTTATTTTTTAAGTCTTTTTTGACTTTTGGGGGTTGGCCAGACTGTGAAAGTCCTTCCCCAGAGAAAGTCTGTTAGGCCAATCAAAAAGTGTGTTAAAGTACAGCATAGGCAGTAACAATGCAAGGCCAGTCTGCATACAGCTCTCCGCTTTGTTTTAAATACCATTCCAGGACTCTGTTTGTTAATCCTGGGGTCATTATTTGGAATGAAACTGCCATATCTTGTTATAGTGACTTGGCGCCCGCCATTTCTGAAGGGAGGGGATTGAGAGAGAGCGAGGCAGGCAGGGACAGAGAATGAGAAAGACAGAGAGAACACAAGAGGTCTAAATTCAAATGAAACAGAAATATGACAGGAGCGCCCAAAGCTCTTAAACCTGCCCAGGCCTAACAAGTCCTGAGAGTCTTCTTAGAGCAGGGTTATTCCCCTTGACTCGTGCCATCTCAGCCAATGTCCTCATTTTCACCCTCTGTTAGGCCATTAGGCTAAAATCTAACCGGCCAAACTCTGACCATACACCCTTCCCCTTCTCTATTCCTCATTTGTTTTGTTCTCGCTCTGTCCCACCACTCCCTCTGGTCTTTCTCTCTTACTGTTCAGCTAGCGTGTAGAGCTGCCAGCCCAGTCCCCTATAAACATTCTAGTGTCCTGATGGTGATTATCCATCCTCTTTAACAGCTCCATCACATCTCCCAGCAAGTGAAAGGCCTGGGTCTTTGAAGCCCAAAAAAGCCTGAGCATGTGTCAAGTGATCAGAGAAAACGCAGAGACCAGAGCCCCATTACAACACGCTGACTTTAAGGCGAGAAGCAAATCAGTGTTGCCTCATTTCATGATGTACAACACAACACCACCGCAGCAGAGTAACATGGCTGTAAAACGTGTGAGGGCGTGTGGTGTGGCGAGTGTAAATCGCACATCATACAAATGTGAGTCCCACACTCGAACGCGAACGTACGCATGCGCACGGACACGCGCGCACGCACAAACAGTTCACTCTGATGCACTCAAAAGACACACAACACTAACATCATAACAGTGCCAGTAAACTTTCCACTACAGATTTAAGAGTCTTCAAAACAACAATGGCATAAAGTACCCATATGTCCTTCCTGAGTGGTTGAGCAATTCAACTATAAAAGCTGCCTCGATGAGGGATCTCGGCATTTCTCCATGCCGCCTGCTATCTTTCTGGTATGTTCCCTATTACAAATGGTTTACAGTGAGTTGAAGTGTTGTATATTCTGTTACAGCTGCGTGCAGGGGCAGTAATGGGGCTCTTTAATAAACCTGCACGCCTATTTGTTTTGGATGCAAGTTGGTGTTTATTTAAATATTTATGTGACTCCATTTGTTACGGCACTATTGAAACCGCTACGAAAAAGTGATGTTGTGGCCAGGCTGACTGGAATGAGGGTGGGAGAGATGGGGGTGGGTAGCTGCTTGAAGAGTTTTATCTTACCCATTTATTTTTTTGCTACTTCTCTACACACACTGCATTCATTTGCACTCTGCGTGATCTCTCTTTCTGCCAGTTGTGCTTTATAGGAAGTCCCCTTAACCAGTAAAGGTACAGTAATTGTGGAGGGAAGATGTTTCAATTCAGGCATATGGAGAGACTCTGATGTTACTGGCAAGGAAGAAGGCGAGGAGATCACACGCATTTCTCAATGCAATCGTCATCACTTTCATCATCATTACCATCAGAGTTCAGAGTACACAGCATCGCTATCCAATCCACACAATATTCAGTAAAGATACTTATCTAAATGAGAGGAGAGCTTCTGCCAGCCAGACCATGACACAACACGCAAAGAACGAAAACAAGAAGACATGTCTTCTCTCTGTGACACCAAGAGCCTTTGATATGTCCGCTGTGGAATCATCTGAACCCACTTTCCAGTCCCTTCCTGTTCCCCTGTCCTCTGAACTAAACCCCCACCACCACCCCCCAGCCTGAGCACTAATCCACACTGTGTCTGATGAACCACAACTCAACCCCAACTTCCCTCTCTGCTCCTCTCACTTCAACCTCAAAACCCACAGCCAACATCCACAAGGCCTAATACCCTTATCATTCATGAAAGCAGAAAAGGGATACACAAGGACAAATTTATTCCCTACAGACTGTTCTGTCTGTCCTGGAGTCAATGAGAGGTTTGTATGGGCTCATCAGTATGGAAAGGCCAAATTCATTTAAATCTAGCGAGCAGAGTCCCCTACAGACTACAACCATTCTTCTCGGGAGGGGGGGGGGCTCCTATCTCATTATTCCTCCTTTTTCTTGTTTTCTTTCCCCACTCCAACCATCATTACCTTGATAAATTATTGACTTTACCAGAAAAATTAAACTATATAAACTCCACAATGAAAATATTATCCCCTTCTGAAAAGTGCACAGCAGCCAATAAAAACCTGCCTGACTTCCATCAGGCTACTTGGGCTTGGATTATAGTTATGTATGACTGTGTAGTTCTGCCTGGAGTCCTCTCCTCAGTTCACTCTTTTATACATGTGTATATGCATGTATATAAGGTCTCTCAACCATGAAAACTGGACTTTCTTTCCTGTTCCCAACCTCTCTTTTTTTTTTTGCTGACGCACTCTGGTTGAGATCACTGAAAAGCCATCAGTACAGGGAAGATTTTTGTGAGCAGTACAGCCCTGACCACCACCAGATTATTGTCTACTACTGTAACTTGCAGATTAACAGTACGGACAATGCAAATGTTTCCATTTCTCTCTTTTTCTTTTTCGGTTTTCCCGGTAAACAGGAAAATTACATCTAATCCCATCATGCAGACCACTAGCAGACAGGAACAAAGACAACAGTTCTTGTTCCAACTTTTAGAAAACACAGCCAGATCAGAGTAGGATAGGTTTCTCAGCAAAAGAAGTATGTTCTCAGAGCGCCAACGGCTAATTTTAGGATTGAAAAGGAAAGCCAGTGAGATCATTACTCTGGTAGATGTTAGAGAACAATGAGAAGCTCGGGACTTGCGAGGCTCTCGAACAGAAACATGGTACTGCTGCCAACAAGAACATTCATTAGGGACAAATAAAGAAAATACTTAGAGGCTAGTTTTATGTGAACCAATTTGTGGTGTAATTGTGTGGGCAGACAGAAATCGACCTCAAACTGAGGAGAAACGACTTGTTTTCAAAGTCTTTGCTCCACGGCCTTTCTTGTAAAGGATAATCAGACAAAAACAACTGTTAACACTTCTGTGATGATGTTACCAAGCAACATTCAAACAAACCTGTGATGTGAGTAAAATGGTCAGTCTTGTGTTTTGTTTTTAAAAAATGAAATCAAAAAGCTCAGCGTCTATACACCATCCACCAGAATATTTGGTCAGACCAGTAAATAAAAGCCTGATGAACTGACCAGGAGTATTAGCTATGCTAAATGCCAGCCAGAGTCATAGAGCCGTTAAGAGAGAATTCTGAGAGAAAACTTTTAAGACCCACTGTAACCGTCAGTATTTGCAGACAAACTGCCTAAGCAATGTTTTTGTACAATATGTGATAATGTGTAATAATACGCCACTGAAAACGTGAGAAACCTGATTCCTCATGTGATTGAATGCCAGTCCTACTCGCAAACCTGTGTGTGTTTAGTAACATGAAAACGTCCATAATATCTTTTACCATGTGCTGTGTTCAAAGTAAAAGTCTCTGTCATCCACTGGAACTGGCCTCAATCCAGTTCAGCAAATGCTGGTTCTGAAAATCAGTGGTGTCTTGTAACATGTACCCTGTATATTTAACATGTGCAATGACCAAAACCAGAAAGGAAGAGCGGCAGAGTGAAATATTTTGTTGCCAAATGGAGTTGAGTGGATATGGGTTGTGAGATTTGAGCTGGGCAGCCCCACAGCTCCAGTATGATATCACCTTGCCCTCAGTGCTTTCTGGGGAAATGATCTGCAGTGAACTGGTTCTGTGTGTCTCCGTACATTTGCCTACACATTAACAGGCACCTTCCAAAAGCCTGCAGGAAAGTCCCCCTTGATTAGTACGAAACTGTAGCTAGGCTGAATGTGGTAACAAAACAACATAACACTCTCTTTACATCATAAAAGTGCCAGGCATGCGTTCAAATGGCCAATTGGAAGCAGGGACATCTAGCTAGTACAATTGTTCTGAGGAGGCTTTGAACTGCTAAAAACTCTGAAAATGATTTTCTCCCAGTGGATTATGATTTATTCTGTTAATTCCCTGAGGTGATTTCTGTGGGGAAATCAATCGCTCCAGTGGAAAAATATGATAATCAATAGGCACAGAAAAAGACTGCTCTCGCCAATTTATAACAAGCCTGAACAAAACACCACTCTATATCAATATTCCATACATCCAGTACATCAGCCATTTAATCTTGTAACAGTATTTCATAAAACCTCTCGCTGGATATGTAACCTGTTAATTTATATTTTCTAATTGACCACTTTAACATGGTAAGTTACTGTAGTGGACTCAAGGAGAAATCACTTAAATCAGAGGTGGACTGTTTCTGAGGGATCCTTTCAAAGAATGGTATATGCGCCTTGTTCTGAGTATGTTTCAATAAGGGAGTAAAAGCAGTATTGAAGCAGTTGAAACAACTATTCAGAGGGAAGAAATGTTGAAACCTCTTCCACTCTTGCCCCCTACCATAGACAGGTAATCTTTAAGGGGAGATAGCAGGTCAACAGTATATGCCACATAGAAATGATATACATCATCCGAAAGCTGGGAACTTGAAGATTAATTTGAGATGAAGGTCAGCACCATGTGTCAAGGTTTTTGTTAGTGATAAATCTGTAATAAACAGTGTGTTTTGGTTAGGCACCTATTCAGACTTTGAAATTTTAGAGTGTATATCGGCTTAGAACATTATGATGGGAGTATGTGATGGTTATTCCCTTTCTTTATTATGTCTCAGGTCAAGGGACCCCTTTGAAAATGGCCATGTCAGTTTTTCCATTGCCAAAATTTTGCCTAACTTTGGAGCATTATTTAGCCCCCTTCCCAACAAGCTAGTCTCTTCTAGTTTCATAATATACCAGCATCTTCACTGTAGCTTTAACAATGAGGCCATTACAGCCTATGAAAGACAGTAATGTCAGCCAAGGACGCTGGCGTCCTCGGGAAGTGAAAGAGATTAAAAGAATCAATTTGTAAAATACCAGGAGCTCCTCTCACAAAGTGAGTCATGGGAAACCCTGAAATGAGTAACCAGCACTCAAGTGTAATACATTAATTATGATCATTCATGAAGTAAATGTTTGAATTGCACACTTATGGTAAATTAATTTGCAACAAAATACAGTTTTATGGTTCCGATAAGAACCCAATGACGTGTCTCTCATGAAGGTCAACTGAGTAGCAGCACCAGTGGCAGTCCAGTTGGCTGACTGCCTCTGTTGAGCAAAAGCCAGTCTTATGTGTTTATTCCCCGTGCGTCCTTGTGAATGGCAGTTTGAACACATGTTGACTCCAACTGGCAAACAACCTGTACATCTCTCCTCTGTTTACCTAAATAGATGACTGAACACTGAAAAATAAAACGTCTGCTCCAGTGATTACCAACCCCCTTGGAGTCCCCTGGGAAATTATGTGCCAGCAATAAACCTGCAACTAAAATCGACCTTGTCATATATCTGGACGTTTATTTGGAGTCATGTTAAAACAAGCACATTAGAGCTATTGAGGAAAATGCCAAATGATAATTTAGCAAAAAGAGTAAAAAAAGAATGTCTTTCTGTGTACCCTCTCCAAAAAGGAAAAATGAGCTGGGCCATTTCAATTCATCTCTTACAACAACACAATTTTCTTCACAGGCCAATTATTAATTTGCCTGAAAACCTTGCTCCGTCACAGCTGATGAGATTAAAGCCCATCAAGACACAACGGCCATTTCTCAACTACATCCACATCAGCATTACCCTTCTCTAAATCATTATGGCCTATTGATTAAACCTAAGCTAAACAGCTAGATCGGATATCCTGGGGTAAACACGCAGAAATTACAAATAGAATCTGAAAAATCCATCAGATGACTCGCTCTATGGGCTAGATGCCTTCAGAGATGAAATGAATCATGCTGACAAGAAAAAGCAGAAGACAGCTTTATGTTCAGTTTACAGTCAACAAAGTATAAACACCACAGGAAAACATGATAAACTAATAACCAAGTCGCAATGAAGGGCTGACCTAGGGCAATGTTTTCTTTTAAATAACAGCTATAACAGAGTGAGCATCTCCCTCCTGTTTAAACATCCACCTCCTTATTTACAGTGTGCGCCACATATGGTAGAGCAATTAATAAATCATCTTTAGATAGCCTAATTCCAATCATAACATGTTAGATGTCAGCAGCTCTTCTCATGAGGTGACTGGTGGGAAGACTTTAAAAGGGAAATTCCACACTAACAACAAAATGCACGTTATTCCCGTGCATGACCTTGAGCTATTTAGGAATCCTGACTAGCCATGGCTCTTAAGTTTTTGACATACATTTAACTTTGTACAATCACAAGGTTTGCATGTATAAATTCAGTTTTGAGGTGGATTTTGTACCTGAGCTGCCTCAGCAAATAGCTCTTTCCACAAATTCCTGCATTAAACAACTATTTCTCAAAAGAGGGCTTAATATCAGGATAGATCAATCTCCACCTACGTCAAGTATATGTGTATCAACTATCTACCCCTCCATGGTAAGCCAACCCTGGGGAATATTAAGAATTAACATTCCATTTATCAACCCCAAAATTAATCACAGGAACAATGGATTATTGAGAGAAATGAGGTGGAACAGAATTTACATGAATTTCAAACTGTGTATCAAGTATCACTACAATCCAACGGCCCAAAAAGATGTGGGAACTTCACATATTTAATTCGTGACCCATGACATAAAGTCATCTTTGCATAGAGAGAAACAAGACAGTTAATTGCAGGAAGGATACATTATTATGTGATGAGGATAAGGATGAACTAGAGTTGAGGTACAGAGAAACAGAGTACCTGCTGTGCTGTAAGCTCCTCTGGTGTGTTGAGCTGCAGTTTATCAAGATCTTCTGACTGCAGAGAGGCTTATTGTTTCACTATGATTAAAACCACAAGGTCTAAATGCCTCTGCCCTTTTCTTATTCTGATTGCTCACGGAAACAATTTGTAACTTTTCATTACATCTACTACTGTGACACCGCAGCAATTTCCAGAGAAGATGCTATTCATTTACTTCCAAACTCTATTCCAATGTGGTGTGTTTGAGTGGGGGCACTAAGGGTTGAACTTGCAAAAAATACAGTACCAGCACCTAGTTACCAATGTCTTGTTTTCACTTCAGAAGAGAAATATTTGGATTAGAGAGAGCTTGACTCTGACTCAGTATATGTTTCTATCTAACTAATACAGCCCAACAAAGAGATGCCATACACAAATATGCCTAACGCTAAACACTTCAAAACACGCAATTTCAGGCCAGATGTGCTGTCCACTTAACATTTCACAACAGCCAGAACGCTGTGTGTGTATGAATGTATCCATGTGTGCGTTGTCAGTTCATTCTCAAATCCAGCCCTTGGCTTTGTTTCAGTCATTTACCAACACCTGTCTGGTAGACAGAATGACAAAAATGCAGACAGCATGACAGCAAGAAAAAAAGTGTAAAATGTAACAGAAAGACAAACAGACAACTAGCCAGGGAGAAAAACATCTTCACAGACAGAAAAACAAAAAGTTAGACAGCAAGATGAAGGACCAGTCACAGAAATAGACAGCTGGTGGATAGGAGGTCATGCACATTGATAGCTGGTGTACTATAGTGGGTTGAGTGTTGCTGAGAAGCTACAGCATGACTTAGCTATGCGTGTAGTATGGGAGCCAAGGTGACTGTTTACTGACGAGTCCTAATTAAAGAATATACTGTTGAGATGTAAGTAAGCAAAGATGTTGTGGTATGGAAAAGCCATTAGAGCGGATTGGATAAAACAAAGAACAGAGGGAAAACCAGAAGCAAAAGGCGAATTGACCTTTTAGCAGTGGGTTTTAAAGTGAGCACGGAAAGAGCCCTAATGGCCTTCTTTTAGACTGAAATGTCAAAGGAGCATTTTTCCTATCAAAACACTTGACATGGGGGAAATGGCATATGCATGCAATGTTATTTACAGCTACAAGATGACTTCACTCAAAACAGGGATTCATCACTCCTGTTGGGAGCACATTTCCCAGGGACTTAGAAAAGAAAAAAAAGACAAACAACCCCTTGCTTATTTCCCCTCACTCGTCATTGAAATGCCTTGGCAGTGAATGTTTCAACCGTTAAAGTGTTTAGAGGACCTGGAGCCTAAACACTGAGATTCAAACAGTAGAGATTGGGAAGACTTTTTAATCTATTTATTTATTCTTTTTCAAAACTCTGAAACTAATTCAGTTACATTAAGCGAGCCAAGACATTCCACTGGATCACATTAATTAAATATCTATAGGGGAACATGAGAGAGAGAAAGTGGCCCATTAAGTTTATAAATACACCATATGAGTATTAAATGAAAACCATTTCTGCAGTCAGTAAGGTTCTGTGTTGTGTCATGGACAGCTCCTACACAGAGCGACTGCTCCAGCCATCCTCCCAGGTAGGAGTGTAAGAATACATGTGTATAGTACTGTGTGTGTGTGTGCGTCTGTGCTTGATGTTTTGGGCTTCCCATGCATACTTCACTATACAATATCCCTGTAGTCCACTAAACAGTTTCCTCACACTGATGAAAATACCATTACAAGTACACTGTATTTGTACACTTGAGGTATTGCCAGTAACTTTCATTCTACCCTGACCTGTCCTGCCACCACCAACAATCCCCTAAAAACGTATATATACCGACGGTGTGCTTAACTGTGTGTTTATGACTAAAGCAGGCAAACACATCCTTGACAAGGTCCGGAACTGCATCTATCCTCCCTCATCTCTGTCTCCCTCCATGCTGTTTCTCCAATCTATCCATCTTGAGTCCCAAAAGGTTCAGAGTTTCCAACTTAGAGACAGCGTCGATTTGGAAAATGCTGGAAAGGATCTAACGGAGGACCGCGGTAATGCTACCTGTGTGCATGTGACTGTCTGTGTGTGGCATGCACAGGTGTGCATGTATAAACCTGCCTGCATGTACATGCATGCATGTGTGTGTGCGGACATGTATGTGTATTCTGTGGATTTGTGCAGGCGTGTGTATCTGCACGCTGAATGTGTTTATTCCGAGCGAAGGGGGTCCCAGAAAGTGGAAAACTGGCATAGAGGAACGCTACACACAGCCAAGCCACTCATCTATTCTGGGCATCCAGAGCCCAAAGAGCCAAAGTAATACTACTAGAGGAGGAAAACAGAGGAGGACATGCCTGGATATGTGGTGTCCTCTGAGGAACGGGGTCACTCAGGTGTCAGCACACTGTAGAGTGTTATGTAACAACATAGTAACATGGATTCATTGCATAGAAACAAGGTTAAATACAGTAAATTGTTGTTATTCCCCTAGTGAAAGAGCAAATCCTTATACATAGAAACAGTGGCAGTTATTGGAAATATCCAGGGAGATGTAAATGTAATCAGAGTCATTGATCATTCACTGAACTGCAACACCGTTCATTTGCGTGGAAACCTCCCTGCTGCGTAGAATTTATTATTGTGTTGTTTACAATGTGATGCTGTATGTTCAGTATCATACCTGTGGTACAGGTTGGGGTTGGTAAGCATACCTGTTACTGTCTTGGTTTTGACAGGGCTGCTGGCATAGTCTGAGGCTTGATTGGAGGGCTGTTTGGCCAGTGGTGTGCTTCCCACTGACACCTCATCATCTCTCCTCTTAGCCAGAGGAACTGGACCTGGAGTCTGCAATGACATCACAGCAGGAATGAGAATCTACGCGCCCATGACAAATGAAAGAACTGAAAGAAAAGAGGGGATGTTGAAATACTGTTTTATATAGCACCAACATCGTTCTGTGTTGGTAAGGCCATGATCTGGAGATACCTTAAGGATCTGGATTAATCAGGAGGCACAATGTATAATGCAATGCGAGAATAAAGGGGAGGCAGAGAGAGAAAGAGAAAAGAAAAATGCAGTGGAACACAAAGGAGACCTCCAAGACCAACAAGGACTAGTGACAGCTCCCTGTTTTTTTTGAGCAGTCTCCCATGCTCCCATGCCAAACACACTAACACACAAACACACACACACACACGCACACATACTGGCTGGCAGTGAGATGGGTGAAAGACAGAAGAGTGGAAGGTTGGTCTGAAATAAGGAAACCCCATTAGCATCAGCCAGCAGCACCACTAGGCTATGATGCAGCTGCACAAGGCTGCAGGCCAACCACGTACTGCAGCCTGTGTAAACACACACACACACGCACGCACACACACACATAACATTGATGCAGTTGTTTTTTGATGACTGGGTCGGAACCAAAAAGCTGGTTGTGGTAAGATTAAAAATGGGCCCCTAAATTACATTAGTATTTGAAGCTACTGACTGAGGTATTATGCCAAATCCTTCCCAGGTTCTTGCAACTTAATATAGGCTGAATAAAATACTGTAGGCCAGTAGGTTAGTTGCCCAAAGTCAGTTCGACTCAAAAATCATATTCAGGACTTCTGCAGATCTACTCAAAGAATGTACAAAATACTCTTTAATTAGAAAGCCACTCCTAAATCTCTCGTGCATGTTTGAAAAACAAATACTCAAATAGTCATACATAGACTGCACATGACACTGAAATACTCGGTTTGACAGTTCATGTGTCAAATGGTTAAAAATATTATATAATTCCGTTTGTGCACTTCATGGAAAATATGTGCTTGGCCACATCTTAATACTCTATGCTAAAAACAGGTACCTTACCCAATGACCATCGCTCATTCCTGGTGGATGACATAATATGAGCTAACTCCTTTCTACCACACACACTGAGGGGGGGGTTGGGGGGTGGGGGGGTGAGAACAGCCAAGGCAAATGCCTGTTTGGTTCTCAACCTTCTTTTTTCCTATTATTCCCTTTCTCTTCATTACCCACTTCCCCAGCCATCTCGCTTTAGTTCTCTGATTTCTCCTGTGCTTGCTGCTCACTCTGGTAGTTTGATTTACTTTTCATACAACCCCTCTCTGCTTTTTCTCACACGCTGTGCTCCTTCTATATCCATGTATCTTCCCTCTCTATTGTCTTTTCTTCAACTGCTCACTGATACTTCCACTCATCTTCTCATTCTCCAGTCAACTTTTCCTGTGCTTTTCTCCACTTTTCTTTCCTCTGTACACCCAAAGCCCATCCTGTTTCTTTCCTCATGTCACACACATACTTCCCTCTCCCCTCACCGATCCCTCTGAATGTCCTGTTCTCTGCACTCAGTACCTCCTTTCTCATCATTTCCTGCCACCCTGAACCTACCAGTCAGTGTCCTCTCATCTGTCCTTCACAGGCTGTTGTCTGGCCTTCAGCTGAAGGCCTTGTCTAAACGAGCCAGGCCTTGAGAAGTGGCCGTGACAGGCAGCTGAGGCAAATGCCCTCACAGAAACGCAAAAATGAACACAGGCAAGACCGTAAACACACATGGACACAGGTCTGCTACAGCATGTCCACACACACACACACACACACACACACACACACACACACACAGCAGCCAGTGTTGTGTATCCTTCACACTGGCTGCAGTTCAACTCGTAACATGTGTTTACCCTCGTACAGCAACAACCTCCAGCGTAAGGAGTTGGTGCAATTAACTCCCTCTCTCTTTGTCTCTCCCTCTCTCTCTCTCACACACACACACACACACACACACACACACACACACACACACACACACGTATGCCGACAGCCCTTCCAAACTGCAGGAGGCATGAAACAGAGCAACTTGTTGAAAAAAAAAAAAGACATTAAAAGTATTACAATATGATACTTTCCTGTACTATATATATGTATGTGCCTTTACGGGGTGAACCTGTGCTATATCCCAGGCAATCAGACTAAGCATGCCTGTGCATGTAAGTGTGCGTGTGTGTGCGTGGGTTGTGTGGGCACAGAGCATTCAATGTCCATAACCATCACCATGACCCCTGTCAAATAAATAGAGAGAGACTGGATGGAAGACAGGGAGCAGAGCACATGGAAAAAGGTAGCTGGGAAAGAAAAAGCAGGGGAGATGGAGGGAAGGAAGGAGGGAGGGAGGGAGGCAGAACTACAGACATTTACAGTCACTTCAGGCTTTTATCCAGTCCAACTTAGGATGAGTGCAACTGTACAATATACTTCAAGTGCTTTCTTAATATAAATTATGAGGTACAACATATTTACATGCTGACACAAAGGGCCAAGAAGAGAAATGGACAGATGTGTCTGAGAATGTGGGAGGATCAGGTACCTGTTGCTGTTGTCTGCTGCTCCCTCTGTGAGGCTGGTACAGCAGCCATGTGCAGAAGACCGGGTCCACGTTGACAGCTATGCCCTGGACACTGACCAGCAGGACTGCACCTGGACAACGCAAACACATGTACAGAAAAACAACAAATCAAGACTTTCAACAGTGCAACTCTGAGGCCAAAGACAATAAAAGCCATGATAAATGAGCAGTTTTTCAAAAAATAAAAATAAAAAACTAATAAGAGCGGATATACTGTCCATCTGTCTTGCCTTTACAAAATCAAAATTACTGCTAGCAAACACATACCAGTTGTTTGAAAGCACTCAAGCAGTGTTTTGACAACGCTAAACTTGAGTGATCAACACAGCTAATACAATAGGATCCAGATCAAGAGATGAACAGCGTGATTGACTAAAGTGGAAACTATGTGAACTCACATATACAAAATGTTCAAATGCTGTTTCTGCGATTGTTTCTGCAAAGTAGGAGGCACATCGATACGGATCACTGAAATCATTGTAAGGTAATAACCAACGAGTGAAGGTGACTTAGGCAAATCTGCTCAGATTGAGTGTCAGGTTCTTCCACACAGTTTACATTGTGTCCTAATAACATGCTTGTGGGTATCGAGCCTGCTTGTTGGAGAGCAGCAAGGAGCACAGTTAGTTTCAATTGCGCTCTTCAGAGTGGTATCACACTAAGCCAAGAATAACATTTTCTTTTGATAAATTTCTATGAAACTTGAGACTTTCTCTTGGTTTTGGTTTACTCTTAAATAATAATCTTTACCAACAATAAGCGGGCCCTGAGGTAATGCATTAGGATCCTATCAATAATGATTCCCATGCCGGCAGGATTAGCGCAGGGTCTCTGGCGTGCCGTGGAATGTCCCAGCATGACGATAGGAGGATGTTTCAGCTCTAGCAGGACTTTCAGCAGTTTAATGGAGCTTTGGACAAGACCCCGGTCTTCTGTTTCAGACCCTGAGGCAAAGTGGAGTGTGTGTAAGTGTGAATGTGTAAATGAGTGTGTGCGTTTTACCTCCAACAAGACCTAATTTGCTTGTTGCCTTGCACATATTTTAGTGTCACTAAAGCATAGACAAAGCACAACTATGAACTTTCCCTCGAAACACACACACACACTCACACACACTCACACACACACATATTTTCGTTACACCAACTCTCCAGCTTGGCAGGAGTTACTCTCTCGTCTATTATTCCTTGTGAACAATGCAAATAAAACGGCTCTAATTTGCTCCACTTTTACAACGTTCAGTGATTTGTGGCCTGTGAGCTTGTGCGTGTGTGTTTGTGTGCGTGTAATAAATGTGTATGACTGAAAGCATGTGCGATGAGAAATATGTGTGTGTCAGTTCTGAATGAATGTGTTCTCTGTGTGTATGTAAGGTGTGAGGTCTGTGATGTGTGTGCATCTATTGTGCGATTTAACTGTATATACAGTATGTGTGTATGCACGTTTCGGTACTAGTGTGTGTGTGTGTGTGTGTGTGCGTGTGTGTGTGTGTGTGATCATCATTCATCAGGTGCACTTTAATCCTCAGCCATGGTTTATTACTGTTACAGAATACTTTCTGGGCAAAGGAGAAATTTTCTCATTGGATCAAGTCAAACTGACTCACAGTTCTTCCTCGATTTCTTCATCTATCTTTTTACTCATTTTACTTTCCGACCATTCAATCCTTCTGTCTCTTCACTATTTCCCAGTCCACCTACACCTCCAAATTTCTCATCTCCCTAACAACAACTTTGCTGGCGTTTGTCTCTCCTTTAATTCCCTCTTAAAACCTTCTCTTTTCCATCTTCCCTCCACATTACCTCTCCGTGCAGGTCACTCTTTCAAACCCTGGTCTTGTCCTTCTTTATCCTCTTTCACCCCTTTCTACCCTTCCTTCTGAAACCATTCTTCCACCCTTCCCATCCTCCCATCCTACATCCACCTCTCCCCCCCCTCCTCCTGACGAGGAATCATAACCTCAGCCCTGTGGCTTGAACTCCTACACCACAGTGTGGCTGCTTAATAGGCTTTGGCTGTGGCTGTAGTGCTGGGGCCCGACTTCAAGTGGTTTCATCATACCCCAGAACAGCATGAGCGGTATAGGACCCAAAAGGCTGGGAATGGGCTGAGTAGTGAAGATGTATTCAATAAATCGAACCCAAAATCGCGGTCTATGGGACACACTGAGCTTGACAAAGCACATTCAGCAGAAATGAGTCATAACATAAAAAAAATTATATAACTTTGTAGATGGATTGTTTATTTAGGAGTTATTACACCAATAAATGAGCAAATAAAAAGATATAAAATGCCTAATTGCAAGTATTTCTCTCAACCGGAGCAGCTTAGCTGTGGTCGTTGCACAGCATCAATATGTATTACAGCCAATACAACCTTCTGGCACACTATAATGTCACCAGTATTTCTCAATCCAACCTTAAAGGGAAGCTCGACTGATTTTACACATCAGGTTTTGGTGAATACTATTGTACACGTGAAAAAGTTGTATAGAGCCTTTTGTGGCTCAAAAGGAACAAACGAACAAATGAAATCTGCACAAAATCTGATAAACTGCTGAGGGTGTGGCGTTCTAAAGAAGTAAGGTTACCAGTCCTCTGCCTGCTCCTCATCTCTGCTGAGGCCATTCTAGCATAGCACACCCAAATCTCTGAACAAATTGTCAGCCGTTGAGTTGTTTTCTGAGTAATGTAGGCGACAGGTTATGACAAGGAAGAAGAATATGTGGAATAAAAAGGGATTTTATTTTCTTCTTCTTCTTTCTTTAAAAATGAAGCAGTCAAAAAGGGAACAGAAACTGGTCACTTTGTGGGGAAAACAAAAAAAAAAATCACTGCACCTGATTTCATCTTAGGATATCTAATGAAAAGTTCTACTTTTTAAAGGGGATCACATGACATAAACTGCATGTTTAAGTGACTTCACTAAATCGGAGGAAGCAGAATTTCACACTGTACGGATGATCTGCAGTGCCAAAGCCAGTTCATTTCCATGAACAAATATAATAAACAAAAACCCACGCATGTAAGTTTCCATTAAGGCAAAATGGTTTCATCATCAGATGAATGAAGCTGACTTGTTGAGTGTATTCAAGTCTAGTAAGCTGGTTTGCTTGAATAACTAAGTATTCTGAAGTAACTGGCAGAGTTTCAACAGGGTTTTCAATGTCTTGCCAGCAACTGTCATATAATTGTGGCTGTGTCATGTCTGTTTGGCTTCTGCCGGTGACAGCCATGGCCACGTTGATACATCACAACACCACTCAAAAAGCTCTCTTTCTGCGATTAACAGAGCAAACAATCTACTCTCTCTCAAACTCCCACTATGTCAGTTTGACAGTGACACAGAAACAAAATATGTGTTGACCTGGCTTTTGAGGCTTTCAAGACCAAGGCTTTACCATCCGCACTGTGTGTTCTTGTTTCATCATTGTGTTGACATTACTGCTGGAGAGTGACACCTCCTTTGAAGCGTGCAGCACCATGAAACGACCTGGCATGCTTCGAGGGCGACCTCGGCAGCAGGCTAACTGTTGTTTTTCTCTGCTCTAACAGGGTGGCATGTGGGTAATTACAGAAAGTGATGACAATGATAACAGAGGTGTTTTTCTTACTTCCTAAATGATTCCTCAAGAAAACACCAGAGAACTGTTCAGTGGCCTAGACTTTGAAAATACACACAACTGCACAATATATACGCGCAGGCATCTGTGAAGACACACTTACCTTGACTCACCCACAGTGGACCTATTAATGTCAAAGGTGTTTTTTTTCTCCAGCGGCTTAAGACCAGTAGAGTTAAAAGAGAGCAAGGGGCTGCTGGTGTTGTTTTACGGTTGTCTGACATCAGGCTGCTCAGCCTGAGGCTACAGTGAAGCACCAGGCCAGACGGAGAGAAGGCCTCTAACCTTTAAGCCTTGTCTAAATTCTTCTGTCAGTTTCCTCTTTACTGGGTCAACAGCCCCAGTAATCTGTCTGCCACACACCTTTCTGTCTTTATATTGTCTTTTTATCATGTTACGTTGGTTAATGCATTGACATTTTTGAATGCAAAAATCTGCTTTTGTTCAGGCACTGCAAGCATGAAATTCAATAAAAATGGGAGCGGTTAGGTCAGTGCAAGTTCAACACCAAGTCCCACAGTGGAGCCCAAATCCCTGATTGGGGTTACAGAGGGCACAACCTCCAAACTACAGGGCCATGACCCCACCGTCAGAGTTACAGACGAGCAAAGAGAGTTGGGAGGCACTCACCATCCACCCCCCAGGTAGACAGAGGGGGGAGGATTCATGTTCTAGCCAGTTAAGCGCCCCCTCAGAATCGCTTCATTGTTGGACGTGAGGCAGCACTGGGACCCTGCGTCCAGCTTCTCCAACAGAAAATAAATAAATATAGCCCAGCCCGCGTCAGCCAGATGACTTCTGACAGGTTTGGTTAATTTCGAAGCCAAGTAGCAAAACAAAACATTACGCCAGCGTGCGGGGCCTACGCTGCCTTTAATTGCTTTTCCGATGAGCTCATGACTCGAAGGTGTCCTGGAGTGAGCCATGCAGCCCGACAGGTGTTCTGCTGGTGTGTGTGTGTGTGTGTGTGTGTGTGTGTCTGTGACTATGTATAAATGTAGAGACCTGGAGCTGTTGACACCACTGAGAAAGGGACTCAGCTGTGTGTGGGTGGGTGCGTGCAAGGAACAGCGTGTGCAGTGTATGTTATGTGTGTGCGTGTGTATGATTAAAGTATGAACATGCGTCTTTGTCAACATAAGGAAGTGTTTCTATTTGTATCCATTTGCGTATTCTCTGTAGAACATACACTGACACACAAAGCCACACATCTCTCGCTCTTACTCACACACACACACTGCTCTTTGACACACATTCACTGTGCGGCTGTTCCCCTGCCGTGCTGCGACCCAGCAGCCTGGGGGCAATACCGCTGCAGGAGCCCAGGGGCTCAGGAAGGACACAGGCAGGTTTGACTGGAAACAGATCCTGGCCTACGGAAAGCCTGCTCTCACTCTGGGCCCATACAACTCTCTGCACTGGAAGCCTGTATATATGTGTGTAGGTGTGTGTGGTTTTAAGAGAATATAAGTGTATATGAGTAAGTGTGTGTGTGTGTGTGTGTGTGTGTGTGTGTGTGTGTGTGTGTGAATGTGTCTTTCAATGTGGCCCAACTGCAGTAGCCTGCAGCTGACATGCTAGACCCACCTCATAAAGGTTGACTATGGATGTGGGTACAGTAACAGTAACAGGGAGGGAGAGAGGAGAGTGGAGAGTGATTCAGCCAGTGAAGGAGTCAGTAAAAGGAGAGAAGGATGGAGTGACAGAAGAGGAGAATCACCTACAAGAAGAATGGACTGAAAGACACAAGGACAGAGGCACAAATTCAGAGAATGAGAGAAATAAAAACAGAGACAGACAAAGACAGAGTAGACAGAGATACAGTATTTAAGCAGACGGAACATAACAGAAAAACACTGGATGAAGAGTAAGTAAGTCACTTTCCTAATCTACATGATAAGTGAGAAGGCCTCAGAGTTTGGCCAAGAATCTGCATGATTTATGGGATGACTACAATAAGTCTCATACATGCAAAGTCCTGTGAACCGGATATATCACATACAACAAGACTGGACATGCATTAATACAGTAGTGCATGTGTGTGAGCTGTCCTATCATTTATGTGCCCCTACACACAAGTTAAAAAAAAAGGACATATAAGTCTGACAGGTCAATGTGCAATTCAAAACTGTACTTGCATGTACTGTTCACACACTGATATACAGCATGCATGAGTTTCACCATGTGTACATGGATGGTTACAGTATGTAGTGTGCACAGGGTTGTATCTCATCCACAGAGAGAGATCTATCTCCGTTCCCACCAGGGCTGAGGCTCTTTTTCCCATCTGCTGGGTTTGGTGACTCACGGTTGTTAGCTGTGGACTCGACACATTTTTTCAGGCTAATGTTCAAATTCATATAACAGCACTGATCATGTTGCAATGCTGTTGTCTGGAAAGCTTTGGGTGGTGCTTGACTCAGCAGCAACAATACTTGCCCTGTGAATGTATATCACTGTGTCAATGTGTATATGTTTCAATTTTAACACTGATAAAAAAAATGAATAATGAACAAATAAAAGGGTGATTTTACAAATACTAAGATAAACCTCAGGCTGAGTAAAATCTGAATGAAGCCTAACACAGCCACACAAGAGTTAACTTTTGACCACATTTGAGCAAGTGACTGAAGTGTGATCAAGGCTGTTTAATATTTGTACATTTTGGAAAAATATCTATATTTTTGTATTAAATACTCTAAAATAGAGCACACAGTAAAGATTTGACCATGGGAAAATGGACTTCTGTCCATCCGCAGTATGTATTATAGACCAGTAGTGAGGCCAGATGAGGGTTGTAGGACAGCAGAAGAGCAGCTCTGTCGAGCAGATGTTGATAAGAGGCTCCATAGCCATTCATATCCCCCTTCTAGATGATTCCTAGCCTTCATAAATCCACATCAACTCTCATGGTGTTGAAAAGACAACCAGACACTGCACAATTGCTGCCTGTGCCCCTGCTGAAACCCAAGCAGCCCTGATTCAGAATATTCCAGCTGTTATCTCTCTTCCTATCCTCTTTCTCCTACACTGATATGCCCACAGAAATACACTCTCTTTCTGTCTCACTCACTTCAAATCACACCGAAGGAAAATGCTTAAAGTCATGACCAAATGTGACCTGGCCCTTGTCAGCAAGATAGCTAGCCTTCTTAATGAGAGACAAAACAGACTTGGTCCTGATTGCATTAATGTATCATTACCATATCCATCATGGACATACAGTGCACTGTGTGAACTCTAAATGAGCCCCAGTGAAATGTAAGGGGAACAAGAGAGACACTTCTGAGCTCATTAAAATAAACAGACTTCTGCTTCTGCTGCAGCTTTCCCACACAGTTTGAGTTTTGCATAGTTACCTTGAAAACTCCTTATCGCTGCTATCATTCAGCTGGCTCATGGGCTTTCACTACAGTTCAAGCTGAGTTCTCTCAGTTTGTCATAAGGAGAGGGGGAGTCAAGCAATTTAATGTCTGTCATTAGCTGGGGCTCCTTCCAAATATTTTTATATGAATTACAACGTAACAAATTGAAAAGCTTAATACAAATGGCAAAATCTGAAGTTTCCTTGAAATTGCAATAGTGGTTCTTATACTCTTGAGGCAAAAAATGTCCGTGAAGGAGTTATGCAATAAACACCAGAGGAAATAGTTTGTCAAATGAATAATGATGTTGGTCTTTCTTCATGCAAATAGTAACAACTTGAAGAACACTGGAAGCTGTTTGTATGCAAAAAAAATGTAATTGTTTAGTGAAGCTTTAGACATACACAAATCAAAGTGAGAAAATGAACATGGAATATACTATAACATGCAGACGGGCAGGAAACCTCAAGCATCCTGGCTAAGGAAGAACACTGAGCTCAAAATGCATTGCCCTATCACCATGAGATATAGCTAGAATTTTATGCTTGACAAAACTTGACACCAACTGTTTTTGATGTGCTTGTTTCACAAGCCTTAACACTGTTTTCTTTCCACTCTCCCCGCCCTGATAAAGAACCTGTGAGGTGAAAACCGGTTGGCTTTTTAATCAGCGTACTCAACTAAATAAAGGCTTTTGATATAACTCTTCAAGTGCTCTAAAGGTTTTGTTTTCTCTTATCAGTTTTCATCTTCAAGAGCATCTTAGGGTTTCTTAGACTTACTGCACATGAAACTGAAAAAGCACTCTGCCTTTTCATGTTTCTTTGCCTTAACACTGTATTTGGTTAAATCCAGCTGATGAAAAAGAGGAAAAGATGATGGCACTGGTGTCTATGGGGAAAAATGTATAACTGTCTTGAATCCATGACCACACCCAACAACAAAGTCAGGTCAGATCTGCTGTACTTGTGACTAAACTCAGCTGTGATGTACCACTCAGGGTGTGAAAAAAAACCATGTTGTCACCACTACTTGGCAGGACAGACCAGATAATAAGACTGAGCACAGGTACTCCTTAATTTAAACACTTTTTACATGATGTTTGGATAAGGCTGATGTGGCTTCCTTTCTCTCTTACAGTTCTCCTTCTTCTTTCTTACACTTCCTGCCTTTCATTGGACTTATTTTTATCCCTTGTTGATTGTGTTTTCTCACCTATTCTTTTTTTTTTAAATAATTTATGATATCTGTTGTTGCCCCTCCTATTGTCCTCCTCTCCTATATGCCTCCATCCATCAACTGAGCAGCTCCATGATTCACCTGTCTTTTACGACAAACATCCAGCTGATGAATGCCCAAACCCATCTTCTTGGGATTCATTCTCTTCAGCTCTCTTCACGGACCTCAGCTTTCTGTAGAGCATGCAGGACAACCAAGGACGAGATCCTGTCTTCAATTACCTTCAAGAGCCTTTCCACCTCTCTGCAGAAACTCTGTTCCCTCAGTCTTTCAGCTTGGCCTTTTGTCAGTTCAGTAGACTTAGTAATGATCTCAGTGACAGATCAAAGTCCTCTGGCTGAGATTTGAGGTCACTCAGGAAGCTGGGAATGCTGCACTGAGGAATCTGATGTTTGCACGGCAATATGCAATGGATCCTCTCCTTTGGTCTGTCTGTCTGTGTGCTGTATCTAGCCGTCTACTGGTCTGGCTGTTATCCAGTTGACTGGTCAGAGTATCTCTGACAGGCAATTTGTCTGTTTTGTCCATGAGTGAAGTCAAGTTCATTTTAAATACTCCAACAATTCTGGCAACATCTTAGGTGATAAGCGGTCACTGATGAGGCATTTTTGCACTCTGCTCCTCAGAGATCAATAAAATAACATAGCCAGCATTGGATGTTCAGTTAGTTGCTGCTCATGTCAGCTCCTGAGTTCTTACATTTATTCCAAAGAAAATGTCGTTGCTGCTGCCAGAAATGGGGGAAAAAAACATAATTTTCTGCACACCAGGGGATTTCTTCCTGGGAAAAACCTACACAACACCAAGTGTTGAGAAGAATTCTAGTAAAAAAAAAACTTCAGAATCCAAAGAGGGAATCAGTATTTCTTAACAAGTGAGGGTGCATTGAAATAAATTCAAGGAAATGATTATGGTTTCAACAAAACACATTGCAGCATGTTTGCCAGTGGTTTAGTGCTTCATTCTGCAGGAGCAGTTAGTCTTTCTGAAGGTATAACTGTTCTCCACAGGTGGCTATAAGTGTCTGTGTCAGTTAACAGAAAGTGTTCAGATGATAAAATTAGCGACTGTAATCTATAACTTATCCGAAATACATTAGTTCTCATCTGAAATCATAATTTAAATCCGGGTCATACACTTCTTATCTACAGAAACAGTACTTTCTATGTATGTATTGTGTGTTTGTGTGAGAGAAAATAAGTCTGATCATGTTTGTTTTCACTCTCTTTTAACCTCAATAGCTATGACAATGTCAGCCTTTCACATTCCCATGAATGTGATTTTACACTTGCTCTCCAAACCGACAGCAGAATAATAAATACATGAATTGGACACGGAGAAAGACAGAGTATCATGGGGGGAGAGCAGTGCTGTTTATATGAAATAGCTAATATCTCTTAACCCTTCCTCCTTCTGTCTCTCCCTCTTTTTCTCAGTTTCAGTCTCTGTGGGTCCCTCTCAGTTGCTGCTCCCGCTATCCCCCTCATCCTCTTCTTGCTTGCCACAGTAGATTGAAGATTACTCTTCTTAAAGACATAGCCTTAAGTGGTTGCACATTTGAACCATTTAGCAATTTGGTCTAATGGTTTCAGGATGAGCTATTTTAGCTGCGATGCAGGGACGAAGGGATAGAAGGATGGAAGGCGTGTACAGTATGATGAAACACTAGCTCTGATTGGCTGGTGATCCTTATACAGGAAGGGGGTCACTGCGGTGTCAGTGCTACGAGGGATGAGCTCAAACAGAAATAAGATGATTATAACTGAACAATTAGAATTCAACAGAGCGAGAAAAATGTTTCAAGATATTATAGAAAACTGAGGAGGAAGGAAATTTATGGTTGTTTTGGATTCATAAAGGTTTTGTGTTACAGTAAGGTCAGGGCTAAACTGATATGCAGGCCTTTTTTTGAGTGGAATAGTACATCAGTAGAGACAGCCAGACATTCATGCTTTTTTACCGATGTCTCAATTAACCCCCAAACCCTAACTTTTGCATAAAAAGTTTAGGTTATGAATTCCATAAGTCTAGATAACAAGAGGGATGATAGCTCACCAAGGACGTTATATGTGTGTGTGTGTGTGTAGGAGGGGGCAGGGTGGGGGGTGTTGTGAAACTTCAGAGGAAGAGCTCCTTTGCGTCTTTGGCCTTTTATTAGTCACTGTTGAATGAAGCCATGGTTTGAACACTCCTCACTGACAGCAGAGTAAAGGCTGAGTGTGTGTCTTGTTTTTGGAGGATGTCCCTCCTGTCTGCACACACAATGATGATAAGGGGGAAGTGTTTACATCCATCAGAGCTGTATTTAATACAGCCAGACATCACACATACAGACAGACATGTACTTGTGCACACGCACAAGCTTGGGCCACCTGCAACACAGGACGTCCAAACTACTATCAGCTGCCATACATTTACAAACCATGGCACAAAAACAGTGATGAGTCAGCTACTCTAAACACACTTGAAATGCTCCCCAGACCGATGGGACAGATAGGGAGGAGAGGGAGATTTGGGGATGATAGGGACAAAGAACACGTGGGAGAGGAAGGGACAAGAAAAGGAAATGATGGGAGGACAGAGGTCAGTTAAGAGAAAGGAGAGAGGGGGGGAAAGCAGCAGAAATATATGGGGAATGGGAGGAAGAGCAGAAGAGAGGGAGGGAGGAAGGACAAGTCTTTGAAGGTAGAAAAGCAGCAGCAGCTGCTGCCAAAAAGGCTGCACTTATCCTTCAACCTCTAATCTAAGAGTTATCATCAGGACACAATCCACATCTAGTGGGACAACTCCTCCCCCCTTTGTTCAATTACCTCTCTCACACTATCAAATTCCTAAAAAACAACCTAATTGTGTTTGAAAGCACACATACTCTCATGATAAAGTTCATATGAAGACAAGCACACATTATACTGATGCACACAATACACATGTACTGCTGTCAGGCAGAATGAAGAACTGGATAACACCGGACGTGTTCTCTAGGCTGTTGTTCATCTCATAACACCACTGCACCATTCCATATACATGTAATGCATAGACGGTGAGAGCCGCAAAGGCCAGCTCGCCGACAATCCATCTCCCTTCCTTTCAGTCATCTGCCGACTGATGAAAAAAGGGGAGATGACATATTTGGCCATGGAAATGGGACAAATCTCGAGGTGATCCAAAAAAGACCAAAGCGACTGTCTCCATGGAAATCTTAAACTTGATTAAAATGTTTTCTGTCTAGACTCATGAAATTCACAAAGGAACATACGTTTTTTTCCCCCCACGTTGAGAATTAGTGGCCCACTCCATTTTTAGGAATATGATGGAGGAGTAAGAGACATGTTGGAAGAAAACTGTTGGGACCTAGAGTATCACTTACTAAAATTCTGATACTGCCAACAACAGCTACAGCTAGAAAACTCAATGCATGACCTAAAGTTGGTCAATAAGCCATATAGTAGCATTACATAAACCTCCACACAGCGGAAGAATGTAGACCAAGACCCTATTGGTTAAAATCACACCACAAATTTACTCTTCAGACCATAACCTGCCAAGATAATAGCTTGTGATATCAGAAACTATGTTATTGCATAAGCCTCCTGACTCATAATTATCACTAACAACTTCATATGACAAGCCCTGTTCCATACATCAATTATATGCTCATTTTCAGATATGCGTGAGAGCCTGATAAGCAAATAAAAACTTTCCCCCAAACTTGAGCCCGCCCGTGTAACCAAGGTCTACATTCATCACGGTGTCATGGCTGTGGATTGTATTCACATAGCAACTTTCAGCAGACGTGCTGACTTATTAACCCTTGTTTATATAAGCTGACTAGGTGCACATTCGTTGTTTTTTTAAGCAATTGTCGATGGCAGTAGTATCAGGGGTAGGGGGGCTGATGTGTGACCAGTTTACATTTCAAGTTCAAGGGAAGGCAGTGAATCTAAGAGACCGAGGTGATCTAAGATGGGTATTCTACTATTATTAGAAGCTTTATGAACACGTTGGCTAAACTTTTAATTATGAGCCAGAGGTTGGTGGAAGCTAATCTCTAGTGGCTATTAGTGTCGGGAACTAGTCCTTTCATCTGCAGGGCTTGTATATGCTGTGAGGGGAAGAGAGTGGTGCTAGAACTGCCTGTGTTTACTGCCTGTTTATCTAAGTGGGCATGTGGGGGGCTGGAGGGCCACGGCAGGTCAAACCACACACAGCGAGAGGAGTCCAGGACCCCCGGAGGACCACTCAAAGTGATGAGATTTTACAACTACTGCTTGGTCTATGACTACTGCTGCTGATGCACACATACACACGCTTGTAGAAACAGACTGACACACACACACACACACACACACACACCCCCACCCGACTCAGAGTCATGAGAGTTTATTACTACTGTGTTGAGAGTAAGTGCCCCCGGGCAGGAAGAGGAGTTGAACGTTTCTGTGGACCTTAAGGCCCCCAAGGCAAAGAGAAGGAACCACAGCTTTAACAAGGCCAAGTATGTATACACTAGATTGTTATTTTAAATCTGCTGTACAACTACACTAATATAATTTCAAGCTAATTACAACAGTATAGGCCTTCCCACTTTATAGTATCATTTCATAGACAAAATCTGAAAAAAATGAATGATGAATTTCAATGCAGTCTGCTTAGGAAAAGGTGAAAGCACTTAAAACAGATGTTTGTATTAAGGCAACGTTTATCAGAAGCATCAACCTGCAAGTGAATTCAATGCTTTTGTGCCTATGCTGCCCAGGAAGCAAAGAGAATTTTCCCTCATACCGTCATACCACCAGTGTGATCTTGATCTTTAGTACCAGTCCCTGCACAGAGGACTGCTTTGTGCCTACTGAGAGAGAGAGAGAGAGAGAGAGAGTGTAGGGGATACTGAGAAAGCCACTAGCAACCAGCAAATCAAAGGCAAGCAGTCTGGTTTGTTTTCTCACAGTACAGGGCCTGAGTGAAAAAAAACGGCTAAATAAAATAAACCTTTAATTTGACTGAAATTGGAGGCAACAAGCGCTGCTGTAAGAAAAGGCTGTGAAGTGTGATTTCTTGCGGTTTGGGTTAATCCTGACTGAGGAGCCCTTGAGTTGAAATGTCAGCAATATGAGACTAAAACAAAAATAATTACTCCCAGGGTTAATGAACACAACTGCCTGAGGCACGGGGGAACTAGAGAGGAGAGAGAGAGAGAGAGAGAGAGGGAGAGAGAGAAGGTTAAAAAAAGACAGAAAGAGAATGGGAGTACTCTGAAGAACAAGCTGAAGGGCCTATTTGCCCTCATTTTTCAACCAGAAAGGGTCAAAATCATAGACCCGTATTTGTCTTCATCCGAGCAGCTAAACCACTAAGTCCCATCGCTAGAATAATAAATTGTAAGTGAGCAGGCTGGCATTCTGATACAGGGCCATCCATCTGGGCCGTTGCTATGCTCTGGGTACCATTTCCCCTCAAGAATAATGGCTTGTATGGCTAAAGGATGAAACATGAAGTCCGGCAACACCACACCTCCCTTTTAACTATTGCCACGCTCTACAAGTTTATACCATCTCTCTTCGACCAGCTTTCATCTTTGCTGTTATGTCTACACACACCATCTCAGCTGTGCAGGGAGCTGCCCATTACAATAACACTGGTCACTGGTGCTAGGAGGCACCTGCATCTTCCACTACTGCACTAATGTGTATGTGTCAGTGTGCATTCACTCTGTGTAGGTGTGTGTCAAAAAGAAAATGGTTGCACTAAAGATATCAATACATATATGCCTGTACATATATACAAGATGTAACCTAAATTAAATCAAAACACTGTAAAAAATGTCTGAAATTAACAGCGAAATGCTGTAAAATCATAATGAGTGTAAAAAAACAAAACAAAACAATGAAGCAGTGTTTAATTCATAATAATATTTTGTAAAACACACAACTGTTAATTTTAAAGTAAAAACATGTTAAAAATCATATTTCTTTGTACAATTTACAGATTACTGTTATTTAAGTAAAAATAATTTAAAAAAGGAATACATAACACGACTGTTATGAAATGTTTTTTGTCAGGTAGGTTTATTTTATATGGAAAGAAACCACATTATATTTTGCAAATTAATGTAAGAGATAAGATAAGGATACATTCAGTAAAACTATGTTAATAGTAATAATAAGGGTTAAAACAAGTGATGTGTCTGTTTAGATGTGAGTAGGCCTATATTTAACAATATATCAGTAGATTAGTAGTAATATTATAATAATAGTGTAAAAAAATGCAATTCATGTGAAATATTTTTACATCCTCCCTGATAAATGAGCTCATGAGTTAATGTTGCTAATAGTCAGATTTTAAAATTTTGAGCGTTACATTGAAATGTTCCTTAAAACCTGAACTTTCTTATTCATGTTCACAGTAAAAAATAAAATGTGCTGGGTATACCGTAGCTAAGTGCAGGTGATGATGTAGTATATTGTTATTGTTGTGGACAGATGAATGACAGATCTATAATTAGGTCTATAAATATTAGGACATTGACAAAAAAGTTATTTTGCCTGCTGTCACAGCATACTGAAATTGAAAGAAAAATCACCATTATGATTTTTTAATGTGTAGATTTTCAAGTTTCAATTTTAATTTGAAGGTATTTACACATAAGGTGTCTGGTGATGGAATTAGAAAAATTGTATCATTGTCTTCAAAATGGATAATTAACTGTTCATCCGTTCTTTATTTTTTGGTCATTCAATGTTAATCAATTATAAATGATAGAATGAAAAGTTTCTGTTTTTTTCATTACAGAATAATGTCATTTGGTAATATTTATAGGTCCAGCAATGATTTTCAATGTAAATTTTACATTCCCGCAAAAATAAATGCCTGTGTTTGAATTTCATACTAGATGAGCCCTGCCTCGTCAACTCACTGAACAGTAGACTTTGTTTCTGTTCTTTCATTGGACTTCTTAATTATTGCAGGAGCCACCAGCTTTGCAAAGTTCACAGCTTGTGGCTGGGTGAGCACCAAGTCTGCCAGTGCATGGATCTGTATGTACATGATGACATGGAGAATCATGATCTGTAACACTGGTAAGCTAAAAAAGTTCACTTTCTTCAAACTTGAAATACCTTACCATTTGTTGTCAGAAAAGTACCAGCTTCTGTGTGTGACAGAGGGTATATTTTGCAGTCATAATAATGCCTATTGACAGGGGTTAATTAGTGGTGGGTTTTATGCTTAGCGTTGAATTCTTCAGTTTGTTGTTTTCATGTTATTGTGGTTTTTGCATCCAAGGAGGGTAAAAACTTAAAAAACAAGCAGTATTGTCAGTTTGCTAAAAAATTATTACCTGCCGTTTTTACAGCAAAACACTACAGATGTGAAGGGTTATGTGCTGCATTGTGGAGTTCATGGGAACAACCATTGTTTTTTCAAATGTGTTGGCGCTGACTGCAAGCGGACATTTTGTAATTAGGCGGCTTTTAAAGCTCATTTCCATTGGGGTCACAATGCGCTTCCACCCTCTATTACTGCTAGAGCCGTTGTTACAGATTTTAAATGTGCCATTTCACGGTGTGAGTGCCAATTTCACACAGCAAAAGAACCTATATCCCACTTAAAAAGCATATAGCGGACAGGCAACCTGTGGTATGTCCAGTAACTGGTTGTAAAAATGTGTTCACTGTGAAATCATTATTTACTGCTCATATGTCCAGGAAACATAGAGCATGTTCAGTGGATAGCATAAGTGACATGTACAGGGAAACTATTTCTAAGCCCTCTGCTGTCATTGCATGTGAAGATACTTTCCACAGTATTAAATTAAGCAACAACAAATGAAAGCATTGAATAACTACAGAATTTCGATGAGACCTTTCTTAGAAATGCATGTTTATTCTACCTAAAATTGCACAGGCAGTTCCTTCTTACAGCTTCAACAATATAGACGATTGTCAAAGTGATACAAATTGTGCATGAGTTGGGAGAGGATTAAACTTTAAGTAAATTACATTCACTTTTGAAAAGTGACATGTCTAAAAGATGTTGCTGTTGCTAAAATCTGTTCCAAAAAATGTTCGAATACATAGAGCCTAAAAAAGTAACATTAGTAAATGATGAAAATATGACACAAAGGTTTGCTTACTACATACCTGTGATACAAACAGTAAATAGCTTGTTAGAATCAGAATTACGGAAGAAGTCAGTGTCACAACAGTCTTGTGAAACAGACTCAGATGATTTTGGTGACATTAGAGGCAAGACCTTAAGTCAAACCAATTAATCATCGAAAATCCCTGATGCCTGAAGCTAATTTTGTGCAAAGACCCTTTTGAAATTGTCAATCCCCTCTGCTCTGCTAGGAAAAAACACAAAGTTGTTGAGAGAATGACCTAAAACGATTTGGAAGTGTTCAGGTTTTCTCAGAGACATTAGTAGATTTAAAAGATTTGGGGAAAATGGAATATATATATATATATATATATATATATATATATATATATATGGGTATTGCTGGTGATACTATTACTGGGTACACATGGCATTGATTGAAAAGATTATGCTGTTGGGTTTGTTGGCTGTTAGGTGAACTCTGTTTTCAATGCCCTGACATCTATTCATGATTCAATATACTGAAAGAGTTAGTTCAGTACCTCAAGCCTTAGTACATTATGCCATTGAGAGCTACTGTGACTAAACACATTGTGAAACACTTCGAGGAAATGAAGGATGAGCTAAAAGTCAAGCTAGCCAGGGCAGACAAGCTAGCTCTCAACACCGATGTCTGGACAGCTCTCAAAAGCTACATAATGAAAGCTACATCACAACCTTCCGTAAAAATTAACTGGTTAGTTGCCAGTTAATGGGTGTCAGTCTAATGAAAGCAAAATTAATTGAAACTGACATCCCTAGTTTCTGTCTGAATTAATTGGTAACAAAGTAAAAAATCCAGAAGATGATGTGTGGCAGTTAACTCTCTAGTTTGAAGATATTGTTAATATGATTTGTGTGCAAACAATTACACAGTCCACTAAAACCAAAACACCATTTCTTGCAGCACTATCCAGCACAAATTTTGAAAATTGGCCCCTTGATCAGATTATGGATGATGTGTTTTGAAAGTAAACATAGTTACTTCAAGAGATGTGCCGGGCATTTGAAAAACTAAAAACATCTGCCAAACTTTATCCAAAAGACATCAGATGTTTCAGGCATATCTTTCTGGGCCAGGATGAAGTCAGCTACTGCAAGTCAAAGACAGTTGTACTTTTTACCCCAACTTTTACAGTGACACAATCAAACATGCAGTAAGGAGTTTGGCTTTTCAGAAAACAATACTAGTGTTTCAACAGACATGCAGATATAAATGTACATCATATAAAAGGGCATTTCCTTGTGTCAAAAAATAATGAGTCTATGGAGTTTGGAGAAGTTCTCATTATTCTAATTAAAATGATACAGCTGTTTATTTTGTGATGGATATACATGAAGCTGACTATCATTCTTAATAACATCTGTACTCAGTGACAAAACAGAGTACAAGTTTGCAATGTATTATTATTAATGACTTGGTAGATTTTTATCCATCGTTAAAAGGCACCAAGTCATTCCACTGAAACACAGAGGTGAACTTCTGTTCACCCTCAACCTCTTCCAAGAGCTGCCAAAGTCCTGATAGAGACTGGGTGGATACCTTCATGATACTGTGTGATAAGTTCCCAGAGGAACTGATGCAGTCATTGGAGAGAGGAAAACAACCAAGTCCACGAATAAGAAGGGAGATGGTCCGGATTGTGGGGTCCAGATTGCGGTTTCTGAGATGATGCGAAAAGTTCTTGCATAAGTAAAAAGAACTCTACTGAAGTTGCCAAAGAGATGGTGGAATTATCCAAAATCTCTGCAAGACATAATAGAGGGAGAGGTGATTGGGCCAGGGTATCACTCTCCAGTCAAGCAATTGCAAAATAGGATAGAGAATGTGAAGTGATCAACGACCCCAAAAATAAGAAAATGAAAGCATCGCACTGATGAGTCTAACACAAAGCCCCTCCGGAATGGAGAGCAGCAATCCAGGACACTAATAGGTGTATTAAGTGGAATTTAAAACTCTTGTCCCTTGGAGAGACCCCAGAGAGCCAGCAGAAGAAGAAAGAAAAACTGATGATGATGTCTTAGCAAATTGATGCAAATCCAGAGGAGGTCAAACTTCTAATGAAGTTGACTTTCTACACACAGTGTAAAAGGTCAACCAAAGGAAAATGGTGGTCCACTTCAAGGAATTCACCAGAATAGGGCTTAAAGAAACTTTCACACAGAATGTGGATCTGAAGGGGAAACGGCTCATGAACTAAATGAATACTATTTGTGTGAACAAGAACAAAAGGTTCTACAGGCTGCAGCAAGTTTAAAGTGATGAGGAGAGAACTGAGTGGTTGCTCTGAAGATGTCAGATGTGAGATGGTGCTGCTTCTGCTGTCCTACTTTGATGAGAAGGAAGACGTGATGTTCTGTTATGTGGAAGACACATGCCTGGCAGGGGAAGTACAGATGGGCCGAGTTCACTTGACTCCCACCATTGTTGTGTTGTAAGTTAACTTTTTTTTTTCTTTCTTGGTCTTTCTTTAATTCTCCCTTTTGTATTTCTCTATTCTTTTTTTTCCTTTTCTCTCTCTCTTTGCTGTCTGTTTGGACACAAATTCATGTTGCACATTGTTTTGTGTTACTGTAAGCTCTTAATGTTAGTCAAAGAGGGCCTTACAATTTCTCTCCCCGCCATTGCTGCCCTGTACATGATGTTTGGGAGATATTATTGCTCCAAAATCCATTACCCATCAGAGCTGGCGTCAACCCTGGAGTGTCTGCAGAGGTGTTTCTTTTTGGTTTGGCTTTATATTTTCATTTTCATTTTATTGAACCGAAACAAATCCAAAGTAGCTGCTGCAGTGATTTGGGGCTTTGGGAACTTGTCATTTTATGCTTTTACCATTATAAGTGGCTTTAAAATAATAGCTTGAATAAATAGATGATTCATGTGAAGTTTTTTGTTGTTAATTAAGTTATTTTAATCTTAATACAGTTGTCTGTTTTGCTTCTATATCCCACGGTGTTTCTTCTCTATCAACCCAGAGAAGGGCACTAAAGTGGAGAAGACAATCATGCCATCTTCATGTAAATCCTAGAGTCCTTACCTTGAATCAGGAATTTTCAGATTATGAGTGACGTGATGTCTGAACATGGACTAAACTCAGTACGATTCATGGAAAGTGATGATGTGCCCCACTCACTTTGAAGGTTTGTTTCCGCTCATTATCTACTCAGTTCATCAAGTTTAAGTAAACTAAAAAAGTAGTATTAAGAACAAGAATCAAGTAAAAGTACATAAAACTGTACATAAATTTAAAGAGCTTGTTTGAAGATATTGATATATATTTGTTCTGTTTATTCTAATAAGGAAATGCAGTAATCCTTAAAGTTATAAAATCTGTTTTTTTTTATTGTAAATTGTTTCTGTTTTTTCTGTTGTAACTGCTTTATTCACTACATATATGTTAATTTAACCTTGCTAGTATATATTTGCAAAAAAAAACTATAAATAAAAATAATAATAAAACTAACTAAAAAAACACTCACTATGCAGTAGTCAGTATAATGGCACGGCCAGATAATTTGTCCTATTGATTGTTTGCCAAACAAGATGAGTCTTGTGTAATATGTGCCTGTCCAGTTCAGACTCCAAAGGGGAAAGAGATGGAAAGAGCGAAGGAATGAAATAAAATCGCAATAGAGTTGACATACTGCAGAGTCACAGAAAGTTGAGGCTGTTTAGTTGAAACCGTGATGGCCAATGGATGATAACCCTCATCCCTGAAGTATTCTGGCTTATTTTCTGCCTGCTATATTTTTGCCTAAATTAACTGAGAGCAACTGTGAGCCATGAGCCATCAGTGGCAACACAGGAGGATGCCACAGCTCAAAGGAAGAAACACCACAGGAGACAAGTCAAACTTGTCTGGGTTCAAATAAAGCCTGGTCCTCACTCAGTATATGGTGCGACCTGTTAGCTGGTATAGCTACAAGGCTTAAAAGTGAATCCTGTTTATGTACAATAACAACAAAATTTCTTTAGTATTACCATGACAATTGGAAGAATCAGCATCTGTAAGAATGTAACACATGAGTTCGCTCAGTACATTTTTCAATGCAACATAGTGTACATATATACAGTGTATATATATATATATACACACTATATATATATAAACCCATTTTCTATCCTTTTTGTAAACTAGTTTGTATATCCAGTCAAGGTTTTGTATGTGTGTGCACCTCACTTCATCTTACCCTCAGTGCTCTTAAAGCTGGCTGCCCAGTGCACAGCTGCTAGAGGGGATGCGTCCAGGCAGAGAGCCCCAGAGAAACAACAACAACTCACATCAAAGGAGTTCCAGTGGTGGAACATGATTATCAACCTTTATCCTATGAGTCTAAGAGTCCTCCCTTCGCCTAAGCATCACTCACTGGCACAGGGAGGGAAGGGAGAAGAGAGGATGATTTGCTAAATACAAGCTGACCACAGACTGATCCCTTACTCATCTCTTCCTTTTGTTTTTCTTTCTTCTTTTGACCGTTTCTTTTTATCTATTCAACTTTGGTCTATTTTCTTAAAGCCACATACTGTAAATACTGAGGAAAGTCAGTACATATTAAGACACAGTCAGTTTCAGTCAAGTCCTTTCCATTTAATCACCTCACTCTATCCATCCAGGTCCTCCAAGTTACATTCCAATTTCTCATCTGCGAGTCCAGTTTAAGAACCATTACTCACACAGTCCCCTGTAGGTTCTATACCTCCAGCAACCGCTGAATAAATGTCAAATAGTGTATTCCACTAGTGTATTCTCCCCAACCCTAACTACCACTAACATACCTCCAGCAACTGTAACTTCAGTTATATTCAGCGGTGAGCCAATTCTTTTTCTGTCACATTCCATTGTGGATATTTCAATTTGGAATCTGACTCTCTTTTCTGAAGCATTGTTTCTTCAGAACGTATTCAAATTTTCCAAATTAAAAGTACAGTATAATGTTACAATAGACAATCTATGCAACCCTGTTCCGCATTCATTGGCAACTTAACTTCCAAGCCTCTTCGGAAGGCAGGGGAAATCATGATCTGAGTGTTAAGATTTTCTTACTTTCACTGTAAGTCATTGGGCTAATATGATCTTGGTGGTGATATACTTTTGGGAATCCAGGCCTTGGGCTGGGTGCAGCCAGTCATCTCTTTCAGCTCCAGAGGAGCTAAGTAATAAAGACCAGACAACAGGCTCAAATGAACTGATCTCTCATTCCAAGCCCTTGGGATGGTCAACATGGGTCCGCTGTGCATTACCTAACTTTAAAGGATTGTGTTCAGCTCATGTTTTGGTTGCTGTGAGGTCAGGACCCTGAAACAATTTTGGATCAGACAGGAGATAGTGTTGCAAAATAGTGAGCTATGCTGCAGCAAAGCATCCAAGACATGGACCTGACCCGTATGATGTCACGTACCTGGCTTAGTCTTCATGACAAGAACAATGAGGAACTCGCATTGAGACACACACATACAGTCTAAAATCATAATTTTTGTATGCATTAGTAAATACATAACACATACCACACACACTGTACACAGATGTGCAATGCGCATCCAAAATAAGTTACAACGTGCTTCAAGGAGCAATGGTCACCACATATTATATAGCAGACCTGATTTCTCATTTAATATAATACATTTATTGGTCCACACCACCCCAGATGTCAGAAAGTCCTGTTTCAGAGTGAGTCTAGATTATGTCTCAGATGTGCTTCAACCTAACAAAACAATTTTACCAGTAGTCATATTAAATGGCACATCATTTTACTGCTGCTGTTAACGACCAGACAGAAACACAATTGACAGACACAGTTACCAAATCTACTTCAGACACTTAATCATGCACACACAATAGAAAAACTATACTTGCAAATACACATTACATTACACACCGCCACAAACTTACACACACACACGCACACATACACACACCAAATTGTAGTGGAATAAAAATGTGCAGTCAATGCTGGGGATAATGGGCCTGACGTCAGGCGGACCTATAAACCCAGCTCAGGTGTGGGTTTATTTTTCTTGGACCTATCAGACAAGTCATGAAATAAGAATCTCACTGACAGACTCACAGCTAAACAATAAATCCCTACTCACACTTTCAAAAATGTTAAGTAGAATTGCTGTTCAAATAAACCCTGGCATCTCCTCAGGCACGCAGGCTATCGTGCCATCTGACACATCTCCCAGTTCCACTACTTGCACTGGTGTAACACCCACTACCACATCCATACAGTGTATGTCAGGGCCATTGTATGGTTGGTCTGCCCCTCTGCAGTGGTGCAGGACTGCTGCTGGGGCAGAGAACATCTGGACAGGGCACGAGAGTTGCTCATTCATTGTGAATTAAAAAAAAAGTTACTCTAAGACACATTTAAATGTTTTACTCACTTGCTGTTGAGTCATAACCAGTGGATATTATAAGGGTAGGAGTTTGCATTACAGAACTGATTACTTTATGTGCCTTTGGGTAAAATGAGCTAAACATTTTCAAAAATGTTTCATTACAGTATAATACAGCTGCATACACCCATTTATAATGCAAAGTTTGGCTCTGACATGCCCTTGGGTGGACAAATACTGCATGTGTAAGTTCTACATAGGTCAACAGATTAAAGTTGAAGGGCAAAAGATGGTGTTTTGTTTTGTCATACACTGAGAACATGACATTTAAAACATGTATAATACTGGCATTATGGAAATAAATGAATTCTATCAGTATTGGTTTCAAAGGAGAGTTTTAATGCCTCTTTATGATGCTTCAGCTGATTTCCCACCTTATCCAATTTTAAATTCTGGGTAAAAATATGAATCTTTTTAAAAATTATTTTTTTGTCATGAAGATCAACATAAACTAAACTAAAAAAAATAATTTAAACATCAGGTTCTCATATCTGCTTTAACCTTAAAAAGCCCATATCTGTAACATCTTTATCGGTACCACTGGTATCTCATGGATTTAACATAAACTGACAAGTTCAGCCACTTCCCCAGGCTACTGTTAACTTCTGGCCTTTTCACATTTAGGATTCAATGATACTGAGACTGTCCTCTGGCCCTGACCTCTCACTGCACCCACTCAGCGTTCCTCTCATCCCAACCCACCATAAAGTTAAGGGAGTGTGGACATATTCTGTGAAACTGCTGGCTCACCCCACTACGACCTGCCTCAAATGCTTTACTACATCTGATTACATCTCTTTCTGTTAACCACAAAGACGACCCCAAGAAAGGTTACCTCCTTGGAGCCCATGATACCTCAGAAAAATCTGCTGTGTTTGGGGTACATCCTACATAATATGTATTGTAATGGATCATAGTGGTAAAGGGGAGATGAGCAACAAAGCAAAGCTCTCAAATTGTGACCATCACCAATTGTTTCAAGTCATAAGTCCAAGCAGCCTAAACATGATTCTTGTGTTGTGGTCTCACTCTTTATGACACATTTTGGGAGGACCTACACATCAAGCAACAGCTCCTTTGTGTTGAGAGGAGCCAGATGAGAGTGTTTGGGCACCGACAAGACAGTCTCAGGAGATGCTGGAGGAATTACATCTCTCACCTGTCCTGGAGTGCTTGAGGACCCCCAGGGAAGACGTTAGGAGGGAGCCGTTAGGAAAAAGGATGTCTGGGCTTCTTGCCCTGTTGTCAACATGACCCAGACTTGGATAAGAAGCAAGACAATAAAAGTGGAACTGATTATCTGTGACAATGTTTAATGTTTTTAGTATTTTTATAGTATATACTGCTGTTTGTTTAAATCAAAACAACATGAGATTATTACATGATGTAAAGCTCAATACTAATATCATATTTCTAAGGGTGCAAATGACAAATTGAGGTAAGACATAACAATTAGGCCAGGAGGAAGAATCACAGAGCTTACCTGACATTAGAAAACATCATTATTTAAATGAGGTGGAGACTGAGAAAACAGTCTGGAATTCACAAAGTTCAGCATAAGTACCACACTTCCATGTCATGTCTGGTTCTGAGTTTATAAAATACTACAGTAATTTCAAGATGCTCACTTTGAACTGTGTACTGTGATCTCAGGTTGTGATAACTTCATAATGTAATATTTATGTTTTTTGTAAATAAAATAATTCTGCAGACACATTATCATAAAAATCAGCCAAAGATCAACTCTAGACCACATCTGATGAAGAGACTATAAAATATCACGAATGTGGCAATAGTGACACAATTTATTGGAAAAGGAGAAATTCTTTTAATCTTTAATCTCATGTGAGGAATATCAATTTAATTAAATAAAGTTACATAAAAATGAGCCATTGTTGACAAGGAGCTAATTTATGGAACAAAAGCCACAGTTCAAAACACACTACCTAGTCTTATTCAGTCTAATATGTGAGGGACTCACTGGAGGAGAGAGATCTGAATCAGAGTTCATAAAGTTACACCTGAACTTAGACAACAACCGAAAGCCTCACCCATCATCAAACATAATTCCTTCTTCTCCCCCCACATATTTCTCTTTAATTACTGATACACCATTATATGACATTTCTACTATAAAGCATTAAACAGTGCAGCTAAATGTTGGCAGCCATGTAAGGGACTCTAGTTGTCTAGATGTTCTAGTTCTCAGCTATTATGCACTTTGTAGAACACAATAGGCAGTTAGAGAGTGGTGAGGCATGGAAGGAAATCCACCAGGATATATCATAATAACAAAGAAAAATACAGAAATCCAAACAAAGATCACAAATCACTACTTATTGTAGTAACAGTAGCAAAATCATGCAAAGGCGATCACAAACAGCAGACCAGTGAAGGAGTCTGTAGATGCAGTGTAGCTATTTTTTCTTAAGAGACTGGCTCTGTCACCATCGGCTCCCCTCGCCCTCCAGCAGCCTTCTAAAGCTATCCATGACCATAAACAAATAAAATGACAAACACTGTCAATATTACTACAGATTTTTACTTATTTCTCTCTGTTTATCAGAAAGTCTTTATCTCTCTCTCCATCATTCTCTCTTTCTTTCCAGCATGTCAGAAACACAGACACATCTGTGCCCCCCTCACCACCACCAGAGCGGAGGTTTATTTGAATAGAAAATTACCCTCCTCGTGTTTAACATATCTCCAATATTGTCATCACCAAATATTTATTTGGAGAGGAGAGGACCTCTGAATGGCCGCATTCCTTCTGCTTTGCAGCATTTACACAACTTTTTGCACGAGCACACATACACACAAACACATGCACACAGCCAAGGCTAGATGTGTTTATGAGAGTATTTCACACAACCATCTTGCATATTTATATGCGCCTGTGTGTATTCGCCTGGGTGAAAGTCAGTTCCATTTGGAAAGTAACTGGGTATGATCATGGCTATTTCTAAAAAAATAAATAAATAAAAAAAAAACCAACACTAGGCTTCTGGTCCTCTCCCTTCCTGTTGTGTATACTACTGTTGAACTCCCTTCAGATTATTACATTATGCCTTTATCATTTCCTCATAAGGAAAACACTAAACTAAGCGTTAAAATATGTAAGAGAATGATGGCAGTTATTAACAATTCAGTTCTTTTCATTCACACTAATATTGATTCGGTCCACTTGCCTACTATGTATCAGCTCATGTCCTCATCAAAAAGACATGATTTTGCTTTGTAAATCACATAATTTACAGAGATCATAATTAAGGGTGTGTCCATGACTAAGTCACAACAATGTTCTGATCAGTCTTGCTGAACTAAGACCAAGGAATCATGTATTAGTAAGCTGCTTTAAAATTACACCCTTAAATCCGTGTTTAATGGCTTATTTAAAAGTGAGTCTGAAGAAAACTCCTGAACTCCTGACTGCCTTTACAAGGTCATACAGACCTGTGTGTGTCATCTAAACCTGGTCCACTTAAATAACTGTTAAATAAAACACTAGAGATTACTTGCTTTGCTCTGTTTCTTTACGCTGCACAATGAATCCCAGGATAATTTACTTGATATAGTTGTCGTACCCAGGGGGGTTGTCCACCATCAAGCAGACAGTGGTGGTAGAGGTGGGGGGTGGGGTGGGGGGCACCACATTATGAACAGCACACCACAAGGGGGCAGTGATGTAACTCTAACAAAAAGGTCAGAGAGGCTTCCTCATAAAGAACAGAGAGAGAAGGGAAAAGGGAATATGAGGGTGGGGGTTGAAGGAGGGAGTATAGGTGGAGGAGAGATAGAGAGAAAAAAAAAGATAAAGCAGGAGCAAAGTCAGAGTGTCAAAGAATGGGGTGGGGAGGGGTTTAAGAAAAATAAAAAAGAAAGTAGAAAGGAGGATGTCTGAAAAGAATTTAGGACGGTTGAGGCATATATACAACTGCAGAGAGCAGGAAATAACACCAAAGATTAAGGCCACTGAGTGTCAAACAAAACCAGACTGCTTGAATAAGAAAAGTCCATTTAAAGACCACCCAACTTATTCTCACCTGTAAGCTAAAAAAGTTGTTTAATTGAAATAGTATACAGAATCATCATTACAAAAAAAAAAAAAACTGGCAAATAACAACACTCTGACCTTTATACTCTTTGAATACTGACCAACATTCTAGCAAACCAGACCAAACAATCAAATCTTCATTTAGATAGTGTACTAAAAATATTAAAGTCTGTCTGCCAGCGCTGTCCTTTGAATAGTGGTCCATAGAAACACAGATGGGTACACGCACACACACACAAACAAACACACACAAAACAAAACACAAACAAGAACTATTGGCCTCCCAGAGAGCTGTCCCAGTAAAACCACAGGTCCCAGAGGGAGGCGCCCTGGTGTCTCTGAAGTGACCCGTTCCTTAAACAGGCCTGGATATTTTACTGCTACAGTGAGCTGCTAGGTCCTGCATACACTGTACAAGATGTCTGTACTATTGCTCTCTGTGCCACAAGTTTGTATGACCAAGCAGACAGTCAATGACCATTGTAGTTGTCATTGGTGACAACCACAATGGTCACGTCTGTGGCCAATCACACACAGTGGGCCTCATGCAAGAGCATTCTTCTGGTCACTTGTTTTAGTCTGATCAATGCCACCTGCTCATGAGGAGACACATTTGTGACATTTCATCATTAGCATAATCAACCCTTAAACAGACATATAAGTATACCTGTTACGGTTTTATTCACAAGAATCTCACACTGTGGAGCTTCAGGCTGGAAATGTGCAGACAAAAACAAATTCAGCTCAGTCAGTAGTGATATTAGGGGACTTGAAGCAGATAGAAAAGATTAATAGTGCTGTACTATGATAGAAATAAGGAGGGAATATACAGTTTGACAGGAAATTAGATACTGGAAAAAAAAAAATCTAAAGGAAAGTGGTCAAAGACGGGAGAGGGATGGGAGAGGAATAGAGGTGTGACTCACTGAGAAATTAGACAAGGGAATGTTGTAACCTACAGTAGCTGATTTTACACTGTCAGGTGTGAGTGATGATGATACTGGACAGAGACCTGCAGAAAGACTCTGAGGTAGCTGTCGGAGTGAGAGAATTTTCCTGACTGAAACGTGTAAGTTGCTGTGCTGAAATATGCCAATATGGCTACCTGGCTACTACATAAAAGGCAAATAAATAACAGTGCTGAAAGAGAATATTTCTATGAGACACTAATGGAAAAATTGTTAATGGGAAACTTAAAATCCCATTTTATATTTCACAACAAAGCTATCCCTGTTACACTCTGTTTACTCTCTGTATGCTTTTCTTTCAAACATTCTGCCCTGGTTCCTACCATCTCTGCCACACACTGTTCAACTCCCAGTTTCTATGTGTGTGATATTCTGCCAGCCCAGATGTCTAAGCCATGGCCTGTTTGTCTGTCTTAATACCCCGTACTGAACTCCTCAATCCTTAACATGTCTCTCTGCTTCATACTGTTTTTCTCTCTGCCTGGCTGTTTAAATGGCAGCCTGCGAAGGGCAAACCACAAAGATGAGGAGCCCAGTGACCAGTGCAACACATGTGGCACAGCAGAAACACACACTCATATAAAGCCTAGTATTACTGTAGTACTTGCTACCAAACCGCAACCAATTCCAACCGAATTCAGTACACACTCACTCCACCCAATGCTGTGTCATCCTGACAAAGCATGGGCAATAAACAATTCAGTATAAGGCCAATCGTGCCAACACACGAGAGGCTCAGAGCAATACTGAGTCAGAGGAGCCTGACTTCTATTTTTATAGTATCTGTGAAAAGCTTAACTGGAAAAAAATAACACCTGTAAAAAGGCTTTTAACATCAGAATGATTAATAATTTAACACTAGTACAAAAACAAAGCAAATCGGATCAAAACAATCCTCTAGCCCTTTAATTCTCCTCTGTATATTCCATTCCCATCCCCATTCAGTAATTGGGTTTTCTGCAACATTTTTCTGTGCTCACTTCAAAAGCTGCTAGTAATTACTCACATGCATTAAAGTGGAGACCACAAACAGCCACGATGCCGCACTCTTTTCAAGTTCCAAATGGTGTTTATTAAGCCGCTGTTTCAAGACCAAATTTGTCCATTGTCCATAAAGTGTTGCGTTTTAACTCAGTGGCAGCTTGCTGCAGTGGTTTCACATTAATTCCATTTTATGCGTCCATTGTATCTCATTTGTGTGTGTGTATGTGCAGACTTCCACATGGAAAAAGATTCACAGGTATGGCATGATATATTCTGTAGACCTATTCAAAGGAGCTAGCCTCAAAATAAATACTTGAAAATTGAAATTTTTTAATTGAAAGGTCTTTTTGAATAAATGATAATACGTTTATTTATAGAGCAATGTTTTTTTTCTCCTATTTTATTGTATGCTATCAAAAACAGCAGTACTAGAGGTTAGCTTATGTGAAGCTGTGTTCCATTACCCAGAATGTCAAGCAGCTAGTGGAGTGAGACCATCTACCCATTGTCTGTCTGTCTGACAACCGTCTCCAGTACCCTGCTGTTCTGTGCTGTTCTTTCCCTCCCCTGGTACGGGTGACCCCATGTTCACACCTTGGGTAGCGGTAGGGGGTTCAGCAATGTTCTAAGATAATCCTCTACATCTCTGATACCCTGGTAGCTCTCTTTCAGGCCGCTCTGTGCCCACATGTTCACCCTACCACCTACTGTGTGAGCGCCAGCTGAGGGGATCTGTTGGATGTCATGATAAGGCATCTTCCTTTCAAAAAAGGGTTTGTTCGTCTCATTCCCCTGGATTACACTAGATTACACTGGATTTAGGCAGGCAGCATAGATCACAGTAAGACTTAAATTCTAAAATTATAATTTAATATATGTATTGAACTAACTTAAATCTAACCATATAATATATGATTCTAGATCTATACAAATAAACTCATTTGGAAAATATGCCTCTCTCTCTGAGACATGGTGTGCCTCTGGCTCCGAGCTGTGTAGCCTCTCTAGCTTCCCTGTGGCCACAGAGGAAACTCCTGTGAGGGTTTCTGATAGCAGAGAAGAACTGGTGGCTGATAAAAAGAGGTGTGAACAGCAGTGTAAGCTTGTCACTGCAGGGGCTACAATGACAGACCATCAAAGGTTAGAGGGTTACAAGGCTAGAGGACTAGACGACAGTGGGCAGACCTACCTGTCATGGCAGAGATCTTTCTTGCTTTGTTTTGAGGTTGGTTACTGAGAGCCATGGCTATGATTTCTATGAAGATTCTATGCAATCTTCATTTTTAACCGAAACTGGGCTTACTTCACCTGAAGTAGACATGGTATATTCTCATAAAGCAAAAAACATAGACGTTTCAATATGTTGGATTTCTATGAAAATTCTATATTTCATTTTCTTCCTTTTTAAAGATGAAGAGGAAGAAATCTATGTAATGAATCGTGAGGGAGTTTCATTTGAAACAAGTAATAGCAAAAATGACAGTTTAATGAAATATAAAATTGTTGTATTAAACCTGTAGCAGAGAACCACTAACACACAGCGGATGTGTTTTTGCTAAGGGATAGAGTAGAGACTGTAGAGTCATAAATCCACCATGTGACTTGGTGATAAGGTCCCTTTGGTGAGCCTCCCCCGTCTGCTTCTTATCACACCATTGCACACCCCCTCCTCTCCACCATCCCACCTTACGCCCCCCTACATGTTGTGGAAAAGCATGATGGTGTGACCTTTGACACCTTAATCAACGGGCATTAAAGAGCCTCTTAAACAAAACTGACGAACTGGGCAGATTGGTCCGACAGGGCGACTGACTGGCTCAGAGGCTAAGAGGGATCCGGAGGCAGTGGTGCTGAAATGCTGCCGCCAACACATTGGAGGTGGCAGAGGTGGTGGGAGAGTGTTGGCCATCACAGGGCTTACAGATTAGCCTGGCTTATTAGTTCACTAAAGGGACCTTCCACCCTCTCAGGATTGTCACACGTCGCTATGCTGCTTCGCCCATTTAGACCCTGTCTCATACAGGCAGGGTGCCTGTCTGTCAGAAGCAGATGGAGGTGAAAGGGTGAGAGTGATTCAATGATCCTGTAATGTTGGAGAACTTAACAAGAGCCGCCAAGTTCAGCAAGAAAAAGGCACAGAAACCCGGACGCCCACTTGCATCAGAAAGTACACACAGACACATATGTGCCGAAACACAATGGTTTTGTGCAGACTGTTACGCTCCAAGATTTTCACCACAACAAAACTCAGCATTAGCACATGTCTACATAGATAAAAGACTTCTCCTTTTGAGTTTTAATGATTTGTAAGAAGCGGTAAAGTGACAGCATGTGAAAAATATGCAAAGTGCACCAAGAGGACAATAGTGCAGTCACAAAACATGGCGATTAATCAGAGAAAATGAGAATTAGATCAATGTGTTGATATAGCAAGAATAAAGGAGAAGAAGCCTATAACTTATACTGAAAGAGGGTAATATTTCTAACTTATGCTCCAGTGCAATAGTGACCAGGGTGGGGGTCAACCAACGGTTATCCACCAAATACATTTCCAACAAATCCACTAGAGGTGGTGTTTCCCATAAAATCTTCAAACTGCATGGTTGACGGAAATATTTGTTGGTACAAAATAATTCATGAACAGATAAAAACCAACATGACTGGACACCAACAAGCTACACGCACTTTCACACGTTCTATCCTAACACAAGAAGGACTGATAAGGACCGACAACAGGATCAACTCACTGTGAGCAACATGATGGATTATGATGGATAATGAAGAATTTGCATCTATGTTGCCTAAAATCTCTTATTCATATCTCATAGATCTTGTTTACTGAGTAAGCGCGGAGTCATATCCAATTTTCTGTATGAGGTAACAGGCCCCTGTGTGTTCTGGTCTACTGCATGCAGAGCACCACACATGTAGACATCAAGTCATCTATCTCCCTGTGTGGAGAAGCAGGCTGGATTTAGTGTCTGCACCTGGCCAGAGATCTTCTGCCTGTCCAAAAACCAGACCTCATAGTGACACTTTAAACAGAGCAGACTCATTCAGCAGTCAATCAGCAGTCTCCCTTCCTCTCCTCATGCTGTCTGTCACCCCCCCTTCTCTACTCAAATACACTCATCCACTACCACTGTGATAGACTTCTCTGTTAAATATGACTAAGGTTGTGTCAACATCTCAGGATGCTGTGAAACCATGACATATTCACCCATGTTTTCATAAGTTGCAAAATCTCAGGGCAGATTATTTCTTTTCCTAAAGTGAAAGATGATGAAACAGAGATTAAATTCTAAATTTCATGTATGACTCATACTCATTCATACATAACACATCCATATTCAGAGACACTGTAATGTTTAGTCATTAATTACAGATGCTCTGCAAAATACCAGAATTTCTGGATTTATGCAATTCTTCCCAATCATCCTGTGTGTCCTTCCTGGCAAATATACACGGCCCCTCAAAACCTCCTCTCCTCTGGGAGAGGCTTGATGCTGTAATGACCTTTAACTACTTCCGTGCTGCAAGGGGTTGACAGAGGCAAGAGTTGAAGTTTCATCCTGCGGCTGTTTTTCTTTTGTGGGGTAAAGTTTTTTTGTGTTTTCTTGTATGCATTTGTGAATATATTACATATAGTTTGTGTGTGATATATATATTAGGTTAATCTTTACTCATTCTCTAGAAAGACAAAGTAGATTGCATGGTCTATACGTCTTTAAACCCACACAGACAGGAGAGACAGAGAGCTTCTGGCTACTAGTAACCAACAGGAGCACAGTAGAAACTCTAACCATCTGTGGAAGTTTAAAGACATAGGTACATAATACATACATACTTCCCATTCTTCATGCACACACATAAGCGCACACACAGTCACACAACAGCAGGGAGCTTAAAGTGCACCCCACTGCTTTCATCTCACCTTCAATCAGATAAATTAGCTGCCTGCTGGTTACTGGCCAGTGTGCCTCCTAATTCACGCCTTCTTCTCCCCCAGTAGGACAGAAAGTGCTAGAAACTGTATCAGCAACATCTTGATACCAGAACAGCTCCTGCTCGACCCACAGTTCACATCAGTCTAAAATACATCAACACAAACTAATATGATATCCACAGACACACACACTAAACTACTGTGTGCAAGCGCTCACACATTCATACTGCATGAATCTTATGTCAGAGGCCTTGACCGTCTTTCCCAGGCATACCAGAGAAGAAAGCCCCTAATGGTGTTGTCAACCGCAGAGCTGACAAGGGGCTCCGAGTTCCGAGGCCCCGGAGCAAAGTCTACACCTTGGCTGTGGAGATCAGTCTCACAGAAGCAAATATGTAGCCCCCAGGCCAGAGTGTCAAAACACCTTCCCGGTCCAGACAGTTTGTGCAGTCTAAAAGCTGATTAAGCTAATACACACAGTGCGTACAGAGACACATTAGCCACAGCTTTCAAAACACCAGGTCATATTTCGTGGCAAAAATGTTTTCTTTATTAATTTCTGTAATAAAGTGTGTCGTTAGGTAGGTATGTCTCCGTCTTCATCTCCCTCATTCTCGCTCTCTGATCTCACAAAGATTTAGATGTCAAAAAAAATGTTTATGAGTCATGACATAATGACAGCCTTTTGGTTTTCGGGGCAGTGGTCTTTTTAGGCCTTATTATTTCTCTTCCTGTGAAAATAAAAGAAACCCCAAAGAAGCAAAGGGCATGAGTAACCCCAAAATGCTGATGCTGCCGATAAGGCCAGAGTAAGTGATATATTTGAAACCCAGGTTAAAGTAAAGGCACAAGGTTAGAGAGAGTCAGAGAAGCTACAAATTAGCAAGCTTCAATTTGTGTAAAATCAGCATCTGACTTGTGAAAATAAATGTTTGACTATGCTTGTTTGGGCCCATCTCTAAGCTACATAAGGTGAGAGAGAGAGAGAGAGAGAGAGAAAACAACCAGGAACCCAGGAAGGAGTCCCCTTTGCCTACTTGGTACTGAGGCTGAGCGAACCATCAACCATTCAAGTCATCACACCAGGACCACCTCAGCCTGTGACCCTAAACAGACAGTACACTGTGGCAACCTACCTGACCACAGTGTCTGATAGAGAACTGAGAAGAACATTGACTAAGTACAGACTGAGTGAACACAACCTGGCAGTAGAAGAAGACAGGCACAGACAGAGCTGCACTTCTTAATTCACTGCAACCAAAATCAACATATTAGAGACCAATATTTTGAAAAAAAAAATCACAAAAATATTCCCACAATTCGCCTATTTAGATGACTTGGAGAGACTTCCAGTCCTGCTGGGAGAGAGGGAGAGAGGGAGGACTGCTGCAGGCTGGCAGCAAGATATGTTGCAGTGTGCCATGAGCTCCACTGCTCTATTAGACCCCTGACCCATTGAATTGGATTTAATTGAGAAAAAACAGAGAGAAGAGAAACAGAGGTACACAGAACAAAAACAAGGAGTGCTCAGAGTCAGAGGATGACAACTGGTCATAAAGTTGAGTTGGGTTGAGTTGAAGATGACCAGTCACAAGGTTTCGCCTGCCCTTCAGAAACACTCGGGCTCAGGTTTCCAGGAGAGGCTGAGGGGCCGAGGGAGTAGGATGCTCTCCTCACCTAAGAGACTATAACTCTCTCTGGGCCAGAACCTCTGTCACTGGAGCTTGCCCTGGATGGAGCTCCCAATCACCTCTGTTCTCATTGACAACTTCCATTAACATTCCTGCTCAACCTGGCAGGAGAGTAACTGAAGGTTAAGTGGGGTGAGAGGGTGGAGGGTTAAAAGACTGGGGCCAGGATTGGTTCTGAGGGTTCAGAGAGAAGAAGAGTATAAGGGAGGAGGGTGGAAAAGGGGAAGAAGAGCAGAGAGTCACAGATGGAGGGCAAAGGGATGTGATGAACCAAGTAAAGAGCAGAGAGAGAGAGTGATGGAGGAAAGGGGGGCAGGGGCAGAGCAGTACAGGGATCTGTACCTGATCTGTATACTCCAATCTGAGTGCAGAAGGACACAGTAAATCACTGATAAGTAACACCACTTACAGGTCTGCACTGCTGCTGCTAAGAGAGAGAGAGCTGAAGGAAAAGAGAGAGGGAGAGAGAAAGAGAGGGAGAGAGAGAGAGAGAGAGAGAGAGAGAGAGAGAGTGTGTGTGTGTGTGCGTGAGAGAGAGAGAGAGAGAGAGAAACAGTAGAGAGAAGAAAGCAAATAAAAGAAAAATACAATAAAGATGTTTCTGTTCACTTCCATGATTTGTTTTCTAATTCCTGTTACATATTGCCAATTATGAACATAACCACTGTACAGAAAAAAAGAAAGTTAAACAACAAGGAGGAGTATCATCAGGGGCTGACCCCTTCTGTCCCAGGTCAGCAGTGGACAGAAGAGTGGACAGGTTGACATGAACCAGGATACTGAGCACCCACTTCCTCCAGCCATTATGGATAAGAACTGAGCTAAACCACCTCTATCACACTCTGACACCAAGGGTAGCATAGTGCGGAGGTTAACATTAACATCAATAAATCTATTCTTCAATATAATATCTAAAGTTCTTGTTTCTCTGAAACTACTCACTGCCTGTCTGTCCAACCACATGCCTATTTTCCTTTGCACATAACCCGTACATGTTGCTGTACAGATCATGCTAGTGTTGGAGGCCTTTCCAAAGACAAATGCAAAGATCAGAACTAAGAACAAAAACAAAAACCAAATGCCTGCATTTTTGTTTATTGACTTGTTAAATCCTCTGCATCACTTTGTATGTCTGCCGGCCTTTCTGCCATCTATCACCTTAAACTGTATGACTAAAAACATATACAGCACACAGAAAGCTGTAGCCTGCAATATGTAAAGCTATCACTTACATGGGTAAATGTGGACCCATGTAGAGTTCAGCACAGACAAAAATGACCATAGCGTGCTTCATAGCACCTTTCCTACAACCAAATAAATATAATTAACATCAGAGAGATTACATATTAAAAACTAACTCCTAGGTACAAAGTTAAAAGGTTATGATGACAAAGTCCACTGTTGTGAGCATCTGTTCATCTGAGTTTGTTTGCAGGGATATGAACTGCGATTATGTGAAAATGAAAAAATAAAACAAAATCTGCGAACATTCAGAGAGTTGTGGCTAATAACGAATTGGAAGCCAAATCATCAAATACAGACAGATTAATATGTAGAATTCATCACTGAGACTTCCAGTGAAAGCAAATCAGATGTTAAATAAGCAAGACGTTTAAGGAGCAAGGACATATGATAGTAATTTCAAACTTTGACATAATCAATTTAAATGTTGTTGTTTTCAATATAAACAATCCCAATAATTACTGTGATGTGAGTTAGACATCTTATAATGTTATAGCCTGATGCATAGTGGAAAAAGTCAGACATAGAAGGAAAAAGTATCATAGTGAGAGCTGTATGCAGACAGATTAATATATAGCATTTATCTTCAAAAAAAGTAATTTAGCATAAAAATTAAACAAGCAAAAGGTTTAGAGCAATTTCAATCCATCTGAGGTATTATTCTTACTTAGGAACAATCTGACAGTTGTGTAAGAAATGGACCGCTTGATGCAATGCAGAAACTAAAAGTAAACATGTTTAAAATTAGTTTGAAGGAAAAGCAAAAAAAAAAAAAAAAAGCATACTGCTTGCCAAATATAGAGACGTTCATCAAAAAAGCATGGGCAAAGTAAAAATTTGGAAAAATAATAAATGATGAAAATTCACTTCAAAGGGGTATTTTAAAATACACAAAGACACACTGCTTTAGATTTTCCAGTAAATACAGTATGTTGACAAGGTTTTTGGTGTGACTGTATTAGCATTATTTTCAACAACAGCAATGTCATCCTCAGACTTTATGTGAGTATGTGCATGTGTCTGTTTGTAATTAATATAAATGAAAGGCTCGTCCATGTTTGATTGGAATTCTGAGGGCATATGACCCGACTACCCTCAGTATCCCCAATGAAGGATTAACAGGAATTTTATGAAAGTCTCACCTTATCCACACTCTGGTCCATAAAGACCAATCAGTCTAATCCTACAGCTGAGAGTGACAGAAAAAAACCTTTGTTTGGCAACATTCCCCTCCCCTGGCCAGTAACATTGTTAAAAGTCAAAGCTTATTCAGTTGAACTGCTGACAGCCAATGACATGAAAGCCACATAAGCATAGGTTTTTTTTTTGTTGATTTTTTTTTTAAAAGCAAACTCTAGCTAGAAAACAAGCAGGCTATAAATCTCTCAACTGCGGTTTAAACTTGAAACCAGGGAATTTGAAGTTATCATTATATATTCATTTCATATTTGTTTTCTGTAATTTGAACATACAGAAAGTTACAAATTGAAGCTTGAAATCTGTTTCATTTCCTCCGCCAGTCATTCTACTGCCACTAGTTGGTTAAACCTGCATTTACTTAGTCATCTCTGCGTGATTTCAGTTCTTGTATGGGAAGTGACGCCAAAGATGATCCTGTGTGGTCTGAGGAGGACTCTGAAGACAAATGAAAGCTCTGCATACAAAAGGAGAAGAATTACAGAACTCTCAGGCAGGGGAACTGCTTCCATATTTAGGGGATAAATATGTGACGATAGAGTAAAGACTCTGAGAAGCCATTCTTTAGTCTGTCTGTCACTGGGACAAATCGCAGTGGTTTTGGATGTAAGAAAGAAATACACTTTGAACAACAGAGGGTCAGGGTGCTGCAAACAAAGCCTTGCATAATCCCCATTCTGCCTGTCTCTTCTATCTCCCCAGAAACGAATGATTCTAAACTGTGGTCTTTGCAAGATCCAACAGAGTTTCTGAACATGAGTCAACCTTGAACAAGGCCAAAGACCCTGTAATTGGTACTACTGAGAGTCATCTGTGTGTCAATGAGAGTGTGTAAGAATAAGCCAGTTATATGGGAGAATAAGCCTCACTGACCCCCCCAACCCCCCGGTCTGGTTCCTACTGGCTGATTCTGTTAATTACTTTGCCATTTTTATTCTTTGAGACTTGTGAGAAATCTCTCTCACCGCCACAACTGTCCCACCCAAATCTACACCACAACCCCATAACCACCATTAACTTAATTAATTACATCTCAATATAGTGCTCCAGTAATAATCTCCACATCAGCATCAAAAGAATATCATTTTTATCCCCTTCTGACCCCAAGATTGCATTTCAGCTCCCCCCAACCCCCTTTTCATCTTTTCATCCTCACCACTGCTGCTTTATGTGGGACTGCACTTTACCCACTAACTTTTAATATTTCCCCTTTTTGTCTTTTGAAGAGCTGGTGCTGCTGCAGCTCCGTGTGGTAAAAAAATTGTTAACTGTGTGCGTATAGACTGATTTGGGAAACAGCGTAGCCTGGGAAAGTGTGTGTGGAAGGGCAGAACAGGAGGGGAGTGTAGGAGGAATGGGAGAAGAGACGAGGGGAGGGCACGGTACGAGGGAGGAGGCGCGCCGCAGCAGCTGAGCTGTGAAGAAGCTAATGGGCTCTCATCCCCTTCCCACGCCCACCGTGTGTTTTCTGATGGGCACTCAAGCGGCGAGACACATATTGGTTTGGCTACCGGCACAGAACCCCAGCCAGCTTGCTTCAATACCGCTTTGCTAGGCCTATTCGGCATCCCTCTGAACTCTGGTTAGCCTGTATGTGACTTTAGTACTGGCAGAGTATGAATAAGTAACCAACTTCTAATAATGTGAGGAGGTGGCGGTTGATCTCACTCATAGCTGGAACAGCAATAATGAGAGATGAAAGACAGCAGCATGGCTCTCAGACAGTCAGCGACACTAATAAACTAAGGGGTGTGATGAACAGGGAGCCACCACTAATTAATATTTGTCTCTGTCAGCAAAGATGGGAAAAAATTAGACGAGCAAATTTTCTGTCAAAGGGCAACCACAGCGTGTTGCATCAGCACATCTGTCCAGTTCATCATGAAGCATCAAAAGAGAAGGTATTGAAAACATCATCAGTGACGATAAGAAGATAATGAGTAGAAAGAGGTTTCTAATTCATTTCTCATTAAATATTGTTCTGTCAAATCCATCAAAATCTACACAATTACTTTATCAATGTAAATAATGGTTAAGTAACATTTAGAATGCTTATACTCTAATGGTTTGATGTGAGGAAACACAGTATATACCAGTACAACTAAATTGCTGTAGCCAAATGTGCATAACTAAAGACAGTCTCCTGGCCCTCCGCAGTCAGTCTGGACATTATCCCCTCTAATTTGTGAGAATAAAACCTCAAGCCCCTGATTAGGTGATCCAAGGAAGCCAATTGTTTTGATTGTGTTGTGTGATGTGTGATCTGACTGTGTGGAATGTGGCGACCTTTGATCCAGTGACAACATTCAATTAGATAAGGTTAACTAAATTGACCTCCTCCACCTCTGCTACTCAGCCCAGAACTGGATAAAGAGTAAACAGCTTGTACGCTCCACATTGAACCAGGGATTACTGCTGTCCACTTTAGCAAACAGCCAGCATGCCCACACCCAAACACAGCACACACATAACATGCACAAGATGTTTCTGTTTTAAAAAATAGTGAAACTATACTAATTACCTGTTCCTCTTTCTTTCTTTACTTAATAACGGTGCATTAAGAATCTTACAGGATACAGCTGGGGAGTTGCGGAAACTATAGTGCTTTTACTCTCTAAAGAGCTTAACTTGTAATTACTCATTGTAATAACTGCAGTCGCATGGGAATTTGAAATGGTGGGAGTATATAGAACTGGGGGGACTCTTTTGTGGGCTTGCGTCAGGCTCTTCACTGAATATCTCGCTGACAAACATTAAAAATAATTGCACCTTTGTGGGAAATGAATCAGGGTGCCCAGGGAATTACATTACGCCCAGTAGCTGACAAGCTAGATCTCTATTTTCCAGCTGCTGAGTAGCCAAGGGCAAGCATTTCCCTCACCCCCACGAAAGAGGAAAAAAGAGAAATGCAGGGAGAGCCATAGAAATACAATTACTTGAAGTGTTGTCTCAGTGTGAATAGAACATAAAATTAAACATTAAATGAGATGCTAGTCATCTGTTGCCAAACACCAAACATCATAGAACTGCAATTCTGATGCAAAAAATCTAAAAAGTCTTCCATCTATGCTAAACTGGCCTTTTTGACCCCTGAGAACTTCTTCAAACGTTTTTCAAGTTTGGATACAATGAAAGCTTTTCAAAATGCAACATATGACTCATGTGAGCTGGCATACAGCTGCTGTCACAAATATCCTGCTCTGAGTGAGCATGAGCATGATGATTTAGGAATTCTTCTGTTGTTTTGGTATCCAATGTGGATGGAAAACTTTTAGCTAACAACCTGAATGAAAACGTTTATCTGTATTAGTACTGGAGATTAAATTCGCAGCAAATGTGATAAAAGAGACCCTCTTATAGCCATTAAAGGCAGTCATTGGGTCTCTACACAGATCATCTTAATGAAACTGATGAGCTAATATCGTCTCCACTTTCACACGGTGAAAAAAGGCTAATTACCTCTTTCTCCCTTTTGACCCAGCCCTTCCTAGACGACAACTTTTAGAAGTGAAAAAGCAGTGACCTAGAATGACCCCTCTTCACACTCAAAGGCTAAATCTCTCTCACTCACTTACACAGCACCGTGCTGCCTTACACTGACAGCTAACTCCAGAAAAGCCTTCAGTTTTACCACCGTGTTCCCCTAAGCTGAAGTTAGTCCTGGATTTCTGCAGCTCCAGCCCTTTTCTACACAGAGCAATACTAAATATTAACATCTCCTAGATTCATGACATGCTCTTCTGCTGAAAGCCAGAAAGTCATGCATGCTATAGTGTCAACTAGATGGGATTACTGTCATGGTCTTTTGACGGTCTTCCTACAGTAGGAATACTGTTGCACATTTACTTTTTTTTTGCACATTTACAAGTACTTAACACTGCAGCAGGAGGAGAGACCACATCCCTCCAGTTCTGAAATCCTGGAAACCTTTAAATGTTCTTTTAATGTCTCTACCGCCGTGGCCTTACTTATGTAAATGTTTTGAACAGAAGATACGTTCCAAGATGTTTTCTCTGTTTCCTTCCATTTGCTAGTTTAATCATATTTCTGAATTGATTTTATGTCTTCATTGTTTATTATGTATATCATGTAATATCATTTATATTATATTTTCTTATTGTTTTAGCCTCATGCGTTTTCGTTATTTTCCTGTGACTTCATGCTTTAAAAAGTGCGACATGACTAAAGCTGTTATCTGTAATATTATCATCCTTAGAAATGATATTTTCATTGATAAGAGTTTACATTTTTTGTTCTGGTGTTGTTTATGTAATGTTGGCTGTATTATGGTATGTTTGACACTCCCTGGCTTTGATGTACTCTTTTACTTTGCTGTTAAACAACTTCCCCATAGGGATCAATAAAGTATCATTTGCACTCATCTATTCTCCATTCTCAGCATGAACCCCAACTTCTGCAACTGAGTTAAACTGAAAAATTACTGGGACTGATGTAAAGTGGCCAGTGCAAAATAGCCACATGCTAGCTGTGATATCATGTAAGAGTGGAGGCTAGCCTGAACAGCAGCTCTAGCCCGAGCCACACTCCAACCCAACCCCAGCTCTAGCCTCAGTATCAGCTCTTATCCTCATGTACATTGTCCCCAATCTCTGCCCCCTGCCCCTCAGCATCACACTCCAGCCAGACTTTAAGCAATGTGAGAGTGGCCTAAGTAGCCCAACACTTCACAGATGAACAGCTTCAGTAATGGGCCGTGATTGACCTCAATAGCCAGCTCTGAGTGGGTTCCCTCGGGTCTAATCTCCACATTACCTGCTCTGCTTCACACACACTGACTGACGAGACATGATGAGAGGGGCTGTCTCGAAGAATAAACAGATTGTTGAGGAAGTTACAGGATACTTATACAAATAAACAAATTGAACAGCCTGTGATGGTCTATTTTCACGGACCTACATTAAAGGTAAAATTGAGTGGGCCCATTTTAGTCTGCATGCTGCAAAACCTGGAGAAGAAATCTTAAACTGCACTTTAAAAGCACTTGGAAAGCAAATTTGCACTTTCTGTATATATATACAGTTCTGCATATATATACTTTCAGAGAAGTAGGTCTCTCAGGCATTTAATATCATGTCAAATGAAGTTTTGGTCAGTTCCCAACAGCTACAGAGCTGGTCACATCACTTTACAAAATAAATTGCCTCCTGTGTTTTCTCATATGGACATACAATACATGTATTTTTAGTACCATTTTGTCTACTGTAGGTCTATCAGCCAGAGAAAGTTAAATCCAGCAGCTTAAAGCCATCACGCTGCTGCCTAAGACAAAGCCAGACTGTTGATTTAACACTCAATGGAGTGAGTGAACACATGCAAAGGAGGGAAAAAGAGCATGATAGATTGACGTATGAAAGTACGGCAGGCCTTTGAAAGATTGTAATGGAGGAGGCTACCAAGGGAGATCCCAGAATTCACACCCCATCTACGGTGAAACCCATTCAAAGGCTACGGTTTCAGAGAAGAGAGCATGTGTGGCAAGTGTTTCTATGTATGCATGCTTGCGCGTGTGCATGCACTACCAAGTGAGTGGTGTGAGTGGTGTGTGTGTGTGTGTGTGAGTGTGTGTGAGTGAAATGGTCAGATCAAAGTCAGGTGGCGCTTCATTCCCACCTGCTCTCATTAGTCTTTGCGTCCACAGACTTGGAGTACTGTAAGATCCCACCTGTCTCTGACTGCTGTGGACAGATCTCTTAGGACACGCATGCACACACACACACCCACACACACCCACACACACCCACCCACACACACACACACACACACAACCACACACACCCACACACACACACACACACACATGCATACACACACGCATAAACATACACACAACAGCATGGATATGTGTCACCATATAAACAAGATAGCTTATAATTTATATATAATAAGTCAAATGTTTCTACTAACGAAAATAAAAAGAATTCGCACTGATCAATTTCTGTCTGCATGTAAAAGAGTTTGGAAGTATTGACAATAACTTCCATCGGGAACATATTTCATTTTCCTTTAATAACTTTATAATAGGTATGTTACAGTGAAACACTGTACATCAGTTTTGAAGAGTGGAATAAATTTTGCATTAACATCTAACTCTAATTTTCTTCCTTCCATCTGCAATGTAAAAACAGTAATTGAGGAGAAAACAGCTTTAATATCTATTAGGGAACTAAATATGTTTAGTATTACAGTGCTCGGGGCATTCTCTGAGGATTAATTCCATGTAGCTTTCATAATTCCCTCCAATATGTTTAAATTAAGATTAAAGATCACTTTGTTCCCCTATTCCCACAGCTCCCATGGTATGGTAAAGAGATCAAAACTGGAGGGCTTTATAGGGAACATCTTTAACATTTGCTCTGCTCTCAGTGTGCTTGATTAAATGTAACATTTTGAGATCCCAGAGTTCTGAGAAAAGCATAAATCATTGTCTCGCAGCTGCTGGCGTGCCTGGGGAAAACACATGCTATCCCTCACTCTCTCTCTCTCTCTCTCTCTCTCTCTCTCTTTTTTTGTCTTCTCTATGATCATAAAGCCCACCCGACCCAACCTTCCCTCCTCCTCTGGTGCAAGTCACGGTGGTGGAGGGGTTGGGGGGGCGGGGGGGAACACCTGCAGGCTGCCGCTCGCCCCGAAGTTCAGTATAAACCCCAGCTCCTCACACGCCCTCTAGCCCTCTACTCCCTCTACTCCCTCTACTCCTTCACACTGGCCTCGGCCAAGGCCCCCTTAGTCTTTCCCATCCATCAGCAGTGACAAGCCCAAGACCAAGCCAAAAAGGATAGTCAGCCAGCCAGCCACTGTCCGGGGATCAAAATGATCTAGAGTAGCACTGATAATTTACACTCAGGGTAGCAGTGGAGGTCATTATGAATGACATGGCCAAGGATTTCTAGTCTTAGTGATCCTTAAAGCACTGCTCTACTCTGATTAAAATCACAAATAATTTATAGATATAATACCCGTTAAGGAATACAGACATCAGTGCTGGGGTGTGCTAGTGAAGGATGACATGTCCCTGGCTCTCAGCTGGGCCCATGTGGAAGACCTGTGCCCTTCTGATCCAACCCTGCCAACCCTGGATTGCTGTCTGCTGTGACTTAAAAGCAACTAACTCACCCGCTGAGCTCCACAAGTATGACACCTCCTATAGATGCCTCTCTGTCTCTCTCATTCCTTACGTTGGTTTTTCATGCTATTCAATAATAGCATTGATTTCTCATTATTCATTGTGTCATAACAGAACATACACATGAATCGTGTTTGGTTCTTGTAAAGGGGGAGAAAATGAAAAAGAAAAAGGGTGAGAATAGTTGGCTATAGTGATACTCTGCAGCTGCCAAAAAAATGGAAATCGTTGTTAGGTCCATCTGGAACAATTGCTCAATTAGGAGAAATCATCTGGGACTGTCACATTGTAACACAAAGGGTTAATGGCAAGATATGAAATTGCTATAAGCTTTTGGATCCATAAAAGAGGATATTTCAAAGCAGCACTGCTTAGTTCTTCTGCATTAAAACCCACGCCTTTAATTGTGTTTAATTTATTAGAATGTTCCAACCTCAACCCCGTTAAATGAAAACACATTAGTCTGGATATGCGGTTTCTAGTTTCTACAAGTGTATAGGGACTCCCTCCAACCACCACCCCTAGCCACCCAACCCCAACCCCCTCTCTTCATTTTCTAAGTAAATTGGAATTTCGTTTTAATTCGCTGGTAAACAATTAGACAGAAAACAGATGTCATTGGCCATATTTGAAAGCAACTCATCTCCTTAGTGAATTAACTTTGCATGAAAGAGTGAGAAAGAGTGACAGAGATAGAATAAAGATTAAAACATGTGTCAAAGTTGCCATTAAAATGCTGGTCAACAAATTCAGTTACTGTGTTATTGGCTTTTGGTATAAAATTTAACTGTCCATTAGATCAAATATGTTGTATCAGAAGTGACCTCAGAGATTTGGGCCTTTCTGAGCTCTGAATAAAAGGGAAAATGTAAGACATGGAGGAAATGGCTTCTGGGACGAATTAAAGGATCCATAAGTAAAGAGCTGGTGATTTCCAGAGCCTGTCATATCTACTAAGAAATGAGACAACACAGAGATCACACAAACATGATCAGTGGGGAAACACTGATGGCAAGGTTTCTCTTAACTTATAAGTCAATCATATGCGCCAAAACATAAAAATACAAATCAAGATATATGCTTACACAAAAACCATGTCATGAGAGTATATATTCAAACACTTCACTGACTGCACGCTGGTAGCTTGATCCCGATTACAAACAAGCTCCCCCCTTCTTCCTTAAATAAATATTGTGCTTTGAGAATTGGGCGGACAGATCCCACAGCACTGCTGTGCTTTGTGTTGCATCTCTACAAAAACCAGAAGCGACTAATCAAATGTAAAATAGAATATAAAAGTCGATTGTGGCTCATTATATCTTAATGTTTTCAGTATGTCTATGGTGTAAGAAGTTAGCTTTTTTCTTACTCCCCTACCCCGGTCCTACGCTCGATGTATAATGATCTCGCTTTAAGAATTTGCTAAATGGAATCAACAGAGCCACATGGGACGAATAAAATGTGTTTGATGCCAAGGCCAAGTGCTCCAACAATTCAGAAATGTCATGATCACAAAATGTTGAGCCTCTGAGTCGATCCTATGGGAGCAAAGGGTGCAGCACATTTAGAGTGGTGCTACCCCACCTTTCATCTCTGGCTGAATGAGGCGTTGCATCCATCATTCTATTAACGCTGCTCTAACAGGCTCCCAGTCACCCTCTGGATGACAGCGGGGACATGGGACATGTGGACTGACCAAAAGCTTTGATGTAAGCCCGACCACTATACAATACACAGACCTATAAGTAGACACCCCAAAAAATGCCTGCGTGCACACACACTAACGTTGCTAACTCTTCCCTCGGCAGCGTGTTTGACACAACACACATACGCATGAAGAGAGAGTGAGAAATGTTCCAGTCTGGTGAAATTGTTACTGTCAAACCACACTGCTGTCTCCAGCTTTGACTCTATTGACAGGTATATAGCAGATAAAAGAAAGATTTCTGGCAGAGGGACTCTGTCTGTGTGTGTGTGTGTGTGTGTGTGTGTGTGTGTGTGTGTGTGTGTACATGCGTGCGTTTAGATGTGTGCGTGTCTCAGTGGTTTAAATTAAAATACAAAGAAGTTAATGTTTAAATTGCCTTTGTTCACTGAGGTTTCTTCTTTTGCACCCGTCACAAGCCAACGACATCATCTCAAAACAAAGGCACAGAGGTGTATGGGTATAGAGGGGAAAAGAAGAAGAGAAAGAAAGTAAAAGTAGTGCATGCTAGATGTGAGATGACAATAAACCAAAAGACAGAGACAAGATGCAGACAGTGAGAAATAAAGCATGAAAGCAACCAAAAAAGCAAGAAACAAAGAACATTAAAGACAGAAGCAGGGGGAAAAAAGAGAGTATCGAGGCAGTGATGAGAAGGAGTGCAGGCCTCCACTGCTCCACATCTGCTGGAGATATATCCAGTGCTTCTGGGAGTCAGCCCCCCTCCCACCTCCCCTTCACCTTCATCTTCTCTCCCCCTCTTTTTGCTTCCTTTTGGTCTTCTGGTTTGTGTTCAGATCAGGTTTTAATATTCAAAAATATGTACTGTCTTTATGAGCCATTGCTTTGCTGAAATAATACGCTCTCTAAATCAAAGTAATAGTCTGAGGCTGTGCACTAAATAGAATTTACCAGAGTTCCTAAAAATATTTATCTATGACTGTGAGGTTGTAAAAGGCGGAACAACCTATTGTCAGAAATATAACGTCGCTTTTAAAATCTACTCTTATGTCATTGTTACGTTCGGGAAAATTTATTCAATGACTGTCCTGACATTTATCAAACTCTGAGTTGCCTATGAAATGTAAGCTTTTCCCTGCTTTACATTCTCAATTTATAGCAGTGTCTTGATGCTCTGTTCGCAAGCAATAGGAAAGTGATTGACTAGGTGACATTCAAACAGCAATGGAATTCCTGGTTAGGGATGACCTCCCAAATCCACTGTCTCTAAACCATACTTATCTTCTTACTTCACTACACCTTAAGCTACAGCTGTATCTTCCCTTCACAGTCTGAAACAGCCTGAGGCCAGCTCTATCTCCACCTCAGCGCTGACATGTTTAAGGCTCAGGGGCCTGATGTGATTCAGGACCCCGTTTGGGGGTTTACGTAAGTCAAGGCCGCACGATGAATCTCCGCAGCCCTGTATTAAAAGTGATGTACAGTTGTGAGTCCGAAGGCAACTCTGAAGACAAATACTGCAGGTGTATTGTTTTACATTGTCACCCCAGGCTTCTCCAGTATCTGTTGTTTTGGCAGGAGGGGGTTGGTGGGACAGCAGCCCAGAATGTACTTTGAGAAAAGTCACCTTTTGTGGGCTTTTAGAGACCTGGGACCAACTGAAGGCCATGACATAGGAGAGACTGTCAAGTACATCCACTTCTAAACGTATCAGTCCTCCTTGGGAGCCCAATAGGGCTGCCTGAGAGGAGGACTAGTTGCAGTTGCAGGGAGGGGATGAGAGTTTAGTGATGACATACTGATATTCATGGCCCCCTTAACAGAAGAAAGCATTACATGAGCAATTTCGGCTTGAAAGAACACTGGAGACCAAACTGTAAAGATGAGGACATACAGTACCTGACTACTGCTATAGATACATGACATGCACCCAGCTGTAGTCATTAAATTATCCAACTTACTAAATCAAGCACTATAGCCCTTTGTAGCTCTTTTGGAAGAGCTACTGAATAATCCAACACCCTCCCTCTGAACATACAAGCATACACCCACATACTCTGACACAAACACCAGAAATATAATCTCTGCTCCGAGGATACAATCAAAAAGTGCAACCTGACATCAGTGCAGCCTTCAGCAGCAATCCTCGCGTGGTTAGCTGTTGTTAGCCAGCTCAACCCAGCGCTGACAGAGACTAACTGCTGTTTAGAGAACTCTTGCTGCCTGTAAAGAGGCGCCGAGTTGCCAACCCTGCCTCAAGAATACTGGAGTGGAAAACACTTATCGGCTTTACTAAACAAATAAGTGAAAGGGGGCACTGCGTGACATTATGGGAGGAAGGAAAATATGACGACCTAAACAAACCGAGAAGCTTGCATTAGATCACCAATAATTGAGATGGAATATGGACTACCAGTGCCTGTCACAAATCCAAACACCACAACCATGTCAGGAAAATGAGCTAAAAAAAACTGATATATCAAAGCGAGGTTGTGATTTGTGATTTAAAAAACTACACAGCTTGAGTAGGAAACTGTACCACCAAGGAATGTACTTTGATGAATGCAGTGGAAAAAGAGAAGGAGAAGAGAGGAGAGACTGCAATGCATGTACTTAAAACATTTCAACAGCTTTTACCTGAGTTCCTGCAATCGTCTCCTTGCTGAGGGACCTGAACAGAGAACGCCAGCAGGTCAGGGGCCAGAAGAGATTCAGGCTTGCGGATCTCATTAAGCCAGCGGCTCATATGAAGTTCTTTGGTGTCAGATGGGCCTTGGATCAGAGGAACGAGCTTTTCCTTAACCCCCTCTCCTGAACCTAAGGGATAGGAGTTAAAGCTTGAATAATACATTGCAAATTCCCCAGTTACCAAAATCATTTAAAATTAGAAAGACTTCTTCAAAAATGTTGCCAAGAGGATATAAAAAATGTATCTAAAAAAGAATGGTCTTGAGTGCTTCAAGGATTCAAAAATATCCATTTCATTTGAATCACTTTGTGACTTGAATAAAAAGGCATTTTTAAAGTCCAGCCCCCCGCACTGCACTTAAAGGAGCAAGAAAATGTAGAGACAGAGACACTAAATTACAGTAATTACCGAGCTCCTTATACTGAAACAGCCTTTTTTTGACTGTACAAGTATGTAAGTTGCCATATGTAAGATGTGTTTTAGGAAGAGACAAAATAATGCAAGACAATTTGCGCCAATTTGTGCTGTTCAAAAATACTGCAGAATTTTAAGCACTCTGTCAAGTAGTAATTTGGCTCTTCAAAGCAATTTTAGAACATCAAAAGACATGATATCATCCATGTACAAACTGCAGGTGAATTGGCGATAAAAATGCTAAAATATTTTAATCATCAAACAAAATGCATCAACAAACCATCTGAATTCCTGACCAACAGGAATATGGTAGACATGTACAGTAAACATTAACAAAGCAGAGTTACTAATTAGAACCTAATACCTTGTAGCTATGTTTGCAGTGAGTAGTTACCTCAAAAGTGAAACTCCGTGTACATTATTACATTAAACATCCCCTATAGATGTTCATTTTAAAATCAGAAAATTAATTGCATATGCTTCTATTTCTTTGTATTTGTATATTGACAGCTGCAATAGATCTTATAATCCCTCTGACATCATATGTGCAGTTTGACCTCGTGAACTCTGTGCTATGACACTAGCTCCAATAACATCCTTGCCATCAAAGACATGGCCAGAGCCCAATGACAGCACCCCAGGAGAAAACAGCAACTGAATCACACAGCTGGAAAGAAATCAAGATAAAGATTGAAAGAGAGAGAGGGAGAGAGAAAGACAGAGTGGAGTGTGTAAAAGTATAAGTTAAAGAAAGTAAAAGAAGAGTCTAGTCGGTCTCACTCTCTCCCTCCTACACAGGCAGTAAAGTTTTAACAGGGCACAGCTGCACACACCTGGGGTCCTGGCACACACTTTTACAGCTCCCACGGTTCCTGAGGCGCATTTCACCGTCGCACGGCTGCAGAACTTCAGCTCCAGGTTTTGGACCGAGCCCTCGAGAGTCGGTGACGGGCCAGGAGATTTCACACCTAATAAAAAAAAAAAAACAAAGTGAAAATGAAGTGCAGTCCAGCAGGTTTTAACACTGCTGCCGAGGCTTCGTTAAACACTTGATTGGCCTTTAATTGTTCTTGACCCCTTTCTTTCCCCTTTTTCTCTCCCAAAGAAAACCCAGGTGCTCTAAAACACAGATATCACCGACACCAGGCAGAGGGTGTCACGTTCATCAGAGCTCTGGCAGGGATACTGGTTGTGGTTTCCAAGATTAACCTGATGTTTTTATTCTGTGATAAACACATAAAACAAGCCAAAAAACATTTGGATATTACAGAATGTTATAAAAATTTGTTTAAAATATGAACACTCCCCAAAAGTTACAGCCTAAATTACTAATTTTACTGTAAAGTACACACACACGCGCCTTCATCGGCACACGACTAATTTGTTTTGCTACTAATCTATGCTTGTCCCTATTAAATAATTTTTTATGTGTGTATTTATCTATGAGTACATGCTGACAGGGTTGATAGATTTATAAGAGGGGACTTTTTATTTGATTCTATTTTTCATTCCTCTGGATTTGGAAATTTTCCTTTCCGACATCACAGCCATAATGTTTTAAAAAGTGCCCAGGAAGGATATTGAAAGAGATAAAAACCCTTAAATTGTCAAGTGCTTTTTCTAAATGTTTTACAGGTTCCCAGTAAATCTACTAAGTTGAATGACTTGAACATTTTGAGTTAAACAGGGACTATTAGGAGTATGAGTAATAGGCCAATATAAAGGATATATCTTTCCAAAACAATATCCAATATAGTCACTCCTGTGTCCAGCTTAGTGTCAACTACAACTCACCTAACACCAGCATTACATCACAGGAGCCTCAAGTGCTCTTCACTCTATGATTATTTCTCTTAATGGCAGCCTAGTGTGGAAGAACCTTCCATCTGCCATCTTTCCAAAATGAAACTGTTTGCACTGTGGTAAGGAGAGGGGGGATTACATACTCACCATTATGATATGTCAATGTTATTTCTATGGTGAGAGGCTATTTCAAACACATAACAGGAGGAGGAGAGAGAAATAGCTGGATGGCTAAAAGATATTATAGAGTTTAGGGAGTTATGTGCCAAACCGCCTGTTGAGAGAAGAGAGGAGGATCCATCCATCACATGCTACATTCTTCCAGTGAGCTGGAACTGTCCGAGTGAATCACATTAAATTCTTACATCACCTGTTCCGATAAGGCTTTACTTCTCAAAATAATCCCCTCTTACAGTGATAGCACTTCATTTCCTACTAGTGTCCATAACACTTTTTGTCTGTGTTTACAACTGACTGGGGCTTTTTTATGTCAAATGCTGGCCAAGTGACACTAAGATCAATAAGGCAGAACAAACAGTAAAGAGAAAATCAAAAAGGTTAGAAAAACCCCCAAATACATTAAAAAATGGACAAACAACTTAAATAAATGAAAGAGAAGAATCGGGTAGCAGGCATTTATTACCTTGTGGTAAGTGAGAAGGCTGTATTAATAAGGTACAGATGAGCGGTGCTACCAGAGAGGCTATGAAGGCTCCCCAGGTCATTACTTGGTAACCACTTATGAAGTCACCAGAAAACAGAAACCAGTCTCATCTATAGGATTTCTTTCACCCACATACACTTCTCTCCCTTTTTTCTTACTTTTCTTATCAGTCGTCATCATCATTATCACTCTCATATGTTTTTCCCCCCCAAACTCTTTCTCCATATGTTCATGTTCAGATAACTACTGTACATTTTGTATTCATGAGATTAGTTGAAAATCTGGACACTGCATTAACTCAGGTAACTTAGTTATGTTGTTTTAAACTGAAATTGGCATCTTGTGCTCTCTACTTTCAAGTAAAAAAAAAAGGAATATAGTATTATTTCTTGCAGTTGTTAATCCCAATCAACCAGTAGTCCAAGGTAGGTTTAATGTAAAAGAGCAGGCAGGGTGAACAAGGGAACGATTCAGGTAGACACATTTAGAGTGCATTTAACCAAGGGAATTACTGGCAATTGCTAAAATCCCTAACCACTGACTTCCCTCCTCTCCCTCTCTCAGACAAATTACCCAACAACCTCTTCACCTGCTGTCTGAGAGGCCCTCTATCAGCCCAGATGGAAGATGGGAACGTTAATAACCCTCCTTCTGTCTCCCTGCCTGCCTCTCAATGGTCAAACAGAGCGGTATTACATGTCTCTCTGTGGCTTTGGTTACCTTCCTCTCTACCAGCTTCCCCTGTCTACAGGACAGATGTTCTATATGAAGTGTGGAGATGGTCTATATGAATTATTTCATCCCAGAACCCAAACTCAAGATATCAAGATCTTACTCTTTGAGCTGTGTGTTGCAGGATAAATGTATTTGTAAACAAAAGACAATACGGATTAAATTATTAGGAAGTTATGCCAATTATGTTGTTCCATTGTTGGTCATCATCTTATCTGTCCATGTCTAGGTATATGAATTGGTTTATTTTAGTGAAAGCCATGAGTTGAGTTACCATACTGACCACCTTTAGAGAAACATCTACAGTATGTGCAAGCTCAGACACACACATGCATATACAGACATGCACATATGTTCACACAACATACACATCACAGTGTTATCTGATGTGATCCAATGCCAGAGGGAAAAATAGAGAATGACACAGGCACTACATAAAGCGAGACTCCATTCTCCCACTGGAAATAATATAGCTTACATACATTTGCCATAAAAGGATTGCACTAGACATTTGGCAATATTATTGAGTGTATCTCAGTGAACCTAGAAACACATGAATCACCCATCCCACTTTAAAAGAACCATCACACAGAATAGATATCCAGAGCCAATGACCATTTGGCCTTCTTTAAAAGAGTACTGAAGGTAAAATGACTGAAACAGTGATGACAAGGCTTCCATATAGCCTGACTATTCCCTTGAGTCCTTCATTCGTTGTGGAAAAGATGGAGATGTTAAAAGTGCAAGCCAATCTGGAACATGACAAAGGCAATTCCCCTGACTCTGTTTGCGCTTTGATAAATGGCACTAGGCGTATCACTGTAACATATCCCCCTTGACCACATAGATGTCCTAAAGGGCACGGTGCACCTGCTGGGGTGGTAGTTGTAGCGTGGGGCGGGGGGAACGGGGGGGGGGGGGACTCTGGACAATGTTTTGGACAGCTGTTGAGACTATAAAAAGTGGGGTACACAGGAAGAGGAAAAACACAAGGGTTGGTAGTTTGTCGGCTCGAACAGCGGAATTCACTTTGGTATATGTGTGTAATGCATTAGTGTGTGTATTACAGCCAGACGTGTGTGTGTGTGTTTCTGTGTGTGACTGAGTGAGTGAATGTGTGTGGTGCTGTTATTCGTCAAGCAAGGGCAGGTGCAAGGAGTACATAAACACACAGCTAGGGGCCAGAGGCTACAGCACTCCATCAAACACTGTGAGGGCAACCGTGGGCAGCTGGATTTGCCATCCTGAAACACTGAGGAGAGAGTGTGAAAATACGAAGAGAAGGAGGGATGGAAAGAGAGTAAAGAGAGAACAAAAGAGAAAAAAAAAGAAGAAACCCGCAGTGATGGGGCAGTATAGGACATGGAGCTGAGTGTGCATGTATGTGTGTGTGTGTGTGTTCATATATGTGCAGGACATCTGCAGACTTGAAAGCCATGTTTTACACATTAAAACATGTCCTGCTCTCGCTGCTTTGAGAAACGACATGGGAAAGTTGTCCGCCTACAACACTTGACCAGGCGAGTCTACATTCTAAAACTAGAAGCACAATGTTGTATTAGCCTACATTCACTAAACTCTCAAACCTCAGAAATTATAAGCAATTTTCATTTCTGATGCTATGGAAAACATTTAGTGGATAAGCCACGACATTCACACGGGAACGCTGAAATGTTATAAGATGAGGAATGGGGAGGGAGAAAGCCTCCTCTCTGTGTGAAAAGTTTGTAATGTCTACTCTCACACTTCAGGAAGCATTCAGAAGAGCCGTTAAGTGCTGATGTAGAACCTGTAACTGCCACTACTGCTAGAGGTGAGATCAAAGTATTAATTATATCAGGGAATTGGTTGATGCACGCTACGAGACTGAAACAAAAACAGGCTGAAGCAGATATGGAAGGAGGTACAGAGACATGCAGTATATATAATACACACTTATTTGCAAAAAAACAGCCCTGCAACAAATCCTATATTTATGATGGTTTTTATTTAATCAGTTTTAGAAGGGTGTTGATTAATTTTCCCAGTCAGTACATATCTTGGTCAGAACTCTAAATGTAAGGGTTCCGCATCAAAAATGTGCCCGTTAAAAAATTAATATTGGGTGATATATTGTTGTCAGATTTTTTTTAAACCTTTGAATATCAGCATCAGCCTAAAAAAAAAAAAAAAATCTTGTATCAGTCAGATTGAAGAGTTCCACTATGTTTCAGATAATCGCTCCCTGGCACGTTTTAATGCATTAGGGATCAGTTTTATATGTGATGATGATCAGTTGACAAGAGGATGTACACTATCGCCAAACCCTAATGGGCAGGTAGACAAAGACAGACAGAGAGGGAAAGAGAACCTAAAGTACTAAAAGCTCAGAGTCTGGCAACGAGCCCATAGCAGCTAGAGGGCTGACAGAAAAAGAGGTAGACACAGACAAGTTTGGGTAGACTGAAACCAGCCAGCTGAGCCATTAAGTGCTGATGCAGAAACAATAACTGTCTCTCCTAAGTCAGGAGGGGCTGAAGTAGAAGCAGTAAGTAGGAGCAGGTGGTCTGCTGGCATCTTGCCCAGCACTGACACACAGCAAAAATACAGACACATGCAGAGAGAGCGGGACAGGAAAACAGACAAGGTGAACCAGTAGTGGTTTATCCTGCAGTTAAAGCTGAGAAGAGAGCAGGTCTGGCAGTGGGCAAACACAAATCTACAGGTGAGACAATCATCTACAAAATCTCAGTTAAAAAAAAACATAACTCTATGCTTTTAAATAGTTATCATCACTTGTACTGAAGAAATAGTTTTTGGCATTTCAATAGAAAACGTCCATTTTGCTTCTCTCTACCAGAAACAGGAAAAAAGGGTATATCAGGCTACACTCAAGAAACGTAAGCGGTTGCAGTAAACTTACCAATGTAACACTTAGTGTGCATTGGGGCATTTGCAGGAAAACATTGGTTACACACAGGAAGATGCATTTTACATTTAGAATAAACTGAACAGGAACTGCGCAGTTTACAAGAAGCAGCGATAGTTACCATGAATAAATAACCACACCAACACACACAAAGGCCCTCTGCCAAGGTTTTGGTTATTATAGCATGAATGAAAAACCTCAATCAACAGTCCATACTTGTGCACATACATGTATGGAAGTGATACTTAAACTAAAAGAACCCTTGTGTTTTAATGCTGTTGTTAGACAGACAGAGAACGGAGAGTAAGACACATGCAAACAAGTGTAAATACACAGACAAAAATATGTGAGAGCCCAGCAAAAGCTGCTTCCAGCACATTGGAAGGTTAGAGTGTCAGAGTATGCAAGTGTTACTCACTGCTTATAACAGCCGTGGTATAAAGACAGTGATGGGGTGTAAGTGCTGGTGGTAGCGGAGGCTGGGGGTCTAATTTTCATGATTACCATTCCCTCCAGGTGCTGCCTGCCTTTCTGTCTGCCCACTAAAGCAGTGACACATGTTCTCTGCTCACTCAAACCGTGGTTCTCTCTGCCACCGAATTACCACAATTAAGGAGTCTTCATGCGGAAGCAATTTGGCCAACACTAATGGGGCTAGGCAGTGGGGTTGGGAAGACAGTGAAAGAGGGGGGGAGAGGAGGGAAAGATAGAGTGAGATGCAGAGCAAAACTGAAGGAAAGAGTTATAGAACAAGTGAGAAAGATGAGAGAGAGTAGGAGAAAAAGGGAGAGACAGATGTGCAAAGAGTGACAGAGAAACATGTGCTGTGACATAGAGGATTCCCGCATTGCCACTTGTAAGGAGACGATTAGTCGGTGGTGAGATAGGCCATTAAAACACAGTTCTGGATGAGAGGGCCTGCCTCTCAATCTCCCATATCCCCAGCCTAATGCTGCCCTGACAAATTTGGTTAGCATAAGAAACAAGGGCATTCTGGCTTTGAAGTAACAGCCAGGATGGAATGCCAGTGTGGTTCCACCATGAGAGAGATGCTCGAAACTACAGACCGCAGCTAATGATGCTAAACCAGCCCCTCCGTCACTGAAATGTTACTCTGGATTACTGCACTCTTTCTCTCTCTCTGACTCTCAAGATCTCTGTGACTCTATAACTCATGGTTGCTCTTTTTCACATGCGTCCTCCCCCCTTTCCCCTTTTCTTATGAAAGAGCATTAAAGTGAAACGCAGCAGAACGTTCTTGTTTATCAATAATCCACTGAGATCAATATTTATGTCTCAGCTTTGCAGAGGCTGACTGTGTCTGTGTGTGGTGGTAGCCAAGACGTGACTGGGGTTTTGGTGCTGCTGAAGAACTTCAATGGGAGTTGCAGTGGAAATTTATGGCCTTGTGACGTGGAGCTATGTGCTCGGTCGGCACTAGTCACTACCCTTAGATGGGATGGTTGATTCACAGCAGGGAGCCAGCTCTGCAGACACTACCCAATAACATAAATACAAACAGATTTATTTAGGGCTGTCATTGATTCGGGGCTTAGTATCATGCGGAGAAGTCTGCTGTGGGTGCTTTAAAGCACAGTTCTACTTGTGCATTTTGTTTCATGTCTCAGTGATTCCCTCTACTTTGTGTATGTTAAGTTTATTAATCTAATTAACAATTGATTATCTTCTTTTTTAAGTTATGCACTGTGATATGTAATCCATATGATGAATCTTCCCATTATTCATGTGGGGATGAAAGTAAAGGCTTGTGTCTCTACAGTTATGGTTTTATTTTATGCTTCAGTGAAGCTCCAGTGTTGTTGTTCCACTCAATAATTTCCTGATCCTATTTTATTCACTTTGAGTGACTAATAAATTTACAAATGTTAAGTCTGTGCTGCAATATACAACGATCTATTCCATACCATAAATGTCTTCTGCACACCTTGACATGTCTTCCTATGTCTGGTAAACACATTACCTAATGATGACATATTGTAGCAGCCTACAAGTCTTTACCATGGTAACATTTCATAAAACATGGCTGCAGGGGGGTTTCATATCATGTTTCAGTTTATCCTCCCGAGGGAGACGAGTTGAGTTCAAACTCTGAATGACAAAAGCTTAAATCTACAAAAGCTCTACCCATGCTTGGCCGACTACATAAACTGCAACACTGCACTACCAATGACCAGCCAGGTTTCTAAAAAGCATGATAGATCTTTGTGATTAACTACCAATTTAAGGGCTATACCATGCCAAATGTATATTGGATTTAGTGGTAAGTGGAAAGATGCCTTTGAGAAACCATCAATGATTCATATCAGAGTGCAAAAATAAAAAGTTGGACATGAAACCCGGGCTTCCAGATCCTGTACTGGGATCATCCATGTTCTCAAACATGCCTGGAATCACATCTTATTTCCCATGACAGAAAAGTGGGCTACTATTCAAACTAACAGCAGAGAGAAAATCCTTGGCGCACTCTCAGTTGACTTCTGATTTCTTTTAAATATCATCTTTCGCCAGAAGCCTGCGGACGGTGTGAGGAAAGGGGAATGATGAATGGAGAATCATGGTGAGAAATGACAAGCCTGATGTCCCCTGATGAGCGTCTGACGTCACCATGAGGTGGATGTCTGTGTGTGTGTGTGTGTGTGTGTGTGACTGAGAGAGAGAGAGTGAATGTATATGTTTTACGTGTGTGTGCATGTGTAAAAGGGTTGTTTGATGGAAGTTGACTAGAAGTTCAGTTTGATGGACAGGCACTTCACACTTATTAAATATACTGATATCCATCAGTGTGTTCTGTAAACCTATGTCCAACTGTGGGACAACACAACACAACAAACTTCTGTTTTGCATCCACCTCGCGGGCTGCTCTTATTAGTTCGGGACTGAAGTGAGCGAAACAGAAAGAGCAGAGAGATTCAGGAAGACAAAAGAAAAAGAGGAAGGCCTGAGTCTGGATTGACTTAAAACATCATCACAATCTGCCAGGAGTGGAGCGAGGGCCGTCTGTGGCTCATTGAAGTTTTCATTGACAAGAACCGTCTCAAGTTCCATCCAAGATTTATTTATCGGTTCTCTGATGCTGACACAACGTGTTTTTAATGTCAGAAATAAGGTTGCGTATGGATGAAAAAGCCCCTCTTTCTTTCCTTTCCCTCCTGCTTTCTTCCTGCCCTGATGTCAATCCGTGAGGCAGACAAGTAGACAGGCAGAAATTTCTCTCAAACCAATAAGTTACCTCTTCAAAGAAGAATGGATACTTGAGTGAGGGGCCAGGCCACGCTGAAACAGACATCTCAGGGTTTTCATTAAGCTTCCCATCTCTTTACTGACATTTGTGACAACCACAAACCATGAAAAAGGCTCTTGTCCTTCGTTCTTTCACTTTCATTGTGGAACAATGAAAAAGGACTATCAAAATAATCTCCATGAGCTAAGTGTATGGGCCCATTATATGACAGGGCAAAGCTGCATGTTCCTCTGGCTTGTCTTGATTAATAGATAGGAAACATTAAGGTTCTGAGTAAGAAGCACATGTCAGCCAAAATCTGCACAGGAAAACAGTGGAAAACTGAATGCGCATAACCTCCTCTGTTCAGTCTCATAGCCAGGAGTATGCTACCAACAGCTGCATTATAGGCAAACAAGAGAAACTCCAAGGAGAGTGAAAAGCAGGGAGAAAAGATAGACGGGTATGTTCTGGGACCAGACAACATAAAGTGCACAACATACCAGGGATCGGCTTACAGAGGTGACAGAGTGATATGGAAATGGACACTTTTTCCCCTCCAATAACACTGAGCTATTACCGACACTTATTGTGCCGCAGCGTCACAGGGGGATTTGCGTCAGACCCATACTCCTGAAGGCAGTTAGATCACAGGGATGTGAACTGCTGGCCATGACAGGAGCAGCCTTTTTCATGCAGTGCAAAAATGCGTAAAAACTGTTGTTGACAAGGTCTAAGAGATTGCATTTGTTTCCAAGCAATGGGAAATATCAGTGTGAAGCAAAGTATAAATAAGTCTCCCTGACGTAACCTTGAATAGTCTTTTTTCCGTTCTTTTCCCTGTTTCTCTCATGACCACCCCATCCCCCCATTTTATGTGTAGGGGGAACTTGTAAAAACAAAAGACCTGTTTTAATAATGATACTGTTATGAGTGAGAGCATAACTCCTGGACTATTATTATCAACATGCTTGTAGTCGCTATGCAATGAGAGCATAGGCTCACTGTATCCAAACATTCTTGCCATCATTTGCCTTAAATGGGATCGTATGCTGAGAGTTCAGGAGTACATATAGGATTTGTTAAAGACGGAGGTGGGTACGCATCTGTGCATATGTATGTCTCTTTACATATGTGTGTGTGTGTGTCTAACGTGACACTCAATTAGGTGCCAAAGCTGGCTTTAATAAAAACAGAGCCAGAGAGCCAATGGTCAGTTGTGTTTCTCAGCACTGAGGTCCACCCCACACTCTCAGCCTCTTTATTTCCTTCTTTCAGACACTTTTCCCTTCAACCTATATTTTCCTTCTCTTTTTCATTTTTCATTCTGCTCATTATATCGTTCACTCTCTCTCTTCCTCTTCCTCTGTTCTTTTCCCCCTATATCTGTCATGCTAAAGTTATGTCACAGCTCATATATCACCCAGCAATCATCTAGAGCACGTCTGGTGACCACCACCAACCAACTTCTACCAGACCACCCCCCCCCTCCTTCGCTGGTCCCATAGTCCAGACCACCACAGAGATCTGCAGCCAGAAACCCAGCTGTGGTAGCTACATTAGAGCTGAATCCATCACTGGTGGAAATGCCAATTTTATGCCGATTTAAATTAACTTGACTTTTTGTCTTTCAAACGGAGCTTTTTTTCAAGACACTAAAGCAGGAAAGCACCAAAATGACCAAAATGAGATTGGCTCAAACGCAGAGAAAAATTATTGATAGACTCATGCTTACTGTAGCTGCCACTCTATTATAGCAAAACTGATTTTCCTCAAGTTCATCATTGTGTAGTCCTTGTAAAGAAATATCACTGATCTACATTCAATAAGTCATTTTGCTTAGCAACAACTCTTTCAGGCCAATAACAAAAAAGGGAAAAAAAACAGGATATGAAACATTTCTACTACTGGCTGTGTTTAAAAGTAATAGACAGGAAAAATCATCCTTTAATAATGAGCTGTCTAAAGTTACTGTCTAAACTCTGGAGCATCCCAGCCTCTCTGTGTGTCATCTGGAGTGTTTACTGCCATGTCACGGCACCAAGACTTCTAATTTCAATTTGAACAGCAAAAAAAGGAGCAAAAACAGAAAAAGCACATACACATGTATGCAGTAAACAAACACACTTATTCTCACGATCACATGGTCATAATATAGGCAATATTTACAGTACGAGGGCAAGAGATCAGTCATATTTTCCAAGCCAGAGTTGTACCATCTGCAGGTTTAAGAGATCTCTGTAACTCATCAGTGTGTACTGTGCTATAAATACATCTGTTGAAATCTTAAGACTTGAGTCCACTGGGGATGCCATTGCATGAATTTAAATCCAATAAAGCTATCAACAACAAGGAAAAGATAAAGATGACAATAAGAAACATTCAGATTATCTGTGCTCTTAGCAATGTACAGAGTCAGGATTCTAGGATTCATCAAGATCTATTTCAGATTTTCAAAACTGACGTAACATCTATTTAAAAACTGGGATAGATGGCAAGAGCTATAACTATCGTTCATTCACGCACTGTCATTTATTGACACTGGTTTCAATAATATGTATCCCCTCTACATTTTTCTAGCATCGTTTTGTACATAATGTCTTGTTTGTTGGACAATCTCTTATTTTTAAATGCCATTATCAAAAGGCACATTCATGGTTTGCTATGTTTTGGAAATGTGGCATGTTTTCTACAGGATTCAGGTTTTTCACATATATGTAACAGAAATGGATCAGTGAAAATGGAAATGTGTGCTGACTTTTCAAACACTGAATATCCAAGTATTTTTGAGAAAATGCACTGAACAGTGAGCAATGAGATTTCACTTTCCCTGCACCATAATTAAACACATTCTCAGCATATCCTTTTGCACAACATACTGTACTCTCACACAAATGCATGCAGACTGGAGCAGTGTGTGGGAGGTCACTGTGGTCAGTGTGTCGCTGAATCTGAGGTTAGCAGTGGCTACAGGCCATGGTAGGCAGGAATTACAGGCTCCATTCTGCTACTATTACTGCTGCTGCTGCTGCTACTATGGCTGCTACTGCAAACCACAAAAGCATCCTGGAAGTATAAACAAAGAGAACATGTAATACGGCTTGGCCACTGACAATCACAGCAGAAGAGAAGGAAAAAAAAAAAAAAAAATATATATATATATATATATATATATATATACAGGATTAGAGGAAGAAAAATGAGATGGCGTGAGACAATAAATGCAGGAACAAAACAAGGAAAGAGTGACAGATGCACAAAAGAGAAGAAAAGGCAAACACTGGAAGCACAGAATTGCAAAGCAAAAAACAAAGCAAGAGATGTAGAAAAAAAGACAATAAAAAGCAAGCAAAAAAGAAAGAGTGGGTTTTGTGAAAGCACTGAGTTGTTTCTACCCTCATTGGGCAGCAAACAAGGCCGAGGTTTAGTAGGCACATGCTGTGAGAATGCGTGTGTGCACAAACACACACACACACACACACACACACACACACACACACACACACACACACACACACACCTCCCTACAGACCACCTCTACATTTTCACCAGACAACCAGACACATAAAGTATGACATAGTGTTTTCTGCCGAGCTCACCAATAAAATACAACCCTAGTGTGAGCTTCACTGGAGTGCAAAAGGACAACGGTGGAATAATGTGTCACCACAGAAGATTCTGCTCACATCTGACTCATGCACACGAGACCGGCACTGGAAATCAACATCTAGCTACAAACAGTTGTGCGACAAACCAAGCTGTCATGCAACAGGCAGTGACTGACAATGTCTTATTCTCACAGAAAATGAGATTTTACGCTTTGTTTTCTGATTTCACTCAATCATCTCTGGATTCAAAGACCAAACACAGCCTAGACTGCAATAGGCCGCCTGCTGGGTTACTGTTGTAGCTGCCACAAGTCCTAACGGCTGTGTTCCAGTCAATTGCGATGATTTTAAGTGTCTCGCTGTTTCTTTCTGTCTGACAATTATTTTGAAGAACATTTAACAATCTGTCAGTACCTTGAGATTAAAACTCAAGTTTTGTTTAGGTTCCCCCCTTGCTGATTTGTGTAATTTTCTTTGGACAGGGAATGAAATCTCATACACAAATGGCTCCCCCGCGAAGGACACTGACCATCTGTGTTATCAGCTAGACCTCGATATGAAACACCTTCCACTATTGAAAGACCATGTAACATCAAAAGGCTAGAGGGGAGTAGGAATTCCTAAAGGAATGAAAAAAGCACATGTTCAAAGTGAAGCTTTTGTTTGCCATGTTGAGTGTTTGGCCTCAGCGTGTGCATGTGTGTGTGTGAATGTGAGTCTGTGTGTGCATGTGTCAGCCATGTCCTAGCAGTGAGCATCAGGTCCACTGGTTGGTGACACAAGAACAAAAACAAGACTCTACTCTGTATCCAGATCTTGTGAGCATTGTAACAGACCCACCACTTTTACCGCTAACAGTCGGCAAGTCACACTAGAGGAAAAATGCAGCCACTGCTAAGATGGCAAACACTTCTACCGCACGGAGGGCCTAATAAGTGGCACTATGTCAACAGTTAAACAGAACATTCCCCAAAATTATTATAAGTTGGAATTTCTAAAAACAAGCACTACAGTGAGTGTTTCATCAGGGGATATGATAGTAAAGGCTCTGTAGAAATCACATCGGGTTTGCCTTAGTCAAGGAAACAACTCAAAGTGAAGTGAAGCAGAAGAGTGAGTGGGAAGGCAAGAGGCCAGCAGAGAACAGCCAGCAAGGTCCCATCATGACGTTACAGTATGAACAAACCTCACAATGCTCACAGAAACCAAAAGTATTCAGCAAGGTTGCACTGGATGTGCAAGCAGATGCACTACAGTAAACATAGTTCACAACAGTTTACTGTCCTGCTAAGTTTACTCCTTTTTTCTTCTTGCATCTTCTCTTTTTCCATTTATCTTCCACACTTAAGCTGTCACACCAAAGATTGAGAGGGATTGGGACAGTTAACATCTTCCTTAAGGCCTATGAGTGTCACCACAATTTCAAAAGCAGATACACAACTAGACATTTTTGGTTATATCATAGGAATTATTGCTGAGTTTTTTCCCCACTAAACATATACTTACACAACACATCACCTATTCCCCTTCACTCTCCTGCCTTCTAAACCCAAACTCTTTCCCCCACTGCTCTTTTTCTAACCTGCCAGCACACGGACCAGATGTGCAAATGTTTCTCCATGTTGCTATTCAAGCCCCTTTCCAAGAGAAAGGCAGAGTGAGGGGAGAGGAATATTTGACTTCACTCCACGGGAGACCAGTTTCATAAATTTTGGCGGCTACACAACGGTGAAAAAGGTAGCTTGGCTGGCTTGGCTGAGGGAGAATGTTGACGGCATACCAAACAACATGATCCTAATGAGTTGGAAAATCCCTGGCCCTCCAGAGGACTGTCCAGATGCTACCGTCATGAGAAACGCTACTGTTTTATTGAATTCAGGCTCCCTCCCTTTCTTTAACAAGGGGCAAAATTTATTATTTGACCATTAAGGCATCCTAGGCGACATGAAGCGTAAAACTGTTTCAGAGTTAATTTGCCCTCGGCTGCAGGTCCAGTACCCCACACTGGGCACAAAACAAGTTGATCTTGCCAAAGTGTCTCACATGAACTTGTGTATTTGAAAACCTCAGGTTTTGGATATGTGCTTGAAACTGTGGTATAGGGTGTGCAAGTCAATTTGCCCATAACTAACAAGCTACTATCAGGTTGACTTGCTTTGGGCACATCATGGTCTGGCATGTCTCCTGATGTGCTGAGCCCTGAGAAATAACTGTAAATGTTTTCATAAAAGAGTCAAATCACTTTAAGCGAGAACTGGTGCTAAATTGGTACCGGTTCATGACTGGTCAGTACCAAAATATTAATAGGCTCCTGGGAAAATGATGCTGCTATTGGTATTTATGTAACATTAATTCATTCTAACATTTTCAAATGATGACGAATGACGATCCCTTAATGATGACGAAGCTGTTGGCGTCAAACAATTTGACGTTGCATAACTGCGTGTTTACATTCTGTGCTTTCCAGTCATGGCTGACAGACAGACAAACAAAGGATAGTAAATGTACTTTATGGGGAAAGAGAGATTTTAATAAATCAACTACAAAGATGATCGTGTTAACATCTAATATAATATTCTAAAAGAGACCAGATGGGCAAACTGATGCAGTTTCTCCATTGTTCTTTGACTATTCATGGTAGAAATGATGCACAGAATGATTCGCTAATGGATACATTAATCTCCTGTGTGGGTATTGTTTTATTTTGCCAAGTGACTGAGCTGCCATTGCAGAATTATAATTGTGTCTCTACAATAACAACTGCTTTATGAAAACAGCTAAAAAAACACAAGGAGCCCCTTGCCATGCTAAGCAATTACGATCACATTCTGTTCACTGGAAAAACAGCCTTTGCTCCACTTTGACATACCCTGACCCTACAGTACATACAAGTGAATTTGAAAGCCATGAAGACATGGGAAAAGTTAACAAGTCACGTCTTTCATTTCACTATTTTACTGGTTCGCTGCAAGATATCCCTTACATATTAATTACTACACAACAGCTGCTCAGATATCAGCAGAAAAAGATCCTGATTATTATCTCAAACAGGTAGCAGAAATTCATGAAACTGAACTACGGAGTAGGAGGGAATTAGGACTGGGTTATATGGCAAAAAAAATGATCATGATCATTTTTTCCATATTGATCAAAAGATATTTATCACATATATATATAATGTGATAATAGTGCCATTTGAATGAATATCCTCACAATGACTGAAGCCTGAAGAAAACAGAGGGTTTATTATTTAAACTTTAGAATATAGTTTATAGCATAACATAAAAAATAGAATAACATAATGTAAACATTTAACTGTTCAAATATGATTTGGTTTAGATTAGATTTTGTTATAAAAGAATATAATGAATAATACCTAAATGTAAACATTTGTCACAAACTTTGCAAACATGCTTTATCTACTGTAACAAAACAATACAAGTTAGCTTGCCTTGTAACTTATTAAAATAATGTAAATAAAACTAAAAGCTGTGATTTCTACAACATCAAACTTCTTCGGCAGGGCAGCAAACATCTCAAATGTTTGTAGAGGTATGACCGAGACAAAAAAAGGAAACAATTGGATCCCAAAGGTCCACAAAGGTAAGATACATTTAAAAGATAATAATAATGTACTGGTTTTACATCTCTCAAATGTTTTAGAGGTAGAAATCCAAGTAAAAAGTGAAAAATTGTTATCCAGTCAGTATGCTACATCTTCTATATACAGTATATACAGTATTCTGCTGTAACCTCTTCATTTATCTTACTGACTTCTTTATTTTCATCACAGTTTTCTGTATGAAATTACACTAGTGTTACTAGTGGTAACTAGCCTTTCGTTACTACTCTGTTTATTAGTTTCTAGCTTAGCTAGCTTAGCAGTTAGCTTTGTGCATTCACAGTCAAAGCAGCCTCGTTAAAACGATGGCATGTGATGACTGTTCCACTAGAGAAGCGTGTCCATGAGTTAGAGCAGCTTTTTCCGGCTAACATTACTTAAGACGTGACAGGCACTCCAGATAGTCAAAGCTCTGCTAGTGATAGCACTAGCGTAGCCTCGTTGGCTGTGGTAGGAAATGGTTGTGTACTTTGTCATGCAGGCCAAAAACTGCAGACTGACTGTTTAACATCATTATCTACATCTATTTTATTGCGGTCCTGAATTGAGATCATTTTATTGTCCAGCACAAGAGGAAATTTCTGTAAAAGAACAAGTTATCTCCTTTAACTTCATAGGGTCTAATGTAAACTATGTTTTTTACCTGGTGCTTTGTAAACTTCATTGAGCAGATTTTCGCTGAGTGTCAATGGGGCTCCGGACACCACGCTGTGGGTCCAGCTCTGGCAGATCGCTTGGAGCAAAAGTGTCTGAGCCCGTGTAGCCTGCACAGTGAAGTGAGGAAGTTCAAAGATACACTCTGTGGTGGGGACCGAAGACCTTTTGCTCCTGCAAGAGAAGGACAACAGACAAAGAAAGACAGGGTTAGATCACATAAAAGACATGAGGTGAAAGAGAGACAGAGAGAGATTCAGGATATATTGACAATAATAAATGAAAGAATGGAGAGTTACACATAAGCGCCAACATGCACTGAATGAAACAGACACTGGTGGAAACAAATGGTTCACAACTTCCACGAATCCATCAATATCACATCGCAATATAAAACAGCTCATTGATAGCACGCGGGGCCAAATAGGTAGAACTACATTCCAACAGCAAATTGAAGAAGTACCAAGTGCAAGCCAAGCTTTCCTTAGTTACTTGGCAGGTAGATGTAGTTTGCCTCTTTGCCACCGACCCCACTCTCCCCTCCGTCAAAACTGTGATGATGATTTATGTGAAGAGATGTACAGCCCAGAAACCTGACCCTGAAAAGAATCTCTACGCATTTAACATTTCATCTGTCTCCAAGAGTGTGGAGGGAGAGAGTCTGTGTGTGAGTGCGTGTGTGTATGTGTGTGTGTGTATATGACAAGCTGATGAGTTGAGCGTTCAGGGGGATGAGGTAACAGCAGAGTCGGATGGAGTCCTCCAAGCCCCCGTCCATCAGAACCTCAGTGGACCGTGCCCTCATTTATCATCTGACACACACAGACACACTCGAGCACACACACACACACACACACACATACTTTAATTCCTCTTTTCTAGTATTCGCCTCACTGTGTCCCCTATTCACCCTCTAATCACTCATACATATCCAAACACATTCAAACACACTTCTCGCACATCTCTGATACCACACACACAAACATCTTGACACACATGCATGCCCTTCAAATCCTTGATTCAGGCCTCAGAGTTCTTTTTTCTCTCCAGCCTGTGAAGTCATTGCTCCTCAGTTCATATGATACCGTATATGACATCAGCAACAGCAGATGGAGGGATTCCCCAACACACCGACACACAAACACACCAACCAAGTCATGGATTTATACAAAGCACTGAGACCGATGGAACTCTTATCATTATGACTCTCTCTCTCTCTCCCCTGTGCATCCCTCCCTCCCTCTGCGTCCAAAGGAACCTCCGTTCACTGAAAAAACACCCAGGGAGCCTAATCTATAAACACTGCAGAACAAGCCTCTTCAGTTCCACTTCTGTTTTCCTCTCCTCTGTTCTGAGAGGCTCTCGGGCCTGGCTTTTTCAGGACTGGCAGTGCCCCCTGCATGGATACATATCGACTTTTTGGGTGTGTGCACACATATGCTCACTTGACTACATATATTGTAATGGAAGCAAAGAGGCACTGCCCTCCGAGCGGCGCTTTCGGTGAAAATAGAACCGTGACTAATTCCAGGGATGGCTGCGGCGTGTCAGGAACGAGCATCACAGTTCATTTAATCACACATCCATTTTGGTATGGTCCCAGTTCAGAGTGTGGGATATGTCACGGGGTCTCTCCCTCCGCTCAGCAGCTCTGCAATCGTTTAACTCCTCTGCTTCCCTCCCTCTCCTTCTCTCCGTGTCTCTTTATCTTTCCCTTTCTTCTGCTCCTGGGTGGTTCGGCAGGGTGACATGAGCTGTTAGCTGCACACAGGCAGGCCCAGAGTTCTTAACCGCCTGCTGTCTCAGGGGGGACTACTATGAGACACAAAGCGAGAGAGAGTTTGATAAAGAGAGATGTAAGAGTACAGAAAAAACAAAGGCAGAGAGAAAGAAAGAAACTCCAAACCTGACAGGGTCAATGAGTTTACCTTGACAGCACACATATACATTTTGAATTCCCTTGCAACATGTGGTGCATTTGGCACCATCATGAACCAAGTAATGTCATGCTTCTCCGCTATTAAAAATCACTACTGTTACATGTTATACAGCAAGACATCAATCAAACTGATTTTCATGTGCTTTTGTGTGTTCAAATGCGTGCATGCCCGTATGTGTGTACACGTAGTTAGATATCGCCGCTGAACAAAAGAAAGTGAAGGGGACCTAGCAACAATAATGTCCCCACATGCAGAGCAAATGTGCCTGCAAAGCCACTTCAATGGGAGGACTGGCAAGGGATGAAAGTTTGTTGGCTTATTCGAGTGTTTATAGCGTTTCAGGGGAGCTGTCATGTGCATGTGGTCGTCTAAAACTTTAATTATGCACCTGTTTTTATTATATTATGCCCAATTCTTTGCAAACAGCAACTTGGATCTTGGAGTTAAATAAGAAGCAGAAACTCTCATTAGGGTGTTTCGGGAATGCTGGATGTGAGGACAGCCAGACACTCATCGGATTTCATTAAGTAGCTGGCACAGTCAGTGTTTCTTGCTGCAACATGGTAAACAGCTTTCTGGCAGGCAGCTCTTTCACTGTTACCACAGGCTTTGAAGGAAACAAAAGTGTCCAAAAATAAGGAGGTAAAAATAGCAGCACTAATAGCTCTAGCATTAATCAATTGTAACTACGCTAAGATTACACATATCTGACTTTGTAAAACACATAGAGTATGCATGGGACAACTAACAAATGCCATTTACTGCTATAGTGCAGAATTCACATTAGAAACTGAGCCTGTAGCCTGGGGAGCAAAACTCATTAAAGCATACTTCTACTCTTATAATGTGGAGACCCACCAGAAGTGGGCCCACAACTCATTTTGGATCCTGACTCATAATTTAAGAAATCAGGTCTTTGGCTTGAACTTCAGTGCCTCATTGAATAGGCTGTCTCTGACCTCACAGTAGTCCTTTAAGTCAATAACCTTTTTTTTATTAAAACACCGAGGCCACCAGGAATATGTTAAAAGGAAATCAAAATTAGTCAGGAGCTATGAAAAATTAGGTGTTTCAATTTCAGCCAATGAAATATGCTTTCCTCCGGTGTATTTCAACAACATTAGGCCTCATTTCCCAACCTGTCCCCTGTTGGTGCCGTGACTGAGTGACGAAGACCTAGACCAAGGCTAGGACAGGCCAGTTGGCGGACTTTCTCACTGCTTGGCTAGTTTACTGGCTGACTGACTGGCACACACTCTTCCTGTCCACTGTCCCTGTCAGAATCAGGCAAAACAGGGCATGGTGTTGTGCAGAGGGCATGAGTCAGAGTCATGAGTACCATACCAGCTGTGGTGCTCTTTGCCTAGTCTGTTTCCTCTGTGTACATGCTAAAATGTGGACATGAAACAGGGACAGCAAATTATTTTTAGTCATTAAAATGAATGAGTGAAATCTAAAAGCAAGTAGACTTAACAGAGGACCCTCACTAAATACTTTTTGTTACTTAATTACTCTAAATTAGGCTGGGTGTGTAGCTCCAATCATGGCTCAGAGCCATTGAGTGATACATTATGCCATTACTACCATGAGGTATCACTACTAACCTTTCATTTCAACAACCTCTGGGTAACCCCATGTCTGTATCGAACCCTTTTCACATCATAAGAGCTGAGATCTATTTGGGCCACTGGTTCTCAGGCTAATCAGCTTCCTGGTCTGGTCTGACTATGGTCACGACTATATTTAGACAAATACAGCTGGGGCTCTAGCTAACAGGCTATGATTGCTGCTTTGCAGAGGCCACACACAAGCACATAAATGCACACAGATACACACAACCACAAAAATTTAAATACCTGAACAGACACAAATGAATTAATGTCTGCAAATATGGCTTAGGTGCCAAGACATATGCTGTCACAAAAGCATGCATGTAATCATACCTGTACACCCATATTCCCAAACAAATAACAGCAGGTCGGTCAGCCAGCGCGCAATCAGCAGCAGTAATGAGTCCATGGCTGCTCTAACAACCTGTAACTGGAACAATTATAAAACTAGCTGCCAACACTAAAGTCTCAAAAGATGTGATGAAGTTGCCCCAGATGGCGTGAATCGATGCAAATACACGTCCACACCGGGTGAAAATGTTTTAACTTGAGTGAAAGATTTGTGCATATCGCATGACTTTATGAAAGTACTTCATGAACGTACATACAGAGCAGATGGAGGAAAAAGGAGAGACTGGAGGGAAATATGTAAAGAACCTGAGTTCCTGGTCAGTTCTGAGTTCAGTCAGAAGCTGAACTGAACATAAACACACAGACACAGTCGGTGCCTACTGTTGCTAGCTAGCTTAAAGCTAATGTACAGTAATGTACTTTGGCTGTTTCGGGCGAATAAATACAAATGATGCAGCAGTCAAACTCATGCAAGTAAAGCGAGACAAGACTTTGCTTTGCATTGAGTCTGAATGCAGCATAAGACCATATTCAGATCAAATCAGGTGGTGCACTGTACAGCTGCAGGGTTGAGCAGAGGTATGTGTGCTATGTTTTATTGATCTGATTCACTGGCTTTCTCACTACCAGTGCTCCCTGTCTTCATTCACTCTCTAGCTCGCTTGACCACAGCTGCTCTCTCGATCTCTCTCTTGCTCACTGGTGCTGTCAGCTCTCTTTCTATCTTTTTTATCTCAAGAAATGACTTCTCCTCCTCCTAGTAACGTCCTTATGCTCCATCACAGCAGAGTTTACAGCTCTAATCAGTCTAATCAGGCTGTGATCTGCCATCGCAGCCTTCAGCCAAAGTGACATCGGGTTGCGTTTCTACTGCGGCACCGCAACAAAACGCACTACCCCCATTCTAATGAATGGGAGGACAGGTTTTCACCGCACCACCTGATTTGGTCTGAATATGGCCCAATAGTGGCAGAGTGCAAGTACTGCACACTAAACAAAAAGGGAGAAGAAAGAAAATGAGAACAAGACAAATATAATGGAACCATGTAGAAAACATGATCAAGAATGAGCAAGCAAAGGCAAGAGAAGCATAGAGACCGCAAACCTGCAGGTCATATGTTATTCTCCAGGTAAAATAATACCTAACATGGGGAGTCTCATTAAAAAAGCCATTTGGAAAGTCTCCAGTACAAACTCAGGAATAGCAGAACTGGTAGGTTGTTGCTTTGTACTTTACAGACAAAAATAAATGTAGCCTAATTAAAAGGGAAGGCTGGTTGGGGTGTGTCTGTGTGTATATACAATTATATGAGTGTGTGTTGCGTAAATGTCCAGTAATGTGTCGAAATGTGGATATGTTGGCATTAGTGCAGATGTTCTGACAGAGGACCCTACTGAGAAAGCAAGCGTAAAGCAAACTATAATGCAATGCCTGAACTGCTGGGCCAAATGTGGTCAGCAAATTCTTTTTTTAAGATCAGCATCTTGCCGTGATTTGAAAGAATATCGCCAAGAGCAGCTGGTCCTAATGGTTTACACAGTGTCCCAGAATACAAGCTTGGAACCTGCACACAGTTTCCAGAATGTTCATTTTTGTTATTACTCATATCCTGTACAGTACAAAAAAATCAGTTCCCTCACTCTTTCCAAAATACAGTGACACAGACAGCTGTGGGGGCTGGGAGATCGGCAGGAGATGTGGAGCAAGGTGTCCATCAATGAACCACAGAGAAAAAGGAGTCACACTCAGACAAACACACATTCCCTGACACAGGTGGATTTTGTCTGTAATGGGAGCTGAATGGGAAATTCCGCATCATCTGGAACATTCTCCTCCAATAAACCTTTAAAAGTTAGTGGAAGTGCTTGAAAAGATCATGTAGGCTAGATTTAAGGCAGTAAAAGAAACAAAAAGTCAATAAGATAGTCAAACAATTTTGACTAGCTTCACAATGTGCTACTTTCTCTTGACTTTAACTTATCTGAGTCTATTTACAAAGTCCACAGCAACCCCAATGTAATCCATTATGGGCTGACATATTTGTCTGATAGATGCAACAGATAGCCACTGTCTTGGGACCAGTGATAAGTTATCTGAAGTTTCTACAAATCATTCACTGTCACACCCTGCCTTAATTAACCAATACAAACATTCCCAAACGCAGTTAACAAAATCCTCTACTGCTATTGTTTTCCAATTTTTAAAACCCCTTTGGAGGGAATTGGGCTGAAAATGGAGGGAAGGGAAGACTGGCAGTTCATACCTTCAGTCTATTTTTTTCTTTGTGGTGCAGATTGAAGTATTGCAGAAATCCCCATCTCTCCAAGCCAAGGTCACCGACCCCTCTTGAAAATAACCAGAGTGAGTTATGGGCTGCTCTCAAGTCCCCTCTTTTATCTTACTACAAAAGACTCACTACAGTGTCTCACAAAGTCTCTAAATGAACATTATAAATCATGCAAGCACTTCACACTGAACAATAACACCTAAGTGGCCAACTTAGGGGATAGGGGAAAATTTGTTATTTTACCACCTGGATGTCAATTGGGTTGAATGGGTGGGATTTGAAAAAATAACTATATTTCTACCATGAAAAAGCCACCAAGTCAAGCAAAAAAAAAAAAGAATCCTGCAGAAAAAACTGGTACCTTTACTCATTTATTATGTCTTTCTTTGCAGTGTCTTATAATTTTCTCTCAAGTAATTTGTTTCATTCAGTGTACATGGTCTATGTCATGGGCTGGCAGTTATAGAAAATTTAGTAAATGCTGTTTTCAGCAGCAGCAATAAATTATTAAGAGTGATCATTACAACTTGTCCTCAGTGTCTTTTAAATGCAGATGTGCATCTGTGGACTCTTCTTGAGCAGGTGAAGAAGAGAGGTGGAAATTAAAGATACTTTTCCATATTTGGTTTAAGTCATATTAAAGCCATCTTGCCAGCACACAGTGACCATTTACTTATATCATATGCATTTTGAAAAATCAATTCGTGATTTATAACATTCTAGTACTGTAAAATCAACACAGAAACACAATATATTCTAGTTAGATCTCCATCATGTCATACAATCGGACTCATTTTTCTCCTGTAAAATGAGTGTGATCATTTTTCTATCTGTAATGACACCTATTCCCAAACCAACCCAACTCTTTAAAGTCGCTATGCTGGATCTAGGTATGAGTTAGGGTGAGGCAGGGACTGTAATTGTGGCCACAGCTCAGAGTTTTGTGGTTCCCCAGGGTCAAAGGTGTTCCATGTGTGCATTTCTCAATCATCAGTCCTGAGCAGCCCTAACTCCTCATAGAAAGAAACGCTCCTCTCTCTCTCTCCCTCTCTCTCTCTCTCTCTCTCTTTCTCTCTCTCTCTCACACACATACACAAACGGCCCTCCCCTTCCTCCCATCTGGAGCACCCCTGACCCAAAACACACACACATAGGCGCACAAACTTACATACACACACACTGAGATCCATTCTCAGGAGAGGGCTTCATTACACAGGGATTACTAAAAGAAATGTTTTAATCAAGTTGTGCAGACAGCTGCAGACCGCAAGGCGAGAAAATGGCAATGACGTGGTTCATCAGGCGTTAAAGGAAAACACATCAAGAGGCCTGTGTATGTGTGTGTATAATGGTGTGTCTGTGTATGTGTATGTAGCTTCCTGCCTCTGTCCAACATGTCCAGCTGTGGAGGACTTGCGGTTCCTTATAAGGACACACACAGATAGGAGACCTTTGTCCAGAGACGACAGACCAAATATCACATTTATACGTTCAAAATTTTGCTGCAGGCTTTTTTATATCCCGTTGTCATAACAACAAATGCAGCAGTCAACGAAAGTATCATCTGTCCTTTATTTTGATCCAAATGAGTTGTCTTCAGTGTTATTCTCCCAAGGCCTTTGACCTTCACACAGATGGTCATTGAAAAGAAGAAAATGGATTCCAGTGAGCTTTTTTTGTTCTAAGTTGCCTAATTACATAAACCATTCATTTCTTACTGTGGTGACAACCAATGTTTTTCCTTAAGCAGTGAAAATTGGATGAGCTTGTTCCTGGGAAGCGATGGAGCAGGAGTGAGGCCTGGTGGGGAGGAGAAGACAGTGGAATGCACACCACAGTAGATGATAATCCACTCAGAGCTGATAATCCATCTACCCTTCCCTATTTCCCACTGTTCTCCCTCCCTCAAGCTTCAGTTCCTCAGATGACTAATTCAGGCATTAATAGAGTCTTTCAGTCAACTGAAAACATCTACAGCTGCTCCTGAATCCACCATCTTGGCTCTGGCTTATACATCCAAATATGGTATAGTTAAAATTCAATAGATATTCTTGGATTGCAAGAATATTGCCTCTTGGACACATTACAGCCTATAATATACACTTTAGGGCTGAGTTAAAACCAGTGTTTATTTAAGCTACCAGATGACACTTGTAATCATAAGGGCAAGTGCACTGCTTCTACAGCAGAGCGACTATGGTTTCTGTATGGTTTCACTGAGCGGTTGAATGCTGAAAGAAAGAAAGGCATGGAAGCCTCTATCAGAACTGAGACGTCAATCAGTGGGAGCACAAGCTTTGCATTCACTGATGCCATTTCCTTAATACGAGGCTGCTCAATACGTCCATTGATCTCTGTCAGCCATAAAACCAAATAAAACTGTCTGACACCAGATGTAGAGAAGAAAAAAAATCCAAACCACAAAGTTGGCCAAAATACTTTATAGACTGTGCCACACAAAATATGATGTTTCACCTTGCAGCTCACAATCCTTTGCACTCCTGTGCTTCGGAGAGAAAAGTGGAACAATATTACATCATATGCCATTCCAGGCTTTTAATACACACCTGTTAATACATAAAGCCTACTTGTTATAGTGTGTGCCTACATCCCCTTCAGCTTCATCATGTGAACACTTTTTCTTTCTGAAAACATACCCATGTTTCTTCAAGAACAGGGAAGGATCTACAGTAGTTCATGTGTTGCCTTGTTCAACTAAATGAATTCTTCTCTGCTCTTATGGCCTCCGAACCACAACTCAAAGCTGAGCATGACCACAGCAACCACACGCTGATTTAAGGTCATTCAATTATCCTTCACCATAACAGCTTTCAGTAACTTTAACCCTGTCTACACAGATCTCTCACTTAAGACCTTGATGAGTAATACAAGTGATTACTTAAATATGAAATCAACACTAATCAGTGTTTGGTTGAGGGGCACAACAGTTGGTGCAGAAGTCGTGTGTGACATCATTCACAAGATCTCTGTCATACGTCATGTAAATGTATACTAGGAGCACAGGCATGAGACTTTTCCGTCCAGCCACCACTCCCAAATCAGTTTTCATAAGCCAAAGTGATTATTCCAATTCAACTTGTTAATGATATTGCCTGCCAAAATGGCTGATAGACAAATGTAACAGCCACAGTCAGTGTTCTCACCAGTGAATGATATTCATGTGCATTTGCTAAATTTGACTTGGATCTCCGTGGCTCACTACTGAAGGACACAGAAAGCATTTGTCCTCCTGTTCTTGGCTGTTCTTGGAGACATAGACCAGGAGCAGCTTGCTATGACTAACTATGAACAGGAGTAATGAGGCATTACAATCACACCAGAAGCCTCATGCTTCAGATGCCTCAAGCAGCCTTCATAAATCACAACATGAGCTAATCTAGAGTCTAGACTACTGGTCCAGACATAGTAATGGACTTCTCAACTTCACATAAAAAAATCCTTCAGGTAGTGCTAAAAACTGAAGTAACGATTGACAATGTAATAGAGTTAGACCAATAATTAGATATCAAGGGAAAACCAACATTCTTTTCTATTCAGAAACATTTGCAGGGCAAGTCAGCTTTTTGTGGCTATATAACATGCACCTGTAGTGCCACATGCTTTAAGAAATTATCCCCTCAGAAATAGCTGAGCGAGAAACAGGGGCTGCTAAAAACGCCACATAAAAGCTGGTGTGGGGCTGAATTATGGCCTGCAATGCGACGAGCCACACTAGGCTGCTGCTGGTTTGTTGGTAGGTTGGTTGGTGGGCCCCGGCCTTGGCTTGCCTCCATATGCTGCTGCTGTCAGGTGGCCCTGCACAGGGAATATTATATGGTGTGAGCGCTTGTGTGTGTGTGCTAGAGAAGTGAGGTTAGGTTTGGGGAGATCGATGCAGGTGGCACTTCTAACGTCCCAGTCCTACTGCCACATCCCTCTCTCATTTTTTTTTTCAGGCACTGATTTTATCTGGGATAACAGGTTTAACAGCCAGACCAATTGAGACACTCTGTACAGTCCCTGTGAAGTTGACGGCCCCATACATTGCCTTTCATTACGGATAAGTACAGCCTGATGCCTCTCAGCTGCACTTTAATTCACTGAAAGTGAAAGTTCATTTCAGAGGATTTTGGCTTTTTGCTAACCAAATGACTGCTTGGGTTAGTTCATGGTAGTTTTACATAAAGAGGGGAGATTGAGTAACATGCATGGACAATTTAGTCAATTGCATCATTAAAAGTCTAGACGACTAAAATGTTTGTAGGTGGGATTAGATGATGTAAGTGTGATTTCTCTAAGAATATTGTACATGGTGAGTATGTTTTCTAATCCCAAAGAAGTTGAGAACTTATCATAACCTTGCTAGCATAACCAATTTTACTGTACCTCCAAGGTTTAGACTGACCACACTAATCTTATTTATCTAGCAGACTTATTTGTGATTAGTTTAGTTTCCAATCGAAACCTTTGTGAAATCGGAGTTTAATTCAGCCATTAACATTTCCACTTTCATCCATAAGTCTTTATGGTGCAGATGAAATTGTAATAGGCTGTTGTTGCAAGTTACCGAAGATATATTCAGACTAATTTAAACACAAACATATTCGAAATATTGTAGATGTATAGAGAAATGTTGTTTCCTTGTGGAATACCTACTGCTCAATGCAGATTAGCATCTTTTATAATTATGGTGTTTGCTACACAGATTGCACAATTTGGACAACACAAGGAAGCAAAAGTCCTTAAACTGCATGAAGAGAAGAATATCAACCACGTGGATTCAAATGTTCCATGTTGATCTATATGAGCATCTCAAGAAATTGCCAAATGTGCCAGGCTTAGAAATTAAAAATGGGTAAAATCCCCTTGTAGCTTTTAGTTCTTCAGGTGATCAAAGTTAGTGATGCTATCTTTGAAGAAACCTTATCTAAGTGTCTCAATCAGGCACCTACAGTAGGAATCTACTAACCTCCCTACACCCTGACCTAAGATCTGACAGTGATTAAGTGGATTTAAGCTTAGTTATTAACAGCCAACATTCACTTTCAGTTAAATATTATCCATAGTGATGCCTAGACACAATGTCACAGAGAATCAACTTTATTATAGTCAAGACAATCAAATGACACATTTCAGTTGGTGGTGCAGTTTCCAACCTCAAAAGTTTATTCCCACAATGACAGACACAACAAGTCTGCATTACAACATTTGAGGTAATTTTAACCAAGGCCAGGAGGTTGAAACACAATTTAGTTGAGGTGCCCATACAAGGCCATTTTAGGGAAAGGTAGAGAAGGTTTCAACAGTCACCCTACACCAACTTGGAAATCTATTGCTCACTTTTAACTGACTCAAAAGGAGAGATTATTGTCGTAGGATTGCCAATATTTTGGTTTGACTGCTGTTTGTTGGGTGATGTCTTTTCCTTTCTTCAAAATTTCCAATATGTGGAGTCACAAGATCAGAGTCTGGAGTTGCTTGGGAGCATTACCCTTGAGTTTGCTTAAAAACTGAGGAAAACAAAGACATTTCTAATTGGATACATCCAAGGTCTCACACACATTAACAAATGCCCAGTTAAAGCCAAGGCTGGCAGGGAGAAGATGCCAAAGCAGGGCACTTTCCCCAGTGAAAACCCCTTGCTGCCCACTGTGACAAGCAGGAGCCTTTGTGGTGAGACTTAAGGAAACATGAGCTATAGTATTGGGCCAACTCATCAGGAGAGGTGCTGGGTGTTCACAGATGCCCAGTGCCTCTCCAAATCCCCCATGATCACCTGGCAGCCATATACACTTGCTTAAGAGCATGAGCTGGTTGCACAATGACAGCGCAGGCACATGTGTGTGTGGGTGAGAGAGAGAAAGAGAGAGAGAAAGAGAGCAAACTTACTGTACATCTATATAAAAAATAGAGTTAGACAGGAAAGAGAGAAACAGGAGAGAGGGATGCAAGATGTGTGCGTATGACATCACCTTCTCTACTTCCCTACTACCCTTCTCTCCTGTCAGTCACCGTTCCTTTTAATACAGAGTCCAGAGGGAGACAAATCTAAAGCTACCTTTCAAACTGGTAATGGAAAAACGAATCCAAGAATCTGCCTAACAAAACTAGTGAAGACTGACAAAGCAACTGTAGAGACTTTTTTCTTCAGATCACTCTCTCACTTACTGCCTCTCTGTGGCACCTTCACCAAGGTCTAATGCTTTACACTTTTTTTCCATACAGCTTCAAAACTTCAAAAGCTTGTATAGCTCCGCGGCTGCTCACACAACAGAACATCTTGGAAAGGGGGGTGAGTGTTGTTGGAATTACATCAGCGCTGAGGAGCAGTCCCAAAACAAACTTTAATACAGTCAAATTAAATGCTACCACCTGGTGGGGTGCATCTTTTGGCTGCTACAATGACCCAGTGCATCACTCTGGGCTCAGCTTTCATCTCTATAAGAGGAACTGGGACTGTGCATCTGTCATCAACAAATTTAAACAACAGTACATAAGTGTTGGTACAAATGGTGTTGAAGTTTTGGACAGGAAAATCAAATGTATTAGTTAAGAGTATACACTGTCTATCCCAGACTATTTACAGTTCTTCATCCACACACAGATACAACAAGGCAGTTCTGTGGCAGCTATCATTGGCCAAACTAACATGGAGAACATCAGCACAACAGGAATCAAATCATGTTATTACTACTCACTTATTACCATAGCTGGTTATCACTTTATCCCTTCTATTTCTCTCTTGTATTTCTTCAAACCACTGTCCCTGTCAAACCTTCTCATCATTATTCTTCCAGGAGCAAACTGTCAAGTTGTGTTAATTAGATTTTGACTGTAGCTGCACACAGGTTAGAAGGCAAGACAGCTAAACCTCCCGCTAAGACGCGAAGACAGAAAGGGTCAAATATGAGTCACTTCAAGCCTGAACTGACAGGTTTAGAACTCATAACCCTGCAAAAGAACACACAGTCCCATTATCTTCTACAGGAAAGAGACTGACAGAGAAACAAACAGGCAATTGTTAGAAAATCCTAGAGCTGCTACTAACCTGTTCGGTGTCGGAAACATCAAGCTATATTTAAACTAGGGATGAAGAAAATGAGATGAAGTGGAAATAATCATGTTAAGGGCTGCAGAATTATCTAGGGTATTATGTGTTCACCTATTTTGAGGTATGACTGCAATGCCATCACGTAGTCTAACATCTATTCAAAACACACCTAGATAAGACCTCCTGGTGCATAGTGTTACTAGACATGTACATACTGTATTCCATCAAAGGCATACTTACAACAAAGAATAACAGAGCACTTTCTTAACGTGTCAAGGAGACTCAGTGAGAGGTTGTCAGTGTTATTTCTAAGGGCTGGTCCAGGCTGAAAGAAAGCCATAGGGGGGCATTGATCTAGAAGGCTTTCTGGAGATGAGAAACATCTAGTGATTGTCAGAAAAATAACATCCGTTTGACATCTGAATCCACTATTTGAGGTAGGCAGGGCAGAAAAGAGGGGGCTTGGAGATCAAACAAACAGCTAACAGTCTCTTATTGGGAGCAGAGAGCACAGGGAATCAGGTTCTGTCTACAGACACACTCACATACCACTTTGAATGAGGGCCTTGTGGTTCCCTATGCGGCCAGCTAACCACTGTACAGTAGATATAATGTTTGGCTGGAGAAGAAGTCAGGAAAAGTCTAAACCATCTGCAGCTCTTTGACATGTTTAAATCTAAACTAATGGGGGGAAATCGATTCCCAAGCCAGTGCTCTCGCACAGGTTTTCCTGTTTTAACAGGCACTTTGACTGCAAGGTGTGAGAGAGAGGGCACAGGGTGTATGTGTGTGTGTGTGTGTCTGTGTGTGTGTGTGCGCGTGTGTCTGTGTGTTAGCTTCAGGGGTTTTCCAGATGATTACTAGTGGACAAACACTGATGGACTGAATGATGGCAGGAATTATTTTCCCAATACACCTTTGTATCTTTCAACATTTGAAGACAATCTTAGAACCGACAGACACCTTATCTAAGATGTTTGTTCCGTTCCTGGCTTTGCTTTCTCTTTTTCCTTTTCTCTATCCAAACTCATACAGCATCTCTCAGTGTTTCTCCCATGAGCTCCCTCCTCGTTCTTCTCCATCCTCTACATCAATTTCTTGTCCATTTCTACTGGTCTAACTGTTCAAATGCACCATTTGTCCATGTGTGCTTCAAACTCTTTCCCTTCTTGTCCTCTCTTTCTCTTTGTCTCTGCTAACCTCTTCTCACCTCTAGGGGACATCCCCAATGAGTCATCCTGTCTGGTACAAGGGCAGGAATATAGCAATATGTTTTTTCATATCCTTTGACAACGTTGTCTTATTTTCCTCTCCTTGTGTTTCAAACCATCTGAGAAATTGATGCAGTTGTTACCCGATGACTCTGTTTTTCTGTTTTCCCCACCAACCGTTGAAGAAGTGGCTCATCCATCACTTTAAATACCCTCTGATGCACTGCCCGCAAGAGGCTGCAATCCTCTTCAAAAGTAGTACAAAAAACTACAATACACAGGCCTGACACCACACACACACACACACGCACACGCGCATACACACATCCTGTGTACACAGACAGTCAAGCATGTATAATAACACTCCAAATACACCCAAACACATTTACTGTAAACCTTTCTAAAGTCGATTAGCACACATTTTTTCTATTTAATACAGATGCACATACATATCAAAGTACAACTTTTAATGTGACTAAGGCAGAGTCCTTATAGGGTTGGAGTGTCAATGATACCATCCATCCATCCATACAGTGCCTGCAATCACGTTGTGCTTTGAGCGACTACCTTTAAAGTTAAATCACATGACTCTGCACCTGGACTCACCAAAACTGGTAGAGTACTTGGTCTACTATGCTTTTCTGCACACCAGACTTATAGCTACTCCTATAAGCTACTATTTTTTGAGGTGTCCTCGGGATGTCTCATAAGCTCAAAGATAGAATCATGCTTGTTTTCTGTGTTGGCAGTCTTATTTTAGAAGCATCTCAACTGTGCTGATTAACCACAATCAATAAATATCAGTGTAAAGAACATACACAGTAGTCTTCATAATAGCCAGAACCAGCACTAAATGTTAGGTGAAACAGACAAACCATTTTGAGAAACTGATCCATTTGTGTTAGGATTGAAACAGCACTTCAAGAGTCAAACATGGAACAAGTGTGAACAAAATAAATAACAATTTAGTCTGAGCAAAACAGGTGACATGAAGTAAGTGTTAAATGAATTGAGCTCAGAACTGGGCTTCACTTCAATGGGTGTCACCTCAATCCAAATCATTTCAAGGGGCAAATATTAAATTCCGAAGCCTGTTAACAATTTGCGGTAGAAGCTGTGGAAATGATAGAAAAACTATTGCAAAAAATGTCCTGTCCCGATCAAATAATCTCCAATGAAAAATTCTATTTATGTCTGAAGTGGAAATAAACATTTTGCACCCCTTGCATGGACATTGAAGTTTTGGTGGTTGGCTCAGATTTAATAAGGGGAAAAATAAGCAGCTACAAAGTTGTTTTTCCATGTGCTATTGTTTTTAACCCTCCAATTAACTTTGTGCCATCTGTCTGGCTCTTATTAGGTAAGACCCACCTTCTTGAAGATTGGCAACAAACCAAAATACAAATCACAACCTGCAACCATAACACAACAAACTCACCAGTATGCAGGCATTTGAATCAGCTTCCCATAGAGTGCCGTGCTGAAGGAGGGGATAATGGGGATGAGAGGCAGGAAACCCCCTGTACTGTCCTGGCATGTCAAGCCTGCCTGGAACCCAAACACCTGGAAAGCAAGACAGAAAAAGAGTGGGAGAGAGATGGTGGAAGGGAGAGGGGAGAATGGGAGGAAAGAGGGAAAATAAAAGCAGAAATGAAAATTCAGCATTGTATAGATCAAACTATTTACTGGATCCACACATAAAAACATGTCAGCTCTCATTGAGTTCACACAGCTTCTGAAAAGAAAACACAGAAGAACACAGCCAGATCTGCTGTGGTTCTCTCAACTCAATCGCCACTAAACTGATTTGGCCTTATCTGTTTGCAGCTGAGCTGTCAAATTCAAATGTGTGCTTTTACAGGCTCTGGCTCTTACAAAGACACAGGAAAGACAACATAATCTTATCATCCTTGTTTACTGTAAAAAACAGCTTTCAGCAGGACCTTTAAACAGCCTGGGAGGCACTGTTAAAAATATCCTTATGCTGAATCCTCAGGAAAATTCAAGCACTGTATGCTTTATGTACTGTAGACAACTACAGACAGCTGCAAGGGTTTTGCTCTTATAGTTTTTCATAGACATAATTGATTACATGGCCAAAGTGATGTGACCACTGCACTGTGATTTAATGAGGACACACATTGCTGAGTGTTCAACACACTGCGGCTGACTGAAAGGTTTGCGGGTAGTTTGTGCTGTTTACCGACCCAGACACATTTACTGACATATACTAGTGTATGTGGAGATTGAACTAAAGTTTTCAGAGTTACTCTGAAGTGCACATACACACAGTAACAATGAGAAAGTACAAAAAGGGTGCAACAAAATATTTCTGACTTTTGCAGATTACTATCAGAGTTAGTAACACTGAAAAAATGCTGGCAGTTTCGGGCAACACAGTTCATATGAATCAGATCAATTCATTTTTGTCATAAAATCAGACTTCCCCAGATATTCATAAAACAAGGGTGGAAAGGGGAAGACCATAGCAAGATTCACATATTCCCAGCACTCACTGAACTCAACGTGATGACTTTTAGTGACAATATGTGTCATAATCATATTATCATTATCTAAGTTTCTGGCACTGCCACCCACAATGCACTGCAACCTCTATGTTTACATAATGTTCATAATGAAAATGGTGGACGAAGTCTGATCTAATATTGGAGGTAGTGGATGATGGCTGGGCCCAGCTGTCCCACCTGCAGCTGTTCTAAGCACAGAGCAGAATTCATGCAATTGCTGAAAGTGAAGGTCTACCAAACCGCTTGACTGTGCAGATGTCACAGAGCAGGCAAACCTGAACTAAAATGATTATTCATTTATTATAAGACAACTGGCCTATGGATGTAACATTACACACCATATCACCATGTCTATCTATAGAATATCCAATTGCATTGTGTGATTGCCAGATACAGATTTTTACATAATAAAAATCTCACTTTGAAATCCAAGCTTGGGGCCATACAGTCACAGTTTGATTCATTGCAGCTTCCTCTGGGAGACTAAATTTTCTGTTCTCCTTTCAGCAGCCTGAAGCAACTAGTTATTCAGATAGCCCAAGTTTTCAATTACTATGATAGGTCTATTCACTTATGTGGTCTCCTTGTCGAGCAAACAGGTTGACTTTGAGTTCTTGTCTACAACCATGGAAAAGTGAGACAATGGCTAACCGCTACCCTCAAGACAGATACCTTAGCTCTGACAGCCAGTGTCAATAAAACACAGATTAAGATAAGCCTCAGTTTATACCCATTTCAAATCACTTCCTGAATTGGGTGATTTGCGGTCAGAATGACCTCCACCCTGTCATGATCCCACTGCCAAAATCCAGAGGTAGTATTAGTACCTTGGCAGATACAGATGCTCATTGGCTGATTGGCCAGAATGATCCTTGCCCACTGACCAGTTAACTGTTAACCCTGCAGTGACCCTGTGATAAGGACTACCAGCATGACGTCCAGCAAACATCCTGCCTTAAAAAAACACATCCAGGCCACACCAGGCCAGACTGGGCTACCCCAGATTAGTCCAGATCAGTTATCCAGGCTTCCTAAAGGTTGGATAAGCTGAATTTGCTGAAGGCTCTATAGTTCTTTATATACTCCATCTGACATCTGGGCCTTCAAGTAAAACATAAATACAGAGGTTATCACCTCTTTATTTCTAGTTTATTTAAAGGTACATTTGAAAGGAGGGACACAAAAATGTAGATACTGTAGCCATCAGATATGGCTTCATCTCACCTTTATTTAAATGAATAACTAATCAAATAGTGTGCATATACAATAAAAAAATTGTGTCAAAGCTAATGCACATTCAGAAGTCAAATTATCATATCTGAATGCTATGCTACAAATATATGCACATTTGTGGGGAGATAAAGAATATATGTATGATTACTACAGTAGCTACTGATCAGTTGTAGATTATTTCAATGTGTGAATGTTAGGTAAATAGTAGAACAAGTGGTATGAATTTTATGTAAAAATGGCTATTCTGACAGTTGATTGTTCTGAAATATCTCATGATTGTTGCCATGTTCAGCTTACAAACTTACATGAATTTCTAATAAAATAATCTGCACGCATTGAAAAACTGCTCATTAAAATTGCCTTTATCAGATAAGCAAATATATCAAGGCATGAGTGACAAGGAATGCAGTCCACTGATTTAAAACTGAAGAACCAAGGCCCCAATTTGATGTTGTGGGCACCTGTAACTGTCATTCACAAAGCAATTTATCTGTTGAGCTTCAAACTTTCAGTCAAAACTGTACAACTAATACAGTAACAGGGGAATGTCACAGCTGCACAATACAACCTTTAGCATCCCATCAATTTGGTGGGTCAAAACCATGAAATAGACCAGAGTTGGACTGGTGCTCATCAGGAAGCTCAGTGCTGAGATTTTTATGACCAGGTGAAAAGGGGTCATCAAGGTCATTAAAAGGGTCTTTAGGGTCATTTCAGAATGGAGTTAGAAGTGTGGCTGACCTACTGACTCTGAGGTATAGTGCATGAAAACCTGTAAAAATTATATATATATATATATATATTGCATATTTTGTGTCAACTGAGGAAGATGATACATACAGACACAAATGTAAAAAAAAAAAAAATTGTTACTGTTGTAGATTGTTAAGCAGATCTGATGGACCTTTGGGGAAATGTCAGGTGTATCAATCATCAATCAAGGATCAATTCTGCATAATTTTTCATATGTCCTATTTTTGTTTTATATCTAAAGAAACTATAACTGGGATTTTTTTTTAATAATCAGAATAAGTAAACAGAGTACATTACTATCCTCCTCACCTTGAGGTAGAGGTGTGCATAGCAGTGATGTAGCAGGTTGTCAGAGGGCTGGCTGAGACTGCTGACAGTGCTGACCAGCTCTGGAGCATACATGGGCACCGAGTGTTCAATATTCACCCTCTCCACCTGGAACTTCACAGAGGGCAGAGGGCGCACCGGCTGAAACACTGATACATTGACCGGCCCTGGTGCAGCCTGGGAGATTGAAGACATAAAAGGGAGAAAGGGGGTTCAAAGTAAGTATACATATCACACTTGCTGCTGATGTTGTAGTATTTAAACTTAAGGCACCTAAAAGTGTCCACATCAGTCTCCTTCATATATCTCTAAGCTGACTCTTTCTGATGAATTTTAATTAAACAAAAATCTGTAATAAGAATTCTGCTTACAATGAATTATATATATAATTTTAGGTGTGCACTTGCCTTGCTTCCCATGATGATAGGCATTAGTGTGTGAAGGAGGTTGAACTCTGCCATAGAGACAGTGACTGAGACTTGTAGCAGAGTGAGACATGTGAGTCTGGTTGGGATGAATTCCTCTAAGCTTGATATCTCTTCTGGAGTGGCTGGTCCATGGCTCTCCTCAACAATTTCTACAGTGATAATGACACAACAGAAAGAAACATGTTTGTATGTGCAGTAAAGGGAGGGGTGAAGTGTATTTTTTGACTTACTGTGAAGGAGTGGGAAAGGTCAAACACATTTGGATTTGACTGACTAAAATTGTTTTACAGGGAAAGAGGTTAGCTGTAAAGCACACCAATTTCTTTGAGTGGGCGCCTCTCCTCTACGCTTGCGGCATTAAAACAATAAAAATGTCTTTTCCAACAAAAACCACCACCTCGTACACTAAATAAAATAAACATGCACTATAAAAGCACTGGCAATTTCCAAGCAATATTCATTACAGTGGCTGTTTCCCAGTAGCTTTGTTTTTGAACTCCCTCATAAAACCACTCATTCAATCAATAACCAGAAACATCCGGAGAGGCAGACAATGAAGTGAACCAAGTCAACATGGAATTGAGGCTAACAAGGTCAGCACTCACCAAAGTCAGGAGTGACCAAAGCACTGAACCGCTAAACCATGTCCAGGACCTGAGGTGGACCAAAACCTGAACCCTTTGTTACTGAACAGCCTTGGCTCTGGTTCCAGGACATGGGCTTGTTTGAGTTCAGTAAAGGTTCTGTCAGGCTACATTCCCAGCTCCAAGGTGGGCTCAGAACTTGATCCCAATGCTGTTTTGCTCTTTGGCCTACCGCCTTAGCAGGCATCAGGTTCACCTGGCACTGACATGTCTAATCTAATCATATGCCAGTGCTCAAGTCAATATCCGTAGTCAACATTAAAATTAAAAATATATATATATATATGTAGCTCACATGGTAAATAAGAGTATGATTTCACACCAAACATTTTTTATTTAAAGCACGCAGAAGAGATGAAAATATGATATGATATGATAAAAAGAACATTCAAGTGTGCACTCCAATACACACACACACAAGCTATTACACTTTAAACACACCCTGTATTTTCCTGTTCTACTTAACAGATCCAGCTCTAAAATGCTACTTTGTTTCTTCTATTGTTCTTGAACAATGTATAAAAACGGTTTCACACAAATGAACACACTAAACAATTTGCAAGTTGGAACCTCCTGTTCTAAATAGGGCAAGATGTTATAAAACACCAAGCCACCGGCCAATTTGGCTTCCACTTACAGCTAGTTTTGGGGAGGAAAGTGCTTCTTCCTAAGATCTTGGCAAAAAAGCGTATGAGGAGGCGTGACAGGATGAGTGGAAAGATAGTCATGTCTTTGACCTCCTGACCAGGACTTCTCTTCTGCCAAGCACACAAACTCTGCCCTCATGAAGCAAAGGCCGTAGTCGTAGAGCAGTTGCCCCAAAAATAATTTACAGACCAGACGAGATCTGGATCATCGTCTATATTGATATAGACAAATCTATTTTAGGCACAGAATGATGCTTAACAGCAATATTTGTTTCATAAACTTTGACAACAATTTGCTGATCTATAGAGGTATTTTTTCCACTTGCCAATTAATAAAATAAAAATAATGTAAGGAGGGTGGAGGAGAGGAGAGGAGAGCTTGATTTAGGAGAATATGTAAGGCTTGTGTTATTTTATCACTCTATCTGTAACAGTTATCTTATCTAGTTATTTATTCTCAATGTTTCAATCCCTGCCAGAGGTCTAACTATACTGACAGAAAATGCCAGAGAGCACAGACACATATAGAAACAGGAAGGAACACACTGACCTACCCAGTTTTAGTCAAAAGCTCTATAGTAATTACCCCATCATCCATTATCTATCACAGATGCTGAAACAACCGAAACCTACGGATGTTATTGTTTCGCCAAAATGAGAGTTATTGCTACAGATATTACACACAGACACACATTCCATGTTCTTTCACAACATCCCAGGGATGAGCTCATCAATAGCTGTGCAGGGCTGATCACTAACAAAGGTGTTTGGCTTAACCTCCCTCATGTGGTCCAAAAGGTCACTACTTTCATGTACAGCTGCATGTTGAGAGATGGGTTGCGCAAGGAAATAACAATGTGATGAGGATACTGTAAAGTGCAAAGTGTTGCAGTTTCTGATCACTGACAGAATGAAACTGAATAAAATAATACAGAAGAGAAGAGAAGAGAAGAGAAGAGAAGAGAAGAGAAGAGAAGAGAAGAGAAGAGAAGAGAAGAGAAGAGAAGAGAAGAGAAGAGAAGAGAAGAGAAGAGAAGAGAAGAGCAAACGTTAGTTGTGAGCTGACTATAAGCTAATTTAAGTCAGCCCAGTAAAACAGATGGAGTAACTGTTAGCATGTGATGGCTAACCTCGCTGTGGTTTGCAGTAGGGCTCATACTCATGGTCCATGGCACAGGTGACCATCTTGAGGATGCGGTGGACAGCGCTGCTGTGCAACCTGACGTCCAGAGGTCCAACAACCAACCTCTTGATGGACGTCTCTTGGACAGTAGGCACCACTTCCTCAATACTCACCACTGAGAAGTCCTGGGAGTCTACAAACAGAAACACACAAATGCAAAATACTTATAGTGCCAATTACAAACTTCAGGATACTTCTGTCAGTCAAATTTATCAAACACATAAAATCAAACTTGAGTAGTAAAGTAAAGTACACATATCATCTATACATATACATTTAAGGGATAGAATTGTGGTTTTTGACATAATTTTTTAGGGCAGCAACATTTTTCTCCCCATATTCCCCTACTCAAAGAAAGTACAGGAAAAGAGGTTCTTGTGTGTCATTTCTTGATTAAGTACAAGAATAGGATCTGCTCATCTGTTGGGTGAAAACCCAACAAATATGGCAGTGGTGTAATGCAGCAGCAGGACTCAGCTCAAACAGCCCTGAACCACTGGAATGATGAATATTCCAAATGTCCACTTCTCTCACACAGCTGTCCCTTCATTCATCGCAGGCCTCTGTTCCAGAGGTCCACTTAAAAGACTCAGCTCCCCGGCAATAAAAAGGAAGAAATTAAAAATAAAAGAAGGGGGTGGATGAATGGCAGAGAGAGAGGAAGAGGACAAAGGGTCACAACCTGCTTTATTCCCATTACATACCACCACTACACTGAACATTCTTACAGCTCAGAAGTCAACACTATGAATTTAACTTTGGCTTTAAAGGCTGGCAGATGGGGGAGAAATTCCCAATGAATTTGGAGATTTATAAAGGGCAACGGGCAATGCCACTTCCCCTTCCCTTCTTCAGTGAGATTTGGCTATGATGGATTAGGCCTAATATCAACCATATGGCTGCAGTTAGAACGGTCAGTGAAATGATTAAGAGGCTGAATTTAGGTAGGATTAAGACGATTTAAAAGTGTCTCCGTTTCCCAAGATTTAAAAAAGGAAAAAGTTTTAATCTACAGCGTTACTCTAATGTGAAGTCAATGGTGAGTGTGACCTGGGTCGGTTAGTATTTCAGTTGACTCAGAGTTTACGTTAGTCCCGTGGCAATAGAGACTAATTTGTTTGGTTGACACTGGATCTGGTCCGCGTCCGAGAAGAAGAGAAACACTGACAGAGGAGAAGCATTCCAATTGGCAAGGGTAACCACAGCCGTCCCACAGGAGAAGGAGACTGACACTTATCCTGCTGTCAGATATGACTTTGACAGCTCAGGATGACAGTATCAATGTTTTTTTTTAATTTAGATTATTATCTGTAGCTGACAGCAGGAGGAAACAATAGCCTAGTCAGAAAGAGATAGAGTAGAGAGAAGTTAAGTGGAAGAGAAAAACAGGAAAGCAAGTGAAACAACACAGGTGACTCATGACGAATCAAATTATCTGTTCAAATCATTTAATTGGTTCAACCAGATATCATTTTAAAAATACAGCTGTGTGCTATGTCCTCAAATATTTCTGCTTAAATTAATCGTTACTGTAACTGATCGTTTCCACTTTATAAAAGCACAATCACGTAGCACCATATTTGTTTAACACTCAATGACATGAAGGCCTTATAGCTTTCTGATTAAACTTTTGCCAATAGACACAGTAAGAGTTTGCTTTAGTCTAAAGTTTTTCACTGAGTGCTGAGCATGTTATTTGTTTATTTTGGGTTTTTTCCTTAGAATTTGTGAATATCAGTCAGGTTTCATCTTTTCTAAGCTTCATCGTCACACTCACACAGAGAGCAGCTTACCAGCAGCTTTGAAAAAAGAAGCTAAATAATCACACACTAAAGCACAGAGACATTTGTGGGCCAAATATAACATTTCAAATTGAAGGGAGAACGTTTTATCTCTTAATGGGAACTTCAGATCTTTCAAACTTGAATAAACATTCTTGAGTGCTGCAGCTGAGGAATGAGGAATCCTGTCCGTCTCTAAGCGTCTGCCAGGAAGAGTGACACCTAATTAGGCAAGAGGGGCCTATTCACTTTCTCAAGAGCTTACAGGTAGAGAGACAAGGGGGAAACAGTGTTTCAACAAGCAGCGGGGAGAAAGAAACTCAAATACGTGTCAGCGCAGACTAAACACTTCTGACAGTTGCCCTCCAGGTAAGTTTGGGGTGAGAGCGAGGACAGGAAGGGTCAAGGACCAGGTGGCTGTGACTCAAACAAGACAAGCTCTTTCTTCAAGTCTCCAGGGGGCTTGTTTGACAGAGAGGAGAGACAAGAAAAGAAGAGAGTGAGAGAGAGAGAGAGAGAGAGAGAGAGAAAGAGAGAGGAAGAGATGAAAAGACAGAGAGTATAAAACACAGATAGGAAGAAAGAGAGAACAAGGCAGAGAAAAAGAGAACATGACAGATGTAGAGAAAAAGAGAAAAGAGGTGGCAAGGTGAGCAAACAAGCTCTGTGAGGAGGAATGAATTAGACAATACCTTTGTCGTTGCTGTTCTCCATTGTGTAGAGGTAATCCATGTAGAAAGCACCAAAGCGCTGCATGCCTGCTATCTCCGTGTAGGTCTCCTGTCAAACAAAAGTAGAGTAAGGTAAATATGGTGGTAAGGGAGCAAACAAGCTGATAGCCTTTAAGAGTGGCAGTGACTGGGGTCATGGTGGATATGACAAAGGGGGGTAAATCAGAGATAAAAAAGAGTTATTAAGTGGTTGATCTACTTTTAGCTAGATACCATTTTTCATTGGCCAACAATATCACCTTGAAACAAAAGAGATACCGAGATACTTGATGATAGCAGGAGGGAAGAATTAAGAGTCTCTGGTGTCAAATTACACCTAACCAACTTTTCAATCAATTTTTAGTGTACAAAAAGGTAAATTCAGTCACAGGTGAGACGCTTAACTATTGTATACATTAGTCCTAACCTCATTACGCTTCATAGCATAGGGAAGTAATTTATAAAATGTCAAGTAGGTTGTTTATTGAGCAATAAGCTATTGATAAATGTAAGTGAAAGTTTCCTCATTCAATTGGTGTTTGGATGTATGCCACTGGAAATATGTTTCTTATCTGCAAAAAGATAGGACTTTTTCCATTATAAATCAGAAGTGTCCAACTGAGATTACGGCTGATATCTTCATTCTAAAATTATGAAATGTTAAATATTTACTAAGACAGCCACTTAAGAAAAGCATGAATGTAATGCAGAATGTAACTCTAAGCAATATGTACAAGTCTAGAAAAAAACATTGATGATTAATGAATATTAAATCACTTAAGTTACCCAATACTAGAAAGAGTGCTATGAAAGTTATATTGTCATCTGGTCATTTTCTGTACAGGGTTGTGTGGCAATCCTGGACTATCTAAGCACACAATAGGCAAGAGCCAGAGTATACCCAAGGCAGGGTGGCTATCACAGGCCTAACACTCATAGACAAACACACCCACATTCACACCTATGGGCAATTTAGAGCTACCATTTGACCTAAACCTGTATGTGTTTGGACTGTGGGAGGACACCAGAGCACTCAGAGGAAAGCACAACCCACAGAGGAAGAACACGCAATCTGCACCAAGAAAAACTCCAGCTGGCCAGAGTCTGAGCCCAGGAGACGGCAATAACAACTGAAGCCCTTTGCCACCCTTATGTTGTTTATTTACAATTACTATTAACAAATAAAACGTAAATTTAGGTAGAAATGTGGACTTTTTTTGATCTGCCTGGTATTCTTACAACATAACTCGTCATCATTTATTACTCTGCAGGTCAAGAGCTATTGACCCTGTCCTAAAGAATATTCAAAATGTATATTTCTAGAGAGAAAGAGTGAGCACACAAGAAAGCGAGAAAGAGAAGAAGAACAAGAGAGGCCCCTCACTCACTCACTCACTCATTCACTCACTCATTCACTCACACACCAGAGACTTAACCACTAGTTCTGCAAACAGAGATTTCAATGGAGCCTTATCAGAGAGGCAGGTTAATGAGTAATATTTATTAGGGGACCTCTAATGGCTCTGGCATGCTTTTGGATCAAAGCCATTGGCTGGTTTCAAAACCACTAATGAATTAACACTAAAACCTTTGACTCTTAGACTTTAAAGTATGGACAGATGGATGGATGGATGTCCAAACAATTGCTTCATTGAGGGTCATGAACATTTCTGAGCCGGAGTCAACACTAGAGCTGTGCTGGCTGATGAAGGGAGCTGAGAGTTATCTGGGATAATGGTTTTAACACTACTACTTAGATAGCAGGAACATTCCTCAACTGCAGCCAGCAGCTGGGCGCCTCACAACTAATGTCAGTGGCAGTGATTTAAAGGTAAAACGAAAATCTTCATCAACTTAGCACCACTAAATATTGAAATAGCTGTCATTGCAGATTTTCCAGATTAAAGCTCAATAAATGCTTTATGTAATTACATCAGATTATTGTTTATTGACCAAGATGAACTATGTATTAGCACAGTAATTAGTGTGCTTGCTTTAGCAAGTCAAACTTAAGCCATATCCATACTACTGTGTGTTAGGAAACCTCTTTTTTTTCCCCACTGTTTTGGCAGTTCAAGGCCTTAAATGAACCCTTTATATTTCTAAAAATACTGAATCGTATGTCTTATGTAAAATTTCCTTTCATCAGTTTGGTGAATCTTTGTTGGATCTTTGTTCTCCTAATAGCTTGGCCATCTCAGTGCTACAGATGTTGTGTTTGGTAAGGTCTGTGTCAATGTCAAGGTGATGAATGAAACGGTACCAGTGAACACATTGGTATTGGTTGAATGAGTGTGTTACTTTGTAGGTCTGTAGGCCCAGCTGTTAAATTGGTTGTTGGCTTGGCTTGTAACTGCTTAATTTTTGCCATATGGTTTCAGTCTCTGCTATCAGTTCTGTGGGTGAATGCTTCTGAAGTCTTCTGAAAAAATGCTTGAATGAAACGTGAATAAATATATCCCAAACAAGCAGTAATGGTTGGATTGGAGGTAGATGTACTCTGAGGGTCTCAATCTGAAAAGCATTTGGGCCTTCCATTCAAGCAAAGGCTGCGTTTTCAACCACCCAAAACAGACTTTTTCCAAAACAAAATTTACGAAATAAATGTTTGAGGATGTTATTTGTTGGTACTAGTGATGCCCCTGATCCAAGTTTTTCTAGTGCCAATCCGATCCGAGTCCTTTAATATTGGGTATGTGGCGATACCAAGTCCAATACTTATATTTACATAGCAGCAAAAGATACACAATGTTGAGTTAACATGTATCTGGCACATTGAAATAACAGGTGTAGTCTACTGACTTTGGCACACATTTTTCACAAGCTACTTAATAACTGGAGAATGTGCCTCCTGAAATTGACACGATGCAATCTGCTGGAGAGAAGACGTATCACTCTGCTTCACTCTGTAACAGTGGTGTTACAGAGCGGAGGTTCCTCCCTCACAAATGATCTTTGGTAGAGCACATACGCCAATTTGCAGAGAGCACACAAACCTGACAACAGCCAAGCTTCATTTTGGCCCATCATCAAGTTACTCACTGATTTACGTTAATTAGTGACAGCTGATATAATTTTCCCCTGTTAACATTTGTCATTTTAACCGGTGAAAGGAACGTTCAGCACCAAATAACAATTAGAAGCTGTAAGCTGAATGTTTGGTACGCTGCTACTCTTTGTGAATGAAGCAGAGAGTTGGAAATGGAGTTTAGCAAATAAGTGTGTTGTTGCAAACTGAGACATCAGAAGTCAGGGTCACTCGACCCAGTCTGCCAAACTGATTTATTTTTATAGGGTGTTGTTTAGGGGAGCAGCTCTGCAACACTAGCAGGCTGAGGTGAATCCAACACTGAAAGGATCAGTTTTACTCTAGCCACAAATAATTTAAAATATGCCTGGATCTGCCCTGATAACGATCCTTTGAATCAGCTTGCAACATCTCTAGTTGGTACGGTAGTAATAGGAATGGGAACCTTATTTTGTATTATCTATCATTTTATTATTACCTTGTGATTAGCGGTATCCAAGATGAACTCAGCCCTGACTCCGTTGTTTTCTGGACTGCGGTAGTCAAACAGAGAGTTGGTGAGATAGGTCATTCCTTTACTGCTTAGGCTGTCGCCACAGCTGAAGAACACTGCATCCTGCAGAGAGAAGAAAAGAGGAAAGTGAGGAGAGGCATGAAGGAGAGGATGCACAGAGAAAGTACAAAATATTTAAGAATATTTCAGATGTCACAAAAAAACAATCCCAAACTACATCAAAGGGTCTTATTCCGTTATAGTTTCAAAGAATTAAAGGTAAATGATTTGCTGCCCTTATTGCCTTTCTTAAATGGAATATACCATAGGGGGGCACACAATCTAAAATATAAACTTTAAAACATAGTTAACACACAGTTGATGAAATATATTGATTTCAATTGAGCCCAAAAGCATTGTACTATGCATGAGCAGATGGTGAGACTGCTGTTGACAAAGTGATGTATGTGGCAAACACAGAACATTATGGTGAATTACAAAAGGCAGCTGTATCACACGCTTCCATAAACAAACCAGACCACATCTCTACCTCCTTCTGAAAGCAGTCGGGAGCAATAGAGGCCACGGGGGACAGGGTTTAGGTGAAAGTGATCCCCTTTCTGGGCTTTTAAATTCCCTTTTAATCTTTTTCACTCAAGTTTTTCCTCTTTTTCATCTTTCCTTGAGGTTTTTAGGCTGTCTTTACCTCTTCACGTCGGTTCATGTTTTCTTCAAAATCCCGTACTCCCATGATGCCTTTCAGGCAGAGTGCCCGGCAGCCCACAAAGCCAATCTGACAATCGAAGAAGGGCTCCCCCATCATCAGCACCTGGAATAAAAACCAGAGGAAGAGACTTAAACCACAGTTTTTAAACTCCAGATTTATTTACCTCTGCACAAAGAACAATGTGGGAAATGGATAACCTCTGGAGCCTTTTTCCTCCAGTGAGGGAAATGAGGAATACAAAGGCTTATGCAGTTAATAAAACCACAAAGCATATTAATTAATTAAAATGAATATAAATAACTTTGCTGGGTGGTAAGGGAATTTGAGGAGAGACACGAGAATGTGACAGTATGAGGTAAGTTAAAACTGAAGAGAATGTTATGAGGGGAAAATGCCAGAGATTAAGAGTCCTTTCCTCTCCAAAGAGAACACCCAGGACGTAAAATGTCTTAAAGCAGTCAACAGAAGCCCAGTAAAATCATAACAGTGCAATAATTCACAGAAATTAATTTGACTGAATTACCTTTTTACATTGCAATAAAACATAAAATGTGAAATTAATGACAGTTTAAGACTCAATTTATTGTTGACTTGTCACAATCAAGGTTATCCACTATGACCAGTTTGAGGCCATGTTGGTTTGTGGTGCTGGCGAGGTTGTGGGCTCATTTTACTGAGATAAAAAGAGCAGGGGTCAGACAGCTTCCATTTTCCCTCATGAGTGGTGTGTGCATGTGTTTGTGTGGGAGCAGACCAGCAGCCCCTGTAACAAGGAAGGTGTGGTTCTCTCTCACTCACCGTGCCTTTGTTTGACCCAGCAGACAACTAAACAGAGAGCAATCCAATAAAACTTTACGTTTCACCACACAATAATTACAAGGCCTAGTTTTCCCTGTTTTACTAGCCATTCCTTTGCCTTTCAAAGCTCTCACTTTTGGTCTCAGTTCAGACTGCTCTCTCTCTCTTCCAGCAAAAGCATAAATTACAGAAATTGGAATTGGAAATATCTCAGAATTCTCACATCTGGTAGAAAGCTTAGGAGCAGAAAACCCCTTTCCTACTCCAAACAGGTAATCAGAGAAAAAGGTTTAAAAATATTTTCTACGCAGAGGGGGAAATGCGGAAATGATCAGACTTGGGTTTGACTCAGGCACAGATTCCACTGTGTTCACAACAGGCCACGAATTAGTGACCTGGAGAGGCTTTATAAGTGCACTTATGGAGGGAATTAAGATAAACATCAATACAACAGTGAATAAGGAGACAAGAATAATAATAACAATAACAATAATAATTATTATTATTTGAATAATAGAGGATCAAAAGGGAGGACAGGGATCATTACATGTATGTTTTATACATGATGGCTAATAAGGTTGCTTTCCAGATGGATATGACTGGTAGAGGACAGAAATCACCGCCAGATACTTCAGTTAAAATTATAGTTAAATCCAGATGGGTTTTTTTTTTTTTACAATATGACCTAAAATCCGGATATCAGGATACATTTTTATATCTACGTCAATATCCAATAAATGTAACAATAACACATAGTGCATGGTATTTCATTTCTCTTGCCAATTTCTATTATCTGATGAGACAGGTTTAAGTTTATGGACTTCTGAATTGAAATATTTGGGCTGGTTGGTTAAACTCCAGTTTTGCAAACTGGTTCATTGGTTGTTCTAGCTTTCCCAGTTTAATTATATGGAGTTTAGAAAAAATTTTGATTAAAAATTGCAATATGAATAAAGAAGAAACACATATCATTTATGTTACGCCCTATTACATTTAACATTTTTTCAGAAAATTCTTAAGTGCAACAGATTAATTCAGATGAGTCTCACCTCAATCGTGATTCCCTCTTGCTCCAGGCACAGGACCTCTCTTGACTTGACCTTCTGAGGACTGTAGTAGCTGCTCTCTGACTGGGTCTCTGTCAGCTGGGACAGACGACAGAGGGACAGAATTAATTGAATATTTTTCAGAAAGGTCAAAAATTGATTCAAATACATCTGAGTTTCTAAGTTAACAAAGGTAGAATAAGAAAAGCTTCAAATACTAGAAATAAATACCACTCAAATAGAAATTCTATGTGAGATGCTCCAATGGGTGTCCCAAAAAATATATCAGATCAGTAAATAGATCAGTAGAATTTACAAAAAAGAATTTACAAATAGTTTAATTTGTTGTCACAAGTAAGGCTGTGTGACAGTGTTGGGTTCAAAAAGTTCAAAAATGATTTAAGAACCAGATCATAACCAATCAAACGAGCCTAGAGTTTCAAATGAAAAGTGAGCAACACTACTTAAATATAGAGATTTTGCCACCTCAAATGTTGGGAGTGGATAGAATAAGTCATCGTAATTGCAATAAAATGAATGTCACCAAAATGCAATACTAAAAACTGGAAAGCATATGTCTCATTTTTTTGTGTGTGTGTGCGTGTGTTTGTGTACCCCCATTTCACTGCTGAAACAGATACATGATTTGAAAAATAAACAAAAGCTATGCAAGTCTTTGGATGTGAAGGGCAATGAGGCCCCAGAAAATAATGTTTAAAACCCTAAACAATAACATCCAAACAAGGACAGATGACATTTTCTTAGATCAGAGACAGAATGCCAGCCTTGGGACATTTTGGTCGTTTTCTCTTCCAAGTTTGGACGCTGGCCAAGGACATTCATCAAACCACATGACAGCCACTCCTCCCTGATTCTAGGGGAGGCCCTCTCTGGATTTTTAGGGACTACTGCAGTACCCGTTCAAAATATGCCTGTTCGGAACGGGCTGATTACTTATTATTTCTCAAGAACCGTATATGTATGTATCGACTGAAAAACATATCGATTAAAATGATAAGGAATTCATAAATTAAACGGTTCAAATCAAGGTTGAACCGTAGAAGCAGTTTACAGCCTGTCACTGGTTGATTCGGCTGCCAGTCAAACACGTTTGCAATCCTATTGGCTAGTTTTACTGCCTACGCCTCTATTTTTTCCTCCTGTGTATGTTCGTTCTTCTTTCTAGAGCAGTTTTACTGAGGGGGGGATGTGCCTTTGTCCTGCTTAGCAAGTCAGAGCCCAGAAGCCCCACCCCGCTGGGATGTGACAGCGTTTATATCAAACAGCCCCCGCTGCACTCAGACAGGGAGCTAAGCGGCTTGTTAATTCAAAGTTTATTGATATTAAACGTTCAAACTGCACCAAATTCAACACTGCAAATCCTTGGGTCCCCAACAATACATCTGCCAAGTGCGATGTCAATCGGATGAATGGTTCTCGAGATATGCAAATGACACATAAAGATACAGACAGACAGAGACTCCTTGCTTTTTAGTTATATGAACTACAGTGCCAGTTCAAAACATATCCGAGACATCCTGCAGTAAGTCTTGAACGTACATGCCCAGTTTCGTTCACAAGTACACAGTTCAATAGTAGAGTTTAAGTCTCTTAAACTTTTTCAAGTTGTTTATGAGGTATTTTTATATATTTCTGAACCTGCCTGAGACATCCTGCACTGGGTCTGGAGCTTACATGCCAAGTTCAGTTCACAGTAACAGTAGAGCTTAAGTAAACTTTTTCAAGTCATTAACACTAGGAGGTATTACATATTTCTCAAGAACCACTCATCCAAACAACTGCACTCCACACTGCACTTCCTTGGGTCCTCAGCGATACACCTGCCAAGTGTGAAGTCAGTCATATGAATGGCTGTCGAGATACGCAAAGGACACACATATAGACAGACGTACAGACAGATGTTCCTTCATTTACAGTTAAATCATAATCAGAACATGACTAAAGCACTCAAGATACCAAAGAGAATGAGCGTCTGCTCAATACTAGTTGGTTGGGGTGAGTGAGATACAGAGCTGTGATGCTTTTGAGTTTAGCCAGTCTAACTGTGGGTATAGAGCAGAACTATACAGGCCCCAACCCATTCAACTTTAACACAGGAAGCAGGTGCAGAGCAAGAAGCAGCTGTGCCTTATTATCCCTACTGATGGAGCAGACTCTCTCACCCTCACTGCCTTCCTCGCTTTCAATTCCAATGGTCTAATCCCATGTGGGGACCACCTCAACCAAACCTGCAGGTCCCCTGGAGCAGTGGTGAGCAAGGATGTTAAATGATCTGACAAAAGAATTGCTCTGTCTGACAACATCAATACACAGTGGCATTGTCACTAAAAAGCTGCCAGTCAGACTGAGACAAACATGATGATTGTTTTTCTGATAAGTATATGGCGACCTTATAATTGACTAGTGGAATATTTCTGACTGTACTGTATTACAGTCAACCTGAAATAACACAGCAGGCAGGCAGAGAAGCAGCATAGCATTGGAGAATACAAATGCTTAATACAACCAGTAATACATAGAGTTGCTGCTGCAACTACCTTCCCTGCTACCTCTCCTTTATTATATTTCAGCCCTTCGAAAGACTTTGGATTCCAACACAAATCAAATGATTCTTTATGAGGCATCTTGGAAATGTCATAACATTGGATGTGAATATTGGGGTACTTTGTCTTTATGTCCGTTTCTCCAAAATGTAACATGGTGGAAAGGATTGGATGGAAAAGTTGAAAGACTTTGGGAAAACGTAAAATTTGCTATTGTTGACATAAATGAAAATACTGAAAATAAAGAAACAATGTTTCTTAAAATGAAAAATGGCATGAATTTTGGCATGCAATGAGAGCTTGGCAGGTGTGCAGAAGTGAAAGAGGGGAACAAATGGTCAGTGCTAAACTATGCATTATGTGTGTAAAAGTCATTAAAGTATACTGCCAATTTCCCTGATCAAACAGATCTGGAGAGTAATGCGTCAGCAATCTAAAAATACCTCTCTGATTTCATGTCCATGTCAAACTCCGGTTCAGGCAGTGGCTGTTCAAAGACATGAAATTCCCTCAAACTAAATACTTCCTTGTAGGAAAGAGACGAGAACGTTTAAAAAACCATCCTTTCAGCTGTCTGCAATTACTCCAGACGAGAAGCAATTAATTGATTAAAAGAACTCAAACAATACAGGAACAATTTAAACATTATTAGAAAAGCACCAAGGTCTGGTTGGCCTGAGACATACCTCCCCTTCACCAATCACACATGCTGTCAAGTACACGCACACATACACACACACACACACACACACAAACACAAGCAGTAATGTGATCTGAAGCGCCTGAACCTGAGGGGAAACGCAGATGAATTCCAACTATTCTGAGTGAGCAGGCAGGATTAAAGTTAGGGATCAATTTCTGAATAGTCATCATACCATGTATAATGTTTAAAACATTAACGTGACCCGAGACGCCAGTTAGCGGTTACACTACCCTCCCCTGTACCGCACACAGAGACAAAGAGGATTGGAACTTCCTGGAGATCAAGCTGTTCTTTAAGACTCAAAATGACCACAAAATAAAAGATGTAGGGGTGGGGTAGGCAGAAAGAGTGAACAAGCAAGCAATAATGGTAGCAAGGGGGGAAAAAAAAAGTAATTGCTAACACAACGACATTCACATTCTTGTCTTCATGCCTATCCGTACTCATATGTTTGTTTTGGACACAAGAGTATTTTTGTTGACACTGTGTATAATGTTTACAGCTGAATTACCTTAAAGGTAACAGAAGCCTTAGTGCAGTAGAAGCCTATAGAAACAATGGGGTCCTTGGGTGTGTGTTGTTGGGGGCTGCTGGGAATGCCTCCTGTCTCTCTCTGCTGGTAGAGGCCTTCCTCTCCTTCCTCCTCTGTGCCTACGATGGCTGGGACGAAGGACCAAGCCCAGGACACCCAACCTTGGTCTGCCTCTTCAGGATTCCCAGACTGCATATAGAAGTCTTGGCTGGAGTACTGACTAGTCCCCTGGCTTTCCATATCCACATCCATCCCTGGAGGGAGTAAAAAAAAAAGTCTTAATTAATTATAATGCAAATATAAACAGATTTTTACTGTTGTTTAAATAGTGGTGGAACAAAACTGTCAGGGTTAGTGTCTGCATGTCATCTGTCTTTCACTCCTAAAAAAAAAAAAAAGTATGTTTAAGATGCTTAACATTAATAATTAATTCCAAACATTGGATGATCTGGTTTACACAGTGCAGACATAATAAAACATGCATAATTATCTTAAATAAAAACAGAAGGTCATTGTCTTGTGCAAAAACAAATGTGTTACATTAGGACAAACTTATATTATACTCAGACCGGGGTTCAGATAATTAACACTCAATTCCCACCTTAGAATGATTTTACTCTAATAGTTAAAACAATTTCTGTGGACAAAACCGGTCAAATAGAGAGAAAATTCTTGATAATGAAAGTGTCTGTGCCCAATGTAGAACACTAAATTAATTTGTCCATGCCTTCAGGCTAATTTAATACAAGCAAGTTGTTTCAGCTGTCAACTGAACACACAAAAACAGCACAGACCAACGCGGTTTCACAGTAGTTACTGCCAACGCTCCAGTATGCAGGTGTGTGAGTATATGTGTGCTGCATGAACTCACTCTCTGTACATCTGTGGAGATTGATTTTGTGTGTGTGTGTGTGTGTTATATGTGTGTGTGCACGTGTGTGTGCGTTCTTGTCTGAGAGGAAGTCCATTCCAATGGAGGCCAGACAGAGGTATGGTGAAGCCCACTCACTTCTATCTTGCCCCTCTTTCTCAGCAAATCGTTTGGAGTGGAAGGGGGTCACACGTTTGACCAAAACACCACACACCACATCGTCTCTGATCCTGACCTCTGAACTTGTCCCATCGTGTCTGTTTCCATACACGTCGGGAGAGAGGAAGCTGATGTCAATACAGAAGAATGTGTAATCCCATTCCTTGCAGCCTCACGTCCTCGAGAAAACAATATTGTCCGTGAGGTCACAGCTTAGGAATCCCAGAGGCTAAGGCGGTGAAAATTATGACATATTTTAATTAAATCTTTCACTTTGCGAATTGGCAGTTGGAAATCCCATGTTATGGCTTTTTATCTCTCTTCCCCAATCTCCCTGTCCGATTCTATCTCCCATTTCTCTTTTTTTATCCTTTTTGTTTTCACTCTGTGGAAGCCTTTGAGGTGTCAGTTCAACAAGTTAAGCTCTTTCGCTTCACGTCACAGCCCGACGAAGCCTACGTTTGAATTGCAAGGCAATCAAAATAAAAGCGCAATTACCAATCAAGTGATCAAAACATACCGGCTTAGGGAGACTTTGATGTATTAATCCAAAGAAGTGAGTGAAAAATTCCCAGAGAGAGATGTGGGCTGGCCAAAATGTATCCTGCTGTGGGGTAGAGCGATATGACAGCACAGATGTGAAATACAACCTCCACTGTTCTCTGCTTTCCCCATTAGAACAATCAAAACTTTAATGACTGGATCTTTTTTATGGACAACTAACAATATAAGTGTGGCACCACATAAGTGTCCATATGTCCATAAGCAGAGCTTAGAAACACCATGTATCATCCATCACTTAGGGTCATGGCTAGTTATCAAGAGTCCAAGGTCTCCAGGCAGTGGCGTATGTGTAAGTTAGCAGGGGAGTGAATGTGTAAGTCAGTGAATAGCTGAGTGACATTGAGCCAGTGAGAGAGGAGGAGTGAGAGAAGGCAGTGCCCTCACAGGCCAGTAGATGTCCCTCCATGTTTATAGAGGGAGAGGTGGACTGGTTACCTGACCAATAAAAAGGCCACTCTGCCTCTTATGTATCTGCTGAATGTGCATGTATGTTTGGGCATACGTGCATATATGCACATACTCAAGCTAAACTTGATAATTTAGAGCTTCCCACATAAAACAAAAGTACTTGCCAAAGAATAATGCTTTCTCCACCTTCTCCTTTAATTTTTCCACTCACAGATTATCTGTCAGTTCATCACTTCCTAACAGGTAATACAGTACCTACATATACTGACACACACTTCACTGTGCTACTTTGAAAATAATGGAACACATACTAACATATGCGTCCCATATTGTTTCATTTTAACACTACCAGTGTGACATTAACATCAAAATGTTTCAAAATCCATTTTAGCAGCCATGGCAGGAGAATATAAAACAACACTCTGCTACACAAAAAGCTGATTAATCCATATCCACAGACTTCTAAACTCAATGCCCTACGCCTCCTCACACAAATATTGAAAAGTAAAAAGATGATTAAAAAAGGACCTCTCACGCCACTGGGCGAGCATAAGGGAGCCACATGAGGTTTATAAGGGGGCGATAGCCTGTAGCCTCTAGCTGATAGTGTGATGGTATGGTCCATTCAAAAGGGCAGAGAGGGCGAGCTCTCCTTCAAAGCGAACCCTCAGCCCTACGTGCACACTGTACAGAACACAAAACACACACACAAACGCACAACAGCTCCAGTCAGTCATACACATGCTCACATGCTATACAGGGAGGCGTGCATGCATGCATGCATGCACACACACACACACACACACACCCTGCCACACTTTAGCAGCCACAGGCCTCGGTTCGTAATTCTTCACATACTTGTTGAAACCGTACAGCTTTCGCTGCCGTGACCAGCTGGTCCATTCAAGCATGTTAGTCATCTATGTTTCCGACCGCTGAAATTTTTACAGTGTTTCACAGACTTCATTGAATTTCAGACAGTAGGAAAACTAGCCGTCTAATCCTGACTGAAAGGCTGCTTTGGTTAGTGACACACAAGTATCCCGCGCCATTCACCTATTAGGGCTATTCATTAATGAGACATTGGCTCTTACCTAAAAGAGAGATTCAAACAAACAACATACAGCCACAGTGAATCATGGGCATATAAACACATTACAAGGCTTTTTCCACTTCGTTAATTGGCAAAAAGAAAAACACCTTCACATGGGGGAAAAATTAATATTCCCTTTGAAAATGTTCTAGAAAGAGCCGCTTTCAATTAAAAGTCACGGCTTATTAATACAACACAGAGTGGATCCAGATTGAATCCATTACTCTCGGCTCAATCTTTTGTCCGCATATCCGCACACACATACACTCATACACATACGCTAATTTTGTAAGACGCACACACAAATATAAGCCTCAGTCCAAGAGCATCAGTTACAAAAGCCAGCTCACAGCAAGAGTAAAAAAACAAGAAACACACACACATATATACACACACACACACACACACACACACACACGCAGGGCACTGAAGCCAGAGTGTACAGAGACACCACCAGCAGCCTATGGGAAATCAAATGAATGTGATGAAGTACCATGTACGATACTGGGATCATGTTCCAGAAATCATGTGACAATGATTGTTTCCTACAAACTACAACCCACAAAAATAAATATGCATGTAAGCCAAGTCAGTCACTATAAGCGTCAACATACATGAATGTTGTAGTACTCTGAACCTAAAGGCCATCTGTACCTGTTTAAAAAAATACATGATATTTTCTTATTATAAATAATAAATCATTTCAGCTATAATTTTGCTACTATTATCAAAAGAAGTAAGTTTTCTTCTTTAAATCTGAAATGAATACACCGAAAACCACATGTTCGTGAACAAGCCTGAAACCCTCTAAACCCCCATTCCAACAAACACACACCCACCTACTGCATACACGCACAATTGCCCCCCCGCCCCCTTTCAGCTTCTTCACTCTGTCGATTACTTCCAGCATAACAAGATCTGGGGGCGCTCAGGTTCCAAGAGCTGGTCCCCTCTTGTATATTTTTGTGATGGGATACTAATTCATTCTCAGAGGCTCTGCATAGCAGTAGCATGACACCGACTCTTACATCTGGCATTGGACACTGAACTGGAAGCTGCGCCAACTTGCAGTAAAAGTTCCAGGCCAACAGGCAGGGAGTAAGTTAGAGGGAGTGAGCGAATAGGCTGTATTGTGTTGGGCTGCCTGCTTCCCCTCTGCCCACCACTTCCCCTCCACCATAATTTGCTCCTGGTGCTACAGAGGCTGATTTAGCCCAGTGGGACCTACTGTAGGACTTGATCCTGTTCTATTTGGCAGGGATGGGGATGAGCAGTTGGGGAGAGATGAGATGAGATGGGAGTTTCGGGAATGAGGTGGGGTTTTTGTAAGGGGGTTTTACGGGGGTGGCTGCAGCTATTAAAAGTATGTATAAATATGTATACGTATGTGTGTGTGCATGTAAGCGTGCGTGTGTGTGTGTGTGCATGCATGTGTGCATGCAAGTGTGTGTGTGCCTTTAACTCCTACTTTATGTGTACAAATGCTGCAGGTGACTGTGCATAGTGGTATGCCTTCTTTCACAGGCATACCGCATACTGTACATGTCTGTATTCGGTATGCCTGCGAGAGAAGCCGACTGGATGTGTGTGTGTATTGCTCGGCTCCTGAATGTAGGGAGTGTGATTTCCTGTGGGGTTCCAATCAGAAAGGCAGAGATGGGCCTGTGTTTGATTCATCCTCTTCCCTTCATCCTCCTCTCTCCTGCCTCTATACACATGGAGGGGATCAGGCCTGACGACAACGGTCTGTGTTGAGTTACACGCTCCGGCGTTTGTTTGTGGAAAAAGCAGGAGGAGCGCACACCATGGTCAAAGTGATGTTCAATGTCCCATTTAGGATCAACAGCAGCACATGGACAGACAAACCCCCCGAACAGAACAAGGCAACATGCAGAGCATCACGAGATGAAAATGCTGTCTAAGGAAAAAGTCAAAGCTTTGTGCACAGTCTGATGGCTCATTAACCACTTCAGAGCTTTGAAGCACATTTTGCCTGAGAAATATGACTGCTACAGGAACCAGACTTCTGTATTCACTGTGAGACTTAAATATATTACTTACAAATGAATTTTGACAGAACAGAATAATGCTAAAATGGTTCTTTTTGCTGTGCATGTCCCTTGCTTGGTACATGTAGAAATGTACACCTACAGCAGAGCAGTTTCAGCAAAAAGCATGGCGCTCTGCCTCATTCTACTATTTTATAGGTAAATTAATAAAAAATAAATTCTTTGCAGCCTGGGTGCCAGCTGCAGTAGTAGCTGCAACATCAGTTGTTGCTGCAGTTTATGTTAAAGCAGGGCATATTCAGTATGGTTGTTATTAAAATATTCAACAGCAACAAATATTTTTATCATATGTAGGGCAGCATCTGCAGCTGCAGATCAACAATCTCACACAATCCTTACTTAATATGCTCACGCGAGTTCTCTTCAGGGGCCACTGCTACTCATAAAGTTTCAAATTCTACTGAAAGCAGCTTTAAAGAAACTCTGCTCAGATCTTTTGAAAACATTTGAAATAAAAAAAAGCTACCCAGTGTTTTTTAGATTACAATAAATTAAAAACAAAGAGAATTGTCAGTGCCCTCCCAAAGAGGGCACTGACAATTCTCTTTGTTTCTCCTCACTCACCAGACAAACTTGTCCCAGCCTCCCTGACATGACCACTGCCCTCTTCTCCCTCGCCTTCTTTGTGTCCTCCGATTTCCCCGTAGTACAGGGCAATAATCAGCTCTAAAATGCGGATAAACATGGGTAGCTGCTGATCAGTAATGGACAACTTCAGGCTTTCCACCATGGTCTGGATCTGAGGAAACAAAGAAGAAAGCATAAGAGATGGTTTAAATTTTGAAATTTGATTTGTTAAATTATATGTTTATATGTGAAATGGGCTACAGGCCCAACCACCTCTGGTGGGCTCCCACATAATGTGAATTGGAATATTTAATGAAAAGGCCCTATAAGAACTGGTATGGATTCCCCTCTGGCTAACTGATTGATGATGAGTGCTGCATGTGGAAGACACAATTTCTGCTCCTGTTAAACAAATATGCTGTTATATGCTGACCTACAGCTACAAACCACAAATTATGGTCTGAATGTGAGTAGATGTACAGTATAGAGTAACAAGAAGGAAGTAGATACATTCTACAATATAAAGACAACGTCCGAATAAAAAGAAGTCTGGTCCAAATTGAAATAAATGTACCCACATAATACATATAATGTGATCCAATGTGTTTACTGTAATAATCGACTACAGCTACAAAACATTTCACTTAGGTGCAGGGGATTCTATTATACATTTTTTCTCTTCAATAGAATGACGGTATTAGTAAATTATAAATGACGGAAGACATACAGTCATACAGACATAAAATACAGTCAAAAGTGCACTTGTTATTCTGTAATGTGCTGCTGTAACAGACACAACTACTCTAAATGTGGCAAACCATTCATGTGTGATTTTGTTGATGGGTCATTGTGAAAACCTTATTCAATAACACTAAACCACAAAGCTTGTTACTGATTGTATGTAGATGCTGCTGCTTTAATTCAGCCTGTTGACAAAATTATTTTCACAGATAAATGGGACTGAATTAAATTACCACAATGTAGCTTTATAGTGGAGAGATGACAAATGCAATACACAGAAACATAAACCCACAGACAGCCACAATCAATTTTCTGGCTACAACCTACAAACGGTTACCAAATTTCCTTATTTAAACCAAGGCTTTTAGAGGTTAGTAGAGGTTAGTATAAGAATTAGGTTTACTTCTTCCATCAGAAATAGTTTAGATATTAACTACATAAACAAGCGTCCACCACATTAAGGAACAAGACATCGAAGTCTCTTACGCTAAATTGACATTGATGTTTCAGACATTATCCAACTTTATAAACTTGTGCCAATGATGGCAAAACTGTTGCTTCATGATATGATAGCTGTCTAGACTGAGTATTAATCACTGGAATAAGGCATTACACTGAAGTTCGGCTGCATTCACACCAAATCCAGCAGTGCGGCGAATCACCGCAGGTCAGTGCGGATTTGTGGGTGTGTGACTATGTGGGCCATTTGTGTGATGTCACATTGTAAACTGTTAATCCTTCCAGTCAAGAAGGTGGCGGTAATACGCATGAAAGTAGTTTGCCAACCGCCATGAAACAACACAAGAGACGAAGAAAAAGAAGAAGCATTCATATACGGTTGTACAGCTCTAGGAAATTCCTCACAGCAGTGGTGAGTCTCTCCTCCATCATCTTCATAATAAAGTAATATCAATCAATCAATTAATCATCTTCGGTCCAAAGCAGAATGCTGAAATGCTACAATGCTGCATAGTAAATAAACAACGTTCCTCTTCTGGTCTTCTGTGTTTTCGTCTTTCGGTCTAATCACCGACGTGATTGGCCACCGCAGCTTGACATCGGGTTGTGGTTTTCCAAAAGTTGACTCTGGCTCAACTTTCTAGCCGCAGTCCGAGCCGCACTAGCCTCATTCAAATGAATGGGATGACTAACGTTTTGCAACGGATTTGGTGTGAATGCAGCCTTAGTCAATATCCTGCTATTAAATTAATAAGAACTACCTACCACAAGTAAGTCACATATTACTATAAAAACTGTAAACAGCATGATAGAATTTAACTTTTCTGTCACTATTACATGTTTGGATGATAGCAAAACCCATATAAACACACATTCTCTATGTTGAGCTTCGGCAAAGTTATTGTTGAAATTTGGAGCAGCTTACTTTGATCACAGATGGGATCTTGGAATTGATGTTGTCGTAGGTAAAATGGAGACGTGTTCTGAAGGAGCATTTGTACAGCAGCGGGTCCTGGTAAAACTCGATCTTGCCACTAGCGTTCCTCTTGTCCAAGCACACAGTACAGTCAGCAAAGTTGATCACTTTCCTAAGGACCAGTTCTGGAGCTGTACAGAGGGGATAGAAGACAAGATGAATATAGATTATTTCATGTATAACATATGAGAGTTTGACCCATACATATACTGTGCTTGACACTAAACCAGCATATCAACATGTGTATTAGACATGTTTGCACACAGAAAAATGTGAGCCTTCAGAGTGGTATCATTAGCAGGTATTGGTAAGAGCACATAATTACACCTAACAGTAAATCCCCATTATCTGTGATTTAGAAAAATCAGGGAGATGACACTCAGCAGACGTCATAGTACTCTTGTGTAATGTTGAATTTACAAGGGGTGTGTGTGGGTGTGTGTGTGTGTCTGAATTGTGGAATGGTACTGTACACATCATCAGATTTTATCTTGTCAGTGACTCACTCACCCCAACAGACCGATAACAGCACTCATCGTTCCCAGAATGATCCTATTCTGCAGTGCCAGTAACTACTATTGTTTTAACCACTACTTGATTCACATGCTGGAATGAGGCTCCCTTAATGAAAAATTCCACAGTGATAAGAATTCCTGAAAATGACCATCTTATGATTTCTCTGTTATAGACTTTTGGAGGTTTTTAATTTCAAAATATGTGTATTTCTCTGGCAGTAACCTAAGAAACCCAGGAGTGTTTCGTTGTCCAGCAATGAGAAACATTATGTAACTAATGGGATAGGTAATGACACAGGTAACAGGACCGATCAACACAGATTTTTATCGGTCTTGCCCTCATTAAGTGTTCAAACATGAATGAGCAGCTTGGTTTAACATTCTCATTCTTTCCTATAAGTAATCCATGTCTCTACCTCAAGGAACTGAAACCAAAAACAACACATGAACCATGTAGCCATTAAATGCAAAGGCCCACAAGGATTGCATTTCCTACCGTTCTATTTACAAGTGGTATGCTAAGGTTTAAAATCCCCCACCTCATTCATCTTTTGTGGTTTTAAATGTGAGCTCTTCTGTGTCAAAGCCCACTCTACATAGGCCATACACATGCTGCTATCAGACTGGGGAGTCTGAATATGAGACTATTCTGGCAGCTGACTTTGAGCATTTAAACAAACAGCCATATTGCCTGATGTGTACATTTGACCTTACTTTGAACTAACAAAATTAAACACTTACTGTAGTATATAGATTCTTGTCTCAGCAGATTTACTAGTTAATCCCACTACCAAGGAATGTAAGCAGTCATTGCTCACCAGTGATGTCCATGAAGGCCCTCTCCCATATATCGTCCACGGTGTAGCACTCTGCTGAGGTAATGTTGACCGACAGCACAATGTCATCTTCCACATACTTCAGGATCAGGTTGTTCACCACAATATTGACATTGTTCACCACACGCCTGATCAAACTCTGCACGTAACCTACAAAAACATAAGCACACACAGGAGAAACATGTTAAATGACACAATTAGTATATATAAAATAATACACAAAAAGCATACATACAAAAGAGACACATGTGCACAGGAGGATATAGTAGCTGTATTAGCATACATTTACTAGCATATATCAGGACTAGATTAATTTTGTGTTGAGACACCGTAAAAAGAGTGAAATCCAGAGCTGCATTCCCTGAAAGTCTAAGCTCAATACCACTGACCCCTGCCATCCTCATGGGCTCATAAATAAGAGGAGGTCCTGACATGTTATTTTTCGCCACAGTCTATCCCTTGGACACGTACAGTGAAAGGAACTAAATATCCATAAGAAAACATTTTTACTCCCACCATGCCTGAGCAGCGCTACAAATCCTGGGTGAATTTATGAATCTCTGAAGGGCTCTCCTCTCCTCTCAGATGCAAAGTCCTGTTTAACCCCAAACTATGCACATGCTGCCTCAAACATATCCCTCCCAAGCCCGTTAAAACAACTGAGGAGCCTGCATGTTCATACACAAGCTTCAATGTATGAGCGCACACACAAACACACACACACAATACAGGACTATACATATTTATACAAGATTGAGTAATTGATGGCACAGTGAAACTCCGGCCTAAGGAATGCCAGGATTCTAAACGAATAACTCACTCTACCAATAATAAGAGGAAAAAAAGAAAAACACTTGCTCATCACAAAGGATATGATAACAATGAGAGACAGAAAGGAACTTCTGTATTTTGTGGTGATGGAGAGCAAAGGCTAGAGAAATCAATTTTTGCACAAATGGAAAAAAAACAAAAAACAGGAAAAAGATTTTTTTGGTGAGGGTGAAAGTTGGGAGGCTGGTAGCTTTTGTGGTGAAGAGGCGGAGGGATGTAGTAACCAAGAGTAAGAAGGAGAGAAAGAGCAGTCCCATAGATTAGGTTTCAGCAGAGCTGGGGGAGCCATCCTGCAGTGTTACCAGTACCTCCTAATGGCCGCAGTGACGCCCAGAAACAGAAGCTTCGCAGGAAAAACATACATGGTAAGGTCATTACTCAACAAAGTAAGAAAGAACTTAAAATATTACAGACAGGGGAGTTTCGACCATAAAATATGAAAATATACACCAATAAATCCTCCTAACCACAGGACCAATGGCATTATTCATTCCTCCCATGTACTGTTAAACACAGTCACTACAAGTTAAAACATATAAACCTTTAATGCTTTCCTCGTATTTTCCAAACCAAATGTTTGTCTTCCTGTATCTACATGCCTGGCCCAGGGCATAACAGAACCGATAATTAGGCAGAACTAAATGGTGCTGTTGATGAAAATATTTATATGAATTGGTTAGCTGTTCTGCCACTTGTACACAGGCCTGACTACACATTAGCATAATCCAATTGACAAAATTCTCATGAGTTTGCTGCCTGACCAAACAGAGCAGCAGGAAGAGGGGATGACATAATATAAACTCAACTAATAAACGCAATGTGTGTTTGTGACATTTGTGCGTGGCCTTGCATGCATGTATGTGCTTCCATGAGTTCGAGTGTGTGCCTGGCTGCTCTCTTGCGTGCATGAATGTGGCTGTGTGTGGCTGTGGTTCTGGGGTCAGTCAGAAAGCTGCTGTCGCACCTGCAGCCTGGGCAGTAAAACCAGCACTTTACCCCCTGCTATTTCCTTCTCTGGATCTAATTTGCCCGTGTCAAGGTGTCTCTCTTTCTCTCTTGCACTCTCCTACACTTGTTATACTTCTTCTTGCCTTGCACCAAGTCCAGGGCCCCAATCCTTCTCTCTGCGAGCCATCGCGCTGCTCTGAACTTCTGTAAACAATTGACACAGCCAGCACCTGTGCTGCGGCCCACAGGGAAGGAGCCCACTTAAAACTGTTCAACCATAAAATGACTGGAAAAAACAGCTCCTTTATGTGATCTCAGAACAGGCCAAGTACTCTCTTCTGTGCAATACAGGAAAGAAACACTATACTGTCCATGTTCACCATTTTTCCTGTATATGGAAAGTATTAGCAGCTATTAGCCGTGCCAGTTATTAGCCACGGAGTGAAAGATTGACAAGTCCGTCAGACAATAAATATACTGTAAGTTGGTCCTGCTGTGTTATTCTGAAATGTAATTAGTACAGTTAGCAATGTAGCCAAAAGAATACATAGCTACTGTGGACAATAGCCCCTTTAAAGTGCTACATATAATTCACAAAATCCTACACATTGCTATAACAATTTTAGCTTTTATATGTAAAATTGAAAACACCAGGATCCTAAACATAGTGAAGCAAGGATCTCACATTCACTATGGCAACAGTTTCTTTCAGGATCTGGAAATGCTGGAAATGTTTGCCTATATTTTTGGCTGGACCAGGCACAGACTAGCCCTGTAACCCCAAATGTCTGTCCGTCACTGACTCACTGACTCACTGAGTGACGAAGTTACACCATTAGTTGGACTGCCCAGTGTTGAAGTTTCCCCATTGACCGCTGGGCTTTCAAAATGAATTGGCTCAAACAGTTTCTGTTAAGTCTTCAGTGGGTGTTTAGAGCGGAGCCCTGAGCACAGCTCGAAATAAGTTTTAAAAACACATTTACCAACTGAAGCATCTCACATGGAGGCTCTGACACTGACAGGAAACATGTACCCGCAGATACAAAAAGATGGATGAGACCATATGTTTACAGACATCCGCAGACAGAAACAGATTAAGGAGTGGTGGGAGTTAACAGATAATTAGAGTAATTATCTGCTACACTTTAACAACAAATATTACTGGGACCACTGCAGAAAATATTACATTTAATATTCAGGTATTCACACTCTAGACACTACCACTGACTATCCATGTAACACATTGGCCACAATTTTTCACATTGACCACACACAGTCCAGCCATATACTAGGTTTTGACCTAGTTTTTTACAAAGTTACTATCATTAGTAATATAAGTTGCCTAATTATGTTAGCCATGCTGTTAGCTCTTGGGCCTCATATATTATAGTAAAAGTGTAGATTCACAGAACCCAACTATGCATGGTACAGCAGGTCTCCAGAACACAAGAAAGCTCCAGATGGAGAAAGCTCCAGCCTTTACCAGTATGGGATATTCTCTATTCATAAGTAGCATTTCCCAGTAATACCAGAACAGCTGCTGTATTTATTCTGTGCACAGAGGCCCCAGTACCAGGACAGCAGTAGCACTGGACCGTGGATTTATCTCAGGAGAGTGTTTGCATTTCAGTCCATGCAAATCTCAATCTCCTCCAATCACACGCATACTTACACAACCATGCATGCATGCACAATTCTTGGACACACTCAAAGCAGCCCAAGTACACCCACAATGGACACATAAATTTAGGTGTACACATTGTACTCACACAACAGTGTGTGCACAAGCACATAAAATACACACAAACACTTTAGCAAAAACCGGAATGAATGCGCCCACCTGCACACTGAACTTAGCCCCTGAAAATAATACACATGCTGCGCTTTTATGGCAGGATGGGAAACAACAATTCCTTCCAGACAGCAGCACCTTAAGAAATCAAAATTTAGTGCTATCATCCAACAAAACAAAAATGGATAGGACAGAAATTTGCTCCCCATATTGTGTGATCCACGTCAATGTATTAGTTCAACAGGGAATAACAGGAGAAATGGTTGCCCAATGCTCTAGTACTAGGATGATCCAACTATGTAGGTGTGGAAGAACTTATACAAAGCAATATGGTGCTTGCAGATAGTGTTCATTAATGTTTCAATCAAATGTCCAAAATAACAACTTATCATATGTGACAGGAAAGAATTTGGCAAGAAAATTATAACTCTCTAACAGATGTGCTGTGTCTCCCATCACAGCTGTGTGCAAGCTTCCTTTATGTACAGACACCGTCTTACTGTAGAGATGTTTCATACTTAATGTCACAATGCACTTGTAGAAACTAATATTTTTGTGGGTCTCAGCTTTGAAAGTGCAAATCCTGGTACAACTTCGATCACCCAACCCACAGGTAAACAGCTAAACCTAGACTCAAAGCGAGACAGTACCACTATTAAATCTCTTTGAACTCATAAAACAAAACACATTTTCAACAGTGTGAATAGGGTCAAAGCAGGCATCCACTGGAACAGAGAAATGCGGTTCTCGCAAACGGTGGCCGCTGGTCCCCCACAAGCAGCAGTAAACATAATCACTCACAGAATTGCCCAAGGTGGAAGCACTTGGTCTTTGGTCTTTGTGTGGCTACCAATCCCATGGCATATAAATTAACATCACTATTTTCCACCACAGGGAGAACAGGGAGGATAAATTCATTCAGCATGTGAGAGCTTAGGGCCAAATGACTGGATAATTGCTGGTGGCTGCTTTTTAGTGTCGGCCGTGTTTTGTTTTGGTTGTTTTGAAGGGGAGGGGACCAGACGCAACACGGTGGTTTGTCG